>CM077085.1:133832700-135032700 GCA_039513925.1 Platanthera zijinensis
ATATCCGTTGCCGTTGGTGCGGTATTATAGGCATAGCAGTGATGAGTGCCCCACTGAAGAATGGGAGCATAATTCTTGTGGTTTAGTGTATGCACCGTTGTCATATGGTACTTCATACACCAAACCCCATGGTCACTACTCTTCTCTGCCTTCACCTTTTTCATATTCCTCTCCGGTCCCACCTGGACCAAGGAAATGGAAAACGGTGTTTTGTGTTGTCGTAGCACACCGACCATGTGTTGAAAGATTGCGCAGAAATTTCAGCGCCAGTTGGAGGCGGATGATGACCGGATATCCGGATTGTCTCATCCACCTCTCAAAGGGCTGCTCCTTCTGATATTGATGATGTATACGCAGTACCACCTTGTCTATGGGTGACTGCTGTGGATACACCCATCAGACTTTCTACTGATTGATGTGATGACATTGCGGTACCGTCTCTCTCTATACCTTCTTCCCCCTCTTCTTGATCACTCCACCCCCGAGGAACCTGCACCTACTTTCTCTGATGTTTGTTGTTCCTCCCGCTTTCTTTGCAAGAATCATTACTTCCTCTTTTTAGTGAGTTGGTTGATGATGTTGTGCCCTTATGAGATTGGGAATATAAGGATAGCGCCCTTGGGTGACGAGGACATTATTCTCTTCAATGGAGAGTATTATGTCTTGGAACACGGTGAACGCACCGAGGAGTATTGATGAGGAGATCCTTGCTGATGAGGAAGTTTCCACTTCCTTATTGGTTGAGGAGGTCCAAATCACCATCGAGGACCTCATGGTCTCAGCTTCCCCTTCGCCATGACTCACATGACACCGACAGTGATCTATGCTTGGATCCTGCTGAGAGTGATTCCGGGATCACTCTCCCTATTTCTGATTCTTTTAGTTCTTCTTCTACTTTATTTCTTGATCCCCCTTCTTTATCTGAGCTTGTGCAGGTGGAATCTCCACGGGTATGTGAGTTGTCAAAGCGCCTGGCATTTTTTCCGCTGCCGTCGCTTCCTACGAACCGGTGGTGGATGATACATTGCTAGGCAAGGATATTTTTGTGGTGAGTATAGTGAGGACCAGTGCTCCTCCTCATCTTACTTCCTATTCCTCTACCTGTGCGTCGCAGGTATTATTACTCAGTAGAGGGGTAACTGTTCTATCACACCGTATCGGTACCCGTTACCGGACACGGATATTAGGACAGTTGTCTGTGCACTTTTCTTTTCATAGGCCCATTAGCTAGAACTTTTCTTTTGCTGAATAAGTCGTGCTGGGATGACAATAACCGCAGTACTTAAATTTCATTTTCTGCATTTTCTTTATTTTTTTTATGTCTAGCTTAGTTTAGTATTTATTGTTTTTTGTCTTTCTTTCTTTTGTTTTGCGAGCTCACCCCTGCAGTTTCCATTGCGAATTCATTCAGGCGGGTTGTGATTCTTTCGTTTGGCGGGCTTGCTTCTACTTTTATGTGTCTTCTGGTATGCTCGCTAGCTAAAATTGGGTAACTTCTCTCCCCTTTTCCCTTTTTGATTTTAGTTTCAATATCATATGCAATGTTGTTTAGTTTAAGTCTGGGGGAGAGCTAGCTAGTTGTTGCCTTTTGCACGTGCACATTGCATGCACATACTAGAAGCTTTTGTAGTTTTATTTTATTTAGTTCATTACATTGCACTCCACTGCACCCACATGAAGCGAGTTGCTTAGCTCTTAGCGTGCCGCGAGTTAAACTCATTTCTTTTGTTTGATTTGAAAATAATATTGTACTAGTTTAGGATTGCACGATAGAGTAAAATGTTGGCCTTGTTGTGTTCCTAGTCAATTGCTTTCGTTTTGTGTAGAAATTTGTCTAGATTTAATTTTCATGTATGCTTATAGTTTTATATTTTTCTATTTGCGTAAATATTTCTTATTCTACTCAAAAGTTGGTGAATCCAGTGTGAATCAAATGGTAGCGTAGGAATGTGTGTAGCTGCTACTAGACTCGTTTTGCTTGAGTCGGGGGGAAGGATTATCTTTCTCGGTGGCTAAGAACTTGCCCCAAGCTACTCTCAAAGCATTGGTACATGGTTTTCCTAGCGTGAGAGTGATGTAGGCCATCATTTTGGTACGGTTGAGCTTTGTACAATTCCGAACGTCTTGTCCTCGCTAAGCCCCGTTGTGCCTACCCTTCTTTTGATTCAGCTCCACTAGTATTTCACCAAAGCCTCATAGCCGATCCTAGTCGCACACCCAAGTCGAGCTATAGTATTTTTCATTTTATGTTGGGATGTTGATGTGGTGATACTATTTGTGAAAATGTGGAAATGCCCCCAAGTTTTATTTGCTGAAATTGTGTATTGTGAAAAGAAAAAGTTTACAAAGAAAAATTTATACCAAAAAAATGAGAAAGAAGAAAAGGAAAAGAAAGAGTTTTAATGAAACTCTTTATGGAGATGATTGTGATTTGGAGTAGGCGGTGCACACACCCATGTTGCAAAAATCAAGTCTGGGGGTGTGGTGCACCTGGTTATATTGTGGTTTGCTGAGGGATTCTTTTAGGCTAGCTCATTTGGGTTAGGTGCATAGCCCTTTATTTTTATCATTGTTTACCTCACCGTAACCCAAGCCCCTTGATTATCCTAA
This sequence comes from Platanthera zijinensis, assembly GCA_039513925.1. Classification (NCBI taxonomy): domain Eukaryota; kingdom Viridiplantae; phylum Streptophyta; class Magnoliopsida; order Asparagales; family Orchidaceae; genus Platanthera; species Platanthera zijinensis. The sequence goes on from CM077085.1 coordinate 133,835,311, forward strand.
AGTCCTACAGATTTGCGCTTGAGTCTAACTACTACCGTGGAGAGAGTGTGAACGGGCAAGCATATGGTCCCCGACATTGATGGATTCCTTTGGAGGTGATCCTGAGCCTTGATCTTTGGCAATGCTCACCTTAGTGGCCTGCCTACTTTCTTCCTTCGTAGGACCGGATGATTCACTGTGATTCTATTTTTGAGTAGTAATAACTTTTCGATACGCATTGTGAAAAATATAAAATATTTTGTGTACTTAAAAATTTCCTCTACTATATTTTTATGCACACGGGCATGCGACTTCACATGGTACTCCGTTCTGCAATTTCTTTGTTAGCTAGTTCTTTTTCCTTGTCTGCTTAAGTTGTGTTTGCTCGGGACGCGCAAACAGTTAAGTCTCGGGGTGTGATGAGTCCTATTTATATTATGATTTTAGGACTCATCTGGGCTTGTTTTCGTATGCTTGCACTTCACTTTTAGTTCGTTATCGCTCATATTTCATATTATCCTTATTTCTTTAGGAAGTGCACTTTTGTCCCGTGGTTGTGTTTATTTGTTGTTCTTCTTTATATTATTGTACTCCGTTCTGTGCTTTTTTGGAATGTCTGCACATATCAGTGCTGGGTTTAGGGGTCGTGTGCGTGTTCCGGGATTATTTGGAAACAGGTTTACTACACACGATCATCGGCTGTAATGCGCACGACCACTGGTCGTGCGCCGCTGATCGTGCGTACTATTCCCCATTTTCTAAAGCTCTGTCAGGGCATTCGCACGACCACTAACTTCAGTGCGCACGACCACTGGTCGTGCGCCACTGATCGTGCGCATTGATTCCACTTTTTCTTGGAGTTCAGCCTGGCCTTCGTGCACTATCACTTACCACAGGGCGCACGATCACTAGTCGTGCGCCAGTCATCGTGCGCGCTATAATTTCTGCAATCTATAAATACGCAGGTTCCGCCCTAATTTCGGGAGATCGCAAAAGTCCGCCGTTTTTCCGCCATTTTTTGTCTCCAAGGAGGGTTTCCACCGTCCTCCTTCATCTTCCACCATAGGGAGGTGCTCCGGGCAAGCTTTCAACGCCAAATCATAGCTGGAGCTTCCTCTCGGCCTCCTCCTTCGTCCTCGAGCTTCAAGGGAGATTTGACCTTGCTTCCTCCATCAAGCTAGGAGGAGTATGTGCTTCCATCTTCCGCAGCGTGATACGAAGAAGACGGGCCACTGGGAGTGAGTGACAGCCTCCTCTACCCCGGATGCAGTTGAGGACCGAGCTTGGACTCGGATTGACAACCCGGGATTCCTACCGTGAACCCTCAATAAGGCTTCAGACCCAGTTTATTTCGCACACTTCTCTTAATTTGTTATTGTTAGTTTAGTTTAATTTCCATGTATTGATGAAGTATTATTACATTTGATAAACAACTTTCACTTATTCATGTTTATGTGAGTTAGTGTAATTTTGTTATATTTGCTTGAGGTGCGCTATATTCCATCCACCATCATCCATCCTTACCACACTAGCAATTGCTAGTGGCGTGCGTTGCGAAGAGGTGCTTACGACCCTCATTCTGTCGTTCTCTCCACCTCATTCGTTAGCCTACTCTTTCATCCGCCTAGTGATTCGGTGCATAACGGCCCGACTAGTTTCCATCCCGCCTAGCGAAGCTTTGTATAGCGGCATTACATAGGAGTAGTTTGTAGCATTTATTTTCTGTTTCCGCAACCATCTAAACCCCCCTTTTTGAGCCGACCCAAGGACTTCAATCTCAAGTCCTCCTCGAAATTAACTCCACCTTACTGTGTTCCTCAAGAGACCGACACTCGGAGATCCATTCCCAAACTTTATTACTTATGCGACCGGTGCGCTTGCCGTATTACACGCATCTTAGACCTATAAAAGCCCCCTTAGAGCAAGAGGAGAAGGTTACACTCTAGACCAAACGAATTAAGATTTCTGCTCTTGATGTAGGAGAAGTTCGGGAACGCCACCACCGCGCCATGACAATCCGACGTTCATCTCGTCTTCAACCGCGAACAAGGTCCTCCTCTACTTCTTCTCTTTTGGGTAGATCTTAGGATCTTAGGAATGAAGTTCGTGCTAAACGGAGCCGAACCTATCTCGAGTTTTCATGGAAAACCATGAAAAATATATTTTTTGGGTACGCCGGAAACCTCCACCTCTGGCGGCCAAACCACCGCCGAACGATAGCCATCGCCTCGACGGAGGTGGTGGTGGTGGTGGCTGGCCAGGTAAGTGACCGGACGGCCGGCGGCGGATCACGGAAGGGTTACAAGAAATATTGTTTTTTCTGAGTTTCTGTTTCGGGTTCTGTTTGGTAGGGAGATGAACAGTAAAAACATTATTATAATATGAAATTTAAGTACATAATATATAAGGTAAATATCCATAAAATAGGCTTATTTTTGATGCTTCAAACGAAGCATTTAGAGGCATTTTAGGAAAAATGTCCAGTCACAAAAGTTGTGTAGCCTTCGAGTCTAGTTTAATTTAAAATTAATTTCAACTCGTTTGGGTTAGCGGTTTGACCGCAACACCCGTTTTAATGGGGGATGTACCTAGAGTTGGGCAGAAACTAAAATGGATGCCCACTCTTCTTCCTTTGTCCAAATGACTTGAAATTTGGGAAGGGGGTTACCCTTAGCCATATGTAGAGGCTGTCCCAAAATGGGAATTTTTGGAGATACTTTCCAAAAGTTTTTGTTTTAATTTAATAAACATAGAGGAATTTATTTAAGTGGTTAAATGACTTCCAAACCCTACCAAATTTTGGTGAGTGGTTCCTGGCTATAAAACTTAGCTCTGCACAAATTTTCAACTCAATGAGATTTGCTTTGGATAGGGAGTCACCTATTCTTAACTAGGCAATAGTGAGGCATGTTTGAGTAAAGAGTGCACTAGAAGTTGGAACAGTCAAATCACCTCAACAGAGGCTGATATTTCGACCACTGACTTGGAAGGGTTATTATAACCCACTTGGATAAAATGGTGAGAATAGGGGTTAGTTTACCCTAGGATCCAAGCTCAAACCCTAAATGGAGGGTTTTGAGGGTTGTGAAGGACATGGGGGCAATTGCTCTCATATTGTTTTGAGATTCAGTATAGTCGACATTAACATGATATAAATCATCTGGATGGAATCATGGAGGATTTGGAGATAGGTAGATACCTCAAAACCTAATCTTAGCTTTAGGGTAAAATACTAATTAAGCACAATCCGTAACTAAACATTATCTAAAGGCTGTGAAACTTGGGTAGAGTGAGTTTTGGAGTGGGTAGAATTTATAGAAATTTTACTGGAATTTTATGATGTTTATTTCGAGCACTGCATTTGTAAAGCTAATTAAAACCCTAATTGATGTTTTAATTATTTGTATCTTTCTGATAATTGAAATCTCAAGAAATCTTGGAAGTAAATGTTTTAGGACAGAGTAGTTACCCTTGAATTTTTGTATAATTTTTAGTTGAGTAAATCCAGTACTTCCTTCACAAATGTTAAAAAGGGGTTCTATTCTTTAGAAATTAATTATGGATGATATTATTACTGAAAAATTATGAAAGTGGCCCAATGCTATTTTTAAGGTTTTATCTGCATAGTATAATTAATTTATAATTTTTAGATGAATATTCTCTGTACTTGATTAACAAATAACGAAATATAAAAGATATTGCTAAAATAGTCTTAGTGCCTCTTTGATGATAGAAAAATTGTGATACTTTGGATTCACTATATTGAGATAACATACTATTTTATTATAATTTTGTTGGACATCTTGCATGAGAACCTAGGGTAGTTCATGTTCAAACCGTAGCCCTTGGAATTTTTGAGGAAATTAATTAAATGCAGGTAAATTAGGAAAATTACCATTTTATGGATTTAGGCAAATTATGTCATGATAAGTCTCCAGTAAATAATTTAGGCCATTTGGATTATTATTGAATCATTGTCTAACCGGTTTGACATATAGTCTAGGTTGGTCTGCATATAGCAAATTGTTAAATTGCAATAGGACATGATATGGGATAGTTGTTGGAGTTAGTCATTTTGTCTGGGTGGATAGATGTGGATGATATCGCAATAGAATGAAATGAAGAATAAAGAAAAGTGGTGTTAACTAGAGTTAAGAGGTGCTCGGGTTTGACGAAAGATCGTCTTCCCCAATGAGAAAGGTCAAAAGTCACCCCAAGGTTAGCCTATCGTTAACATGAGAAGGGAATGGGTAAGGGAATTCAACCAATAACAATAAGTGCCTTATGAATGGGAACGATGGGCTTCAGCTACCATCATAGTTCCTAGTGCCCTGTGAGAGCCCTTCACGGGGAATACCGGGGGCAGTCCTGGGTTAACGTAAACTCTAATTATAAGCTGACAAGAGTAACATAGTAATTAGGATTGCACCTTTCACAAACACTGTTAGCACAAGAAGATTGATTGGAGCTTCGGCTCGGTTGGTTAAGAGACGGACGGAATGGTCCGGGGAACTTCGGCTCGGTTGGTGAAGAGACGGACTGTTGGTACCCCAGTTTGATTTGAGTTTAGTCTTGTCTTTTTAGTCCCTTGACCCAAGAAATATCTATGGTCAATGGTTAGTAGTCTAGCTGTAGAGTCCTCACTTTTCCAGATTGAGAATTTGGTTAAGTAGTTTGTTTGTTCGACTATCGTCGAACGCCGCTCGACTATCGTCGACTAACTGTTCGACGATCGTCTATCAGTTGTTCGACTTTCAGTCTGCGTGGATAGTTTGACTATCGGTTGATAGTTCGACTATCTGTGTGCTTTGATAGTTCGACTATCTGTTGATAGGTCGACTATCTGTTTGTTTTTGATAGTTCGACTATCTGTTGATAGGTCGACTATCTGATAGCTCAACTATCTGTTGATAGTTCGACTATCTGTTTCCTTGATAGTTCGACTATCTGCTTTGATAGTTCGACTATCTGATAGTTCGACTATCTGTTGATAGGTCGACTATCTGTTTGTTTCTGATAGCTTGACTATATGTTGATAGCTCGACTATCTGTTTTTCCCTGATAGTTCGACTATCTGTTGATAGATCGACTATCTGATAGTTCGACTATCTTCTGATAGTTCGACTATCTTCTGGTAGCTCGACTATCTGCTGTGATAGTTCGACTTATCTCCTTTGATAGTTCGACTATCTGGATCGTTCGACTATCTGTCCGATAGTTCGACGATCTCCGTGCGTCGCGACGATTCAAAGGTCGTTCGACGTTTTCTGTCTGCCTTTATATTTTGTATTTATTTATTATATTTAATTAATTAATACATTTTCTGGCATATCTTTTCAGTTAATTTATATGAACACATTTTCCAGGCATATATGCTCTATTCTTTTTGGCTGAGTAAAATCTTTTTAGATAAAGTTGTTTGTCTTATTAGATGACATTGTAGTCTACTTTATCTGCTGACAGTCCTTTATAGCCGTTAGACTGAAAAGTCTTCCTTCTGCTATAAAGAGTATTTATCTGATGTGACTTTATTTAGTCCTTCTGTTATTTGATTTGATCCTGCAGCTTCTTAGAAAGAGTCATTCCTTTTATAGAATGTCTTGCTACATAGTTTGTTTTGCTGTGTGTTATTTGCAGCCCAGGTCTCAAGTCTCAGAAGAAGACAAGTAATTCAAATTGAAGAGAGCCGTTGCTTGCTGTTGATATAAAAAAGGACCCTTTGAAGAGGGATTCAAGCGAGCTAATAGCTAACAAGTTGTTCACTTAAGCATTCAAGCCTTCATCAAGATCAAGTCTTCTGCTCTCAGCATACTCATCTAACTGAGAAGTGTTAAGATCTTCTACTCTTCTTCCTCTTCACCTGAGTTCTCCTGCCTTCAGGAAGTTCAAACTCAGAGTTTTTTTGAAGAAGAAGAAGAAGATAGCTTCTTGAAGATCTCTTAATTTTATATTATTTATCTTCTTGTAGTTTTTCTTCAGAGCTTTCTGAAGAGTTTTCTACACTGAAGCAAGACTTCACCTGGACATCTTTAAGCCAGGGGGAGCCTTGATTCTTTAGATCTTTCTAGCTCGGTGCAAGTTTTTGTGCTTCTCTAATCTATTGTAAAATAGAGAAGACATCTTAACCTTCTTCCCCCTCCTGTACAGGGTTATTACTCCCTTCAAAAGTATCCCTTGGTGGCAGGCACTGATCAAAAAACCTGTGCTTGGTTTTTAGACACCTGATCAAAAGTCTAAAGGGTCATTGGATCTACCTGAAGCAGATCCTGTTGGTGGCAGGGCACCTGATCAAAAACCTGAGTGGATTACTACCGTGTGGGTAGAAGAGTGGACGTACCCAAGTTGTTTGGGGAACCACTATAAATTTCCTTGTGTCGTCTGGATTCACTTGTTTAATTCCTGCATTGTGGCTGTGAATAGATATAACTAGGATTGCTAGTTGCTGATTAGGTTTTCCAAGCTTTAACTGTAATTACAGTTAGTTTGAGTTTGTGCACATCACTCGTGTTAGGCTATAGGGTTAAATCTATATCTATAATCTTTTCATTCCGCACTTCACTCCAAGGGAGTTGGGTAGACAATTAAATTTTGTCTTGTGAAAAATTTGATAACTCTATTCACCCACCCTCTAGAGTAGTATCTATCCCTTCACTTTCAATTGGTATCAGAGGGAGGTTGACTGACTGAATAGGCTAAACACCTAAGTCACAAGATCCTGATAGATACCAAAGCTTATAGATATTCACTATCATGGCCCATTCCAAGGATTATTCTAGCACCAGACCTCCAGCATGCAACTTAGCTAAGTTTGGCATCTGGAAGGCAAGGATAAAATTATATATGAATTCTATTGATGAAAGCATCTTTGCTTCTATTTTGTCAGGTCCCCCAAGAGCACCTGCTGCTGCCACTGCCTCATCATCAACTGATATGAGTGCAGTGCCTCCTCCAGATTACAATGACGAATACAAGAAGGCCAAAATAGCAGATGCCAAGGCGATGAACATACTGGCTCAGACAATGTCTGATGAGGTATTCCAGAAGGTTGCTGACTGCTCTTTAGCAAAAGCCATGTGGGATACACTGAACCAGATTGTGGCTAGTTCAGCTGATGAAAGGAAGGACAGAAGGTCCAACCTGATCTCACAGTATGAGAACTCCAAGAAAACTGATGCTGAATCAGTTGAAGCCATGTACACCAGGCTCAGCTCAATCATCAATGAGCTGAGGACCCTTGACAAGGACATATCATTGACAGAGGTCAATGATAAGATTCTTATGTGCTTCCCTAGCACATGGGATCTAAGGATCTGGCCCATCAAGGAAGCCAGAAGTACAAATGAGATCTCCACTGAAGCTCTTCTCGGCAAGCTCAAGTCTTTTGAGCAAGTGCTGAAGACAAGGGAAGCAGAAGCAGAAGCGAAGACCCCCACTCCAACAAGGAAAGAGCAATCTCTAGCTCTTAAGGCTGCTGATGCTTCTGAAGGTAGCCAATCAAATGAGGAACTAATGGCATTGTTTGCCAAGAGGTTTCTCAAGATGGGGAGAAAGGAGTTCAGAAAGAAGTCTTCACGCTATGAAGACAAACCAAGGTATGATCGTTCACCTGCTAAAGAAATTATTTTTTGTTATGGTTGCAGGAAGCCTGGACACATCTTACCAGAGTGTCCAGAGGAAAAGAACAAAGACAAAAGAAAAGAAAAGGAACAGCACAGGAAGCACTCCAAGCCATCCTCCTACAAAAACAAGAAGAAGGAGAGAGGTTTCATTGCTGAAACCTGGAGTGATTCTGATGAAGAATCCCCTCATCAAGCCTCAGTGAGGATGAGGAAGAGAAGAAGGCAAAAGAAGTTTGCCTGATGGCAATAGATGCCTGCAGCAACTGCAACAACTGCACTCTGCTGCAGAGAGTTCAGATTCAATGAGGAATGCCTACAGAAGATGAGGTACTCTCTTCTTATGATTTTACCTCAGCTGAATTTAAATTAGAATTTAAATCTTTATGCTTAGATTTGATTAGCTCAGAAAAGGAGATAAAAGAACTTAGAAATAAGTTAGCTGACTCAGAATCAATAGCTACAGAAAATGTTAGATTAAAGGAAGATCTCACTACTTGTAGTGAAGAAATTAAATTTCTTAAAATGGAGTTAGCTAAGTCTAAGAGGTTAGAAGAATCACTTAATGTAGAAGCCTTAAGTTGTTGGAAATTACCAGCATGACTAACACTAGGTCAGGTAATGACAAAACTAGGCTTAGGAGCTTCTCCAGTGAACCCCCAGTACTACTTAAAATAATCTTTCAACTCCAGTAAACTTCATTTCAGCTAGTGGAATGAAGAACACTGAGCAAGTAACCTAGTTAATAAAACTTTAAATAAAGCTAAGAGAGAAAAGAGAAAGAAATTTTTTAAAGAAATGCAAAGAGCGTCGAACGCCGCTCGACGATCGGAAGCTCAATGGTCGAACGAAGCTCGACGATCTGAGCGCCCATCGTCGAACGTCGATCGACGTTTTCAATATGATTTTCAAAATCATAATCAGTTCCATAGTAACCTAAATGAAAATAGAAACCCACCTAGGAGATCTCATCTCCACCCACTAGGTTATCACCCTCAGCCTGCATTTTTCATATATTTCCAGTTTTTCTTATGAAAAACAAGGGACCCAAGGTTACCTGGGTCCACACTGTCTAAATAAATGTCTTGCAGGTGAAGGCCTATCCAATCACTCAAAATAAGTGGTATTTGGATAGTGGATGTTCCAAGCATATGACAGGAAATAAAGATCTTCTGTCAAAGTTCAAAGCTAAGCTCGGCCCAAAGATTATCTTTGGAGACTCCAGCTGTGGTCAGACAGAAGGCTATGGCAAGATCACAATTGGAGCAGTTACTTTCAAGAGAGTTGCATATGTCAATGGACTGAAGCATAATTTGATTTCAGTCAGCAGCAGCTATGTGATGCTGGCTACCAGGTTTCATTTTCTAACTCCTCTTGCAATATTACTTTAAATAATAATGTTGTCTTAGTAGGTATTAGAATAGGTAATATTTATTTAGTAGATTTCAATTCATCTCATTCTGAAATCTGCCTGTTTAATGAAGTAACAATTAATAATAATTCTTTGTGGCATAAAGGGCTTAGTCATATTAACCTTAAAAATATATCTAGGTTATCTAACACAACCTTGTTAGAGGTTTACCTTCTTGCCCCTACCAGAAGGAGAGCCTATGCAAGGCTTGTCAGCTAGGCAAGCAAACCAAAAACTCTTTTAAATCTGTAAATAAGAGTGATTCTCCTAGAATCCTGTATCTATTACACTTGGACCTTTTTGGCCCAATAAATGTACAGAGTTTAGGGGAAGTATTACACCTTAGTAATTGTAGATGACTTCTCTAGGTTCAGTTGGGTTTTCTTTCTGAGAACTAAGTCTGATAACTTCAAAGCCCTTACAGACTTTCTACTATGTGTGCAGACTGAGTACTCTACTCATGTGGCCTTGATCAGAAGTGATCATGGTACTGAGTTTGACTCTCTTCTCATGCAAGAATTCTGTGAGAGAGAAGGTATCAAACATAGTTTCTCAGCCCCTAGAACTCCCCAACAAAATGGGGTAGTTTAAAGGAAGAATAGAACACTCATTGAAGCTGCTAGCACATTGTTGGCAGATGCTAACATGCCTCTCTCCTATTGGGCAGAAGCTGTTAGTACAGCCAATTATGTCTTAAATAGAAGTTTGATACACAAACTTAAGTGTAAAACTCCTTATGAGTTGCTTAAAGGAAAGAAACCTAAAATTAATTATTTTAGAGTTTTTGGCTGTATTGTTTATATTCATAACAATAATAAAGAATATATTAGAAAATTTGAAGCAAAAGCTTCAATGGGAATCATGCTTGGATATTCCCAAGTAAGCAAAGCTTATAGGGTTTATAACAAATCAACCTGTAAAATAGAAGAATCTGTGCATGTATCTTTTGATGAGCAGATGTTTTTACAAGGAGAAAGAAAAATTCTCTCTTCTCTAATTCATTGCAGGTACCTGATGCCCTCTCAAGAAATTCTTCATCTATCAACTCTTCAGATCACTGAATCAGACAGTGATGAAGACATTGCAGAAGCAGTTGTTGTCCACCAACAGTAGATCAAATTCCTCCTGAGGAATTAATCCAACTGTTGCTGAAGATCACATCCCACCTGCTGATATTGTCACACTTAGAGATCATCCCACATCTCAAGTGATTGGAGACATATCAGCTGGTGTGCAAACAAGACACCAATTAAGACAGGATGTGATGCATGCTTGTTTCCTCTCACAGGTTGAGCCCCTCACCTTTAAATTTAAAGATGCAGAGCTAGATCCCACTGGATCATTGCTATGCAAGAGGAACTCAATCAGTTTGAGAGATGTAAAGTTTGGACTTTGGTTCCAAGACCTAAAGGACAACTGATCATAGGCACCAAGTGGGTATAGAAACAAGTTGGATGCAAATGGAATTATAGTAAGGAATAAAGCAAGGCTTGTAGCTCAGGGCTACAGACAGGAGGAAGGTATAGATTATAACCAAACCTTTGCTCCTGTTGCAAGGCTAGAAGCAATAAGGATCTTCTTGGCCTATGCAGCTCCTACATGAAGTTTAAGGTGTTCCAAATGGATGTCAAAAAGTGCATTCCTAAATGGTGAGATTAAGGAAGAGGTGTTTTTGAATAACCACCAGGGTTTGTTTCTTCAACTCAGCCTTCTCATGTGTTTAAGTTACAGAAAGCTCTATATGGACTAAAGCAAGCTCCCAGAGCCTAGTATGAGACTCTAGCTAGTTTCCTTTTAGAGCACAACTTTACTAGGGGAGTAGTTGATAGAACCCTTTTCGTCAAGCATCACAAGGACACAATCCTGTTAGTTCAGGTGTATGTAGATGATATTATTTTTGGCTCCATTGATCCCAAACTTTGCAAAAGGTTCTCTGACCTGATGCACTCTAAGTTTGAGATGAGTAGTATGGGTGTGCTGTCTTACTTTCTTGGTCTCCAAGTTAAGCAAGATGCTGATGGTATCTTCATCTCCCAATCCAAATATGCCAAGGAATTGGTAAAGAATTTGGGATGGCTGATGCTTCAGCAATGCCTACACCCATGGCTACTAATGTAGTTATTGATTCTGATGATCACGGCAAGCCAGTTGATCAAAAGAATTATAGGGCCATTGTTGGTTCCCTATTATATCTAACTGTAAGTAGGCCTGATATAATGTTTGCTACATGCCTTTGTGCTAGATTCCAGGTCAACCCAAGGAATCTCATCTGATTCTTCTAAAGAGAATCCTGAGATACCTGAAGGGATGTCCAGATCTAGGACTTTGGTACCCAGCTGAGTCAGAATTTGAATTAATTGGATATTCTGATTCTGATTATGCTGGTTGCAGAGTTGACAGGAAGAGCACCTCAGGAACTTGCCAGTTCCTGGGAGAGAGATTAGTCTCTTGGTTCTGTAAGAAGCAGGCTTCTGTCTCAACTTCAACTACAGAGGCTGAATATATAGCAGCTGCTAGTTGTTGTTCACAGATCCTGTGGATTCAAAACCAGCTTGTGGATTATGGTTACTCACACAAGAACACCAAAATCATGTGTGATAGTACCAGTGCTATCTCAATTGTACAAAATCCAGTGCACCACTCTAGAATGAAGCACATTGAGATTCGGCACCATTTCCTGAGAGATTGTGTGGAAAAGAACAAGATCTGTCTTGAGTTCATATCCACTGAGTTTCAGAGAGGTGATATTTTCACCAAGACTTTAGATGAACAGAAGCATCTGTTCTTTTTAGTTCAATTAGGCATGATCAATGGACGAGACTAAGTGTGACTATATCTGCCTATGTTGAAATCTGATTGAAGGTCGTCGAACGATGATCGAAGATCGTCGAACGGATTAAGCCTATCGTCGACCTCTGGTTAATGATAGCTTATCTGTTTGAAGATCGTCGACCGACGTTCGAAGATCGTCGAACAGGTCGAGCTTATCGTCGATCTCTGAACGACGACAGCTTGTTGTTTGAGAAGCCAGAAATAGTCGAACGATGGCTCGACTACTCTGCTTCTGAGCCGATCGTCGAACGGCCGTTCGATTATCAGGTCTAGTATCTTTTTAATAGATCGACTATTTCCGGTCTAATATAAAGTCGATAGTCGACCTAGGTTAAAAGATCTTTTGTTCTTTCGTCGACGGAGCGTGACTTTTCGCATTCTGTCTTCCCGCTTGCGATTTGCTGCCGCATCGTCTCCTTCGTCTTCGCCGTCCCTCTCGCGCTTTCTCTAGCAATCAATGGCGATTTCTCCCGCAGTGTTAGTAGTGGTAAAGTTCGATGCAGGCTTCAGCATTGATTTCGACGCGTTCAGTTGCTGCGAAGCAGGGATCGTGGAAGTTCTTCAGCTGTGCCGGGATCAAGGACTAGAGAGATTAATGTCATCAAGGATTAAGATAAACATACCTGAGATCAAGGAATGGGCTTTCACGTCGTCCTCCACCGACGACTCGATGACTGGCACCATCGGCGGAGAAGAGGTAATCTTAACTCCGGCCGTTCTGACTGATATTTTTGGTTTGATAAATGGTGAAGAGGATTATGAGCAAGATGCTCAAGAATTTGGAAGAATGTTAGTTGAGCTGGGACATGCAGAGGGCATTCCCACCAAGCTGCTCAAGGTAAATTTCCCTTTCAAGATTAAGTTTCTTGCTGAGTTGGTCGGAAAAGTGCTCCTCGGTAAGCACTCTGCTCATGACAATATAACAAGGCAACAATTTGCACTAATGTGTGCAATTATTAATCGGAAAAAGATCGATTGGGCAGCAGTAATGTTTGATTTGATAAGGCAAAAGAATGGTAAGAAGGAAGTTACCCTCGGAAGGGTCATTGGAATTTTCCTGAAGGAAAAATATCCCCAGCTGCTGAGTTCAACCGCAACAACAATAAATGCAAGCAAGAAGATGGACCCAAATCTGTTCTCTAAGTGGAAGAGAACCTTTGTGAAACCCGCTCTCACAGGGGTTGCTCCAGCGACATCTGAGAGCACCAGGACTGATTCGGTCGCTCCTCACCCTATTGAAGCTGGCTCAGCTCTATCCCTTCCCTCTTCTTCTGCTATGCAGTCTGCTTCAGTTGAAGTTCCATCAACTTCAGCTGAAGTAAGACTTTCCCCTTCTCCTGTTAGAGAAACAACTACGGTTGCTCTTCCTTCTCCTCCAGCATCTCCTCTTCCTTCTCATCAGGCTAGGATATCTGCTCCTAGCTTTGATTTGTTAGGATCTGAGAGGATTCCAACTCCTCCTCAGTCCCCTATTCATTTCCCAGTTAACACTCCTGTTAACTCTCCAGCTCCATCTCCACTTCAATCTCCAGTCCACACCATTCTTCATCCCAGCACTACAAACATATCTGCTGCATCTCCATCCACTATACTTCCATCATCTTTTGAGATCACCCCTGAACTCATCTCCCGCATTGTGGAGTTGATTACCCCTTCAATCAAAATTATGATTGAAGAGGCAATCGCTCCACTTGCCTCCTCCATTGATACCTTAACCGCTACCATCAAATCTCTTTCCAAATCTGCTGAGCCCTCTTCCTCAAGGGGCCTGGTTTCAGTTTCCACTGAAATCAGGCAGGGGGAGATGTTCTGTGAAGATGCCTCAGAGCCTCCTGCCTCCCTTCCAGCAGTAACAGATACTGTAATGACAGCTCTGGAAGAGTCTGCTCCAGCTGAAAAAGAAGTAGTTCCAGTGTTATCTGACAAGGAAATAGCTGATGGAATTATGCTATCTGAAATTGCTGTAAAAGTCTGCTTAGAAGATCTCACCACTCCCATGGTTGCTCGATTCCTAGAAGGTATTATAACTTCATATCTAGATGAATCATGGGAGATGGTCAAGTATAAAGGTAATTCACTTATTCGCTTCATGGACGAGTCAATTAATTTGCTAGCTAGTGAATACCTAGAAGGAATGATTATTGCTTATTTAGCAGATCTGTGTTCATAATTTTACAGATTATATTAGAGAAGATTTAGCTGCTCAAATCATAGTAATTATCTCAGAAGCTGCTCCAAATGTTCCTGATATTCAAGTAGATCCAGAATTGGATTCTTTTTTAGATGATAGAGAAGATGAGTCTCAAAAACAAGATGAAATCAAAGATGACACTCCTGTTCTGAGTGTGGAAGAAGAAAAAGCAAGAGCTGCCTGGAATCAAAGAGTACAAGAGTCTTTAAAAGAGAAAGAAAAAGAGTTGCAAGTTGAAAAGTCAACCATTTGGGATGATTCTCCAGGGCTGGATTTAGATTACCTTCTGGCTCAGGATGCCATTGAAGAGGAAAGAGAGAAATCATATCTGAAGTTAAAAGAAAAGGCTGTTTCTGAAGCCTATGATCCTTATGAAAATCCTCCCTCATCTCATTCTGATGATGAAGTGGATTCTGATGTATCTGAAAATTCAAAGAGAAAGAAAGTTGTTCAAAAGAAGAGAAAAGCTGCTCCTCCTCCTCCCAGTAAAGACAATGATATTCCTTATTATATTCTGAAGGGCATTGACCCTAAGTCAAAGGAATTTCAGCACTGGATGTGGTTCTCCAAGAACCAGCAGAAAGAGAGGAAAAGATCTAAAAGATATGATAGTCCTGTTTCAAGATGGACTCCCAGAGGTCCTCCTCCTCCTCCAGGTGCAGGAGCTTCTGGCAATCTTTCTGCCAACCCTTCTGCCTCTTCAGGAAAATCTGCTCCATCAGCAAGATCTGCTTCTTCTCAGCATCAATCAAGGAAAAGCTCTCACAGCTCTCATGGAAAGTCTCATTCTGGCAGTCAAATGCATGAAGCTGAAGTGAAAGAACAAGTTAAGGAGGTTGTGAATCAAAAGCCAACTTTTTCACCTCCTCCTTTTCCTAAGAGAAAGGTTTCAACTGCTGTACCAGTTCATGTTGATAAGAACACTGCAAAAGGAAAAAGAACTGTCTTTTCTGAAAATTCAAGTAAAAAGTTTGCAGAGTTTGCTCCTCCGTCTTCTCTTGTGATTCAAGAAGTAAAAGATTCAGCTGATAGTTTGTTAGATTTGTCTACAAAGTTTAAAGCAGTTAAGCCAGTTGATACTTCCTCTGAAAATCTGTATGAAAGCCAAGAACTAGATCCTGACTACAGGATGGCTAGGTTTCTTGAGACAGTTGGCTCAGCTCAAATTCAGAAAGCAAAAGCTGAAGGTAAAGATTCTACAGGATTCACTACTATGTCTAGATTCAGAATGAAGGAATTGGATAAAATCCAGGTTAGCCCTGAAGTTTTAGATCCTTTAAAATATATGGAAAAGCATCCTGAAGCAGTAGTCCCAAGAGCTGTAGAATTGAAGATCATTGGTGTGCAGGACTTGAAGCTGTCAAAGAAAGAAGCTGATGATCCTCTAAGGAAAATTTCTTTTGTTTCTAGCTCTTCTGTATCTAAGCCTGACTCTGTTGATCCTTAGTTTTGTTTGACAGTTATTTATCTATCTGTTTGATAATCTGCTAGTTAATTGTTAACTATTTCCTCTATTAATCTTAGTGTTCTATAGCTAGCTCTGTGTTTTAGTTTTTAAGAGACTTAACTCAAATAGGGGGAGATTGTTGGTACCCCAGTTTGATTTGAGTTTAGTCTTGTCTTTTTAGTCCCTTGACCCAAGAAATATCTATGGTCAATGGTTAGTAGTCTAGCTGTAGAGTCCTCACTTTTCCAGATTGAGAATTTGGTTAAGTAGTTTGTTTGTTCGACTATCGTCGAACCCTGCTCGACTATCGTCGACTAACTGTTCGACGATCGTCTATCAGTTGTTCTACTTTCAGTCTGCGTGGATAGTTCGACTATCGGTTGATAGTTTGACTATCTGTGTGCTTTGATAGTTCGACTATCTGTTTGTTTTTGATAGTTCGACTATCTGTTGATAGGTCGACTATCTGATAGCTCAACTATCTGTTGATAGTTCGACTATCTGTTCTGCCTTGATAGTTCGACTATCTGCTTTGATAGTTCGACTATCTGATAGTTCGACTATCTATTGATAGGTCGACTATCTGTTTGTTTCTGATAGCTCGACTATCTGTTGATAGCTCGACTATCTGTTTTGCCCTGATAGTTCGACTATCTGTTGATAGATCGACTATCTGATAGTTCGACTATCTTCTGATAGTTCGACTATCTTCTGGTAGCTCGACTATCTGTTGTGATAGTTCGACTATCTTCTTTGATAGTTCGACTATCTGGATCGTTCGACTATCTGTCCGATAGTTCGACGATCTCCGTGCGTCGGTCGACGATCTCCGAAGGTCGTTCAACGTTTTCTGTCTGCCTTTATATTTTGTATTTATTTATTATATTTAATTAATTAATACATTTTCTGGCATATCTTTTCAGTTAATTTATGATAACATTTCCAAGCATATATGCTCTATTCTTTTTGCCTGAGTAAAATCTTTTTAGATAAAGTTGTTTGTCTTATTAGATGACTTTGTAGTCTACTTTATCTGCTGTCAGTTCTTTATAGCCGTTAGACTGAAAAGTCTTCCTTCTGCTATAAAGAGTATTTCTCTGATGTGACTTTATTTAGTCCTTCTATTATTTGATTTGATCCTGCAGCTTCTTTGAAAGAGGTTCATTCCTTTTATAGAATGTCTTGCTGCAGAGTTTGTTTTGATGTGTGTTATTTGCAGCCCAGGTCTCAAGTCTCAGAAGAAGACAAGTAATTCAAATTGAAGAGAGCCGTTGCTTGCTGTTGATATAAAAAGGACCCTTTGAAGAAGGATTCAAGCGAGCTAATAGCTAACCAGTTGTTCACTTAAGCATTCAAGCCTTCATCAAGATCAAGTCTTCTGCTCTCAGCAATACTCATCTAACTGAGAAGTGTTAAGATCTTCTACTCCTCTTCAACCTGAGTTCTCCTGCCTTCAGGAAGTTCAAACTCAGAGTTCTTTTGAAGAAGAAGAAGAAGAAGATAGCTGCTTGAAGATCTCTTAATTTTATTATTTATTATCTTCTTGTAGTTTTTCCTTCAGAGCTTTCTGAAGAGTTTTCTGCACTGAAGCAAGACTTCACCTGGACATCTTTGAGCTAGGGGGAGCCTTGATTCTTTAGAGCTTTCTAGCTCGGTGCAAGTTTTTGTGCTTCTCTAATCTATTGTAAAATATAGAAGACATCTTAACCTTCTTCCCCCTCCTGTACAGGGTTATTACTCCCTTCAAAAGTATCCCTTGGTGGCAGGGCACCTGATCAAAAACCTGTACTTGGTTTTTAGACACCTGATCAAAAGTCTAAAGGGTCATTGGATCTACCTGAAGCAGATCCTGTTGGTGGCAGGGCACCTGATCAAAAACCTGAGTGGATTCCTACCGTGTGGGTAGAAGAGTGGACGTACCCAAGTTGTTTGGGGAACCACTATAAATTTCCTTGTGTCGTCTGGATTCACTTGTTTAATTCCTGCATTGTGGCTGTGAATAGATATAACTAGGATTGCTAGTTGCTGATTAGGTTTTCCAAGCTTTAACTTTAATTACAGTTAGTTTGAGTTTGTTCACATCACTCGTGTTAGGCTATAGGGTTAAATCTATATCTATAATCTTTTCATTCCGCACTTCACTCCAAGGGAGTTGGGTAGACCATTAAATTTTGTCTTGTGCAAAATTTGATAACTCTATTCACCCCCCCTCTAGAGTAGTATCTATCCCTTCACTTTCACGGACGTTTTGGTTCGGGGAGCTTCGGCTCGGTTTTTGTGTGATTACGATTAAATTTGCATGTGCATAAAAGAAATGAAAATTAATGTGGTGGGTCTTCGGTATTGGAGGGTCGATGCACCGACGCCAATACGCTGACTCGGCAAGTGTGGTTTTTACACTTCGCCAAAGCTAAGTCCGGTGCGCCAGCAGGCAAGAGTACGCGGGCGTCCGCTTTGTGCACCAAGCGTTGAGGCGTATGATAGGTCTGACCGATAGTGCTTTACTGGTTTAGAGGTGGGCAAGGCCCAACCCACCGCTTCCGTCTGCCACTACGGAGGTATCCTGGGAGGTAACAGCTCCAAAAGGGTGAACTAAAGGTCTGTGTGTACAGAGTCGGGTGTGTGAGTTTCACTTGCATGTTCCATCATACCCACTTGCATATTATAGCATAATCGATTCATTTAACCCTGACACTTAAAGTATAAGTGGTATGGGATGCTTATACTTTAGGACATGCAAAACGACTCCTTGGTCTATAAGCTTGTGTGGGAAAGTTTATAAATTAATGTTAAATTAAATATATATATGCTGTGGTTTGATAACCGACACCCCAACGTATAAGTGGTATGGGACACTTTATACGATGGGAGCCTTGCAGAAGATCCCTTGGCTTATGCGCTTTCGCACATAAGTTAAGGTTACTTTTCCTACTTTCTGTTTCTGTCATATTTATTATAGAATTGCGAGATTAGTTCCGCTGCCACCTGTTTTCTTTTGATTCATTCTCCACCTTCATGTCCTTCCCTTTCTTCCTCTCCTCTCGGTACCTAGGAGCCATGGGCGAAGGGGTAGGGGATGATAGGGCTTAGTCTTTATGACTAACGGTTTTCGAACCGCATCATTTAGGGGATCGTGGAGCCCAACATGGAGGAGAAGCCCCAGAGACCGGTGCGCTTGGAGATGGGGCAGTCTAGCTCCGGAGTTCATACAGCCGGGACCGTAAGTCTCAACCTTGAGTAGTTTCTATTTTTGCTTCCACATGAGTGATTTGTAGTGAGGACATGTTGTACCGGGCTTAAGCCCGTATTTTTAGTTCTATGATATACTATTATGTGGACACTCCCTTCGTGGAGTTTTATTTCTATATATGTGATTTATTTCAGTGGACTTGCTTTTACTTACTTCATTTTATGTTACCTTCTTGTGATCAATTTTGGCTGGCAGAATTGGCGACTTGTGGTGATGACCCTTCAGGACGTGAAGGTGTCACCGCAAAGCGGCGATTCTGGGCCTAAGACCCCGGGTTTAAAAAGAAAAAAAGGGGGTCTTACAAGTGGTATCTGAGCAAACATCGATCTGAAAAAGGTAGCAATCCACTAACCCTGGGTCACCCCCGATCGAGTTTGGTTTTGGGACAAACTTAGCAGCGGAAGAAGTGGTGTGCCCATATGGGGATCACATATAAATTGTCCACTTTTAGTTAAAAAAAATTGAACGTTTTCTCAAGTATGGGTTTTTGTTACACAGCCTCCAGCACAGCCTACGCCATAAGGTGTAATTCAACAGGCTTAGGACGTTGCACCACCTCCACCGGTCCCCACTCCTTTCCTTCAGTCAGATATGGGACAGACTCTCACTGCCATTCTGGAGGCTTTCAGGGCCCAGCAGGTTCTGGTCCCGCAGCCAAATCCGGGGGCCAACTAGTTGAGCATCTTCCGAGAACTTTCACCCCCGTCCTACTTGGGGACAGAGTTGGCGGTTCGGACGGAAGAGTGGCTTGATATTATGTACGAGATGCTGACCGGGATACGGTGTCCCTGGGAGGAGAGGGTGGCTCTGGTTGTCTCTTTCCTGGGGTCCCATGCCAAGAGGTGGTGGAAGACGCTGTTGGACACGACATTTGCCGATAGGGAGGTTGCGGAGGTTACCTGGAAAGAGTTCAGGGCCGCGCTGCTGGAGCATTTCGTTACGCAGTCTGCCAGGGATGAGTTGGAGGAGCGGTTCTTACAGCTGAAGCAGGGCACCGGGACGGTGGTGGAGTACCATCGGGAGTTCGACCATCTAGCTCGATATGCAGATTCTTACCAGCTAGACGAAGCAGGGTACATCAAGAGGTTCTATAAGGGCCTACGGGAAGACTTGAGGGAGGATTTGTTGTTTGTATCTTATGGGCATATCTCCCAGATTTTGGAAATGGCAAAGAGGATTGAGGCTTATTGGCACAGCACTCGGGGCCAGAAGCGGCCAGCAGAGGATGAGGGACGGAGAGTCAGAAATGACCAGCGACGAGGTGCTATACTAGAGGGGAGAAGGATAGAGGACCAGCCTCGTCAGGAAGTGCGACAGGAGCCGAGGGAGCAGGTGATATTGGCCCCTCAACCCCTTCGGATGCAGGAGATGCCGAGACCCGGGGGAATGGCGTATCCCCCACAAGAGTGCTTCCTTTGTCATCAGATTAGGCACATCCGGATGAACTGCCCTATGAGGGGGGCACCACCTAAAGCATCACAGGGTGGCCCACCAGCTCAGCATTACGGAGGCCGAGGATGCGGCCGCGGTCGTAGATACTAGGAGGGAGATTGTAGATAGGGAAGGGAGCAGGTATATGCTTTGGACCTTGCATAGCCTTGGAATCCGGAGCAGTTCATAGCAGGTACGCTGCAATGCTTCTTTAATTTCATAGAATTTCCCTTTCAATTGTAAAAAACTTAGAACCGCACTAGATAGATTAGTAAGGAAAGAAAACCCATTATAGAAATCTAAGACATCTAATCACCCCAGGTATAGTCTTCATCAGTTGAAAGCCTTCTCGCACGCTATTCGATACTGGAGCTACCCACTCCTTTATGTCGGAGACGTTCGTAGAAGGACTGGAAGGAGTGGAGCGATTCACGGGCTCAAAGATGAGGGTGCGACTACCGGATGGATTTGAGCTCCTTACCACGGACCACTGCAATATGGAGGCAGAAATTAGTGGAAAGGCGTTCGAGGCTCCAGCGACGATTTTGAAGCTGAAAGACTATGACTTGATCCTGGGCATGGTATAGCTGCACTAGAACTATGCCCAGATTGATTGCCAAGCGAAGAGGATCACCGTGAGACACGGGGACTCTTTCATTGTCATCGAAGGTATAAGACCTATCTCTCGAATATTCTTATCTTCGGTACAGGCCGTTAAGGCCCATCTGCAGGGAGAGGAGGTCTATCAGATCCTATTTGAGATGGTAGAAGTCAAGGAGTCTGTGATAGACATCCCGGTGGTGCGAGATTTTGCTTGCATCTTTCCAGAGAAACTACCAGGACTATCGCCTCACCGAGAGCAGGACTTTCAGATATAGCTTGTGCCGGAGGCCAAGCCGACATCTAGGGCCCCTTATCGGATGGCCCCGAAGGAGTTTGCGGAGTTTCGGACTCAGTTGCAGGAGTTGGTGGAGGCGGGATTTGTTAGACCAAGTTCCTCGCCATGGGGAGCCCCGGTCCTATTCGTGAAGAAGAAGAATGGGACACTTCGCCCGTGCATCGATTATCGAGCACTAAATAGGCTGACCGTCCGGAATACCTATCCGCTCCCACGGATAGACGAGCTGTTCGACCAGCTGGAAGGGGCACACTTTTTTTCAAAATTGGATTTGAGGTCGGGCTACTACCAGCTTTGGATTCGAGAGGAGGATATTTAGAAGACTGCTTTTAGTAGCAGATATGGATTGTTTTAGTTTACGGTGATGCCCTTCGGGCTTACGAATGCACCTTCGGCATTCATGACCCTCATGAATCAGGTTTTCAAGGAGTACTTAGATGTGTTTGTCATTGTGTTTATCGATGACATCATCATCTACTCGAGAACGGAGGAGGAGCACACTCGCAATCTAGCACTGACCCTACAAAGACTGCGGGAGAATCACTTATATGCAAAGTTCAGCAAATGTTAGTCTGGTTGAAGGAGGTGGGCTTTCTAGGCCATATTATCAGTGGAGCCGGGTTGGCAGTGGATCTGGCAAAGATTCAAGCATTTCGAGATTGGCCGCAGTTGAAGTCAGCCACCGATGTACGAAGCTTTGTAGGACTTGCAGGTTATTACCGGAAGTTCGTGGAGGGGTTCTCCCAAATTGCCCTCATACTCACATCATTGACGAAGAAGGAGGCACCTTTTGTTTGGACCCCGCAGTGCCAGACGGCTTTCCAGGAGCTGAAGGATCGACACACCTCGGCCCCCATACTTACTCTCCCCTCGGTGAGAGAAGGTTTTCACGTCTACACTGATGCTTCCTACCAGGGTATGGGAGCTGTACTGATGCAGAAGGGCCATGTGATTGCATATGCGTCTCGCCAGTTGAAGAAGCACGAGCAGAACTACCCGGTGAACGACCTTGAGATGGGAGCGGTCATTTTTGCTCTGAAGGTCTGGCGCCATTATCTTTATGGAGTCCACTGCAACATCTACTCTGACCACAAGAACCAGAAATACGTGGACACGCAAAAGGAACTAAATATCAAGCAGAGGCGCTGGGTGGAGTTCTTAGCAGATTATCAGTATGAGATGCACTACCATCCAGGGAAGGCAAACGTGGTGGCCGACGCATTGAGACAGAGAGCTTCCACTTCCGAAGCCGGGCCCCAGGTTATGTCCATGGAGCTAGTCCGGTCCTTCAGAGATATGCAGATATCCCTAGTGTCCGAGGATGATCCAGAGCTGTATAGGGAGTATCTGGCATCGATTGTGGCCATAGAAGATATTCAGGACCGCATCCGGGACGGACAGAGGACAGATGCATGGGCAGAGCCGATATTCCGAGCCTTGGAGGAGGGTTTGACAGGAGATTATTCCCTGAGAGATGGATTGCTACATTTAAGAGGCAGAGTATATATACCCGCAGGAGGCCGGATTCAGGAGGACATCATGGTGGAGGCGCATTATAGCAGATACTCTATACACCCGAGGATCACCAAGATGACGGCAGATCTGAAGAAGATGATGTTTTGGCCAGGTATGAAGAAGGACATTACGTACTTCGTGACCCATTGCGAGGCATGTCAGTTGGTGAAGGCGGAGTGTAGAAACCCCACTTTCTTGGGTTCAGGACGAGGATCCGATGGCGTTGGGATCGGACTTTATTGAAGACACCGAGGCTAAAGAGACTGATCAGAGACAGGATGTTAGAGGCGTAGAGTTGACAAGCTAAGTATTATGATGCCCATCATCGTCAGGTGGAATTTCAGGTGGGGGACCGAGTGTTTTTGAAGATCTGGCCCATGCATGGAGTTTCACGAGTGCGAGGTTGGAGAAAGAAACTTAGCCCTAGGTATATGGGCCCTTACAGGATCCTGGAGCGGATCGGGGCCCTAGCTTACAGGCTGGAGTTGCCACTAGAGCTGGCAGCTCTACACGACGTCTTCCACATTTCTTTGCTAAGAAGGGCTCTACTACGCCCGAAGCAATAGATTTTGACCCCCGAGGGGCCGGTAGCTTAAGACCAGTCTGTTCACTTGGAGCCGGTTCGAATCGATGACAAAGGAGTACGGATCTTGCGCCGCAAGAAGATTCCCTTAGTCAAGGTTCTGTGGAGGAATCATGGTCAGGAGGAACACACCTGGGAACCGCAGGACCTGATGAGGAAAAAATACCCGGAGTTGTTCAGTCAGGTATACATCATCACCTCTTAGAATACTATAAATTAACTTATTGTATTGAACCGATAGGACTAGGTAAGGGAAATCGAGAACCAAGGCATGCGCAGGAAAGTAGGGGCCAATCTTTTGTTTATTGGGGGGTTGCCCTTTATTTATCAAACAAGTAGTCGCTTTGACCCAATAGGAAGAACCATATGGGATGTTACAAGCTTATTTTATTCCGGTAGAAATCCCTGTAGGCTTAACCTCAATTTCGGGGACGAAATTTTTGTTTTGTTTATTGGGATTTGTAACATCTCATTTCCGGCTAGACCCCTAAGAGTTGGTCTGTCGTGACAGAACCTTAGGGAGCCCAAAAATTGAGGTCCATCAATTTAGACTTGGATTCACGGGTTGGTCACGCCCGTGACCGACCCGTCATGCCCGTGACTAGGGCGTGACCCCTTCGACGACCATCCATCTCATGAAGACGATCGTCGAGCGCAGATTTTTGCAACCCGAGCCTGTCACACCCGTGACCTACGTGCCACGCCCGTAACCTAGGGCGTGACCCCCTTCGACGATCGTCGATCTCCGCGAGACGATCGTTGAGGGCAGAATTTGCATCATGGCCCTGTCACGCCCGTGACCTATATGTCACGCCCGTGACCTAGGGCGTGACCCCCTTCGACGATTGTCGATCTCAGCGAGACGATCGACGAGCGCAAAATTTTCATCATGGCCCTATCACGCCCGTGACCTATGTGTCACGCCCGTGACCTAGGGCGTGACCCCCCTTTGACGATCGTCGAACTCAGTTAGACGATCGTCGAACTCAGAACTTTCCATAAGGGCCTGTCACGCCCATGACCTATGTGACACGGCCGTGACAAGGGCCGAAACGTCAGCCAGGCTGGAAATTTCTGTATTCGAAGTCATAATCAATTCTGATTATGAGAATTTACAGCAGGAGTATTTATGAGCCGTTTCTTTCTCTGATTACTTAATAAAATGAGAAAGAGTTGACCCAATAGGAAATTGCCACCTGGATCAGTCTTCTCATCTTCCACCGTTTCCTTCCCTGCACCATAACTGAAATAATATTAAGAGAGAGAGAGGGCATTGTTGCGCGCTAGGGTTCGAAGAAAATAAACGCAACCGAACTAGCAACCCGATGAGGCAAGTATACCTATCGAATTGTAGCAAGGGGACACAAGTGTCGTATTGAAATCCGGGAACTGTTGGCTAAGCTTACTCACACGAACGCTATAATCTTATCGACGGAAAAACTAAGGTTTTAGAAAATCTATGTGCAGAGGAGAAAGTAAAGCTATACTAGAAAGAGAAACACTGCAATTAAGTAAAGCTATTAAGTAGAACGATTACTACGAAGGGTAGAAAATATGAAATGGAAATGCACTCGATCAAGATTCACCTCGGCTAAAGACGATTAAGAAAATGCGATAAAAATCTAAACTTAATAGGATAAAGGTCCTTGACCGTGGAGGTTCCTAAAGCTTGAACACGCTTCTCTCGAAGTCGTGCCCATCTGAGTTTAGGAAGGTCCGACCGACTCTCGTCTAAATCGGAGGCCTAAAACTCGCTTTACGCGGTGAACCCCACTATTGGATTTTACTCCAATCCGGGAGATTTGGACGTCTGCCTCTCTCGAGGGGTGCGTACAACTCCCTTTACTCTTGAATGCTCACTTCATTCTTTCGGCCTCTCGGCTAGCCCAGAATGAAAGCAAAGGCGGAGTGTATATATCGAAAATATACCTCCAACCCGTGATTAATCAAGAGTAATTCAAGGCCCTAACCTAAAAAGGAAAAGATTAATTAAAACATCATAACATAATCGCTCTAACCTCGAATCATCAAGATCGAGTACAAGGAGGATTAGTTAATCATAATGGAGTGGAGGGGGGAGATGAGTAGAAAAGCATAAGAAGAACACAAGCTAAACAAGAACACTTTTATTAATAAAAAGGGGCAAGTTACACTATTGAAAAATTAAAATTACAAGTGCATGAAATTGAAATCCTATTCTAGCCCTTCAAGTAGCACTAAGCAAGAGCAAACTTACAATAAAAGCTAAGACAAACTACAATTAAGCTAGGATTAAACAAAAAGTACAAAGAGAGGGGGGGGGAGAGAGAGAGAAAGCATGAAAAAGGATCAAGAAACAAAGGGGCAGCACCTCCCCCACTCAACCAAAGCTTCCTCAAATGAAGAGGGGGGGCTCTATTTATAGATTTTTTTCTCGGCTTGGTCACGCCCTCCGACACGCCCTAGGGGGGCGTGTTAGGGGGCGTGACAGTACTATGTTGATCTCGGGCTCTGGATTCTGGCGGGAGGGATGATTGCTTCGGTACGTCGGTGGTCACGCCCTAGGTCACGCCCGTGACATGGGGGCGTGACAGGCACGTCATGTCCAAATCATTGGTCGGAAATCCGGCAGTCACCGAAAAAGGAGGGTGTCACGCCCATGTCACGGGCGTGACATGGGGCGGACAGTAATGTTTGTGTGCTGAGGCGGAACGTCATTTAATGCGGCGGCAGGCTTTGCGGCAGAGGGGGACACGCCCATAGTCATGCCCGGTGACACGCCCAGGGAGGGCGTGTCAGTGGGGCGTGACAGCGGTTTTGACCGTTTTCCTGTCCCTTCCAGTAGGAGTCCTAGGGATCGGGTGACACGCCCTAGGTCACGCCCAGGGAGGGCGTGATAGGGGGCGTGACAGGTCATTTTGGCCAATTTTCTGGAAACCTGCAAAAAGACAAGAAAAAGTCAGCGGCAATAATATTTACATAAAAAGGATAAAAATAAACTAATAAAAGACATGATTTGTACAATATAAAATATAAAATACGATAATAGTTTAGGCTACAAAACGTATTATCAAATTCCCCCAAGCTTAAGCTTTGCTTGTCCCTAAGCAAAAAATATAAAAACTAGATATTTATAAAAAGGACTAATCAAAAAGTTCTAATTATGCCTACACAAGTACTATGCGAAATTCTTAGTAGGGAAAAGGTTAAATGTAAGTCTAAAACAATTATTTAGGTATGGTAAAACTTTTATAAACTTTACTTAATAAAAACAAATCATCCAAAATTTTAACGAGATTTTTTAAATGGACTTAAGAAAAGCAACGAAAATGAAAAACACGCATTGAGTTGTTACTGGATCCAAGCAACGCATTATAATTATATCAATTTAATTATCAAAAATCTAGGTTTAAATCTAAAACTAAAACTGATTACTGTTTTTCTTTTCTTAGTTGTTAAATAAAAATCAAAAAGCGTGAATCAAAAGGACTTAAATAGGACAGAAATGTTTGGTTTAGGAAAATGATTAGGGGTGGAATTCAAAGATAAACGTGAAGGTTTTAAAATCACACTAAAACAAAGCAAAGAGTTTCAAAAACTTTCATAAAAATATATACACATTTTTTTTTCTTTTTCATCATCATTTTTTTTCTTTTTTTCAAAACAAAGGCCATAAATATTTTTATTTTCTTTTTGAGTTGTCCAAACAAAAATAAACCTCACTTTCGAACATACTTTTTTTTTTGAAAACCTTTCTCCCACAAAAATCACAAAATACCCTATCAAAATCGTCAAAATAATTTATGAAACTCAAAAAGTCTAGTGCGATTCGATAGGTTGGAAATTTTTGGCTTTGGTGAAACTTAAATGAAGGGAGGAGCTATCAAATGAAATCGGAAAAAGGCTCAAAAACGGCTAACTAGTGGTAAAAGTTTTTAGGTTGCCAGAAAAGCTCAAACGAAAACAAAAACGGCCTAAATCATTTTCACGCTTTTGAATTTATTTAAAACAAAGGTTTGAAAATTTTCAAAAAGCGAATCCTAGATAATAAAAGAAGATTGATGAAATTAACTTGAAAATAGAAATAATAGGTGACTTGGATCGTTCACATCTACTACGTTATTCAAAAGTTGACTTTACAAAAATTATTCAAAAACGAAAAAGAAAATAGTGGATGATGAATTTTTGATAAAGTAAAGGAAATAAACAACAAAAAACCATAATAGAAATGCGAGTTTTAGAAAAAATATTTCACCTTAACATGCTACCGTGAATTAGAAACACAGCATGGCCAACATTTTACTTGTGAAACATAATTAAAAAGGACGATTAGAAATATTATAATTAACTAAGTTGTTTATAGGAGATTTTGAGTAAAACAAAAACAAAAACTAGGGGTACTATTGAAATATCAAAATGTCTAAACTATTCAAAAACACATATATTTTTTTTTTAATTTAATTTTGAGAAATATTCTCTCTTTTTTTTGGAATTTTAAAAAAAAAATTTTTTTTTTTTGGAATTTTAAGATATTCATTTTTTTTTATTTTGGAAATATTTAATATATACAAAAAGAAAATATTTACGCTAAGCAAAAATGAAGGAGGAAGTCCTCCCTCAAGCTTAAAACAGGCATTGCCCTCAATGGCTAAAGAAGGGGATTGGAGAAGGAGAGAAAAATAAAGTACAGAATTGAAAGACAAAATTGAAATACCTGTACTTCCCCGGATTTATTTGCTGCGAAAGCTGAGTGATGCCGCTCCTCCAAATGTCTTCTTTGGATTTTGTGATGGATTCAGCAATGTTGGAGCAGGCGATCGCAGAAGCTTCAGCTTGTCGGAGCCGTCCGAGGCAAAAATTGTAAAATAAAGAAAACAGAAAAAGATAACTTGGGTTGCCTCCCAAGAGCGCCCTTTGGTTAAAGCGTCATTGAGCTCGACGCATCAAAAAATAATTTTGTCCAAAAATATTGTTATCCCGAAATAAAATTGTCTTTAGCAAAAAAAAATAAAAGTTCAAGATTAAAGTTCGTGAAGCAGAAACTTAATAATGTTTGGACTGACATCATCATCACCAGAAAAATAGAGTTTAAGACGCTGACCATTCACTTTGAAATTACCCTTATTAGGGTGAGAAATTAAAACAGTTCCATAAGGAAATACTTCTAAAACAGAAAACCGGCCAGACAAGCGAGATTTTAATTTGCCCGGAAATAAACGTAAACGAGAATTATATAAAAGGACTTGGTCGCCCGGCTTAAAGTTTTTAGGGTACCTTAAGTGTTTATCGTGTAAACGCTTCGTCCGCTCTTTATAAAGTTTGTTATTTTCATAACCATAAGAGCGCCACTCGTCGAGTTCATTTAGTTGAAATTTTCGAAGGTCACCGACTGAGTGGGGATCGAAGTTTAAAAATTTTAAGGCCCAAAAGGCGCGGTGTTCTAACTCTACGGGCAGATGGCACGATTTTCCATAGACCAGCCGATACGGCGTACATCCGAGGGCGGTTTTGTACGCTGTTCGGTAGGCCCATAGAGCATCGTCAAGTTTGGCTGACCAGTCTTTTCTAGAAGTTGAAACAGTCTTTTCTAATATTCTTTTAATTCCTCTATTAACTACTTCGACTTGTCCGTTAGTTTGGGGGTGGTAGGCAGTGCAAAGCTTATGTGTAACGCCGTATTTGGTAAGGATTTTTGAAAATTGTGCGTTATAGAAATGGGAACCCCTATCGCTAACGATTGCGCGTGGCGTACCGAATCTAGAAAATAATCTTTTTAGAAACGTGACTACAACTCGGGAGTCGTTCGTAGGAAGAGCTTGGGCCTCAGCCCATCGTGAAACATAATCAACAGCAACTAAAATATATTTGTTTCCGAAGCTAGAAGGAAGGGGGCCAACAAAATCAATTCCCCAGAGGTCGAAAATTTCTCACTCTAAGAAATAATTTTGCGGCATTTCATTTTTATTAGAGTTGCTGCCCGACCGTTGGCAACTATCACACCTGCTCACAAAGGCTTGCGCGTCCTTAAACAGGCTAGGCCAGTAAAAACCCGCGCAAAGCACCTTATGAGCGGTGCGAGCAGCTTGATAGTGCCCACCTGTCGGGCCTTCATGCAAATGTTTTAGAATATCAGTTCCTTCATTAAGAGAAACACATCTCCTTATCACTTGATCCGCACAAATTTTGAAAAGATGTGGGTCTTCCCAGAAGTAGTTCTTCAGCTCAGAAAAGAATTTCTTCTTTTGCTGAGAGGAGAACTCCTTTGGGAGTACCGGGGCCACTAGATAGTTGGCGATGTGCGCGAACCAAGGAGAAGTAGATGTATTAACTAAAAGCAGCTTCTCATCAGGAAAATAATCATTAAAAGATTTTTCATTTAATTTTTCTATAAAGGGGTTGTCTAATCTTGATAAATGGTCGGAGGCCAAGTTCTCGGCTCCTCGCTTATCACGGATCTCTAAGTCAAACTCCTGGAGGAGTAAAACCCAGCGAATCAAGCGAGGCTTGGCATCCATTTTGGCAAGAAGGTACTTGAGGGCCGAGTGGTCCGTAAAAACAATGATTTTTGAAAGAGTAATGTAAGGGCGGAATTTATCAAACGCAAATACTACAGCTAAGAGTTCCTTCTCGGTTGTGGTGTAATTTTCTTGTGCAGATGTGAGGGTTTTACTAGCGTAATAGATGGGGTGGAAGTTTTTAGATATGCGTTGACCTAATACGGCTCCCACCGCAAAACTACTCGCATCGCACATAATCTCGAAAGGAAGGTCCCACACCGGAGCTATCATAATCGGTGCATTAATTAACTTTTCTTTAATTAATTCAAAGGCAGAAATACAAGAGTCATCAAAAATGAATGGAGCGTCTTTTTCTAAGAGATGCGTGAGGGGCTTAGTGATCTTGGAGAAGTCCTTTATAAAACGACGATAAAAACCAGCGTGGCGTAGGAAACTTCTTATAGCTTTTATGTTTGTAGGCGGCGGCAACTTCTCAATAACTTCTACCTTGGCAACGTCTACCTCAATACCTTTAGCAGAAATTTTATGACCCAAAACTAACCCTTCCCTCACCATAAAATGGCATTTTTCCCAATTTAGGGCAAGGTTAGTTTCTTCGCATCGTTCTAAGACTTTTTCGAGGTTTTCTAAACATCTATCGAAGGAATCGCCGAACACGGAGAAATCGTCCATGAATACCTCCATAATGTTTTCTACGTACTTGTCAAATATTGCGAGCATACATCGCTAGAATGTAGCTGGCGCATTGCATAATCCAAATGGCATTCTTCGGTACGCGAAGGTGCCGAAGGGACAAGTAAACGTAGTTTTCTCTTGGTCCTCGGGAGAGATGGGTATTTGAAAGTACCCCGAGAGGCCATCGAGAAAACAATAAAAGCTATGGCCGGAGAGACGTTCTAAAATCTGGTTGATAAACGGTAAAGGAAAGTGGTCCTTGCGGGTGGCGTCATTTAACTTACGGTAATCTATGCACATACGCCAACCCGTCACCGTCCGCGTCGGGATTAATTCATTATTCTCATTACTAACTACGGTTATCCCTCCCTTTTTTGGAACTACCTGAACGGGGCTAACCCACTTACTGTCCGATATAGGGTAGATAATTCCTGCGTTTAATAGTTTCATAACCTCGCCCTTGACTACTTCTTTCATGTTTGGGTTTATACGGCGCTGGGGTTGGATAGAGTTACGCGAATTATCTTCGATTAAAATTTTATGGGTACAGAAAGATGGGCTTATGCCCTTGATATATGAAATTTGCCAAGCAATAGCCCGGCGATGCTTACGTAGAACTAGAAGAAGTTTATCGTTCTGCGTATCCGTGAGGTAGGCCGAAACGATAACTGGTAACTTGGAGTCTTTTTCTAAGAAAGCATACTTAAGGTGTTCGGGAAGTTCTTTAAGTTCTAGGGTAGGGGGTTCTTCATAAGTCGATTTTGAGATTCTTTCTTCTTCAAAAATAATATCTTCATAAACTTTTTTATAAGGAACGTAATAAGGGGTAGGGCTAGCAGCTAAGACGGCTTCTTATAGTGATTCAGTGGGAAGAAAAGAGGAAGAACAAAAATCAGAAAATTCTTTTTCAAACTCAGAAAGACAATAAGAAGATTCATCACTTCCTTACAGTGATTCCGTTGTAAGAGAAGAGGAGCAAAAAGTAGAAAATTCTTTTTCAAAGTCAGAGAGGCAGTAAGAAGAATCATCACTCACGGCGTCTACGAAAAAACATGAGTCATCGTTCGCTAAGGTGTTCTTCATCGAAGGGGTGTGATGCAGGCCACCCCTACGCGATGCTAAATTTGAAAATAACAACAGGAAATTCCTATGGAGAATTTATGCGAACACCTAACGAGCATTTAAAACAACCTAGGAGGCATTTCTACGAACACGTGGTGCACGTGCAAAGTTGGAAATTTCGGCAGAGTTTCGTTTGTAATTGCGCGATCTCACAACGGGGAAAGTCTCATTCGAACCTGCACGAACATACACAAATACATTTATCATATCCTAACCAAACATCTAGCATCGCATTATCAACTTTTCCATTCACAAAGAGGGCTTCCGGACTAAAGATTGCAATTCAGAAAATAGTCCGAATATATCCCTCAAAACAAAACCATACGAGGATATACCAAATCCTCTTGATCCGCTCGAAACCAAAGGCTAAACAAACCCCGGTTTGCAAACGTCCAAGGGGACCTACCCCTACGGAAATCTTCACGAAAATCAGATGTAAAGCAATAACAATTTCAGATTTTTTATCATTGCAAATGTGAATCAATAATTAGGATAAAACATGAAATCCAGTCTCCACTAACTCACAATATTAAGATGAAAATCACACAAGTTTAGGGATAGGACGTCGTTACCCAAAACCAGAAATTAGAGAGGAGGTGAGGAGGAGGAGGAGCAAGTTAATGGTGGAAGAGTCGCACTTCAACGGGTCGCCGGAGTCGCACCGGATGAGGAAGAACCGAGCCGCCTTCTTCGGAGTCACACCGGAGGAGGTAGGAGGTCGCCGAAACAGCAAGGAGCAGCCCAAAGGGGCAGCGGCTGCAGCAGATTTGGCACTTCCTGGGCGTCGGGAGGCTGGTCGGATTCGGCCAGGCCGAGAGAAACGAGGAAGGGGGGCGGCTACAGCAACCGAATAGGTTTTCTTTTTTTTTTCTTCAATCGTTTCCCCCTCTCCACATACATGCATATAAATACTACACCTCACTCCATCATCACCCTTCATCCTAAGCAAATAAATCCTAGCCACTAATGCATTAACCATGGCTAAACATAGGCCATATTGAACAAAATAAAATGCTGAAATTAAGTGTAAAATGCTGAAATTAAAATGCAGAAATTAAGCAATAAAATTATAATTTCATGCGTAGATGCGGCAGGGATTTTGACGCGGCTATGGCGGAGGGTGTCGTGGCTTAGTCCCAACCTTCAAGCTTGCGGCAACGGTCATCAAAATCAACGAACATGCAGCGGCGGCGATCAAATGAGGGGTCCATGTGATGGAGGCGACGACAGTTGCGGCAACGACCGTCAATATCCTCGAACATGTAGTGGTGGCGAGCAACTGGCGGGGCATCCTCACCATCAATCCTCCCCCGCTCAAAATCACTCATCACCGATGAGTGGCCATGGAGGGAATAGCAGGAGACAGCAACATCCACAAGTAGCGTAGCAGGAGCGGACATCCACGGGGCAGGATAAGCAGTGCAGGCATTCGCAATAGAACATAACCTGTCAAGGCCAAGCACAGCAGGAAACCTCAAAGGTGTGTCAGCATAAAGAAAAACAGCATAGATCTTACCATCCAATGCGAGAACCAGTAAACCCAAATGGAAGAGCGACACGGGGAAAATCTCACCTCTCAACCCACGAGAATTTGAAGTGGAAGAGAGAAACGTTGGGGAAAGCCGCTCAGATGGAGACCAGATTTGCAAAATTAAATCCGAAAAATTGAAATGCGGTGAAAAACCGATTGCATCGTAAAAATCCAAAGAAATTGCATTAAACCCAAAATTCCTGAAAATCTCGAAAGGGTCGGCGCTCCAATGTAATACGTTTGTTACGGAACCCGAAGGTATCCACTCGGGGGCTAACCAGACTAAATTAGATTCAACAATTCCGCGGTCAGACGCTCTCGAAGGTGAATGGGCGTGGAAGTGATGCAACTCATAGGCACTGGCATAAGGCGATGATATGTTTACATGCAGTTCGTACCAGGATGGACGAAAGATATGTGCAAATTTATTTGGCGGGTAACAATGTCGTGAGGACACCAAATCAATAGGCACAGTCGCCGTGAAATCATACGCAGTCGCAAATGAAAACATGCCCGCCGGCGGATACTTACTAATACAAAACTCACTAGACATCTCCAGCGGAGGTGCTAATAACGACGATTTAACTACGCGGGTTGTACTAAATAAAATCAAGTCGCTTCCTAACAAGTCCGCTAACCGATCTGAAAGGACAGATCCCTCGCAAGGTAAATCTTTCCACTCAGTAGGTATATCATAACAGCGTGGACTATGGCTAGCGGATCCATGTCCTAAAATAATATCAAATGTAGGCGCACAAGCAGGAGGGAAGGTCGGTAAAATCGAGCCCGGGACTAAATCCAAATCCAAATGAATCTCACTCAATGGTGACTCAAACAAGGGGAAATCATCCCGGAAACTCACGTCCGGGCAAACATCAAAAAAAATCATCCAAAGATACCCTTCCCTCAGGAGGAAACTCATCCAAAATAGTAATGAGAAATCCTCAATCTCGGGCTCCTCAGATAGCTCAGATCGGACCGCAGAAAGATCAGGTCGAGGCTCACTCAAAATAGGGATCAGAGACTCGAGAGGGTACTCAATAGTAGGGTGATCTGAAACATCACTATCATGACACGCAGTGGCTAAAGGGGTACTCTCACAAGTCGAAATAACATTATCATCCCAAGAATCATCATCCAAGTCGCTAGGATATCCATTCTCCTCATCGTCAGATAAATCTGCCTCGCCCTCAGTGGCGGGCTCAGTCGTCGAAGCTAAAAGAGCCGAAGCTCTAGGCTTAGTGGGGCACTCCACGGCATAGTGGCCAATCGCTCCACAAGCATAACATGTAGCGCTCTCCTTGCAATTCTTAACTATCTTCCTATGCTCAACTCGCGGTTTTGGAGCATCCCTAGTAATGACGATGACAGGTGGCGGGACAGTGGTCCTAACCTTTTCCCTCTCCCTAACGGTAGGGGTAGGGGTACTCAAAATGGTAAGATCCTTCTGGGACAAAGATCTAACGCGTGGCCTATCGTCACTCTTATAATCAGAAAGGGGTGTAGTGCCCTGGCGGGGTGAGATAACATCACGAGACGTCCTCATACGGGAGTATGGGGGAACGTGCTTGCTCGGTATAGGCAAAATCTCAGGCGGCGCTACACTCGGATAACCAGAAGACTGAGAACGGCAGTATGAGGGATAATACTCATCCGTCAACAAGTTCTTCATAAATTGCCAACCCACACGTGAGCCAACGAGGGACGGCCAAAACGCCTCTCCTCATTGACCCAGAATGTCAGGGCTCGACCAGATAATTGCAATCTCGCAACGGGAATCCGGTGGGGGTCCACGAGACGATATTGCTCAAAGTAAACTTCCATGTCATCTACCCAATGTAAGAAAACCCGCGGTTCACCTAACCCATCGTAAGTCGGCGCAGAAATTCTAACAGACCTAGAAGTTCGTGATGGTGGTGTCGTGATCGCTTGACTAACCGTACTTGAAGGAACATGGGTCCTAAGCGGTTGCCTAGGGGCATTAAGATGCGGTGTCGGAAGCCGACCACCAAGTTGTGCTAACATATCTATTATATCATCACATTGGCGAGTCATCTCCTTGCGAAGGGCACCAATCGGGGAACATGGGGGAAGGGGACTCCCAACGCGTGCCATGACAGACTAACGGAAAAAAAGACTCAAATTAGGAAAACACTTAAAACTTTTTTTTTGTTTTTATATAACTAAAAATAAAATTTTTAAAACGAACGAAACGTACCTAAGTGCAAGTGGGGGTAGCTTGGTTCGAGCGGATCGTTGTCAAGTTGAGAAATTGACAAACCTCCCTCTGATACCAAATTGATGCAGGCCACCCCTACACGACGCTAAATTTGAAAATAACAACAGGAAATTCCTATGGAGAATTTATGCGAACACCTAACGAGCATTTAAAACAACCTAGGAGCCATTTCTACGAACACGTGGTGCGCGTGCAAAGTTGGAAATTTCGGCAGAGTTTCGTTTGTAATTGCGCGATCTCACAACGGGGAAAGTCTCACCCGAACCTGCACGAACATACACAAATACATTTATCATATCCTAACCAAACATCTAGCATCGCATTATCAACTTTTCCATTCACAAAGAGGGCTTCCGGACTAAAGATTGCAATTCGGAAAATAGTCCGAATATATCCCTCAAAACAAAACCATATGAGGATATACCAAATCCTCTTGATCCGCTCGAAACCAAAGGCTAAACAAACCCCGGTTTGCAAACGTCCAAGGGGACCTACCCGTACGGAAATCTTCACGAAAATCGGATGTAAAGCAATAACAATTTCAGATTTTTTATCATTGTAAATGTGAATCAATAATTAGGATAAAACATGAAATCCAGTCTCCACTAACTCACAATATTAAGATGAAAATCACACAAGTTTAGGGATAGGACGTTGTTACCCAAAACCAGAAATTAGAGAGGAGGTGAGGAGGAGGAGGAGCAAGTTAATGGTGGAAGAGTCGCACTTCCACGGGTCGCCGGAGTCGCACCGGATGAGGAAGAACCGAGCCGCCTTCTTCGGAGTCACACCGGAGGAGGTAGGAGGTCACCGGAACAGCAAGGAGCAGCCCAAAGGGGCAGCGGCAGCAGCAGATTCGGCGCTTCCTGGGCGTCGGGAGGCTGGTCGGATTCGGCCAGGCCGAGAGAAACGAGGAAGGGGGGCGGCTACAGCAACCGAATAGGTTTTTTTTTTCTTCAATCGTTTCTCCCTCTCCACATACATGCATATAAATACTACACCTCACTCCATCATCACCCTTCATCCTAAGCAAATAAATCCTAGCCACTAATGCATTAACCATGGATAAACATAGGCCATATTGAACAAAATAAAATGCTGAAATTAAGTGTAAAAAGCTGAAATTAAAATGCAGAAATTAAGCAATAAAATTATAATTTCATGCGTAGATGCGGCAGGGATTTTGACGCGGCTATGGCGGAGGGTGTCGTGGCTTAGTCCCAACCTTCAAGCTTGCGGCAACGGTCATCAAAATCAACGAACATGTAGCGGCGGCGATCAAATGAGGGGTCCATGTGATGGAGGCGACGACGGTTACGGCAACGACCGTCAATATCCTCGAACATGTAGTGGCGGCGAACAACTGGCGGGGCATCCTCGCCATCAGGGTGATAGAAAATGTGACTTCGTCGTCGCCTACTCGAAGAAAGAGCTTACCATTGCTTACGTCAATGATGGCTCGGGAGGTGGCAAGGAAGGGTCGGCCAAGGATCAGGGGAACCTCGACGTCTTCTTCGATGTCCAAAATGACAAAGTCCACCGGGAAGATGAACTTGTCGACTTTCACTAGAACGTCCTCCACTATCCCTAACGGGTACTTGACGGATCTATCGGCTAGCTGGATACTCATACGCGTGGGGTTAAGGCTACCATTCCCTAACTTTTTGAACAACGAAAAGGGCATCAGGTTTATACTTGCACCTAAGTCGGCTAACGCGTGTTTAACAAAGAGATCACCGAAGACACACGGGATAGAGAAACTACCCGGGTCACTGATTTTCTTCGGCAAACCGTTTGTTAAAACGGCGGAGCACTCGGCGTTTAGCGTGACGTGCGAAAGATTCTCTAACTTCTTCTTGTTTGTGAGGAGGTCTTTAAGATATTTGGCGTATTTCGGCATCTGCGAAATAGCCTCGTGGAAGGGAAGATTAATGTAGATTTGTTTGAAGATTTCTAAGAAGCGGGAGTACTGATCATCTTGACGTTGTCTATTAAGTTCAAAGGGGTATGGAGGAGTTGAATTATTTTTGAAGATGGGTGGTGGAGTGAGATTATTTTCTAAAATAGGGGTGATTACTTCTTCAGCAGATGGCGGAATTTTTAAAACGGGAGCGGAGCTTTGATTTTTAGAGGCGGGAGCGGAGCTTGCCTCGGGCTCTTCACTTACCATACCGAAGACTTGCTTCCCACTCCGAAGAGTTATAGCTTTCGCTTGATCTCTCGGGTTGGGTTCGGTATTGGAAGGAAGAGACCCTACGGGTCGCTCAGAAATTATTTTCGCGAGCTGTCCTACTTGATTTTCTAGACTTTTTACGCTTCCGGTTAACGTTCATATAGTGGCGTCATTTGTGGTGATATATTTAGAAAGTAATTCCTCCAAGCTTGGAGGTTTTGGGTAATTTTGAAGAAGTGGTGGTGGTGGTGGTGGTGCAGAAAAATCATTTTGCGGGGGTGGGCGCGTCGCATTAGATGGATTACTCCATGAAAAGTTCGGATGATTTCTTAAAGCAGGGTTATAACTATTCGGAAAATTAAAACCAGACGGATGAAAATTCGCAGCAGAAAAATTATTAAAAGCAGTTCTAGGCATATTATTAACATAATCTAAATGTTCTGGAGTAGGGGTTGCAGATTCCCATACCTGAGGGGCGGAGGCAGCAGTCATTTCCGTTATCTTTTTGCTTAGGATTTCTACTTGCAGAGCGAGCTGGGAGACGTTGTCCACTTCATAGATACCTGCAGGCTTGTTCGGGCGGGACCTAGGCACATTCCACTGATAAGTGTTCATGGCCATGTCCTCAAAAAGCTCAAGAGCGGCTTCCGGGGTCTTATGATTTAAAGTACCGCCAGAAGCTGCGTCTATCATTTGCTTCGTGCTTTGATTTAGCCCGTTATAAAATGTCTGCACTTGTAACCATACAGGCAGCGCGTGATGTGGGCATCGTCTTAATAATTCTTTAAATCTCTCCCAGGTTTCGTAAAGGGTTTCAGAGTCTATTTGTCCGAAGGCAGAGATGTCGTTCCTAAGTTTTGCAGTTTTAGCTGGCGGAAAATACTTCGCCAAAAATTTTCAGTTAATTCATTCCAAGTGGTTATGCTATTTTTCGGAAGTGTGTTAAGCCACTGCTTAGCTTTGGTCTTAGAGAGAAGGGGAAGAGTCTCAGCCTGATCGCATCATTTGTGACACCATTTATCTTGAAGGTGTCGCAAATTTCAAGAAAGCTAGCTATATGTGCGTTCGGATCTTCATCTTGAAGTCCGTCAAATTGCACATATTGCTGCACCATTTGAATTATGCTTGGCTTTAGTTCAAAGTTATTATTTGCTATAGCAGGGCGGACTATACTCGATTCTGTTCCCTCGAGGTTCGGTCGTGCATAATAGGACATAGTCCTTTGCATGGCCACATCTACGTTGGGTTCTTCCATTCTTAAAGTAGCAAATGACTCGGAGTCCTCAACCGGCACTTGGATAGTAGGACCTTGAAATCGCGATCTTCTACGAAGAGTACGCTCAATTTCGTGGTCCAAGTCCAAAATAACCGACGGACTCCCGCGGGTCATGCACTAAAAGAACGGAAAAGAAGAAGAGGAAGAGAAAAAGGATAAACTAGAAAAAAGATTAGAATTTTTTTTTCTTTTTGAAATAGATTTTTTTATAGATTAACTCCCGAACTTCCCAAGGACTACCCCGTGAAGGGTTCGCAAGGTACTAGACAAGACAGTGGCGCTTAAAGCCCTTTGCCCTTTTCGAGAGAATTAGGTGGCGTAGAAAAATTGTGAGGTTGGTTTCTTTTAAGAGCGGTGATAAAATTTTTTGATTTTTTTTAAAATTTTAAAGAAAGAGGATGAGAAAGAGAAGAGATAAAATTAATAGGTTCGTGTTTTCAAAATATCAACGGAAGTTGGTTTTTCCCGGCAACAGCGCCAAAAACTTGTTGCGCGCTAGGGTTCGAAGAAAATAAACGCAACCGAACTAGCAACCCGATGAGGCAAGTATACCTATCGAATTGTAGCAAGGGGACACAAGTGTCGTATTGAAATCCGGGAACTGTTGGCTAAGCTTACTCACACGAACGTTATTATCTTATCGACGGAAAAACTAGGGTTTTAGAAAATCTAAGTGCAGAGGAGAAAGTAAAGCTATACTAGAAAGAGAAACACTGCAATTAAGTAAAGCTATTAAGTAGAATGATTACTACGAAGGGTAGAAAATATGAAATGGAAATGCACTCGATCAAGATTCACCTCGGCTAAAGACGATTAAGAAAATGCGATAAAAATCTAAACTTAATAGGATAAAGGTCCTTGACCGTGGAGGTTCCTAAAGCTTGAACACGCTTCTCTCGAAGTCGTGCCCAACTGAGTTTAGGAAGGTCCGACCGACTCTCGTCTAAATCGGAGGCCTAAAACTCGCTTTACGCGGTGAACCCCACTATTGGATTTTACTCCAATCTGGGAGATTTGGACGTCTGCCTCTCTCGAGGGGTTCGTACAACTCCCTTTACTCTTGAATGCTCACTTCATTCTTTCGGCCTCTCGGCTAGCCTAGAATGAAAGCAAAGGCGGAGAGTATATATCGAAAATATACCTCCAACCCGTGATTAATCAAGAGTAATTCAAGGCCCTAACCTAAAAAGGAAAAGATTAATTAAAACATCATAACATAATCGCTCTAACCTCGGATCATCAAGATCGAGTACAAGGAGGATTAGTTAATCATAATGGAGTGGAGGGGGGGAGATTAGTAGAAAAGCATAAGAAGAACACAAGCTAAACAAGAACACTTTTATTAACAAAAAGGGGCAAGTTACACTATTGAAAAATTAAAATTACAAGTGCATGAAATTGAAATCCTATTCTAGCCCTACAAGTAGCACTAAGCAAGAGCAAACTGACAATAAAAGCTAAGACAAACTACAATTAAGCTAGGATTAAACAAAAAGTACAAAGAGAGGGTGGGAGAGAGAGAGAGAGAAAGCATGAAAAAGGATCAAGAAACAAAGGGGCAGCACCTCCCCCACTCAACCAAAGCTTCCTCAAATGAAGAGGGGGGGCTCTATTTATAGATTTTTTTCTCGGGTTGGTCACGCCCTCCGACACGCCCTAGGGGGGGCATGTCAGGGGGCGTGACAGTACTATGTTGACCTCGGGCTCTGGATTCTGGCGAGAGGGATGATTGCTTCGGTACGTCGGTGGTCACGCCCTAGGTCACGCCCGTGACATGGGGGCATGATAGGCACGTCATGTCCAAATCATTGGTCGGAAATCCGTCAGTCACCGAAAAAGGAGGGTGTCACGCCCATGTCATGGGCGTGACATGGGGCGTGACAGTACTGTTTGTGTGCTGAGGCGGAACGGCATTTAATGCGGCGGCAGGCTTTGCGGCAGACGGCGACATGCCCATAGTCACGCCCGGTGACACGCCCAGGGAGGGCGTGTAAGTGGGGCGTGACAGCGGTTTTGACCGTTTTCCTGTCCCTTCCAGCAGGAGTCCTGGGGATCGGGTGACACGCCCTAGGTCACGCCCAGGGAGGGCATGATAGGGGGGCGTGACAGGTCATTTTGGCCAATTTTCTAGAAACCTGTAAAAAGACAAGAAAAAGTCAGCGGCAATAATATTTACATAAAAAGGATAAAAATAAACTAATAAAAGACATGATTTGTACACTATAAAATATAAAATACGATAATAGTTTAGGCTACAAAACGTATTATCAGGCATTCATGGTCATGAATGTTTCATCCTTTCTCCTCCCCACTTGGAGACCTATAAAAGCCCCCTTAGAGCAAGAGGAGAAGGTTACACTCTAGACCAAATGAATTCAGATTTTTGCTCTTGCTGTAGGAGAAGTTCGTGAACGCCACCACCGCGCCATGACAATCCGACGTTCATCTCGTCTTCAAACTGCGAACAAGGTCATCCTCTACTTCTTCTCTTATTGGTAGATCTTAGGATCTTAGGAATGAAGTTCGTGCTCAACGGAGCCGAACCTATCTCGAGTTTTCATGGAAAACCATGAAAAATATATTTTTCGGGTACGCCGAAAACCGCCACCTCCAGCGGCCAAACAACCGCCGACCGATAGCAATCGCCTCGATGGAGGTGGTGGTGGTGGTGGCTGGCCAGGTAAGTGACCAGACGGCCGGCGACAGATCACGGAAGGGTTACAGGAAATATGGTTTTTCTGATTTTCTGTTTCGGGTTCTGTTTGGTAGGGGGATGAACAGTAAAACATTATTATAATATGAAAATTAAGTACATAATATATAAGTTAAATATACATAAAATAGGCTTATTTTGATGCTTCAAACCGTAGCATTTAGAGGTCGTTTTAGGAAAAATGGCAAGTCACGAAAGTTGTATCCCTTCGAGTCTAGTTTAATTTAAAATTGATTTCAACTCGTTTGGGTAAGCGGTTTGATTGCAACACCCGTTTTAATGGGGGCTGGACCAAGAGTTGGGCAGAAACTAAAATGTATGCTCACTCTTCTTCCTTTGTCGAGTAGATATTCTGGTTTTTGCTTCCGCATGAGTGATTTGTAGTGAGGACATGATGTACCGGGCATAAGCCCATATTTCTATTACTCTAATGTATTATTATGTGGACACTCCCTTCATGGAGATTTTATTTCTATATATGTGATTTTCATGTGGACTTGCTTTTACTTCATTTATTGTGCTACCTTTCTGTGATCGAATTGGCCGGCTGAATCGGCGCCTTGTGGTGATGACCCTTCAGGGCGTGAAGGTGTCACCACAAAGTGGCGGTTCTGGGCCTAAGACCCCGGTGTTTTAAAAGAAAAAAAGGGGGGGGGGTCTTACAAGTTGTATCAGAGGAAAACATCGATCTGAAAAAGGTAGCAGTCCACTAACCCTAGGTCACCCCCGCTCGAGCTTAGTTTTGGGACAAACTAAGCAGCGGAAGCAGTGGTGTGCTCATAAGGGAAATCACATGTAGAAGTCCACTTCTCAATTAATTGGAATTCTTCTTTGTAGCCTACGGCAAACCCTGCCCCCAGCAGGAAGCACCTCTGTCTGCAAAGAACATATCACATAATTATCTAGTAAACGAGTTAGACTCAGCCAACTTGGACTCGTGACTAACCATGATAATTTATAGTATGCCCTAGTTCAAAATAAACCATGGGTGTGGACTTGGTTAAGGTAAGGAGATACCCTTTGAGAATAAGCAAGAGTTCAACATGAGAATGACAACCCAATAGATAACTCAGGTGACCCTACGGTCCCTATTAAGGATTACTCAAAGCGGTAGACTGCTTAAAGGGGGAATTCAGACCAATAATACATTAGCAGAATGGTAGAAGACAAGTAGTCTTAACCCTCAAACCGGTAATAAGATTACTCGGAGACAACCACCAAGACAAACACCGAGGGTCGGATAGGACTTCAAGTTTGGAAGATACCCATTTTGGATTGTGAACATTTTGACCCGAATAAGGTTGTCATAAATGTGACTCAGAGAGGTTAAAATATGGAGTATATTAACGAGTTTAAGGGTGGAACCCTAGGTCGAAGATTGATGCCCTAGGGATTGTGCACCCAGCTAGGATAGATGTAACAGGGTAATATCAAA
Source organism: Platanthera zijinensis (assembly GCA_039513925.1). Taxonomy (NCBI): domain Eukaryota; kingdom Viridiplantae; phylum Streptophyta; class Magnoliopsida; order Asparagales; family Orchidaceae; genus Platanthera; species Platanthera zijinensis. Next base: position 133,878,125 of record CM077085.1, read on the forward strand.
GATACTTAGCCCAAGATAGGTCTGGGCTTATCTTTTTTTTATTGGGGGCTAAACTTTTGTTTATTGAGAAAATTAGTATTGGCTTGGGTTCCCTTGGACCTAGTTTAGGGAAAGTGGTGTAACAAACATAATGAGATTAAAGTCGATATAATTCGATGTTATTCCGGCGAAAATAAAATTTGGTAAAAACATGTTTGGAATGATGACTTGTAGCATTACCAAGACAATGACATGGTAATAAGACGGAGTAATTACGAGAATTAACTATTATCACATGAAATTAGATGACGGGTAACAAGATTCAGGATATCTGAGAAGGTAAAAAATTAATCGCTATGTTGTATCATCAGAAGGATGGTATATCTCAGAACATGTACCCCCGAAGTGGATGTTTGACGACATCACGATGGATTTTATTCATGGACTTCCCCGATCACGGACGGGAAACGACTCGATTTGGATAATCGTCGATCGGTTGACGAAGGTGGCCAGATTCATCCCGATAAGGAAGGATGACTCTGTGGGAGTACTAGTGCGGATATTTGTGGAGCAGTTCGTTTGATATCACGGGGTGCCCAAGACAATCGTGTTGGATCGGGATGGCTGGTTCACTTCCAGGGAGTGGAGATCCGTGCAGGCTTACTTAGACACGCGATTGACCTTCAGTGCCGCATTCCATCCCCAGACGGATGGGAAGACGGAACGCACCAATCGGACGCTGGACGATCTTTTGAGGTTATGCATTTTGGACTGCGGGGAACCATGGGAGAAGCCTTACCCCTAGTCGAGTTCTCCTATAACAAAACCTACCAGTCCAACATCAGGATGGCGCCTTATGAAGCCTTGTATGGAAGGAAATGCAGGACCCTGCTTTCCTGGGTTTAGGACGAGGATCCGAAGACGTTCGGATAAGATTTTTGTTGAGGACACCGAGGCTCAGGTAAGACTTATCAGAGACAGGTTGTTATGGGCTCAGAGAAGACAAGCTAAGTATTATGATGCCCGGCATCGTCAGGTGGAGTTTCAGGTGGGGGACCGAGTGTTTTCGAAGATCCGACCCATGCATGGAGTTTCACGGGTGCGCGGTCGGAGAAAGAAGCTCAACCCTAGGTATATGGGCCCTTGACTTGAAATTTGGGAAGGGGGTTCCCCTTAGACATATCTAGAGGCTGTCCAAAAATGGGAATTTTTGGAGATATTTTTCCAAAAGTTTTTGTTTTAATTTAATAAACTTAGAGGAATTTATTTAAGTGGTTAAATGACTTCCAAACCCTCCCAAATTTTGGTGAGTGGTCCCTGGCTATAAAACTTAGCTCTGCACAAATTTTCAACTCATTGAGATGATTTTTGGATAGGGAGTCACCTATTCTTAACTAGGCAATAGTGAGGCATGTTTGAGTAAAGAGTGCACTAGAAGTTGGAATGGTCAAATCACCTCAACAGAGGCTGATATTTCGACCACTGACTTGGAAGGGTTATTATAACCCAATTGGAGAAAATGGTGAGAATAGGGGTTGGTTAACCCTAAGATCCAAGCTCAAACCCTAAATGGAGGGTTTTGAGGGTTGTGATGGACATGGGGGCAATTGCTCTCATATTGTTTTGAGATTCAGTAGAGTCGACATTAACATAATATAAATCATCTGGATGGAATCTTGGAGGATTTGGAGTGTAACACCTCCCCTGTAAAGACCATATAATATGGGTCCGGCCGGGGCCCCACAACATACGGACACCACAGCTTTAGTATTAAAAGATGATATGAAACTACCCAAACTCAAAACTCCAGACATACACAGCGGAAACAGAACAAACCGACAGAAGTTATCCACTAATGATAGAGTATCAAATGGCCTTAAGGCCTTACACAATAATAGTCCAATAAAATATAAAAGTGCCAAGCACTCCTAGGCTACCTCGGCATGCAAGCCGGACATGATCAAACAACATCAGCAAAACAAGGAAAAGAAACTAGCCAAGCACAGCAACACTTCATGAGGCTTAGGGATTTTCGCCCGGCGCACTAGCTCCTGCATGCGATCCTTGCCCTGTAAGGATTTGAAGTAACGTGGGTCAGCAAGGGCTGACCTCTATAGTGTAACAAACACATCTCCTCCTGGCCATCCCTAACGGACCCCGGGGTACCACTCCACCTACAAGTTAACACTTCGTATACCAAAAGAGCATATATATTAAAGAGGTAAATAGGCTTGGATGTCTCATACAGCATACATGTTCTCTATGTTTTGTACAAAGTAAAAGGGGCCTACTATGCAACATGAATGCAACCCGGGTTTCACCCAAGGTACCCTAGTTCGTATGCATCTAGCACAACATCAAACACTGGGTACTTCCGTTTCCCCATTGGCTTAAAGCCGCAAACAAAAGGGAGACACCATGTCCCCAACGGCACACAGGCCGTCACACGGAACCTTGCAATGGCCCCACCCGCACATGGGTCTTAAACCCCGGGCTTGCCCGCATATTCTGACTTCGCACGTCAGGGTTCCGTCTCACACTGACCGATTCTAAGAAGCCTTGCTGGACCCCACCCGCTCATGGACACAATGCCCGGGCTTGCCCTCCGCTCGGCATTCTCGTCAGTCTCACACAAGGGCTAGTCTCGTCGGGACACTTTCCCCACATGACTTGCGCGTCATGGGATAGCCAGCCGACCACGGAGACCTAGCCGCGCCTTAGCACAGCACAAAAAAAGGTTTCCCCACCCCAATCGCCACTCGCACCGTGTCTTTCCCGTGCTCCAAGGAAACCATCTACCGCACAAAGCGGAGCTAACCTCGTCCGGTTCTGACTACGAGTACTCACTCAAATATGAGGGGGAAAACGCATACCTACAACGGCGTATTGCCGCTGCGGATTTCTATCGAAACCCCAAAACTCGCTATGCAACATCACCGGGTCGGACCAACAATCGCGACCACGGCTTCACCCACAATGCCTAATCCGCTAACGGAGAGGATCTCTAATGCAAAGCATGCCGGGATGAGCATACTCAACCCGGAGGTCCTCTTGAACCTAGGCTACACGAATCCCTCTCATTTGAGAGATTCAGTGCTCAAAATACAAAAGGAAGGGGATGCTATTCATGCATCCTAAATCCTAAAAACCGAGAGGAGAAGCGTCGTTACCTTCTGTCCCCTCTTCCTAGCCATGGAGAAGATTTGCTCGGTTGAAAACCACCGCAAAGCTCCCACCTTTGCGGATCTGAACTCCGCTCGCGAAACGGAGCTCCGAATCTCCACCGGCCACCGGAGTTGACCTCCTTCTTCCTCCTCCAAGCTCTCCCTTCTCTCTAGGTTTTAGAGAGAGAGTGCCCAAATGAAATAAGGGTTTCAAAACCCTATTCCCGGCTAAAACCACCCAAGAGCAGCCCCCCACCGTCAGATCCAAAGCCAAGGAAACGAACGGCCAGGATTAGATCTGAAATCCCAAAAACTGGGCCGAACACGGGTTCACACACGGCAGTGTGCCTGGCCGTGTAGCTCATTCGCCGTCTCGACCAAAATTCAAAACCAGCAACACGGCATGTGACACGGCCTCCGACACGCCCGTGTCGCCTGCGACACGCCCGTATCGGGACCCGTGTCACGCCCCCCGTGTGCAATTTATCAACACTTCGCAGTCAGAGAGGTACACGGCTTGGTGACACGGCATCAGACACGCCCGTGTCCAACTAGACACGCCCGTGTTTGTGCCCGTGTCATTACCCGTGTACCCAATCGCACAGCCCAGGTGTGACACGGCCTGGGACACGCCCGTGTCCTAGGCCGTGTTCCACCACACGACCATCGTCGACCTGAACTGGTCGACTACACGGCCCGAGCTCGACACGCCCGACACGGCCTCCGACACGCCCGTGTCGGGGCCCGTGTCACCTGCACCAAAAACTTGTCTTGGCCAAATTCGATCCCCGTCGCTCCTACAACAATTTGGGGTGTTACAATTCTCTCCCCCTTAAAAGAATTTCGTCCCGAAATTTAAAACCTGGAAGGTAAACAAAACTAAACAGTACCTGAGGAGAAAAGCTCGGGGTACTCCTCTAGAATGGCCTGCTCTCGCTCCCATGAGAGCTCCTCGCAACCACAGTTGTCCCAACGGACCTTTACGAGTCTGACCTCCTTGTTCCGCAATTGCCGAACCTCTGAGTCTTCTATCCCGACTGGACGAACTCGCGTCCCCAAGTCTTCCTCTACCGGCACCGCCGTCGGCTCAATCACCACGCTGGCCTCTAACAACGCTTTCCTCAGGACGGAGACGTGAAAGACGTCATGCAATCCACTTAGCTCTGTGGACAATGCCAACCGGTACGCTGCCTCTCCCACTCGCTCGATGACCTTGAATGGTCCCAAAAATCTCGGACTCAGCTTCTTGAGTCGGCGAATTCGCGAAACGCCTTTGAACGGCTTGATCTTAAGATACACCCAGTCGCCCACAGCAAATTCCACATGCCTGTGGTGAGCATTGAAATACTTCGACTGCCGATCTTGAGCTACCTTCATGCGCTCTTGGATGGTCCGCACCAACTCACTAGCGTCGGCTACCACTTCTTTCCCCAAAAGCTTGGTGTCTCCCGCCTCTGTCCAAGACATCGGTGTTCGACACCGCCTCCCATACAGAGCTTCGTATGGCGCCATCTTGATACTAGCTTGGTAACTATTGTTATACGCAAACTCCACCATGAAGAGGTGATCCTCCCACTTCTTGCTGAAGTAGAGAGTACACATCCTTAGCATATCTTCTAAAGTACGGTTCGTTCTCTCAGTTTGCCCATCAGTTTGAGGATGAAAAGCCGTACTGAACTTGAGTTTTGTGCCCAAGCACTTCTGCACCAACCGCCAATCCTTAGACGTGAAACGTCCATCCCGGTCGCTGACTATGCTCTCCGGAATCCCATGGAGTCGTACAATATTGCGGACGTATAACTCCACCAACTTTTCCACACCGTCCTCCTTCCGGTTTGGGATGAAATGTGCCACTTTGGTCAAGTGATCCACAATCACCCAAATGGCATCATTACCCTGCTGCGATCTAGGCAACCCATGCATAAAATCCATGGAGATGTCATCAAATTTCCATTCGGGGATTGGAAGAGGCTTCAAGAACCCGCCCGACATCTGACATTCGGCCTTCACAAGGCACATGTTTGGCACCGACTCACACACAAAGCCACGTCCCGCTTCATCTCATGCCACCAATGGGACTTCTTCAAGTCCAAGTACATCTTTGTACTACCCGGGTGAATGGAGTACTTAGTGAAGTGGGCCTCAAACATCAACTCCTCGCGGAGCTTGCCGAACTGCGGTATACAAATCCTTCCGCCCTTCCTCAGAACCCCATCAACCATCTCCCAGGCGCTACCCTCGCCCTTAAGAGCTTCCTCCACGAAGGGTTGGAACTCCTCATCCACACGGGTCGCTTCCCGAATACGATCGCATAAGTCATTCTACATCTCAATCCAGTTTAGCCGAGCCACGCTAGACTCGCCTCTTGCCACACATTCCAAACCAAGGGATTCCCAGTCCCGCCTTAACCGCTCATCGTGAGCTTCAATCCAATTTCCTTGTCCCGAGTATTTCCTACTCAAAGCATCCGCCACCACATTGGCTTTTCCTGGCATGTACTGAATCGCCACCTCGTAGTCCCCAAGGAACTCGACCCACCTGCGCTGCCGCATATTTAGGTCCTTCTGATCCAGGAGATACTTCAGGCTCTTGTGGTCCGTGAAGATCTCCACCTTCGCACCGTAAACGTAGTGCCTCCACAGCTTCAAAGCAAAAATTACCGCCGCCAATTCCAGATCATGGACGGGGTAATTTCTCTCATGAGGCTTCAGCTGCCTCGGCCCAAAAGCTATCACACTGCCATGCTGCACCAACACGCACCCTAAGCCGCATCCGGATGCGTCGCTGAAAAGCTGAAATCCTTCGGTCCCCTTTGGTAGACTTAGGATCAGTGTCGTCAACAGCCTCTCCTTCAGGGTTTCAAACGCCTGACTGCACTCTTGAGTCCACACGAACTTTTGATCCTTGCGAGTTAGCGAAATGAGGGGTAGAGCTATCGGCGAAAAGTATTCCACAAACCTTCGGTAGTACCCGCCTAGTCCAAGAAAGCTCCGGACTTCCGCCACAGTCCTCAAAACTGGCCAATCTTTGATGGCTTCCACTTTCGTTGGATCTACCGCCACCCCATCCCCACTAATCACATGGCCTAAAAACTCCACCTTCTCCAACCAAAACTCGCACTTGGAGAACTTCGCATAGAGCTGGTTCTCTCTCAATACTTGCAACACTGTCCTCAAGTGCACCTCGTGCTCCGCTTCGGACTTGGAATACACCAAAATGTCATCAATAAAAACGACGACGAACCTGTCCAAGTATTCGCGAAACACTCGGTTCATCAAGTCCATGAACACGGACGGCACGTTCGTCAACCCGAATGGCATCACCGAGAACTCAAAATGACCATATCTCGCACCAAACGCTATCTTGGGTATGTCTTCATCACGAATCCGCAACTGATAATATCCGGACTTCAGGTCCAACTTGGAGTACACCACCGACCCCACTAACTGGTCAAAAAGGTCGTCTATCCGAGGAATCAGATACTTGTTCTTGATTGTCAATTTGTTCAACTCTCGGTAGTCTATGCACAAACGCATACTACCATCCTTTTTCTTTACGAATAACACCGGCGCACTCCACGGTGAAGAGCTGGGTCTGATATACCCTTGTTCCAAAAGCTCCTGCAACTGAACCTTGAGCTCGGCCAACTCCTTTGGTGCCATCCTAAATGGTGGACGCGACACCGGTCTAGCCTCGGGCACTAACTCGGTGGAGAAATCAATCTCCCGTCGAGGAGGTGCTCCCGGTAGCTCCTCGGGAAAAACATCTCCAAACTCCGCCACCACGGGCACTTCCCCAAGAGACAGCCTGGAAAGGCTAACCTCCAACAACGCTACTAGAGCTACACCTCCCTGGTTAACAGGTCGCACTAGTTGAAGTGCCGAAACTAGGGAACAGGCCACTCCATGCAGGCCCTCAAACTTGACTTCCGCTTTCCCCACGCCCCTCAGGGTTACCACCTTGGACAAGCAGTCGATACTGGCACGCTGCTCTGCTAACCAGTCCATCCCCAAGATCACATCGAACTCGGACAATGGCAAGATCGCCGCTACCAACACGAAGTCGACTCCCTCAAGACTCCAAAAAATCTGGCCTCTAGCCCTGGTAGTCATAGATGACCCATTGGGCATGTGCACTTTCAACTCGGAGTTCGTCGAGAAAGACTCCACTCCGATCCTCCGGATAAAGCCTTCCGCAAGGAAGGAGTGCGACGCTCCCGTATCAAAGAGTACCCTAGCAGGGTACCCAGATACCATTACAAAGCCTACACACATGCAACAAACATAAAGGCCTGAAAGATAGGAATCTAAGGTGTAGGTTGAACTCTCGTACCTGTCACCACATCGGGTTGACGGATTGCTTCTTGTTGCCCAAGGTTGTAGGCCCTTGGCTGCACTGGTTGAAACCGAGAAGCACTCGACTCTGCCATCTTCCCTTTCTCTGCGACACGGGGGCCGGAGCGCACAGTTTTCTCCTGCCTTGGCTCTTGCTCAGTGCCCCCTTGGGTACAAAATCTTACTATGTGGCCCGGCTTGCCATAACTATAGCACGTCTGAGGGCCCTTAGAGCGTGACCCTCCGGACGTCCAAATACTTTTCTCGCCCGACTTATATGGGGAAGGCTTCTTCTTCCATCGGCTCCCTTCCGCCTTTCCATGTGACTGGGCAGGCTTCTTCTCCTCTCCCTACTTGGGTGTGAAACCCTTGCGATGCTGGGATCGCTCCATGTCACTCTCCAAAATTCGGTCCGCCTCCACCAATTCGTTGAAACCCGCACGTTTCATCGATATGAGGGGTTGTCTTAGGTTCTCCCTCAATCCATGGTAGAAGAGATTGTCCCTCTCTTCATCGTCTGCCATGGTCGTCCTTGCATAATGACCCAAGCGAGTAAATTCCTGAACATACTCATCCACTGACTTGTCTCGCTGCACCAGATGCAGGAACTGCCTCTAGAGGGCTAACCTCGTTGAGGCGGGTATGTACTTCTTCAGGAAGGCATTGCCAAACTCCTCGATGGACGGTGTGCGTCCTAGAAACTGCCGGCCACTGTGGCTCACCCACCATCACTTGGCATCTCCCTCCAACATAAAGGCTGCGAACTCTGCCTTTTTCTCATCTAGCACCTCTGCCGCCCTCAGAAGCTCCTGAATTCTAGCCCACCAATCCTCTGCATCTGTGGGTGTGCCGGTTCCCTTGAAGGTTGGAGGGTGGAAACTCAGAAAGTACTTCATTTGCCGGTCCCCATGCCCGACAACCACTCTCTCAGCCCGCGGCTCTGCCCGCCTGGCTTCCTCAACCTGCACAGTCGCTGCCGTGTCCGGGGTAGCAGGAGTTGCTACCTGAGCAACGGGAGCTGCTACCTATGCTGTCGCTGCAGCCTGGGCCGCCACCATCGCTTCTGCAAGCATACGACAGAAGTCGGCCGGTGTGACCCCCATCCCTAGTGGACCTTGCGCAGTCGCACTACTTGTCGAGAGCTCTTCCCTTGGCCTCGAGGTCCCAACCTCGTTTCTTGCACTCTAAACACAAGCAAGAAAACACAAATCAGTCTCTAATCGCAAGACTCGAACACAAGGACACTCATGGTCCCGCGATACTCCTATGTGGATAACTTCTTATACGCGACTCGACTTATACTTTCGACCGCGAAACTTCTCCTTTGAACGCAAACCTCGCTCTGATACCAAATTGTAACACCTCCCCTATAAAGACCATATAATATGGGTCCGGCCGGGGCCCCACAACATACGGACACCACAGCTTTAGTATTAAAAAATAATGTGAAACTACCTAAACTCAAAACTCCAGACATACACAGCGGAAACAGAACAAATCGACAGAAGTTATCCACTAATGATAGAGTATCAAATGGCCTTATGGCCTTACACAATAATAGTCCAACAAAATATAAAAGTGCCAAGCACTCCTAGGCTACCTCGGCATGCAAGTCGGACATGATCAAACAACATCAGTAAAACAAGGAAAAGAAACTAGCCAAGCACAGCAACACTTCATGAGGCTTAGGGCTTTTCGCCCGGCGCGCTAGCTCCTGCATGCGATCCTTGCCCTGTAAGGATTTGAAGTAACGTGCGTCAGCAAGGGCTGACCTCTACTGTGTAACAAACACATCTCCTCCCGGCCGTCCCTAACGGACCCCGGGTACCACTCCACCTGCAAGTTAACACTTCGTATACCAAAAGAGCATATATATTAAAGCAGTAAACAGGCTTGGATGTCTCATACAACATACATGTTCTCTATGTTTTGTACAAAGTAAAAGGGGCCTACTATGCAACATGAATGCAACCCGGGTTTCACCCAAGGCACCCTAGTTCTTATGCATATAGCACAACATCAAACACTGGGTACTTCCGTTTCCCCATTGGCTTAAAGTCGCAAACAAAATGAAGACACCATGTCCCCAACGGCACACAGGCCGTCACACGGAACCTTGCAATGGCCCCACCCGCACATGGGTCTTAAACCCCGGGCTTGCCCGCATATTCTGACTTCACACGTCAGGGTTCCGTCTCACACTGACCGATTCTAAGAAGCCTTGTTGGACCCCACCCGCTCATGGCCACAATGCCCGGGCTTGCCCTCTGCTCGGCATTCTCGTCAGTCTCACACAAGGGCTAGTCTCGCCGGGACACTTTCCCCACATGACTTGCGCTTCACGGGATAAACAGCCGACCACGGAGACCTAGCCGCGCCTTAGCACAACACAAACAAAGGTTTCCCCACCCCAATCGCCACTCGCACCGTGTCTTTCCCGTGCTCCAAGGAAACCATCTACCGCACAAAGCGGAGCTAACCTCGTCCGGTTCCGACTACGAGTACTCACTCAAATATGAGGGGGAAAACGCATACCTACAACGGCGTATTGCCGCTGCGGATTTCTATCGAAACCCCAAAACTCGCTATGCAACATCATCGGGTCGGACCAACAATCGCGACCACGGCTTCACCCACAATGCCTAATCCGCTAACGGAGCGGATCTCTAATGCAAAGCATGCCGGGATGAGCATACTCAACCCGGAGGTCCTCTTGAACCTAGGCTACACGAATCCCTCTCATTTGAGAGATTCGGTGCTCAAAATACGAAAGGAAGGGGATGTTATTCATACATCCTAAATCCTAAAAACCGAGAGGAGAAGCGTCGTTACCTTCCGTCTCCTCTTCCTAGCCATGGAGAAGATTTGCTCTGTTGAAAACCACCGCAACGCTCCCACCTTCGCGGATCTGAACTCCGCTCGCGAAACGGAGCTCCGAATCTCCACCGGCCGCCGGAGTTGACCTCCTTCTTCCTCCTCCAAGCTCTCCCTTCTCTCTAGGTTTTAGAGAGAGAGTGCCCAAATGAAATAAGGGTTTCAAAACCCTATTCCCGGCTAAAACCACCCAGGAGCAGCCCCCCACCGTCGGATCCAAAGCCAAGGAAACGAACGGCCAGGATTAGATCTGAAATCACAAAAACTGGGCTGAACACGGGTTCACACACGGCCGTATGCCTGGCCGTGTAGCTCATTCGTCGTCTCGACCAAAATTGAAAACCAGCAACACGGCATGTGACACGTCCTCCGACACACCCGTGTTGCCTGCGACACGCCCGTGTCGGGACACGTGTCACGCCCCTCGTGTGCAATTTATCAACACTTCGTAGTCAGAGAGGTACACGGCTTGGTGACACGGCATTAGACACGCCCGTGTCCAACTAGACACGCCCGTGTTCGTGCCCGTGTCATTACCCGTATATCCAACCGCACAGCCCAGGTGTGACACGGCCTGGGACACGCCCGTGTCCTAGGGCGTGTTCCACCACACGACCATCGTCGACCTGAACTGGTCGACTACACGGCCTGAGCTCGATACGCCCGACACGGCCTCCGACACGCCCGTGTCGAGGCCCGTGTCACCTGCACCAAAAACTTGTCTTGGCCAAATTCGATCCTCGTCGCTCCTACAACAATTTGGGGTGTTACATGGAGATAGGTAGATACCTCAAAACCCTAATCTTAGCTTTAGGGTAAAATACTAATTAAGCACAACCCGTCACTAAACATTATCTAAAGGCTGTGAAACTTGGGTAGAGTGAGTTTTGGAGTGGGTAGAATTTATAGAAATTTTATTGGAATTTTATGATGTTTATTTCGAGCACTGGATTTGTAAAGCTGATTATAGCCCTAATTGATGTTTTAATTATTTGTATCTTTCTGATAATTGAAATCTCATGAAATCTTGGAAGTAAATGTTTTAGGACAGAATGGTTACCCTTGAATTTGTGTATAATTTTTAGTTGAGTAAATCCAGTACTTCCTTCACGAATGTTAAAAAGGGGTTATATGCTTTGGAAATTAATTATGGATGATAATATTACTGAAAAATTATGAAAGTGGCCCAATGCTATTTTTAAGGTTTTATCTGCATAGTATAATTAAGTTATAATTTTTAGATGAATATTCTCTGTACTTGATTAATAAATAACGTAATATAGAAGATATTGCTAAAATAGTCTTAGTGCATCTTTGATGATAGAAAAATTGTGATACTTTTGATTCACCATATTGAGATAACATACTATTTATTATAATTTTGTTGGACATCTTGCATGAGAACCTAGGGTAGTTCATGTTCAAACCGGTAGCCCTTGGAATTTTTGAAGAAATTAATTAAATGCCACGTAAATTAGGAAAATTACCATTTTCTGGATTTAGGCAAATTATGTCATGATAAGTCTCCAGTAAATAATTCAGGGCATTTGGATGAGTATTGAATAATTGTCTAACCGGTTTGACATATAGTCTAGGTTGGTCTTCATATAGCAAATTGTTAAATTGCAATAGGACATGATCTGGGATAGTTGTTGGAGTTAGTAATTTTGTCTGGGTAGATAGACGTGGATGATATCGCAATAGAATGAAATGAAGAATAAAGAGAAGTGGTGTTAACTAGAGTTAAGAGGTGCTCGGGTTTGACGAAAGATCGTCTTCCCCGAAGGAGGAAGGTCAAAACTCACCCAAGGTTAGCCTATCGTAACATGAGAAGGGAATGGCTAAGGGAATTCAACAAATAACAATAAGTGCCTTGCGAAAGGGAACGATGGGCTTAAGCTACCATCATAATTCCAAGTGCCCTTTGAGAGCCCTTTACGGGGAATACAGGGGGCAGTCCTGGATTAACATAAACTGTAATAATAAGCTGACAAGAGTAACATAGTAATAAGGATTGCACCTTTCACAAACAGTGTTAGCACAGGAAGATTGATGGGAGATTCGGCTCGGTTGGTTAAGAGACGACCGGAATGGTCCGGGGAGCTTCGACTCGGTTGGTTAGGAGACGGACGTTTTGGTCCGGGGAGCTTCGGCTCGGTTTTTGTGTGATTACGATTAAATTTGCATGTGCATAAAAGAAATGAAAATTAAGGTGATGGGTCTTCGGTATTGGAGGGTCGATGCACCGACGCCAATACGCTGACTCGACAAGTGTGGTTTTTACACTTTTCCAAAGCTATGTCCGGTGGACCAGCCAGCAAGTGTCCGCGAGCGTCCGCTAGTGCACAAAGCGTTGAGGCGTATGATAGGTCTGGCCAGTAGTGCTTTACTGGTTTAGAAGTGGGCGAGGCCAAACCCACCGCTTCCGTCTGCCACTACGGAGGTATCCTGGGAGATAAGGGCTCCAAAATGGGGAACTAAAGGTCTGTGTGCACAGAGTTGGGTGTTTGAGTTGCACTTGCATGTTCCATCATTCCCACTTGCATGTCATAGCATAATCGATTCATTTAACCCTGACACCTAAAGTATAAGTGGTATGGGACGCTTATACATTAGGACCAGCAAAACGACCCCTTGATCTATAAGCTTGTGTGGGCAAGTTTATAAATTAAGGTTAAATTCAATATATATATATGCTGCTGTTTGATAACCGACACCCCAACGTATAAGTGGTATGGGACACTTTATACGATGGGAGCCTTGCAGAAGATACCTTGGCTTATGCGCTTCTGCACATAAGTTAAGGTTACTTTTCCTACTTTCTATTTCTGTCATATTTATTATAAAATTGCTAGATTAGTTCCGCTGCCACCTGTTTTCTTTTGATTCATTCTCCACCTTCATGTCCTTCCCTTTCTTCCTCTCCGCTCGGTACCTAGGAGCCATGGGGGAAGCGGTAGGGGATGATAGGGCTTAGTCTTTAGTACTAACGGTTTTCGAACCGCATCATTTAGGGGATCGTTGAGCCCAGCATGGAGGAGCAGCCCCAGAGACCGGTGCGCTTGGAGATGGGGCAGTCTAGCTCTGGAGTTCATACAGCCGGGACCGTGAGTCTCGACCTTGAGTAGTTTCTGTTTTTGCTTCCGCATGAGTGATTTGTAGTGAGGACATGTTGTGCCGGGCTTAAGCCTGTATTTTTAGTACTCTGATATACTATTCTGTGGACACTCCCTTCGTGGAGTTTTATTTCTATATATGTTATTTAATTCAGTGGACTTGCTTTTACTTACTTCATTTTATGCTACCATTCTGTGATCAAATTTGGCTGGCAGAATCGGCGCCTTGTGGTGATGACCCTTCAGGACGTGAAGGTGTCACCGCAAAGCAGCGATTCTGGGCCTAAGACCTCGGGTTTAAAAAGAAAAAAAAGGGGTCTTACATATGGTACCTTATGAGGCCCTATATGTAACATCCCAAATTTCAAATGACTTAGATTTGGGTTAGACATGTGGTGGATGCTAGGGTTTAGCTAGGTTTGACCCTAGGAGGAGGATTTAGACCATGTGGGGCCCACTATGGGGCCCAAGTCAACCTAGATTAAACTAGGCTAAATACAAACCCTAGCCACACCATGACCCCATCACATTGCCCTAACCCTAAATACAATCTAAGTGGACCCTAGGGTAGGCCATGGGGTCAACTAGTTGACCCATGTTGGGTCAAGTCAACATGTTGACCTAAATAGTGAAAATGGTGCCCTAGCCCATTTCACTAGGTTGGGTCCACCCAAACCAACCCAGAATCACTAGGTGGGTCTAGAGTGACCCTATACCCCCTATGGAAGAGAAAAATAGGGGCATACAATGGCAATTTTGGAAATTACCTAGGAGAGAGAAAAGAGGAGGAATAGGAGAGAGAAAATGCTAAGGAGTCATTTTGGGTCACTTGGGCTCACCCCACCAACCCACAATGGGTTGGCTGACCATGTAGGGGTATTAGGAGGAGAGGGGACCCACCATGCAGCCTTGGGTCAAGCCCAAGCCCAAACCCGAGCCCTATATAGCCTATTTCATTTATGTGAGCCAAACCCCCTTCTCTCCACCACCCACCTTGGTCCCAATCATGGAACCCGACCCATTAGGGGTTATTTAACCCACTTATAGCAGTAGGGCCCACTCCCAAGCAGCCAGCCAGCCCACACACACCAACCCGAGCCCCCCCACCTTGGTGAAATCGCCACCTTGGTGAAATCGCCAAACATAGGTTAAACCGCCCCCCCCCCCTTTCTTAACTCAGCCCAAACCGAGCCCACCCCTCTTTTCCCACTTCATCCCTACCCCAGAGAGAGAGAGAGAAAGAGAGACCAGCTGCTGCCATGGCTATCCAAAGAGGAGATCGCCGGAATATTCACTCCATGGGAAACCGCCGCCACCCTCGGCCTCAGCCGCCTCCACAGGTTCGTATCCCTTCTCCTCCAAGTGTACTAGTATCCTAGATCCACTAGGCTAGAGGTCGAGCTCAAACGAGCTCGATGTTAGGAATCAAAAAGCTCAAAAATCGGTTTAAAAATGGCGGCCTGGGAGCTTTTCGGCTTGGTTGCGCCGCCGCCGTCCGCCGCTCTCCGCCGCCCAGTCGCCGGCCAGCTCTAGCCCCGACCACCGTGAGGCCGGGGAAGGCCTTGGCCGGAGGCCCCGCCGCCGGCGATGGCCGGAAATGGCCCCGCAAGAATGGCCTGCACGGGTTGTGGCCATGCATGTTGCATGGAGAAGAAACACAGGCACCGTTCGATCCTCTTTAAAATTCGGGCAGGCTGATCATACATTTAGTTAATATTTAATAAATCTGTTACAATTTCATTTAATGAATAGTGGGTTAATTTGTGACATTTTGGCAGCCACTTTGCATGTTGATATTAAGGCCCTTATGGCCACCTGATGAATTTTTGTCCAACATGAAAATTGTAGCTAAAGGTGTTAACTTAAATTTGCCACCCTAAATTCAAGTTTTTGTCCAGTATTTTGTGCTGTAGGGCTGTTTTTCTAGGACTGCTCCTAGACTAGGGCAGAAAGTAAAATTGATGCCCAAGCCAAACCAAGTGTCATCATGACCTGAACTTTTGGTCATGTGTGTATATAGGGCATGTTTAGGCCCTGCCAAAAATTTGGAATTTTTGGAAAACATTTTGCTATAGTTTTTACAAAAATACCCAAAAGTAAATAAATGTGATTTTTGGAGTTCTCCAACTCCAATGGGCCCCAAATTTTGGTGGAATCCTCCCATTGGTATATTAGACCCATGGTTAAAATTTGGGCTAAATTGATGCACTACATGTTGAGGAATCTCACTTGCATGTTTGAGAAATAATATTTGGCTTGGGCTGCAAATAGCAATTTTGCAGAATTTCAAATGGCTGCCCAAGCCAAACCAGAAGCCCCCTTGACCTGAGATTTTGGTCAGAGGTATAATTAGGGCATATTCAGGTCCTGCCCAAAAATGGGCTTGATTGGGAAACAAAATGTGGGAAAATTACCAAAATACCCCTAGGGCTTAACTAGGTGATTCTTGGAGTTAGCTAACTCCAAATGGCCCCAAATTTTGGTGGCTGGCCATTAGGGACCATATAGACCAGTGGTAGAAATTTCTCTGAAATTGGAACAAGTCATGTTGGGAAAGATCCACCTGCAAGAATTGAAGTACTTAGGCTCGGGGTGCAAATAGCAAATGTAAAACTTGTTTTTGATATTTGCCTAAGGGGGTGCATTTAGAATGCACACCCCCTGATTTAGTAGACCAGTAGGGTATAATTTAAAACCCTAAATTAGTTGGGATTTTTGGGAGCAAAAATCCCACACTTAGTGAATTTGACAATTTTTGAGAATTTGGTGAACACTTAAGAATTTTCTAAAATGAATCAAACTAGGGTTTAGAAGATTTACAAAACCCTAATTATATTATTTAAACTCATGGGAGACATATTCGAGCCCTTGAGATTCGACTTGACAAATTGAAGATTTAATTTATAAGTATACGAGAAAATGCCAATTTTACCCTTAACAATAATTGACTGATTCTGGTGGAGATAAAATAATGAATAAATCGATGTATCATATCTATAATAATCTCATGTGATTAAACACAATACAATGTATTTGGAAGTTCATTCAAGTGATCATTAGTTAGGTCATCTTACCCTAGTCGCTCAGTCTCGATAGAAGTGTCGTACTTAAATACCTATCTAGATAATACCACCCTAGATTAATGAACAGAACGATGGGGATGGTAGTGTAATTTGGAAATGGCAGGGTGGTATTAGGTCTGGGGCTACATTTAGCATAAGTAGGTTCACCCTACTAGGACCACCGGGAGATAGAATAAAATGGGATAGTTGTGGAAATTGGGAATAAACCCGGGTGGTGTTGATAGCGTCATAAGTATAGTAACTAGTGATAGAGTGCAAATCACTTTACAATAGGCATAACGGAGTCCGACGGAAGACCGTCGCCTTTCCGATAATGATACCTTAAGTCATCAGAATAATCCTAAAGTAACAATGAGAGTTGGTTGTGGATCTTGGGTAGACATCAACAAAAAGTAATTATCCTTGCGAAAGGGAACTTCGGGTTTCATGCCCGTCTTGGTTCCTAGTGCCCTCGAGACCCCCTCACGGGGCATGCCTTGGGCAGTCCTGGGATTCACTCTAAATCACTATGTATAATAAACCTTAGACAAGAGTAGTCTAATAGGCTTGGAGTTCTACGCGATAGGTTCGCCGGTTAAATAAGGTTGGAAGCATCATATGGGTTACTTGCTCAGCTATTTCACAAGGTTGGAGGGATACAAGTAATGAGCTCATCCTAACCGGGTTGGAGGGATACGAGTGGCTTGCTCACCTGTTTCTTAAGGTTGGAGGGATACGAGCACTTACTCACCCAAATTGGATTGGAGGGAATGTGTTAACAATATCAGTACGAGCAGGAATCTCAGATTAATACCTTGCATGTGCATAAAATTAGTGGCGAGTCACTCGGGACTGGCCAGTCGATGCACCGATGGCAGTACGATGACTCGGGCGAGGCGTACGGGTGGAGGGGCCAGTATGCTAAATATATAATACTGCGGAATCCCCAAAGACGTACACTCGACCTACAAGACTGACGGGTAGTCAGCAAAATACGTACGCAAAACTCTAGAGTGCACCTAGGACGTGTACAGAGGCGTATGAGAGGGGTCTAGGTCTGGTAGTGCTTATACCTACCTAGAAGTGGAGAGCCCGCTCCACTGTTGCCGTAGCCACAACGGTAGTACCCGAGAGTGATGCAAGCTCTCAAAAAGAGGGAACTAAAGGTCTGTGATCACGGAGTCGTGTGTGTGTGTTGCACTTGCATGTTTAACATATTCATCATAACATACATTCATTCATTAGGACATACGCTTCATAGATCCTTATCATATAAATTGTATGGGCGGTTTATATGATAAGTTACTTTTGGAAACCCTAACTTATAAGTTCGTATGGGCGTTCATATAAGTTGGGGTACTTCTGTGATATTGATAGGAGTAGGAGTAGCAGTAGCGTACTTTCCTTTCTGTACTGCATTTACTTCCAGTTCTATCTTCTTACTGCAGTCCTTTTCTTTCTGCACTGTCTTTACTTACTTGCACTTTATATAGAACTGCTAGATCATATATAGAACTGCTAGATTTTACTTACTCCTGCTAGATAGAAATGTCACCTGCTTCCACTTTGCTACCCCTTGTTGTCCTCCGCATCCTCCTTCCATCCGGTGCCTAAGAGCGACAGGAGGAGGTGTTGAGGATACGACTTAGTCTTTTTGACTAACATACGTTGACTCCCCCTTTTTAGGAGTTTGAGGAGGTGGACCAGCACGTCCAGCGGGACGAGGAGGCAGGGCATGAGGAGCAGCTACCACCACCACCAGACACTACTACCGCACGACCTCAGGTGGGAGGAGATGTAGTAGATAGCGTAGTTTACTGCTTTCTGTTTTGTGAGAGAGAGTCTGATTTCTATTGATGTATAAGGGCATAAGCCCTACTTTCTCTTTTGTACTCATTATGGACTATAGTAGCACTTTCATTACCATATATATGATATGCTCTGTGATTTCTGTGGACATGTGTATTAGCTTGTTTATACACTTTTACTTCCGCATCTCTAGTGAAAAATGATCGTAATAGCCGGCAGAATCGGCGTCTTACGGTGTCGACTAACTCAGGAGTTAGTGTCACCGTAAGGCGGCGGTTCTGGGCATAAGATCTGGGATGCCTTCGAAAAGGGAAAAGGCGGATCTTACAAACTGGTATCACTTGAAAAATACGATCATTAGAGAAAGAAGTCCACAACACTAGAACACCCCGCTCGAGAGTAGTTTGCGGACAAACTATTCAGCGGAAGCAATGGTGTGCCCATGTGTAAAAAGTCACACTAAATAGTCCATTAAACAATGAGTTAGTCCAAATTTTGAAGAATTTGGACTTAAGAATAACCTTTTTGCAACCTCTACAGGACGCCGTGCCACAGAACGTGGTCCCTCCCCCTCCGGCTGCCACTCCGTTCATGCAGACTGAGATGGGACAGACCCTTACTGCGATCCTAGACGCATTTAGAGCCCAGCAGGCCTCGGCACAGCTGCCAAATCCGGGGTCAAACTGGTTGAGTGCGTTCAGGAGCTTGTCCCCGCCCATGTACCATGGGACGGAGAATGCTGTGAAGATAGAGGAATGGCTGGAGGCCATACAGGAGATGCTTGCAGGCATCAGTTGCCCGGTGCAACAGGCAGTACCCTTGGCGACTTCTGCTCTAGATTCACATGCCTAGAGATGGTGGAAATCCATGATGGATTCCACATATGCTGATAGGGACCCATCAGAGATCTCATGGGAGGAGTTCAGAGAGTCCGTCCTTGGACATTTTGTGACAGATACAGACAGAGACGAGTTGGAGGAGAGGTTTTTGAACCTCAAGCAGGGGACTCGTTCGGTGATTGAGTACTAGAGGGAATTCTCCCATCTGGCCAGATTTGCAGGCATTCATGATCTAGAGGACCGGAGGTATGCAAAGAAGTTCTACCGAGGACTTACGGATTCAGTGCGGCAGGCACTGCTATTTATTTCTCATGGATCATCGACAGAGATCATCGAGATGGCAAAGAAGCACGAGGCGGACCAGCTTATGACACAGAGTAGAGGGAAGAGGCCACTTGATGGGCTATGGCACGGAGAGAGTAGTAGAGGCCCCCAGAGGGGCAAGGTCATTGGGTTCAAACGAGGTGGGGGACGTCGTCTTCCCAACTACCGGCAGGAGAACTACAGGCAAGAGAATTACAGACAGGAGAACTACAGGCAGGAGCAGAGGCCTCCTCCAGTATATGCTCCTCCACCTCTTCAGATTCATGGACCGATCGGGCAGGAGGATCAAGGTCAGAGACAAGTGGTCTGTTTTGGGTGCCACCAGCCGGGGCACTATAGAACTGATTGTCCACAGCAGTTCCGTCAGCTTCCTCCTCCTCCACCCCCTCCAGTGGCCCCTCCAGCATACCAGGGCCGAGGTCGAGGACGAGGCCGAGGCCGAGGACGAGGACATCACGGCCGAGGCAGGGGTCGCGATCAGATGTACGCCTTGGATCTTGCCGTTCCAAGAAACCCATAGGAGGTCATTACAGGTAATTTAAAACCTTAAAAGTTTTATTTCCTTCAAATTACTTGATCATCATAAGCTCTTTAAGCCTCGTAGAATAACACTCGTTAAAATAATCAAAACCTCAGGCATAGTCATCGTCAATGGCAAACCCGCCCATACCTTATACGACACGGGTGCTACACACTCGTTCATATTAGAAGCCTTCATCAAAGGGCTAGATGGCGTGGAAAGATTCACAGGCGCGGAGAGAAGGGTGCGTCTACCCGACGGCTCGGAGATAGTGACTACGGAACATTGCAACCTGGAGGGCGAGATCGCTGGCAAGATATTCCAGATACCGGGGACGATCCTGATGCTGCAGGACTTCGACATTATTCTGGGCATGGTGTGGTTACATTGGAACTATGCCCAAATAGACTGTCTGTCCAAGAGGATCACCCTCAGGCATGGCGACTCCTACGTCACCATCGAAGGTATCCGACCTATCCCATCTCTTTCATTATCTTCCGTACAGGCTGTCAAAGCCTACGAGCAGGGCGAGGAGGTGTATCTTGTATGCTTCGAGATGATAATGGCGGAGACGGCCATTTCCGATATACCCGTGGTTCGGGATATCGCCGACGTATTCCCGGAGAAATTGCCCGGACTACCGCCGGCCAGAGACACCGACTTCCGTATCCAGCTGATACCGGATGCCAAGCCCGTATCCCGGGCACCGTACCGGATGGCTCCAAGGGAGCTGGCAGAGTTCAGGACGCAGTTACAGGAGCTAGTGGAGTCCGGATTTGTCCGGCCTAGTTCATCACCCTGGGGAGCACCAGTTTTATTCGTGAAGAAGAAAGACGGTTCGCTCCGGTTGTGCATTGATTACCGGGAGTTGAACCAGCTTACGGTCCGGAACACTTACCCACTGCCACGGATTGATGGGCTGTTCGATCAGCTTCAGGGAATATTCTGGTTTTCGAAGCTGGACTTGAGATCTGGATACTATCAGCTGCGGATCCAAGAGGAGGACATACCGAAGACGGCGTTCAGTTCTCGGTATGGATTGTTTGAGTTCACGGTGATGCCCTTCGAGCTCACGAATGCACCCTCAGCATTCATGAGTCTGATGAACCGTGTATTCGAGCCTTGCTTGGATCGGTTCGTCATAGTCTTCATCGACGACATTTTGGTCTATTCCAAGACCAAGGAGGAACATGCGCAGCATCTATCGTTAGTTTTGGGAAAGCTGAGGGAGCATAACATGTATGCTAAGTTCTCTAAGTGCCAGTTCTGGCTTGAGGATGTAACATTCTTGGGACACACCATCAGTGGGGCTGGACTAGCCGTGGATCCAGCTAAGATCGAGGCAGTTAGAGATTGGCCGCAGCCGAAATCGGCCACGGAGATACGCAGCTTCTTGGGGCTAGCAGGCTACTACCGCAAGTTTGTGGAGGGGTTTTCCAGGATAGCTCTCCCCCTCACATCGTTGACGAAGAAAGAGGCAGGATTTCATTGGTCTGAGAAGTGCGAGGCAGCGTTCCAGGAATTGAAGAGCAGGCTCACCTCATCCCTTATCCTTGCACTTCCAGCTGGGAAGGAAGGATTCCAGATTTACACCGACGCATCATACCAGGGGATGGGTGCTGTCCTAATGCAGCACGGTCATGTGATAGCATACGCTTCGAGACAGTTGAAGAAGCACGAGCACAACTACCCAGTCCATGACCTAGAACTCGGGGCAGTGGTATTCGCATTAAAGATATGGAGGCACTATCTGTACGGGATCCATTGTGATATTTTCTCCGATCACAAGAATCTCAGGTACATCGACACTCAGAAGGATCTGAATCTACGCCAGAGGAGATGGCTAGAATTCCTATGTGACTACCAGTACAAGATCCATTACCACCCGGGGAAGGCAAACACTGTGGCGGATGCCTTGAGCAGGAGAGCCGACACTACTGGTCCGGAACCTCGGGTGGGAGCTATGTCATTGGCTCAGATGGTGGAGGGCATGCACATTACTGTGGTGTCAGAGACTGAGCCAGAGCTGTATCGGGAGTATCTGAACTCCCTGATTAGTTATTGTGACATTCGGGAGCGCATCTGGGCGCATCAGAGGCAGGAGGCAGATTTAGAGCCGATATTCGGAGCCCTAGCTAAGGGCAAGGTAGAGGATTACACGCTATACGACGACCTCGTTCATTTCCATGGCCGTATATATATACCCGCAGGAGGTGGTATCCGGGAGGACATACTCAGGGAGTCGCACCAATCACAGTACTCAGTGCACCCCGGTATCACCAAGATGTCGGCTGATTTACGGAAGAGCATGTACTGGCCCGGGATGAAGAGGGAGATCATACATTATGTTACACACTGCGAGGCATGTCAGCTAATGAAAGCTGAATGCAAGAGCCTAGGAGGGTTATTACAGCCATTACCGGTGCCAGAGTGGAAGTTTGAGGATATTGCTATGGATTTTGTGCATGGGTTGCCTCGCTCCCACTCTGGGCACGATTCCATTTGGGTCATCGTCGATAGATTGACCAAGGTAGCCAGATTCATACCGATCCGGAAGGACGCCCCAGTTGCCGTATTGGTGAGATTGTTTGTGGAGCAGTTCGTTAGATACCACGGCATCCCCAGGACGATTGTCTCGGATCGTGACGGTCGATTCACTTCTAGGGAGTGGAGGGCAGTGCATGCTTATTTAGGTTCGCAGCTCTCTTTCAGCACTGCCTTCCATCCACAGACCGACGGTCAGACAGAGCGGACCAACAGGACTATGGAGGATCTGCTGCGTCTTTGTATTTTGGATACGGGGAAGCCCTGGGAGCGACTGTTGCCATTGATTGAGTTTTCTTATAACAACAGTCACCAGGCGAGCATTGGGATGGCTCCTTACGAGGCACTATATGGGAGGAGGTGTCGGACACCTCTATCATGGGTACAAGATGAGGATACACGAGCTCACGGTTCAGAGTATGTCGAGGATACGGAGGCTCAGATACGTCTGGTCAGAGATCGGATGTTGGAGGCCCAGAGCAGACAGGCGAAGTATTACGATGCGCGACATCGCAAGGTGGAGTTCCAGGTGGGAGACAGGGTTTTCTTGAAGATACGTCCAGTGCACGGTGTTTCCCGGGTGCGGAGGCACAATAAGCTCAGTCCGAGATATATGGGGCCTTACTTGATCCTGGAGCGGATCGGCCCCTTGGCTTACCGACTGCAGCTACCGATAGAGTTGGGAACTCTGCACGACGTCTTTCACGTCTCCTCCCTACGACGAGCACTCCTTCGCCCTGAGCAGCATATTTCTACTACCGATGGGCCAGTAGCATCAGATCGATCAGTTTGTTTAGAGCCGGTCCGGATCGACGATACCGCCGTCCGAGTGTTGCGGAAAAAGAAGGTCCCTCTCATGAAGGTGTTGTGGTCCAACCACGGACGGGAGGAGCACACCTTGGAGCCGAGGGATCTCATGATGGAGCGACACCCGGAGCTATTCTCCTCAGGTACAACTTAGTTTTATATTTTCCTTCTAGTTACGTTTCGAATCTTCTATAAGCTTGTCGTAGAAACCCCGTAGCCCGAACTTAAATTTCGGGGACGAAATTATTTTTTTGTTTATAGGGTTTGTAACATCCCAAATTTCAAATGACTTAGATTTGGGTTAGACATGTGGTGGATGCTAGGGTTTAGCTAGGTTTGACCCTAGGAGGAGGATTTAGACCATGTGGGGCCCACTATGGGGCCCAAGTCAACCTAGGTTAAACTAGGCTAAATACAAACCCTAGCCACACCATGACCCCACCACATTGCCCTAACCCTAAATACAATTTAAGTGGACCCTAGGGTAGGCCATGGGGTCAACTAGTTGACCCATGTTGGGTCAAGTCAACATGTTGACCTAAATAGTGAAAATGGTGCCCTAGCCCATTTCACTAGGTTGGGTCCACCCAAACCAACCCAGAATCACTAGGTGGGTCTAGAGTGACCCTATACCCCCTATGGAAGAGAAAAATAGGGGCATACAATGGCAATTTTGGAAATTACCTAGGAGAGAGAAAAGAGGAGGAATAGGAGAGAGAAAATGCTAAGGAGTCATTTTGGGTCACTTGGGCTCACCCCACCAACCCACAATGGGTTGGCTGACCATGTAGGGGTATTAGGAGGAGAGGGGACCCACCATGCAGCCTTGGGTCAAGCCCAAGCCCAATCCCGAGCCCTATATAGCCTATTTCATTTATGTGAGCCAAACCCCCTTCTCTCCACCACCCACCTTGGCCCCAATCATGGAACCCGACCCATTAGGGGTTATTTAACCCACTTAGAGCAGTAGGGCCAACTCCCAAGCAGCCAGCCAGCCCACACACACCAACCCGAGCCCCCCCACCTTGGTGAAATCGCCAACTTGGTGAAATCGCCAAACATAGGTGAAACCGCCCCCCCCCCCTTTCTTAACTCAGCCCAAACCGAGCCCACCCCTCTTTTCCCACTTCATCCCTACCCCAGAGAGAGAGAGAAAGAGAGACCAGCTGCTGCCATGGCTATCCAAAGAGGAGATCGCCGGAATATTCACTCCATGGGAAACCGCCGCCACCCTCGGCCTCAGCCGCCACCACAGGTCCGTATCCCTTCTCCTCCAAGTGTACTAGTATCCTAGATCCACTAGGCTAGAGGTCGAGCTCAAACGAGCTCGACGTTAGGAATCAAAAAGCTCAAAAATCGGTTTAAAAATGGCGGCCTGGGAGCTTTTAGTCTTGGTTGCGCCGCCGCCATCCGCCGCTCTCCGCCGCCCAGTCGCCGGCCAGCTCTAGCCCCGACCACCGTGAGGCCGGGGAAGGCCTTGGCCGGAGGCCCCGCCGCCGGCGATGGCCGGAAATGGCCCCGCAAGAATGGCCTGCACGGGTTGTGGCCATGCATGTTACATGGAGAAGAAACACAGGCACCGTTCGATCCTCTTTAAAATTCGGGCAGGCTGATCATACATTTAGTTAATATTTAATAAATCTGTTACAATTTCATTTAATGAATAGTGGGTTAATTTGTGACATTTTGGCAGCCACTTTGCATGTTGATATTAAGGCCCTTATGGCCACCTGATGAATTTTTGTCCAACATGAAAATTGTATCTAAAGGTGTTAGCTATAATTTGCCACCCTAAATTCAAGTTTTGGTCCAGTATTTTGTGCTGTAGGGCTGTTTTGCTAGGACTGCTCCTAGACTAGGGCAGAAAGTAAAATTGATGCCCAAGCCAAACCAAGTGTCATCATGACCTGAAAGTTTGGTCATTTGTGTATTTAGGGCATGTTTAGGCCCTGCCAAAAATTTGGAATTTTTGGAAAACATTTTGCTATAGTTTTTACAAAAATACCCAAAAGTAAATAAATGTGATTTTTGGAGTTCTCCAACTCCAATGGGCCGCAAATTTTGGTGGAATCCTCCCATTGGTAAATTAGACCCATGGTTAAAAGTTGGGCTAAATTTATGCACTACATGTTGAGGAATCTCACTTGCATGTTTGAGAAATAATATTTGGCTTGGGCTGCAAATAGCAATTTTGCAGAATTTCAAATGGCTGCCCAAGCCAAACCAGAAGCCCCCTTGACCTGATATTTTGGTCAGAGGTATAATTAGGGCATATTCAGGCCCTGCCCAAAAATAGGCTTGATTGGGAAACAAAATGTGGGAAAATTACCAAAATACCCCTAGGGCTTAACTAGGTGATTCTTGGAGTTAGCTAACTCCAAATGGCCCCAAATTTTGGTGGCTGGCCATTAGGGACCATATAGACCAGTGGTAGAAATTTCTCTGAAATTGGAACAAGTCATGTTGGGAAAGACCCACCTGCAAGAATTGAACTACTAAGGCTCGGGGTGCAAATAGCAAATGTAAAACTTGTTTTTGATATTTGCCTAAGGGGGTGCATTTAGAATGCACACCCCCTGATTTAGTAGACCAGTAGGGTATAATTTAAAACCCTAAATTAGTTGGGATTTTTGGGAGCAAAAATCCCACACTTAGTGAATTTGACAATTTTTGAGAATTTGGTGAACACTTAAGAATTTTCTAAAATGAATCAAACTAGGGTTTAGAAGATTTACAAAACCCTAATTATATTATTTAAACTCATGGGAGACATATTCGAGCCCTTGAGATTCGACTTGACAAATTGAAGATTTAATTTATAAGTATACGAGAAAATGCCAATTTTACCCTTAACAATAATTGACTGATTCTGGTGGAGATAAAATAATGAATAAATCGATGTATCATATCTAAAATAATCTCATGTGATTAAACACAATACAATGTATTTGGAAGTTCATTCAAGTGATCATTAGTTAGGTCATCTTACCCTAGTCGCTCAGTCTCGATAGAAGTGTCGTACGTAAATACCTATCTAGATAATACCACCCTAGATTAATGAACAGAACGATGGGGATGGTAGTGTAATTTGGAAATGGCAGGGTGGTATTAGGTCTGGGGCTACATTTAGCATAAGTAGGTTCACCCTACTAGGACCACCGGGAGATAGAATAAAATGGGATAGTTGTGGAAATTGGGAATAAACCCGGGTGGTGTTGATAGCGTCATAAGTATAGTAACGAGTGATAGAGTGCAAATCACTTTACAATAGGCATAATGGAGTCCGACGGAAGACCGTCGCCTTTCCGATAATGATACCTTAAGTCATCAGAATAATCCTAAAGTAACAATGAGAGTTGGTTGTGGATCTTGGGTAGACATCAACAAAAAGTAATTATCCTTGCGAAAGGGAACTTCGGGTTTCATGCCCGTCTTGTTTCCTAGTGCCCTCGAGACCCCCTCACGGGGCATGCCTTGGGCAGTCCTGGGATTCACTCTAAATCACTATGTATAATAAACCTTAGACGAGAGTAGTCTAATAGGCTTGGAGTTCTACGCGATAGGTTCGCCGGTTAAATAAGGTTGGAAGCATCATATGGGTTACTTGCTCACCTGTTTCACAAGGTTGGAGGGATACAAGTAATGAGCTCATCCTAACTGGGTTGGAGGGATACGAGTGGCTTGCTCACCTGTTTCTTAAGGTTGGAGGGATACGAGCACTTACTCACCCAAATTGGATTGGAGGGAATGTGTTAACAATATCAGTACGAGCAGGAAGCTCAGATTAATACCTTGCATGTGCATAAAATTAGTGGCGAGTCACTCGGGACTGGCCAGTCGATGCACCGATGGCAGTACGATGACTCGGGCGAGGCGTACGGGTGGAGGGGCCAGTATGCTAAATATATAATACTGCGGAATCCCCGAAGACGTACACTCGACCTACAAGACTGACGGGTAGTCAGCAAAATACGTACGCAAAACTCTAGAGTGCACCTAGGACGTGTACAGAGGCGTATGAGAGGGGTCTAGGTCTGGTAGTGCTTATACCTACCTAGAAGTGGAGAGCCCGCTCCACTGTTGCCGTAGCCACAACGGTAGTACCCGAGAGTGATGCAAGCTCTCAAAAAGAGGGAACTAAAGGTCTGTGATCACGGAGTCGTGTGTGTGTGTTGCACTTGCATGTTTAACATATTCATCATAACATACATTCATTCATTAGGACATACGCTTCATAGATCCTTATCATATAAATTGTATGGGCGGTTTATATGATAAGATACTTTTGGAAACCCTAACTTATAAGTTCGTATGGGCGTTCATATAAGTTGGGGTACTTCTGTGATTTTGATAGGAGTAGGAGTAGCAGTAGCGTACTTTCCTTTCTGTACTGCATTTACTTCCAGTTCTATCTTCTTACTGCAGTCCTTTTCTTTCTACACTGTCTTTACTTACTTGCACTTTATATAGAACTGCTAGATCATATATAGAACTGCTAGATTTTACTTACTCCTGCTAGATAGAAATATCACCTGCTTCCACTTTGCTACCCCTTGTTGTCCTCCGCATCCTCCTTCCATCCGGTGCCTAAGAGCGACAGGAGGAGGTATTGAGGATACTACTTAGTCTTTTTGACTAACATACGTTTACTCCCCATTTTTAGGAGTTCGAGGAGGTGGACCAGCACGTCCAGCGGGATGAGGAGGCAGGGCATGAGGAGCAGCTACCACCACCACCAGACACTACTACCGCACGACCTCAGGTGGGAGGAGATGTAGTAGATAGCGTAGTTTACTGCTTTCTGTTTTGTGAGAGAGAGTCTGATTTCTATTGATGTATAAGGGCAAAAGCCCTACTTTTTCTTTTGTACTCATTATGGACTATAGTAGCACTTTCATTACCATATATATGATATACTCTGTGATTTCTGTGGACATGTGTATTAGCTTGTTTATACACTTTTACTTCCGCATCTCTAGTGAAAAATGATCGTAATAGCCGGCAGAATCGGCGTCTTACGGTGTCGACTAACTCAGGAGTTAGTGTCACCGTAAGGCGGCGGTTCTGGGCATAAGATCTGGGATGCCTTCGAAATGGGAAAAGGCGGATCTTACACTATACAAATGAAGGTGCAGGACCCCACTATCGTGGATTCAGGATGAGGATCCACAGGCACTCGGCTCGGAGTTTGTGGAGGATATTGATGCTCAGGTTAGGCTGATACGGGACAGGATGCTAGAAGCCCAGAGCAGATATGCTAAGTATTACGACGCCCGACATCGTCAGGTAGAGTTTCAAGTGGGTGACTGGGTATTCTTGAAGATCCGACCAATACACAGTGTTTCACGAGTACGGGGTCGGAAGAAGAAGCTCAGCCCTAGATATATTGGCCCTTATTGGATTTTGGAGCGGATCGGGCCCCTACCGTACAGGCTAGAGCTTCCACCAGAGCTGGCAAGTCTGCACGACGTGTTCCACGTACCCTCTCTTTAGAGGGCCTTACTACGCCCAGAACAGCAGATTATGACCACAAATGGGCCGGTAGAATCTGATCGATCAGTTCACCTGGAACCGGTCTGAATTGACGATACGGGGAAACAAGTCTTGTGCCGCAAGAAGGTTCCATTGGTCAAGGTCTTGTGGAGGAATCATGGGCGAGAGGAGCACACATGGGAGCCGCAGGATCTGATGTAACAAAAGTATCAAGAGCTTTTCAGTCAGGTATACCTCATAACCTCTCGAGATGTTACAATTTTCTTTTCATATTTTTACTCGGTAGGCTAAACTAGAATTTCTAGGACGAAATTTTTTTGTTTATTTTTTGGGATTTGTAACATCCCTCAGGCAACTAGACCCCCTAGGAGTAGTGTTGTCATGACTAGGTCATGACAAAATTCTTGAGAACCTAAGAGGGTCAAGTGGACTTGAGATTATAGTTGAGGTAATTTTTGGTCTGCAAATAGCAGATTCCTAAACCCTAGGTTAGGATGGCCAAGGGGTTTCACCATGACTCCAAGACTTTACCAACCCTTGGGAAGGCCCTACAAAGCCCTAAGGGCTCATTGGAGTCAACTCTAGATGGCCAAATTGACTTAAGACCATCCTAGGCCTACATTGGGCAAGGGGCCTAAATAAGGACAGGGTGCCCTTTGTAACACCCCGAAACTCAAAAGAGGGATGAGTGACGTTTTAAGCCCAGTTTGAATTTTGGAGCAGGTGTCATGGGCGTGATACGGGCGTGACACGGGCATGTCACGGGCGTGACACAGGCGTGTTCGGTCACGGGTCATGTGGTCGATGTTTTGGCGATCAGCGATTGTCGAGAAGCTGAACATTGCCTGGGACACGGGCGTGTCCCAGGGCGTGTCAGTCACTCGTCGAGTTTGGTGCAAACGAGCCATGACACGAGCACAGACACGGGCATGTCACATGCGACACGGGCGTGTCTTGTGCCGTGTCACAGGCCTTGTCCTTCTCGGGTCAAGTTTGGTGGTCGTTGCACACGGGTCGTGACACGGGTCGCGACACGGCTGTGTCGCATGTGACACGGGCGTGTCAGAGGCCGTGTCTAAGGCCGTGTGCTGGTTATCGAGTCGGTCAAGACGACGAATGGGTGACACGGCCATGTACCCGGTCGTGTTGTAACCCGTGTTCGGCCCATATTTTGTAATTTTAGGCCTAATCGTGGCCGTCCGTTTTCTTGTCTTGGGATCCGATGGCTGGGATTGGTCCTGAGGGGCTTAAGTCCGGGAATAGGGTTTAGAATCCCTCACTTCCCTTTGTTGACTCTCTTTCTAAAGTTAGAGAGAGGAGAGAGCTTGGAGGAAGAAGGAGAAGTTTGATCCGGTCACTGGCGGAGCTTCTGAGCTCCAAATCGCGAGCCGCCTTCGGATTGGCGGAGGCAAGGAGATTGCGGTGCTTTTCATCAGCGTAGATTTTAATGGCGCCGCGGAAGAACACAAGGGTAACGATTTCTCATCCTAGGGCATGTGAATCCCTCTTTTCCTTTGCATAGGAAGCCCGCTCTCGCGAGTGAGAGAAGATTTGGAGCGTTCCTTGGGGTAGATATGTGAAGTCCCCCTTGTATAGAGTCCGTATGTGAAAACGGGCATAGGCATTGTGTGTGAAGCCTATCCGGACAAGTACAGCCGGATCGGTGATGTTGCATTGCATATGAACCGGGGAAGACTCCGGGTGTTTGGGCGTTTTTCGGGTTTTCTACGTGGTAGATTGCAACAGGGAGCCTTGGAGACTAACTCCAAGGTGCACCCGTAAAATTGGGCAAAAGCGGGTTTTGCCAACATGGTGGCCGGGGAGCCAACTTGAACATAACTGGGTTATGTGCTTATGTGATCGAATTTTGGGATCCGGGAGAAGCTTGGCCCGCGCGTACGTCTTAATTTGACTATGCAGTGTGAGCAACGGGCAAGTGGACGCGGACCCGGGGCTATGCGGTTTGGTGACTGTTGGGTACATTGGAAAATGTGTACCTGATTTGAAGAAGCCCAACCTAGCTCAATGATATACATCAAGGTGTATTTGATGTTGTTTTAAGTTGACATGTGCAGGAGAAGAATTGATAAAGTATGCAGAAAAATTCTAAGTCCAAGTGTCGACACAGAGGAAGCAGTGTCGACACATAGAAGAAAATAGTCGACACAACACTGGGAAGCAGTGTCGACACATAGCAGTTAGTCTTCAACTACACTGGGAAAAAGTGTCGACACAGAAGAAGTAAGTCGACACATCACTGGGAAATTGTGTCGACACAGAAGAAAAGAGTCGACACATCACTGGGAATTTGTGTCGACACAGAAGAAAAGCGTCGACTTCAACATTGGGAGAATGTGTCGACACAGAAAAGTATAGTTGATCTCAAGATTGTCGACATCAGCTGAATGTGTCGACACAGAAGAAAATAGTCGACCTCAAGTTTGTCGACACCAGCAGAATGTGTCGACACATTGTGATTAAGTCGACACATTAAAGCAGATTTAAGAAATGAATGTGTCGACACCTGAAGGCTAAGTCGACACTTACTAAGTTATGATTCTACAACAACTGTGTCGACACACAGGACTTGTGTCGATACACTGAAGAGTCAAGACCAAGTTATTTTCAGAAGAAGCTGTGTCGACTCAAAGGCAACTTAGTCGACATCACTGAAGACTGTGTCGACACCAAAGTCAATTGTGTCGACACAGATAGACAGATGGTCTCGACACTTTCTGACAGACTGTTTCAACAACTTGTGGTTCCAGGCTAAGGCACAGGACTTGTTTGAAGACTTGACAGCTGTGGGTTACCACCGGTTAACTGAAGCTGTCAGACTTGTCAGAAAACGGTTAGAAACCGGATCAGCCGGTTACCATGAAGAATGTCTATAAATAGACAGATTCAGAAGGAGAACAATAACTACAACAGATAGTCCTTTTGAATAACTTTGAATCAAAAAGGAAGAGAAGGATCACAATCCAATTCATTTCAAGAAAGTGCTAGGCACTTAAGAAGATCTTCTCCGGGAGATCTAAGAAGACTATCTAATGATAGATCTAAGAAGAGTTCTAATCAGAATTCAGAAGAATCTTTCAAAGTGCTGGATAGAGAGAGATCAAGCCTGAATTAGAAGAAGAAGAAAGAAACCACCAGTGGATTCTCAAGAAGCTGTTTGGATTCAACTCAGCTAAGTTCATTTTCAAGAAGCCTTGAAGAAGGCTCAAATACAGTTGATTGCATCAGCTGATCAAGAATTGTCTTGGCCTTTTCTCTCTCAATTTTGGCAAGACAGATTAATAATCTTTTCTATATTTCTATAGGATCTGTTTACACAGATCTGAGTTGTAAGCCTATGTTATAAAGGCTGAGTGTAGGAGTGTTGAACTCTGAGTGGTAGGGCAGTTTGCCTGAGTGTAGGAGAAGGATATTCTCTAAGTTGTAGGCCTTGGGGCAAGGCTAAGGTAGGGCAGTTGTGCCTGAGTTGTAGGAACCAGTTGGGTTCTGAGTTGTAGGATCTGTTGATCTGAGATAAGTGGAAGTTTGGCCGAATCTAGCATACTGCTAGATAGGTGAAGGGGGAAAGTGGATGTACCCAGACCTTGGGGAACCACTATAAAACATTGTGCAATCTGTGATGTTTTATTTTCTGTGATTGCTGTGTAAATTGTGTTAGCTATTGAATTGAATTCTGCCTAGATGTTTTTATAAGAGAAGCAGAACCTATTCACCCCCCCCCCTCTAGGTGTTTAGGCTGCCTTAAAAGTTAAACTATCAAGTGGTATCAGAGGGAGGTTCCTCAAAAAGGACTTAACAGTCTGAGGTAGATCTGAAAGGCAGATTCAAGATTCAAGAAGATGGGTTCTGGAGAGAATCATAAGGAGTTAGGGTCTATGAAATTACCCATATGCAAGAAGGAAATCTTTGGGATCTGGAAAGAGAGAGTCAGATTGTTTATGGAAGCATCTGACCCAAGGATTTACATCACAGTACAGGAAGGGCCCTTCACTCCAATGAAGATATCTGTTCTTGATGCAAATATCCAAATACTAAAGACTTATTCAGAAATGACCAAGGATGAAATCATCTTGGCAACCATGGATAAAAGGGCACAGAACATCATTGTCAGTGCCATAGATGATTCAACATTTCAGAATCTAATTCACTGCAAGACCTCCAAGGAGATGTGGGACACATTGATTGTCTACATGGAGGGATCTAAAGAAGTAAGGCTGGACAGAAAGTCTATGCTAAATCAGGAGTATGAAAGCTTTAGACAAGCAAAATCTGATAGCATAACTGAGTGCTATAAGAAATTCTATAGAATTGTGAATGAGCTAATATCCTATGGAAGAGTCTTCAGTACCTATGAACTGAATGACAAATTCTTAAGATTCTTATCAAAGGATTGGGATACAAAGATCTGTGCCATAAGAGAAGTGGCTAAATTGGCAGAGATATCTCCTCCAACCCTGTTTGGAAAGTTGCTATCCTATGAAATGCAACTTATGGTAAGGAAGGAGGAGGAAAGAAACTCAAGAGGAGAGCATAGAGAAAAGACTGTGGCATTTAATGCTGAAGCCACCAGAAAGAATAGGAGGAAATCACCATCTCCTCCTAAGGAAGTTGAAGAAGATAGTTCTGAAAATTCAGATAAGGGTTCAGTTAGCTGTGATTCAGATGCAGACTTTGCTGCATTCACTAGGCAATTCCAAAGGTTCTTGAAAAAGAAGCAATGGAAGTCTAGGCCTTCCACATCACAGCAAGTTGATGACTATTATCAGAAGAGAAGGTCATCAACGAAAGAGAAAAGTAGATCAAAGCCCAGCAAAGCCACTACTTCAAAGATTGTCTGCTATTGTTGCAATAGGCCTGGACATGTAGTGGCTGATTGTCCTGACAAAAGGAAGGAATCTTCAGAAAAGAAGAAGACTTATCAGAAAGGCAAGAAGGAGAAATCCTTTGTAGCAAAGAAAGATAAAAGTCTGTCAGACCAGTCAACTTCAGAATCAGGATCTGAAGCTGAAGCATATATTGGACTATATGCTGCATCTGAGGAAGAAGAGTTTATGCAGTTGCTAGACTCCATCAATGAACATCAATGCATGGGTTTGATGACAAGATCAGAAGAGGACATATGCCAGAATCAGTCTGGTCCTAATGAGGTAAACTGTCCTTCCTGTACATCTGTTTGTAGTACAAGTGAAGAATCAGCTACATCTGC
This sequence comes from Platanthera zijinensis, assembly GCA_039513925.1. Taxonomy (NCBI): domain Eukaryota; kingdom Viridiplantae; phylum Streptophyta; class Magnoliopsida; order Asparagales; family Orchidaceae; genus Platanthera; species Platanthera zijinensis. The sequence goes on from CM077085.1 coordinate 133,912,214, forward strand.
ATCAAGTGATGAAGATGCATCTGGATCTGAAGGAGATGTCTATCAATTGATAGACAAGTATGGGGACTTGTTGCAGGCCCTTAAGAAAAGCAAGAACCTGGTTAAAACACAGGCTCAGGAAATTGCTGAACTAAGGGTAGCAACAACTGAGTTAGAAAAAGTCCTTGATCAAAAATTAAATGAAATTGCCAAGCTGAAGAATATAACTATTATTCAGATGGGCACAATTAATTATACTAATGATCAAGTAAAGAGTCTGGAGGCCAGACTTAGAATTGAAAGGGATTTAGTGGCTAGTTACTCTAAGCCAAAATCTGTCTTACCCTTGATAGATGAATTTGTCACTCAGAAGGGTAAGGCTGGATTAGGATTTAAAGGTAACTCCAGGGCTGGCAGATTCAAGAGGAAAGGCAAAGCCCCTATTCAGCCACTAAACCTTTCAGTCCCCATAAAGTTTAGTAAGGAGAAAGTGCCTTTTAACATATATGATCATGAAGACATTTAAGGTCATATTAAGACAAATGTTCTGAAGAACAAGGGTGTTAAGGCAAGCAGGCCTACCTATGGTCATAAACCCAATGGTTTTAAGAAATCAGTAGGTGAAGTTGCAACAGCACCAGCAATGAACAGAAATTCTTCTGACAAGGATGTATCTAGATCTAGATACAATAAGTTTGAATGTTGGTGCTGTGGCAAGAGGGGCCATTTTGCATTGGACTGCTGGTATAACACAAGTGTTATAAAGAACAAGAGTCTACCTGTTAGAAGAGGTTATGATAACTTTATTAATGCTAACCTGAACCAAGGACCCAAGACTTACTTGGGTTCTAAGGGTAAGTAATTCTGTATTGCAGGTGAATCCAAGTAACCATGCTCCTATATGGTACTTGGATAGTGGTTGTTCTAGGCACATGACTGGAACAAAGGGGCTGCTGAAGGAGTATTCATCTGTCAAAGATGGACATAAAGTGATCTTTGGTGGATCTGAAAAAGGAGTCATCAAAGGGTTTGGTAACATTTCTTCTAACCTAATTACTATCACCCAAGTGGCCTATGTAAAAGGTTTGAAACATAATCTAATAAGCATAAGCCAGCTGAGTGATCTAGGATATGACATTTCATTTGGTAAGGATGGATGTCATATCAAAAGGTCAAGTGATCAAGAGATCATTTTGACTGGGTATAGGAAGAGAAATGTATATTGCCTTAATTTTGAATGTGGAAATAAGGCTTCCCCCATTTGTCTTGTAGCTGATGACAATGCTTCCCATTGTGTTAAGTGGCACAAGAGATTGGCTCATCTAAACTACAAGACAATTGGCCAACTCATTAGTAAAGAACTAGTGAGGAATGGGCCTCAAGTTAAGTGTATAAAGGAAGGGGTATGCTCAGCTTGTCAAAAGGGCAAGCAGACAAAATCCTCATTTCAAAGCCTTGAAAACAAGGATTCTGTGAGGTGCTTATACCTCTTGCATATGGATCTTTTTGGTCCTATGCCAGTTCATAGTCTAGGTAGGAAGGTCTACACTTTTGTGGTTGTAGATGACTATTCTAGATTTACATGGGTGTTCTTTCTAAGACAAAAATCTGAAACCCCAAGTGTACTACTTAATTTTGTAAAGCAAATTCAGAATGAACTGAATAGTACAGTGGTCAAAATCAGAAGAGATCATGGTACTGAGTTTCATTCTGAAAGCATAACAAATTTGTGTAAAGACTTTGGGATTTTCCAAGAGTTCTCCTCACCAAGAACACCTCAGCAAAATGGAATTGCTGAAAGAAAGAATAGAACATTAATTGAAGCTGGTAGAACTCTATTGAGTGACACCTCTCTCCCAGAATATTTTTGGGCTGAGGCAGTTAACACTGCTTGTCATGTCATCAATAGGGCTTCTATCACCAAAAGCCACAGAAAGACTCCCTATGAGATTGTGAAAGGCAGAAAACCAAATCTATCCTATTTCAGGATCTTTGGTTGCAAGTGCTATATACTTAACAATGGCAAGTCATATTTGACTAAGTTTGCTGCCAAATCCCAGGATGGGATATTTGTTGGGTACAGCACAAATAGTAAGGCCTATAGAGTCTTCAACTTAACTACTCAAGTGGTTGAAGAATCAGTACATATTGTATTTGATGAAACAAGATTAATCAATTGTGAGCTGTCTTGTAGATCAAATGACTCAACAGGTATAAGCAAGAAGATGGACAAGCTCTCCATTGCTGAAGCTTCAAAGGAAGATGGAGCATTGGAAAATGAAGGCTACTGTCCAGGGGGAGTACAAGAGATAATGGAAGCTGATGAAAACCAAGAGGAACAGCAGAATGAAGAAGCTGGAGATGCTCAACCTGAAGGGAATCTACCTCCAGCTATAAGATATCTAAGAGATCATCCTACTGATCAGATAATTGGTGATCCAAGACAAGGAGTGCAAACTAGAAGCAGAAATCAAAGCACAGTTTTGCATTCTAGTTTCTTGTCCCAAATGGAACCTAAGAAGTTTGAAGAAGCTATCCAAGACCAGCACTGGATTGATGCTATGCAAGAGGAGCTGAATCAATTCAGAAGGTGCAAAGTCTGGGAGCTTGTTCCTAAACCAAGAGTCCACAACATAATAGGCACTAAGTGGATCTATAGGAACAAGCTAGATGAAAGTGGGATAATAGTGAAGAATAAAGCAAGATTAGTTGCAAAAGGATACAGGCAGGAAGAAGGAATTGACTTTGATCAAACCTTTGCTCCAGTAGCAAGGCTGGAGGCAATCAGAATGTTCCTTGCCTATACAGCCTACCAAGACTTCAAAGTATACCAGATGGATGTGAAGTCAGCATTTCTGAATGGTGATCTTAAAGAAGAAGTATATGTAGAGCAGCTATATGGTTTTGTAGATCCTCTTAAACCTGATTCTGTGTATAAGCTTAGGAAAGCTTTGTATGGGTTAAAACAAGCTCCAAGGGCTTGGTATGAAACCCTGTCTACCTTCCTCATTGAGAATAAATTCTCAAGAGGAAAGATAGACAAAACTCTATTCCTTAGGGAATCCAAAGGAAAGATCATCTTAGTCCAGATCTATGTTGATGACATAATCTTTGGATCTACTGAAAACAACCTTTGTAAAAAGTTTGCCAAACTTATGCAAGGGAAATTTGAGATGAGCAGTATGGGAGAACATAAGTTCTTCTTGGGACTCCAAGTAAGACAGACTGATGATGGATTGTCCATATCCCAGTCTAAGTTCACCAAAGAACTAATTAAGAAGTATGGTATGGAGTCATCCTCCACCATGAGAACTCCTATGGGAACTAGTATGCCTATATGCAAAGATGAGACAGGTAAACCTGTTGATGAATCATTGTATAGAGGAATAGTTGGGTCTCTACTATATCTCACTGCTAGTAGACCTGACATTATGTATGCAACATGTGTCTGTGCTAGGTACCAAGCCTGCCCTAAAGAATCTCATTATACTACAGTCAAAAGGATTCTGAGATATCTAAAGGGCACTCCTACTCTAGGTCTTTGGTACCCTAGGAATAGAGATTTTCTACTAACAGGCTATTCAGATGCAGATTTTGCAGGATGTAGAGAGGATAGAAAGAGTACTACAGGTACTTGTCAATTCCTGGGAGGAAGACTAATATCTTGGAGTAGTAAGAAGCAGACCAGTGTGGCAATTTCCACAGCTGAGTCAGAGTATGTTGCTGCTGGAAGCTGCTGTGCACAGTTATTGTGGATGCAGCATCAGCTTAAGGATTATGGTATTCAGGTAAGTAGAACACCCCTTTTATGTGATTCAAAGAGTGCTATTTCTATTGCTAATAATCCAGTTTCTCATAGTAGAACTAAGCATATAGAAATCAAATACCATTTTCTTAGAGAACATGTAGAAAGAGGAGACATCTCATTGGAATTTGTAAAAACAGATTATCAAATAGCAGATGTATTTACTAAGCCTTTAGATGAAACCAAATTCAATAAATTCAAAATTGAATTAGGTATGTTAACCATTGATTAATGTATTAACAAAATCATTAACAATGCAATTGAAGTGGTATATAAATAAGTAAAGGTAATAACAACAACATAATCAAGTGTTAAAAAGGACACATTGAAGTTACAGAAATTGGCTAAGTAAGAATGTGTCGACACATTCAGTAATAATGTGTCGACTCAGAGAAATTATGTCGACAAGTCAGAAATATTGTGTCGACACAGAGAATATGTGTCGACACTTAAGAGTTATATTGTCGACTTAACCAGAAATGTAATGTCGACTCAACCAGGAAAATGGTGTCGACACTTACAGAATATGTGTCGACACTTATCATTAGAGTCGACACAGAATTTCTGTTTATCTAAGGTGTCGACATAACCACAAATTGGTGTCGACACATAGTAGGCTGAAGTAATGTCGAGACAATAGAAGTTTGTGTCGACACATTCCGTCTGTGTCGACACATTTTGACTGTTTTGGCGCCTTTTGAACTTCTTTCAACTGAGGCTATAAATAGGTCAAAAACTCATTCTGTCGACACGCTTCCAAGGTTTTCGAGACTAAAACCCTGTGTCGACAGTCTATCTTTCTCTCTTCTCTCAAGCTTTCTCGACGAACCAATGGCGCCAAGGATTGAAGACAACATAAATGAAGGGTATGAGTTGGTGCGCCAGGCCTTTGCAGAGGCGCCGCCAGATGTTCAAGGAGTTATCACCCTCCTCTCTGCGTCAGGGTTAGAGTTTCTCATCTCAGAACCTACTAAAATCTGGAAGAAGGAGGTGCACGAGTTCTTTATCTCTGCATCAGTCCACTCTACTGGCCTCAAGATTAAGTCCACTGTTCAAGGGACTAAGGTGAAGATTAATCAAAGAAGTATAAGAAAGATCTTTCAATTGCAAGTAGTTGAGAATGAAGAGGAAGTTCCTATATCTAAGACAAGGGAAGCCCTTCAATGGTGTGGACTGGACCAAGGATTGAAGATTGGAGCTGCCTTCAACAGGAAGGGTATGAATCAACAAGGGAAGTTCTTGTCAGAAGTAGTTGGGAAAGTAATCCTCTGCAAGACAGGTGGACATGATAGGATTTCTGCCTATATGTTCAGTCTGATGACCAGGATTGTTTTTCCTATTCCTACTGATTGGTCAGGAGTGATCTTTGACAAGATCAAAGAAGGAATCAAGAAGCCTAACATGGCTAGGATAATGAGTCTGTACCTCACTGGAATGATACCTGAAGTGATGCAGTAACTGCAAGGGAGTAAGATTAATCATATGAGAAGAATGGATATGAGACTGTTCTCTAGGTGGGATAGGGTGCTGTCCAAGGATGTGCCTGAAGAGAGCAGGCCAGACACCCCTGTGAAATCCCCTACACAGAATCAAGAATCTGAACAATTACAAGAAGACCAACTGAGGACACAGGTTGAACAATAGCTTGACTCAACTATAGTCCAGGAAGTGTCAACACCTGCACAGATGCAGGGGGAGCCAGTTTCCACTCCTGCTCCAAAGGTATCTATTCCTGCTCAGGTATAGGGGGAGCTAATGTATTTTACTATAAAAGACATTGCTCATATTCTTATTACTGCACAGGTTCAGGGGGAGCAAATGTCCACTCCTACTCCAGATACTCCAAATACTGAAGTGCAAGTACAAGAGGAAGCACAGTTAAACTTGTCTCAAGATTTAACTGCTGCAGAAGTTCCAGCTCAACTGGAATTTACTATGGAGGAGTTATTCCCTGATATTGATAATACTGCTGATAAAGTAGGAGGTGGACCTGATATTGAGAAGTCTATAGGTATGGACATTGATCAGGAAGCTGAAGTAGAGCCACAGGTTGAGGGTGAGCCAGTGGATGTTGAAGCTGAGCAACAGGCCTCTGGAACAGATACAATTCATCATCCTCAAGAAAGAATTCATGTAGATACTTCATCTGAAACAGAAACTGAAGATGCCAGGGTGGCAAAGAAAAGAAAACTTGTTGTCTTCAAGAGAAGAAGCAAGAATTATAAGCAGGCTTTACAGACCACACCTCTACAAGTCTCTCCAGCCTTTGATTACAACAAATTTATGATAGATCTACAAGTAAAATTGGATGAACAAAGGTTGGCTATGGAAAAGTATGTTGATGAGAATAGCAAGTCACTTCAGTTTGACTTAACTCAGGATATCAAGTCCATCCAGTTTCAGGTCAACATGCATAAAACTGAAATGACAGATTGCTTCCACAAGGGTGGCAATGCTGTAGTTTATCTAGCTAAACAACAGGAGGCTATTACTACAAAGGTGGATGACATTGCTTTGAAGCAAAGCTATGTTTTGGAGAACCAGCTAAGAATGAATGATAACTTAACTGAATCTCATAATAAGATAATTGAGGAAGTAATGAAGATTGGTCCAGGTCTGCCTGCCGATAGAGCCAAAGAAAGGGACGAATTTGATAAGAATTTTCAAGCTGCCATTGCTTCTGTTAAGACTGCCATCTCCACCTCTCAAAAAGAAATATCTGAAAAGCTTAACAAGTTAAAACCATTTTTTAAAGACGGTGTAAATTATTTGGATGGCCAAATCCGATTTCAAAAGGAAGATCTAAGAGATCATGTATCTAGAGAAGCCATAAAGGGGGAGAGGATGCTAATTCATGCAGGCTCAGAGCACACCAAATGGGTGACCAATAGCATTCGAGCCACTTTGGGATATCCCCCATTGTGTGATGATGCTATGGTGGCTGAATCAGGAATACAATCAAATCTACTTGAAGGCAATCAACCTGAGATTGCCCAAGTCATTTACCCCCCTCCAGATTTTGACATGATTGATCAGAAGGTTCAAGGAATGTACAGTCCTCCAAAGGAGGTTACTAATATTGTCTTTGGAAAGGTTGATAAGCCTGAGGCTACTCTAAAAGAACAGCAAGATGCTCTAGTAGCAAAGAAGAAATTCAGAGAGCAGGCTGTACTAAAGCCAGATTATGAGCAGTGGAGTCCTACTTCAAGGAACATAATACTCACTGCATGGAAAGCAGTACAAGATAAAGTTCATGAGAGAGGCAAGTGGTACAATGAAATAGAATGGCAGAAGTATGAGGCAAGACAAGAAGCAATAGTACAATTCAGAAGGAAAGCCAAGCTGGGAAGACTGCCATCTGATGCTAAGGAGCCAAGCAAATACTTCCCTAAGCCTTTTCATTATTTTGAAAGGCAAAGGATCAAGGAAGAAGCTCAGAAGAAAGCTGATCTTAAAGGAAAGAAGATAGCTGAAGAATCAGAAGCTCCTGTGACAGCTACAATTCAATCTGGCAAAGGGATTATAATTAGAGAGCCTGATCAATCCTGATTATGTCTTAAGTTCTTTTATAGTGTTTTGTAATATTGTGATGTAATCATTAAATGTAAAACATTGTAATCAAACATTACCCAGTTATAAACAAAATGTTGGTTGGCATATTATAATGTGCATTCTGTGATGAATTGTTTTTATGTCTTGTTTATATTAAAGTATTCCTGTTATGTCATTAATCATCATTTAGTACTGTTTATAAATGGTGTATATCATTGGCTATAGGGGTTATGACTTCTCCAAATAGGGGGAGATTGTTGGGTACATTGGAAAATGTGTACCTGATTTGAAGAAGCCCAACCTAGCTCAATGATATACATCAAGGTGTATTTGATGTTGTTTTAAGTTGACATGTGCAGGAGAAGAATTGATAAAGTATGCAGAAAAATTCTAAGTCCAAGTGTCGACACAGAGGAAGCAGTGTCGACACATAGAAGAAAATAGTCGACACAACACTGGGAAGCAGTGTCGACACATAGCAGTTAGTCTTCAACTACACTGGGAAAAAGTGTCGACACAGAAGAAGTAAGTCGACACATCACTGGGAAATTGTGTCGACACAGAAGAAAAGAGTCGACACATCACTGGGAATTTGTGTCGACACAGAAGAAAAGCGTCGACCTCAACATTGGGAGAATGTGTCGACACAGAAAAGTATAGTCAATCTCAAGATTGTCGACATCAGCTGAATGTGTCGACACAGAAGAAAATAGTCGACCTCAAGTTTGTCGACACCAGCAGAATGTGTCGACACATTGTGATTAAGTCGACACATTAAAGCAGATTTAAGAAATGAATGTGTCGACACCTGAAGGCTAAGTCGATACTTACTAAGTTATGATTCTACAACAACTGTGTCGACACACAGGACTTGTGTCGACACACTGAAGAGTCAAGACCAAGTTATTTTCAGAAGAAGCTGTGTCGACTCAAAGGCAACTTAGTCGACATCACTGAAGACTGTGTCGACACCAAAGTCAATTGTGTCGACACAGATAGACAGATGGTCTCGACACTTTCTGACAGACTGTTTCAACAACTTGTGGTTCCAGACTAAGGCACAGGACTTGTTTGAAGACTTGACAGCTGTGGGTTACCACCGGTTAACTGAAGCTGTCAGACTTGTCAGAAAACGGTTAGAAACCGGATCAGCCGGTTACCATGAAGAATGTCTATAAATAGACAGATTCAGAAGGAGAACAATAACTACAACAGATAGTCCTTTTGAATAACTTTGAATCAAAAAGGAAGAGAAGGATCACAATCCAATTCATTTCAAGAAAGTGCTAGGCACTTAAGAAGATCTTCTCCGGGAGATCTAAGAAGACTATCTAAGGATAGATCTAAGAAGAGTTCTAATCAGAATTCAGAAGAATCTTTCAAAGTGCTGGATAGAGAGAGATCAAGCCTGAATTAGAAGAAGAAGAAAGAAACCACCAGTGGATTCTCAAGAAGCTGTTTGGATTCAACTCAGCTAAGTTCATTTTCAAGAAGCCTTGAAGAAGGCTCAGATACAGTTGATTGCATCAGCTGATCCAGTATTGTCTTGGCCTTTTCTCTCTCAACTTTGGCAAGACTGATGAGTCCTCTTTATATACCTATTTTCGGACTCATCTAGGCTTATTCTCTTGTCTTTGCGCACCGTTTAGCGTCATTTGCACTCCTTTTGGTTCGCTACGGTTATTCCACGTCTTGTGCACTTTATTAGCCTATTTCTGTGCGTGTGTGTATTTCCCTTTTTGCTTTGCTTAATATTTATGTCTGTGACTGCCATGTCGACATCCCGTCCAGTTTTCCTGCAGGTTCTGGGATCGTGTGGGCGTCCGGGATAGGACATTCACCATTTTTGGCAAAGGAGTCAATGGTCGTGCGTTTTTACCCACGCACGATCATCGACCTCTTTGGCGCACGATCACTGGTCGTGCGCAGTCATGACCCCTTCTGTGAAAGTTCTGTCCCGGCATATCGCACGATCACCAGCCATACCGCGCACGATCACTGCTCGTGCGCTGCCGGTCGTGCGCAGTCATTATATCTTTTTCCACTTTTCTGCCTCCATTTCGCACGATCACTGACCATATCGCGCACGACCACTGGTCGTGCGCCAGTGATCGTGCGCGCTGTTTAATTCTGTTTTCTATAAATAGCGCAGGTCCGCCCTAATTTGAGAGACGATCAATCTCTCGCGATTTTCCGCCGTTTCTCGTCCCGAACGAGGGTTTCCTCCGTCCCCCTTCATCCTCCACCTTAGGGAGGGTCTCCGGGCAAGCTTACAACGCCAAATCAACGCCGGAGCATCCTCTCGGCCTCCTCCTTCATCCTCAAGCTTCAAGCGGAGTTTTGACCGAGCTTTCTCCATCAAGCAAGGAAGGGCCGGAGCCGCAATCTACGGATCATTTCAACGAAGAAGACGGGTCCATTGGGAGTGAGTGACACCTCCTCTACCCCGGACGCAGTTGAGGACCGAGCTTGGACTCGGATTGACAACCCGGGATTCCAACCGTGAACCCCCAACAAGGCTTCGGATTCGGTCGATTCGCACACCTCTTCCTCTTGTTGTTGTTAGCTTATTTATTCTCTTTGTATTGATGAAGAATGTTTATTTGTAGTTAACTTTTACTCTAAATCATGTCTATGTGATTTGTGTATTTTCGTTATTATTGCTTGAGGTGCGCCTTAATATTCCATCCACCATCCACCCTTGCCGCACTAGCAATTGCTAGTGGCGTGCGTTGCGAAGAGGTGCTCACGACCCTCATTCCGCCATTCTCACCACCTCATCCGCTAGCCTACTCGCCCATCCGCCAAGCGATTCGGTGCATAGCGGCCCGACTAGCCTTCCATCCCGCCTGGCGAAGCATCGCATAGCGGCGTTGCATAGGAGTAGCTTGTAGATTTTACTTTATTTTCCGCAACAATCAAAACCCCCCATCGTTACCTCCGACCCGAGGACTTCAATCTCAAGTCCTCCTCGACATTAACTCATCCCTTACTGTGTTCCTCAAGAGACCGACACTCGGGGATTTATTCCCAAACTTTATTACTTGTGCGACCGGTGCGCTTGCCGTTTTCCACGCATCAAGTTTTTGGCGCCGTTGCCGGGGAACACAGTCGTTTGAGTTTTTGAAGAGGTAGATTTGAGATAGAAGCCCTTTTCCATCTATTCATTCCATGTTTTATTTTTCTTTACTTTAGTTTTTATAATTTGTTGCTTATTTTTCTTTATTCCTCTTCTAATTTCTTATATTCCAGTAGCAGGTATTCCTTTTTCTTTATCTGCTTGTGTGTAGTTAATTTTTGCTTAGAAAATTCTTGTGGTGAATTCTTTCTTGCTGCACCATGTACTCTTATGCGAATATTCGTTGCTGTTGGTGCGGGGATTATAGGCATAGCAGTGATGAGTGCCCCACTGATGAATGGGAGCATAATTCTCGTGGTTCAGTGTATGGAGCACCGTTGTCTTATGGTACTTCATACACCGTACCCCAGTCTTATGGTCACTACTCTTCTCCGCCTACATCTTTTTCATATTCCTCTCCGGTCCTACCTGGACCGAGGAGTAATGGAAAACGGTGTTTGTGTTGTCATAGCACCGACCATGTGTTGAAAGATTGCGCAGAATTTCAGCGCCAGTTGGAGGCGGATGATGAACCGGATATCCGGATTGTCCCATCCACCTCTCAAATGGCCGCTCCTTCTGATTCTGATGATGTATCCGCAGTACCACCTTGTCTATGGGGGACTGCTGTGGATACACCCATCAGACTTTCTACTGGTCAGTGCGACGACATTGTGGCGCCTTCTTTCCTTGTGCCTTCTTCCCCTATTTTTGATTCACCCCCGGAGGAACCTGCGCATATTATCTCTGATGATGTTGCTCCTCCGCTTTCTTTGCATGAATTACCTACTCCCCTTTCTAGTGAGTTGGTTGATGATGTTGTGCCCTTTGGGAATTGGGAATATGAGGATGCGCCGTGGTGTGACGAGGACATTATTCTCATCAATGGTGAGTACTATGTCTTGGAACACCGTGACGTACCGAGGTGTGAAGAGGAAATCCTTGCCGGCGAGGAGGTTTCTACTTCCTTGTTGGATGAGGGGGTCCAAATCACCACCGAGGACCTCATGGTCTCAGCTTCCCCTCGCCATGACTCACATGACACCGACGATGATCATTGTTTGGAGCCTGCTGGGAGTGAGACCGGGACCACTCCCCCGATTAGTTCCTTATGTTCTTCGTCTCCTTTATTCCTTGACCCCCCTTCTCCTTCTGCGCCTGTGCGGGTTGATTCCCTGCAGGTGAGTTGGGTTGACATTGAGCCTTGTGCTCAGGTTGTCGGCGAGTGCCTCAGCTTGCGTGAGGAGTTTCCTACTCCTTTTGCAGTTGAAGCCTCTGCCTACACCTTCGCCCCCAACGAGCTTGTGGTGGACGATACCTTGCTAGGCAAGGATATTTTTTGTGGTGAGTTGAGTGAGGACCAGTGCTCCTCCTCATCTTATTTCCTATTTCCTCTACCTGTGCGTCACAGGTATTATTACTCAGGTAGAGGGGTAACTGCTCTTTCTCCGTATCGGTACTTGCTACCGCAACGGATAATGGAACAGTTACCTGTTCATCTTCTCTTTCATAGGCCCATTAGCTAGAACTTTTCTTTTGCTGAATAAGTCGTGCTGGGATGACAATAACCCCAGTACTTATCTTAAATTTTCTGCATTTTTATTTTTATTTTATGTCTAGCTTAGTTTAGTATTTCTTTTTGTATATTTTTCTTTTGTTTTTGCGGAGCTCACCCCTGCAGGTATTCATGGATACTACGCATTGGCAGGGTTGTGATTCTTCGTATGGCGGGCCTGCTTCTAGTTTTCACGCGTCTTCTGGTATGCTCACTAGCTGAGCATTGGGTAACCTCTTCCCTTAGCTCTTTTGATTTAAATTTCTCTATCATTTGATGTGTTGTTTAGTTTAAGTCTGGGGGAGAGTCAGTTTACCTTTTGCACGTGCACATTTCTTTTGCATACTAGAAGCTTTTACATTATTATTTTGTTTAAGTTCATTGCATCGCACACCACTGCACCCACATGAGCGCGAGCTTAGCGGTTTGCGTGTCATGAGTTGAACCTGTATCTTTGTTAGATTTGGAAAATTTCTGTGCTATTTTAGGATTGTGCGACGGAGTAAAATGTTGGCCTTGCTGTGTTTCTAGTCAACTGCTCTCGTCTCGTGTAGAAATTTGAGTAGATTTAATTTTTCTGTATGCTTATAGCTTTATATTTTTCTATCTGCGTAAATTCTTTTTTTATTCTACTCAAAAGTTGGTGAATCCGGTGTGAATCAAACGGTAGCGTAGGAATGTGTGTAGCCGCCACTAGACTCGTATTGCTTGAGTCGGGAGGAAGGATTATCTTTCTCGGTTGCCAAGAACTTGCCCCAAGCTATTCTTGAAGCATTGGTACACGGTTAGTCTAGCGTGAGAGTGATGTAGGCCATCCTTTGGCCCGGTTGAGCTTTGTACCGTTCCTAACGTCATTTCCTCGCTAAGCCCCGTTGTGCCTACCCTTCTTTTGATTCAGCTCCACCTATATTTCACCAAAGCCTTATAGCCTATCCTAGTCGCGCACCCAAGTCGAGCTTAGTGTTTTATATTTTCATGTGGGGTTGTGATGTGGTGTTATTATTTGTGAAAATGTGGAAGTGCTTCCAAGTTATATCTGCTGAAATTGTGAAAATAAAAAGATGAAAAAAAGAAAAGAAATATATTTGAAAAAGAGAAAAAGAGAAAAGAAAAAAGAGAAAGAAAAAGTTTGATTGAAAATCTTTATTGGAGATGATTTGGATTTGGAGTAGGCGGTGCACACACCCATTTAGTAAAAGTTAAGTCTGGGGGTGTGGTGCACCCGTGTTTATTTTGTGGGCAGCGGGTACTAGTTTTGTACGTTAGCTCATTTGGGTTAGGTGCATACCCTTCATGTTTATCCTTGTTTTCCTCACCTAATCCCAAGCCCCGTTATTATCCTAAAGTCCTACGGACTTGCGCTTGAGTTGACTAGTGCCGTGGAGAGAGTGCGAACGGGCAAGCTTATGGTTTCCGACATTGGTGGATTCCTTTGGGGGTAATCTTGAGCCCCGGTCTTCGGCAATGCTCACCTTAGTGGCTTGTCTACTTTCTTCCTGCGTAGGACCGGATGATTCACCGTGATTCTACTTTTGAGTAATAATAAATTTTTAATACGCATTGTGAAAAATATAAAATATTTTGTATACTTAAAAATTTCCTCTACTTTATTTTTTATGCACGCGAGCATGCGACTTCGCATGGTACTCCGTTTTGCAATTTCTTTGTTAGCTAGTTCATTTTCCCTGTCTGCTTAGGTTTTGTTTGCTCGGGACGCGCAAACGGTTAAGTCTGGGGGTGTGATGAGTCCTCTTTATATACCTATTTTCGGACTCATCTAGGCTTATTCTCTTGTCTTTGCGCACCGTTTAGCGTCATTTGCACTCCTTTTGGTTCGCTACGGTTATTCCACGTCTTGTGCACTTTATTAGCCTATTTCTGTGCGTGTGTGTATTTCCCTTTTTGCTTTGCTTAATATTTATGTCTGTGACTGCCATGTCGACATCCCGTCCAGTTTTCCTGCAGGTTCTGGGATCGTGTGGGCGTCCGGGATAGGACATTCACCATTTTTGGCAAAGGAGTCAATGGTCGTGCGTTTTTACCCACGCACGATCATCGACCTCTTTGGCGCACGATCACTGGTCGTGCGCAGTCATGACCCCTTCTGTGAAAGTTCTGTCCCGGCATATCGCACGATCACCAGCCATACCGCGCACGATCACTGCTCGTGCGCTGCCGGTCGTGCGCAGTCATTATATCTTTTTCCACTTTTCTGCCTCCATTTCGCACGATCACTGACCATATCGCGCACGACCACTGGTCGTGCGCCAGTGATCGTGCGCGCTGTTTAATTCTGTTTTCTATAAATAGCGCAGGTCCGCCCTAATTTGAGAGACGATCAATCTCTCGCGATTTTCCGCCGTTTCTCGTCCCGAACGAGGGTTTCCTCCGTCCCCCTTCATCCTCCACCTTAGGGAGGGTCTCCGGGCAAGCTTACAACGCCAAATCAACGCCGGAGCATCCTCTCGGCCTCCTCCTTCATCCTCAAGCTTCAAGCGGAGTTTTGACCGAGCTTTCTCCATCAAGCAAGGAAGGGCCGGAGCCGCAATCTACGGATCATTTCAACGAAGAAGACGGGTCCATTGGGAGTGAGTGACACCTCCTCTACCCCGGACGCAGTTGAGGACCGAGCTTGGACTCGGATTGACAACCCGGGATTCCAACCGTGAACCCCCAACAAGGCTTCGGATTCGGTCGATTCGCACACCTCTTCCTCTTGTTGTTGTTAGCTTAGTTATTCTCTTTGTATTGATGAAGAATGTTTATTTGTAGTTAACTTTTACTCTAAATCATGTCTATGTGATTTGTGTATTTTCGTTATTATTGCTTGAGGTGCGCCTTAATATTCCATCCACCATCCACCCTTGCCGCACTAGCAATTGCTAGTGGCGTGCGTTGCGAAGAGGTGCTCACGACCCTCATTCCGCCATTCTCACCACCTCATCCGCTAGCCTACTCGCCCATCCGCCAAGCGATTCGGTGCATAGCGGCCCGACTAGCCTTCCATCCCGCCTGGCGAAGCATCGCATAGCGGCGTTGCATAGGAGTAGCTTGTAGATTTTACTTTATTTTCCGCAACAATCAAAACCCCCCATCGTTACCTCCGACCCGAGGACTTCAATCTCAAGTCCTCCTCGACATTAACTCATCCCTTACTGTGTTCCTCAAGAGACCGACACTCGGGGATTTATTCCCAAACTTTATTACTTGTGCGACCGGTGCGCTTGCCGTTTTACTTGTGATGAGTCCTCTTTATATACCTATTTTCGGACTCATCTAGGCTTATTCTCTTGTCTTTGCGCACCGTTTAGCGTCATTTGCACTCCTTTTGGTTCGCTACGGTTATTCCACGTCTTGTGCACTTTATTAGCCTATTTCTGTGCGTGTGTGTATTTCCCTTTTTGCTTTGCTTAATATTTATGTCTGTGACTGCCATGTCGACATCCCGTCCAGTTTTCCTGCAGGTTCTGGGATCGTGTGGGCGTCCGGGATAGGACATTCACCATTTTTGGCAAAGGAGTCAATGGTCGTGCGTTTTTACCCACGCACGATCATCGACCTCTTTGGCGCACGATCACTGGTCGTGCGCAGTCATGACCCCTTCTGTGAAAGTTCTGTCCCGGCATATCGCACGATCACCAGCCATACCGCGCACGATCACTGCTCGTGCGCTGCCGGTCGTGCGCAGTCATTATATCTTTTTCCACTTTTCTGCCTCCATTTCGCACGATCACTGACCATATCGCGCACGACCACTGGTCGTGCGCCAGTGATCGTGCGCGCTGTTTAATTCTGTTTTCTATAAATAGCGCAGGTCCGCCCTAATTTGAGAGACGATCAATCTCTCGCGATTTTCCGCCGTTTCTCGTCCCGAACGAGGGTTTCCTCCGTCCCCCTTCATCCTCCACCTTAGGGAGGGTCTCCGGGCAAGCTTACAACGCCAAATCAACGCCGGAGCATCCTCTCGGCCTCCTCCTTCATCCTCAAGCTTCAAGCGGAGTTTTGACCGAGCTTTCTCCATCAAGCAAGGAAGGGCCGGAGCCGCAATCTACGGATCATTTCAACGAAGAAGACGGGTCCATTGGGAGTGAGTGACACCTCCTCTACCCCGGACGCAGTTGAGGACCGAGCTTGGACTCGGATTGACAACCCGGGATTCCAACCGTGAACCCCCAACAAGGCTTCGGATTCGGTCGATTCGCACACCTCTTCCTCTTGTTGTTGTTAGCTTAGTTATTCTCTTTGTATTGATGAAGAATGTTTATTTGTAGTTAACTTTTACTCTAAATCATGTCTATGTGATTTGTGTATTTTCGTTATTATTGCTTGAGGTGCGCCTTAATATTCCATCCACCATCCACCCTTGCCGCACTAGCAATTGCTAGTGGCGTGCGTTGCGAAGAGGTGCTCACGACCCTCATTCCGCCATTCTCACCACCTCATCCGCTAGCCTACTCGCCCATCCGCCAAGCGATTCGGTGCATAGCGGCCCGACTAGCCTTCCATCCCGCCTGGCGAAGCATCGCATAGCGGCGTTGCATAGGAGTAGCTTGTAGATTTTACTTTATTTTCCGCAACAATCAAAACCCCCCATCGTTACCTCCGACCCGAGGACTTCAATCTCAAGTCCTCCTCGACATTAACTCATCCCTTACTGTGTTCCTCAAGAGACCGACACTCGGGGATTTATTCCCAAACTTTATTACTTGTGCGACCGGTGCGCTTGCCGTTTTCCACGCATCAAAGACAGATTAATAATCTTTTCTATATTTCTGTAGGATCTGTTTACACAGATCTGAGTTGTAAGCCTATGTTATAAAGGCTGAGTGTAGGAGTGTTGAACTCTGAGTGGTAGGGCAGTTTGCCTGAGTGTAGGAGAAGGATATTCTCTGAGTTGTAGGCCTTGGGGCAAGGCTGAGGTAGGGCAGTTGTGCCTGAGTTGTAGGAACCAGTTGGGTTCTGAGTTGTAGGATCTGTTGATCTGAGATAAGTGGAAGTTTGGCCGAATCTAGCATACTGCTAGATAGGTGAAGGGGGAAAGTGGATGTACCCAGACCTTGGGGAACCACTATAAAACATTGTGCAATCTGTGATGTTTTATTTTCTGTGATTGCTGTGTAAATTGTGTTAGCTATTGAATTGAATTCTGCCTAGAAGTTTTTATAAGAGAAGCAGAACCTATTCACCCCCCCCCCTCTAGGTGTTTAGGCTGCCTTGAAAGTTAAACTATCAAGTGGTATCAGAGGAGCCATAAAGGGGGAGAGGATGCTAATTCATGCAGGCTCAGAGCACACCAAATGGGTGACCAATAGCATTCGAGCCACTTTGGGATATCCCCCATTGTGTGATGATGCTATGGTGGCTGAATCAGGAATACAATCAAATCTACGACATGGTTGTGCGAGTCTTGCCATTGGCATGGTTGTGCGAGTCTTAGGCATGGACCGGAAAGACTAGATTGCTCATGAGTTTTGCCATCCAAGGGGTGGTGGTGAAGCCACGGATTTGAACGGATTCACAGATTATGTTCCCTGAATGCACGGGGTGTGTGGCCGTGCGAGCCTACGCATGTGATGTAGTGTGATTACACTATTAACTGTTGCCTATACTAATAAAGTTCACGGAAAGAGCATTGCCCCCTCAATTCTAGGGGCGGGGTCACTATAATTTGGTCAGCATAGCTGACCGTTGCTTTTGTTTGCCACCGGGCGGTGGTTTGTTGCTTACAGGTGCTGCGGAGCTGAGCGGGAAATAGCGGGCTAAAGCCCAAGTTGCTGAACCGGCCCTCGAAGGCCAAATTTTGAGTGTTTCATTGTAATCATGTGTGGCCGGCCTGCGAGCCGAAGTATGAAAACACTTTTATATCAAGCAAACTGTATAAGGCCTTAAGGCCAATATTCGTGTATTAAATATTCCTTGTTTTTGGTTCAGTGGACATTCATATTAGAAGGGTTCTTAATTATGCATCGTAATAATTGCTTCCGCTAGGTGTTGTGTAGGATGTTTTGATTGGTTGAATGGTTTCAATACGTAACCAACCGGTCTGTCCGTAGTATATGACGTCGGGCCCCAACCGGACCTACTGTTATATATTATGCGACGGATAGGGGTGTTACAAATTGGTATCAGACTACCGGTTTTGGTCAAACTTAAATGAATTCGTGGTCGAATTCACTTTAAGGGGTGATGAGCACATGTGTGTGCGTCGTCGTTATAACATGAAAAGAACCCATGAATGTCCACTTTGGAATGAAAATACACATGTTTGAGGAACCTGCGTGTTCCTATAATTGCTGTTTGTAATAGTATTTGGACGCTTATCGGTGTTTTGCATGATTATAGGTGACCAGAAGTGGTGCTGGGCCGTTAGAACGGCCAGGTTCTGAGGCAAGCAGTGTGCCAAGTGAAGCACCTGCAACACCTCCGTCTGCCGAGACCATTAGGTTGGTGGCAGAAGCTATCATGGCGATGATTAATGCGCAACCTGCAAGACAGGTGCAGCAGCCTGTTCCTGCGGAGGAGCAAGTGCCGCTCCAAGCGGCGGAGCCTAGAAGGGTTGAGCAGGTGGCGGTGGAGCCAGAGTTGCCTCGGAGAGCAACTGAGAGACATCATAAGCATGTGATGAGCTTCCACCCACCGGTGTTCTCGGGAACGGGAACCCCGACCCAGGCTGAAGATTGGCTCTCAAGAGTCAATAGGGTGATGACAGCAACTGAAACGGAAGAGTGGCAGAAGACCACAATAGCGACGTTCCTATTGGATGGGGACGCAAGGTTATAGTGGGAAGGTCTAGAGCTACACTAGTTGAAGGGGAGGTTGTTGGCCGAAGTATCTATGGAGGAACTTCGAGACTGTTCATGGCTCGATACCTCCCCTCAGCGCAGAGGATCGCACTAGAGAATGAGTTCCAAAAATTGGTGTAAGGAGATAGCACTGTGCACGAGTACCTCACCGAGTTTACTCGATTGGGGAGATATGCTAGCGCTATCTTTGTCGATGAGGAGCGAAAGACTAACCGCTTCTTTGAAGAGTTAAGAGATCAGCTGAGATTGCTACTGTCGGGGCCCATGGCGCAGGGTTTCATGACCCTGGTCAACTCGGCCCGGTCCTTGGAGAAGAACATGAGAAATGTACAAGCAAAGAAGGAATCCGGTGGGATGAAACCAGAGTTTAAAGTGCCAACTTCAAAGTCTGGCTTTCGAAGGTGGAACAAGAAGGCTAGGACGCCAGGTCCAGCTTCTTCTACAAGTGCCTCGAGGGCAAATACCAATCGAACCCCGGGCGCTTGTTCCACGTGTGGAAAGACGGGTCACTTTTCCCGCGATTGCTGGAGCGGACGCCTAAATTCCGAGAGAAAACAAGGAGCTACTTACGAAGAGAAGGGCAAGGCGGTGGAGTCAACCACGTCCCATTATGCTCCGACTCAACCTAGAGTGTACAACTTGGGCCAGCAGGAGGCCATTAAACAAGCTGACGTGGTGACAGGTACGAGTTAATTTATAGCAAGTTAACTTTATATACTGTTGTCTATTGCTTGTTAGCCTAATATTGTTTGCGTAGGCTTTGTTTTGATTAGCGATAGTCCGGCACGGGCACTGTTCGATACGGGAGCTTCACACTCCTTCTTGTCCGAAAATTTTATATCGTGTATCGGAGTCCCTTCTTCGATGGCGAAGAACAAGTTGGATGTGCTGCTACCGAATGGGTACTTGATGCGTGCGGACAGAGTGTGAGTCGTGAGGGTTCACATAGGGAGCCAAGAGTTCGACTTGCTAGCGTCATTGCTGCCGCTAGTAGAGTTCGACGTTATCTTTGGGATGGATTGGCTTTCGGAGCAAAAGGCTTGGATTGATTGCGACCGGAAGGAGATAAAGCTGGGTGTTGGGTGGGGGATAACATTCAAGGGACTCAAGGGGTCGATCAAGACGCTGATGTCTGCTCTTCAGGTGGTAAAGGCAGTTCGTGCTGGTGCAGAGCTATTCTTCGCAATAGTGGGGGCTGTGGAGCCAAAGTCCATGTTGGATAGCATCCCCGTGGTTTGTGAATACCCCGATGTGTTTCCGGATAATCTTCCCGGGGCCCCACCGCAGCGAGAGATTGATTTCACCATCGAGCTCGTGCCGGGTGCCAAACCCGTGTCACTTACTCCCTATAGGTTGGTGCCTAAGGAGATGGCAGAGTTGAAAGTTCAGCTAGAGGAGCTGATGGAGCAAGGTTATGTGCGTCCAAGCTCATCGCCTTGGAGCGCACCGGTCCTCTTCGTTAATAAGAAGGACGGGAGTATGCGGCTGTGTATCGACTATAGAGAGTTGAACAAACTGACAGAAAAGAATAAGTACCCGATCCCGAGGATTGATGATCTGTTTGATCAGTTAGTCTGATTGTCGGTATATTCTAAGGTTGACTTGAAGTCGGGGTACTATCAGTTGAGGATCAGGGAGTGTGATATCCCGAAGACGGCGTTCAACACAAGGTATGGCCATTTCGAGTTCACGGTAATGCCGTTTGGAGTGACGAATGCACCTTCATTGTTTATGGACTTGATGAAAAGGACGTTCCGAGATTTCCTGGACCGCTTTGTGATCGTCTTTATTGTCGATATATTGGTGTACTCACAGTGCGAAGAAGATCACTTCAAGCACTTGCATCTGGTGTTAGAGACTTTGAGGAGGAATGAGCTGTATGCGAAATTCTTCAAGTGCGAGTTATGGCTACCCTCAGTAGCGTTCCTTGGTCACATTGTTAGCGGGGAAGGTATAGCGATGGATCCGGCAAAGATCGTTGTGATACGGGAGTGGCCTGCGTTGTCTTCTGTCGCGGAAGTCCGTAGTTTTCTCGGGCTTGCCGGATATTACAGGCGCTTCGTAGAGAACTTCTCGCGGATAGCGCTACCTCTCACGAAGTTGACAAGGAAAGATTAGAGATTCTTGTGGACGCAGGAGTGCGTGCAAGCTTTTGAGGAGCTGAAGAGACGGTTTACCACGGCGCCAGTGCTTAGTTCGCCGAGTGGGACCGAGGGCTTCGAGGTTTATAGTGACGCCTCGGGTAGTGGTTTGGGTTGTGTGCTGTTGCAGCATGGGAGCGTGATAGCTTATGGATCGAGTCAGCTAAAAGTGCATGAAAGGAACTATCCGGTCCATGACTTGGAGTTGGCGGCCGTGATATTTGCACTTAAGCTGTGGAGGCACTACCTATACGGCGTAAGGGGTCGATATTTACACCGATCACAAGAGCCTTAAGTACGTGTTGGATCAGAAGGATCTTAACATGAGGCAGAGGAGGTGGATGGACTTCCTGGGGGATTACACCTTCAAGATTCATTATGTACCTGGGAAGGGCAATGCGGTTGCTGTTGTGTTGAGTCGTAGGGCTCCCGCACAAGCCAACTGGTTGTCGGTGCATGATGGGCGGCTGATACGGGAGTTGGAGGAGCTTGAGATATGTTGCGTTGAAAAGCAGACGAGCGCCAAAGCAATGTTGAACTGGACAGAGGTCTAGTATGACCTGGTTGACCGAGTTCGGCAGGCATTGGAGTTAGATGACTCCATGAAGGAGCTTATGGAGGCAGCGTTGGATGGGTCAAATTCCCAATTTTCAGTGGAAGATGGGTTGTTAAGGAAGGATCATCGGTTGTGCGTCCCAAGCGGGAGTAACCTACGGGCGGAGTTAATGTACGAGGCACATCATACCAAGTACTCAATCCACCCAGGGAGCACAAAGATGTACCGTGACCTCAAGAAGCTATTTTGGTGGTCGGGGCTTAAGAAAGACGTAGCGTTGTATGTGGCTAAGTGCCAAACGTGCGCCTTGGTGAAGGCGGAGTGCCAAAAGCCGGGATGATTTCTGAAGTCCTTGCTTATACCGGAGTGGAAGTTCGACGACATATCTATGGACTTTGTGCATGGGCTGCCAAGGTCGCAGAAGGGGAACGACGCCATCTGGGTGATCGTAGATCGGCTAACTAAGGTGTCGCATTTCATTCCGCATAGGAAGGACGACTCGATGGAGAAGTTGGCGAAGCTATATATGGACAATATAGTTAGACTGCATGGTGTGCCTCGCAGCATTGTGAGTGATCGCGATGGGAGTTTCACATCCAATGATTGGAGGTTGGTGCAACAGATGCTGGGGACAAAGTTGAAGTTCAGCACAGCCTTCCATCCGCAGACGGATGGGCAGATCGAGAGAGTCAATAGAACGATGGAGGACATGCTCCGCATGTGTGTTCTAGACTTCGGGAAGCATTCGGAGGACCACCTGTATTTGGTAGAGTTCGCGTACAACAATAGCTACCAGGCGGTTATCCAAATGGCACCCTTTGAGGCACTATATAGTAGAAAATGTCGCACGCCGTTGTCTTGGTTAGAAACGGGTGAGGCAAGGTTGTACAAGAAGCAGGAGGTGGATAGTGCTACCTCGTTGGTGCGGATCATTCGGGAGCGCTTGTTGATCGCTCAGGACAGGCAGGCGAGGTATTATAATGCCAAGCACCGGAACGTGGAGTTCGCGGTAGGCGATTGGGTATACTTGAAAGTGAAGCCGTTCAAGGGGGGTTTTGCGGGTGAGACGCTTGAAGAAGCTGAGCCCAAGATACCTTGGACCTTTTGAGGTTCTGGAGCGAGTCGGCGAAGCAGCATACCGTTTGAGTCTATCGGAGGAGTTAAGTGGGCTACACGATGTATTTCACATCTCTGCATTGTAGAAGGCGGTGCAAGAGCCTTCGCAGGTGATCGCAGTTGATCAAGTACCAGTGGACGAAGGGTTGACGACTAGGGTCAAGCCCGTTCGTATCGAAGACTCTGAGGTCAAGATGCTCCATAACAAGGAGATCCGGATGGTTAAGGTCCCGTGGGATAATTGCCATTAGGAGGAGCTCTCTTGGGAACAGGAGCAAACTATGCTGGAGGAGTACCCGGAGTTATTCCGCTCAGGTACCGTTAAAAGCCTTAAGTTCCTGTTGTTTTCCTATAGTAAATTTTGTGGGCGAAATTCTTTTAAGGGGGAGAGGGTTGTAACACCCCGAAACTCAAAAGAGGGACGAGTGACGTTTTAAGCCCAGTCTGAATTTTGGAGCAGGTGTCACGGGCGTGACACGGGCGTGTCACGGGCGTGACACGGGCGTGTCACGGGCGTGATACAGGCGTGTTCGGCCGAGGGTCATGTGTTCAACATTTTGGCGATCGGCGATGGTCGAGAAGCTGAACACGGCCTGGGACATGGGCGTGTCCCAGGGCGTGTCATTCACTCGTCGTGTTTGGTGCAAATGAGCCATGACACGGGAACAGACACGGGCGTGTCACATGCGACATGGGCGTTTCTGGTGCCGTGTCACAGGCCGTGTCCTTCTCGGGTAGAGTTTGGTGGTCGTTGCACACGGGGCGTGACACGGGTCGCGACATGGCCGTATCGCATGCTACACGGGCGTGTCGGAGGCCGTGTCTAAGGCCGTGTGCTGCTTATCGAGTCCTGCGAGACGACGAATGGGTGACACAGCCATGCATACGGCCGTGTTGCAACCCGTGTTCGGCCCATATTTTGTAATTTTAGGCCTAATCGTGGCCGTCCGTTTTCTTGTCTTGGGATCTGATGGCTGGGATTGGTCCTGAGGGGCTTAAGTCTGGGAATAGGGTTTAGAATCCCTCACTTCCCTTGGTTGACTCTCTTTCTAAAGTTAGAGAGAGGAGAGAGCTTAGAGGAAGAAGGAGAAGTTTGATCCGGTCACCGGCGGATCTTCGGAGCTCCAAATCGCGAGCCGTCTTTGGATTCGCGGAGGCAAGGAGATTGCGGTGCTTTTCATCCGCGTAGATTTTCATGGCGCCGCGGAAGAACGCAAGGGTAACGATTTCTCATCCTAGGGCATGTGAATCCCTCTTTTCCTTTGCATAGGAAGCCCACTCTCGCGAGTGAGCGAAGAGTTGGAGCGTTCCTTGGGGTAGATATGTGAAGTCCCCCTTGTATAGAGTCCGTATGCGAAAACGGGAATAAGCATTGTGTGTGAAGCCTATCCGGACAAGTAGAGCCGGATTGGTGATGTTGCATTGCATATGAACCAGAGAAGACTCCAGGTGTTTGGGCATTTTTCGGGTTTTTTACGTGGTAGATTGCAACAGGGAGCCTTGGAGACTAACTCCAAGGTGCACCCGTAAAATTGGGCAAAAGCGGGTTTTGCCAACATGGTGGCCGGGGAGCCAACTTGAACATAACTGGGTTATGTGCTTGTGTGATCGAATTTTGGGATTCGGGAGAAGCTTGGCCCGCGCGTACGTCTTAATGTGACTATGCGGTGTGAGCAACGGGCAAGTGGACGCGGACCCGGGGTTATGCGGTTTGGTGACAAACATCTGAAAAAGAGACTGGCCGTTGGCATAGTTGTGCGAGTCTTAGGCATGGACCGGAAAGACTAGATTGCTCACGAGTTTTGCCATCCAAGGGGTGGTGGTGAAGCCACATATTTGACCAGATTCACCGAGTATGTGCCCTGAGTGCACGGGGTGTGTGGCCATGCGAGCCTACGCCCGTGATGTAGTGTGATTACACTATTAACTGTTGCCTATACTAATAAAGTGCAGGGAAAGAGCATCGCCGCCTCAATTCTGGGGGCGGGGTCGTTATAATTTGGTCAGCATAGCTGACCGTTGCTTTTGTTTGCCACCGAGCGGTGGTTTGTTGCTTGCAGGTGCTGCGGAGCCGAGCGGGAAATAGCGGGCAAAAGCCCAAGTTGCTGAGCCGGCCCTCGAAGGCATAATTTTGAAAGTTTCACTGTAATAATGTGTGGCCGTCCTGCGAGCCGAAGTATGAAAACACTTTTATATCAAGCAAACTGTGTAAGGCCTTAAGTCCAATATTTGTGTATTAAACATTCCTTATTTTTGGTTCAGTGGACATTCATGTTAGCAGGGTTCTTAATTGTGCATCGTAATAATTGCTTCCGCTAGGTGCTGTGTAGGACGTTGTGATTGGTTGAATGGTTTCAATACGTAACCAACCGATCTGTCCGTAGTATATGGCGTCGGGCCCCGGCCGGACCTATTGTTATATACTATGCGACGGATAGGGGTGTTACAGCCTTAGTAAGCTCAACCAACCATACCAAGGTCTCTCAGGACCAAAAGTGGGGTCAATTGGTCACCAAGGACCCATCGGGGTCCACCTTAGAGGCTAAGTTGACCAAAGTCAACTCTAGCCCCAAAGTGGTCAAAGTGCCCTTACCAAGGGACAAGTGACCTCCAAGGTGCCAAGTCATCCCTAACCAACCCTACCTTGGCCTTAGGGGAGACCAATGTGTCACCAAGGATCCATTGGGGGCAACCCAAAAGGTCAAAAAGACCAAAGTGAACCCAAGCCTACATTGGGTCAACCTAGTCCAAATGGGCTAGCCCAAGCTCAAGCCTCCTTATGTGGCTTCATTAGGGAATAATGTGCATGGATTGGCTGCAAATAGCCCTCCAGGTTGACCAAGTCAACTTAGTGACTAGGAGAGAGGGTGAGATCCATTCCATGTTAATGAAGGAGAGAGAAAGGAAGAAAGAGGAGGGAATGAAGGGGCTCGACCAAAGGGAGGCCAAAGGCCACCTTTAATGGCTGAATTTAACTCCCTTGGGGAAGAGGAGAAGTTTCCAGCCATTTCCCAGCCACCAAAGGCCTGGTTCAGCCCCCTCCTTCATGGCTGAGCCTAGCCATTAATGGCTTTAATGGACATTGATAATCCAACCCCTCCTCTCCCCAAATGAGGCTTCAAACACCATCAGTGGGCCGAGAGAAGACTTTCCCAATCCTTACCTGAATAAATCGAGCCCCCCACTCTGCAGTTGCAGAAACCGAGTGGCGCTGCCTTAAAAAATGGTTTCTCGGCGATCTTCTTGCCTTCAGGCTGCCGGTAAGGTCCTCCTCCTCTCCTTGCATCATGGTTAGATCATAACAATGCTTAGATTCGAGGTTCGGGCTCAATTGAGCCCGAACCAATTCCTGGTTTTCATGGTTTTGTGCCGAGAAATATTCTTGGTAGAACCACCGGAATCCGCCCCTCCGACGACTGTGTCGCTGCCAGTCGATAGCCACCACCTCGATAGAGGTGTTGGTGGCAGTGGTCGGCCGGGGAAGTGCCGGGATGGGCGGCAGCGGTGGCTGGAAGTTGCTCCAGGCACAGGCTATCTCAACTGTTGGCTGGAGGTAGACGATGAGCCCGGGCCATTGGATCTGTGCCAAGATTCGTGCGCCAGATTTTATAGGAATCATTTTAATTTGATTATTATTTCATTTCTGTCACACTATTTGGAGTAAATGGTTTTAATTTTTAAAAATAATTAGGCTCCTTTACTAAAAAAGTCACCAACATGAAGGGTCTGTTTAGCGCAGCCTTGGCGGCTGGAGAATCTCTATTCCAGCCGCCAGAGCTATTTTTTAACTGTTTGGGACAGCTCCTTATGAAGAGCTTTTCAGAAATCGGGAGCTATTTTGCAGCTCTTCAGAAATCTCCCCCCAGCTTCAGCTTCCGCAAAAAAGCTTTCTGTCTCACAGGTTTTGGAAATCTAATGGTTTCTTTAGTTGGAACATGCTCAGAGGCCGGACGGCCTTCCTCCGGCGATTCCGAGCCCTGGACAGCCTTCCTCCGACGATTCTAAGCCCCCGACGGCCTTTCTCCAGCGATTCCGAGCACACTTCTTCACAGAACACCCAAACACTCTGCAGCTTTTCAAAATTGCTCCCCAGAGATCTATTTTAAAACAGCTCTATCCGAACAGCAGCTTTTCAATCTGCAAGAGCTATCCCAAACAGAGCCGAAGTTTGTATCCCTAAGGGTCTACATTAATTCAAAATTAATTTGAACCAATTTGGACCTCTGGTTGGACCAGGGAACCCATTTTGGTGGGACCTATACCTAGGGCTATCCATAGATTCAAATGGGTGACCACCCTTCATCCCTTGTCCAAATGACTTGAAATTTTTGCAGGGGGTCACCCTTAGCTATACTTAGGGCCTGTCCAAAAACTGTAATTTTATGAGATACTTTGGATATGGTTTTAATTTTTATTTAATAATAATAGGTTAATTTAATTAGGTGTTCTAATAACCTCCCAACCCTCCCAAATTTTGGTGAGTGGTCCCTGGACCCATGAAATGTCTTTGTATAAATTTTCACCTCATTTGATTGTGTTTTGGATAGGGAATGACCTAACCCTTATTTTACCTTAATGAGGGGTTCTTAAGTGAAAAGTGCACCTTGAGGTTGAGTGGTCAAATCACCTCAACAGAGGCTGAGATTTTGACCACTCACTTGGCATGAGCTTTAACACCCTCATAGGGATTATGGGGTAGTCAAGGTTAGTTTTACCTTAGGATCCAAACTCAAACCCTAAGGAGGGGTTTTTCAGTGTTGTGAAGAGCATGTTATCAAATTCCCTTGTGTTAACTTACAACTTGGTAGAAATGATGTTAGGGTAGCCCAAGTCCTCTGGTATGAATCTTAGAATATTTGGAGATGGATAAACACCTCAAAACCCTAACCCAAGCTTAGGTCATAATCATTTTTGTGTAGAATAAGCAACCAAAACTTACTAAAAAAGGTGTGAAACTTAGGTAGAATTGACTCTAAGTTAGGTAGGACCTTTGGTGAATTTATTGGAATTTTATGAGTAATATTATTAGCACCTCTTTTGTTATACATGATATGGCCTTAAATTATATTTTATTTATTATGATCATACTGTACATTATAGACTCATGAAATTTGGGCAGAAGATGTTTTAAGTAAAAATTATTATTCCTTAATTTTTTTATAAATTTTAGTTGAATAACTTTAGTACTTTCTTCACAAGTATAAAAAGGTGCAATTATGGTGAATAAATTATTTAGAGCCATTTACTTGTTGCAAAAATTGTGAAATTAGGTCTCTGATAATTTTAGGTCAATAACCACTTGGAGAAATTAATTCATGATGTTTTGATGATTATTTGCAATACATACTTTACAAACCCATAATTTTGGGGATTTGATGTATAATTTTTCAGAGGTTATTTCCCACTGAAAAATTAAGAATCTTAGTCAGTTGTGTTGGTAAAACAGTAGTTACACAAGGAAATTAATTCTTAATTTTTGGATGATTATTTTCTGTACTTACTTCATTAATATAGGAAAATCGGACATATTACCAAAATAATTTTAGGGTCCTTAAGCTACAGGAAAAATTGTTTTATCTTTGATTTACAGTCCTGATTAAACCTAGTATTTATCATAACTATTTTAGGCATCTTGCATGAATATATAGGGTACTTCATGTTCAAACTGGTGGCACCTAGATCTTTTGGGAAAATTAAATAAATGCCAAATTAATTAGGAAAAATATAATTTACTGTATTTAGCCTAGTTAGGTCATGATAAACCCCCATTATTTATCTTGAGGTATTTGTATGATTAATTATAGTGCAACCTACTATGTACTTCATATCGCTAAGGATGGTCTGCAATTAGCAAAAGTGCAGGAGCTAGGTTGGTGTGTGAGTGTTGGCATAGGTTTGGGATTCTAATAGTCTGCTTAATTGGATAAACAATTGGGGCATCTCTGGAAGACAGGTTGAGTAAAGTGTGGAGTTGACAAGTGTTAGGTGGTGTTCGCGATCGGCAAAGGATCGTCTTTCCCGATGGGAGGAAAAGTCAAAATCACACTAGGTTTAGTCCAGCGTAATACAAAAAGGGAATGGGTAAAGGGAGGAAACCAATAATAATAAGTGCCTTGCGAAAGGGAACGATGGGCTTCAGCTACCATCATAGTTCCTAGTGCCCTTCAAGAACCCTTCACCGGGTATATCAGGGGCAGTCTTGGGATAACCTAAACTGTTGGCAAGCTAACTTACAAGAGTAACTAGCATAATTAGGGATTCAATTTCACTCACCTTGATATCTCATGATGTTAGGTTGGTTCACACGGGTTGTAGGCCTGGGGGTTTTGGTGATGGGAAGGTTGGCCCGACGAGCTTTGGCTCGGTTGTTGATTATAACAGAAGGGATGGTCCGGGGAGATTTGGCTCGGTTGGTGATACATAAGGTTGCATGTGCATAAGGAATAAGATGGTGGGTCTTCGGTATTCGAGGTTCGATTCACCTACGCCAATACGACGACTCGACAAGTGTGGTTTAACACTTCACCATGTAAGTCCAGTGCGCCAGCCGACAAGAGTACACAGGTGCTCCGCTTTGTGCACCAACATTGAGACATACGATAGGTCTTACTGGTAGTGCAGTTACCAGTTTAGAGGTGGGTGAGGCCTAACCCACCGCTTCTGTTTGCCACTACGGAGGTATCCTTGGAGGTTCAGCTCCAGAAAGGGGGAACTAAAAGTCTGTGTATACAGAGTCGAGTGGGTGAGTTGCACTTGCATGTTCACATCATGGCATAATTACATGTCATAGCATAATCATTACATATAGCCATGACACCTATTGTATAAAGTGGTTTGGGATGCTTTATACAATAGGCTCTGCAAGACGACCCCTTGGTTTATAAGTTCGCGCGAGCATGCTTATAAGTTAAGGTTTTATTCAATTGATTAATATATTATGCCTGCTAGAAAACCGACACCCTAACGTGTAAATTGGTATGAGACTTTTTATACGCTAGGAGCCTTGCAAAAGATCCCTTGACAAATGAACTTTCATATAAGTTAAGGTTACATATTTCTTAGTTTACCTTTTATATATTTCCTGCCTTTCTTTAACTATTTATATAGAATTGCAAGTCTAGTTCCGCCGTCAACTGCTTTTGCTATTCTCCACTATCATGTACTCTCCTTTCATCCTCCCTACTCGGTGCCTAGGACCCATGGGGGAAGGGGCGGGGGATGATAGGGCTTAGTATTTTAGGCTAACGGTTTTTGAACCACATTATTTAGGGGATCGTTGAGACCAGCATGGAGGAGCAGCCTCGGAGGTTCGCACGCTTAGAGATGGGGTAGTCTAGTACTGGAGTTCAGACGGCTGGGATTGTGAGTGCCAACCGCTAGTAGTTTATTAGTTTTGCTTCCGCTTGAGAGACTTTTGTAGTGAGGATTCGATATATTCGGCATGAGCCATGTTTTTAGTACTTTATTATTCTGTGGACTCTCCCTTCATGGAGATATTTATAATAATATGTGATTCCTGTGGACTATCTCTCTTCTATATTTTGCTACTGTTGTGATCAAATCGGCCGGCAGGATCAGCGTTTTGTAGTGGCGACCTTCCCAGGTGTGAGGGTGTCACCGTAAAGCGGCGGTTCTGGGCCTAAGACCTTGGGGTTTGAAAGAAAAAAGGGGTCTTACAGCGAATCCGAACTCCGAATCTCAAACGGCTGCCTAAACACTACTTTCCGGCGCTGTTGCTCCTCCTCTAGAAATCCAGGCCAAGTTCTCAACTCCAAAGGGAATGAAGTAAAACGGCCAAACTGGAGCTTTAAACCAAGCTACCGACGCTTGGTACCTAACTATAATCGTGTGGTACCGTTATTCAACACCTCGTTTCACGTGCCATAGCCCGAGCCCTCCAATCACAGGCCGACATGTGGTAACACAACTATATAATCGCTAACGCCACGCGATAGATAAATACCTCCAAGCGGTACCCGACGTCGGTTACGAAATGATCACTCACGCTAACGTCGCGCGCTAGCTGATACGGCCGTGCGGTATGTTGGTACCCTAGTTTGATTTGAGTTTAGTCTTGTCTTCTTAGTCTCTTGACCCATGAATTATCTATGGTCAAGGTTAGTTGTCTAGCTGTAGAGTTCCCAGCTTATCAAGATAAGAATTTGGTTAAGTAGTTTGTTCGTTCGACTATGGTCGAATGCCGCTCGACTATAGTCGACTAACTGTTCGATGATCGTCTATCAGTTGCTCGACGTTCTGTCTGCGTGGATAGTTCGACTATCCGTTGATAGTTCGACTATCTGTGTGCTGTGATAGTTCGACTATCTGTTGATAGTTCGACTATCTGTTTGTTTGATAGTTCGACTATCTGCTTGGATAGTTCAACTATCTGATAGCTCGACTATCTGTTTGATAGGTCGACTATCTGCGTTGTTTGATAGCTCGACTATCTGTTGATAGGTCGTCTATCTTCTTTCTTCTGATAGTTCGACTATCTGTTGATAGGTCGACTATCTGTTTTCCCTTGGTAGTTCGACTATCTGCTTTGATAGTTCAACTATCTGATAGCTCGACTATCTGTTGATAGTTCGACTATCTGTCGTTCTTTGATAGTTCGACTATCTATTGATAGTTCGACTATCTGTTCTGCGTTGATAGTTTGATTATCTGTTGATAGGTCGACTATCTGATAGCTCGACTATCTGTCCTAATAGTTCGACTATCCGTTGTTCTGTGATAGTTCGACTATCTGTTGATAGATCGACTATCTGTTTCTCTTCTGATAGTTCGACTATCTGTTGATAGGTCGACTATCGGTTTTGCTTTGATAGTTCGACTATCTGTTGATAGGTCGACTATCTGATAGCTCGACTATCTTCTGATAGTTCGACTATCTGTTGTGATAGTTCGACTATCTCCTTTGATAGTCGACTATCTGGATCGTTTGACTATCTGTCCGATAGTTCGACGATCTCTGTTCTTCAGTCGACGATCTCCGAGGGTCGTTCGACGTTTTCTGTTTGCCTTTTTTATTTTGTATTTATTTATTCTATTTAATTAATTAATATATTATCTGGCATTTTATTTCAGTTGTTTTATGATAATATTTTCAGGCAATATCTGCTCCATCCCTTTTGCCTGAGTCAAATCTTTTCAGATAATGTTGTTTGTCTTATTAGTTGACAGTGTATTTTACTTTATCTGCTGTCAGTCCTTTATAGCCGTTAGACTGAAAAGTCTTCCTTCTGCTATAAAGAGTTTGTCTCTGATGTGATTTTATTTAGTACTTTTATTATCAGATTGCTTCCTGCAGCTTCCTTGAAAAAGGTGTATCCCTTTTATAGAATAATTTGCTGCAGAGTTTGTTTGTCTTTGTGATATTTGCAGCCCAGGTTTCAAGTTTCAGAAGAAGACAAACAGTTCAAATTAAAAAGAGCCGTTGCTTGTTGCTGCTATAAAAGGAATCCTTTGGAGAAGGATTTCAGCTGGCTAACCAGTTATTCTAAGAGTTATTCAATTAGCATTCAAGCTTTCATCAAGACCAGTTTAACTGCTCTCAGCAATCTTCATTCAACTGAGAAGTGTTAAGCTCTTCTGCTTTTCTTCAACCTGAGTTCTCCTATTCCAGGAAGTTCTAACTCAGAGATCGTTTGAAGAAGAAGAAGAAGATAGCTGCTAGAAGATTTCTATTTTATATTTTATATCTTCTTGTAGTTTTTCCTTCAGAACTTTCTGAAGTGTTTTCGCACTGAAGCAAGACTTCACCTGGACATTCTTTGAGCCAGGGGGAGCCTTGATTCTTTTGAGCTTTCTAGCTCAGTGCAAGTCTTTGTGCTTCTCTAATCTATTGTAAAATAGAGAAGACTTTTTAATCTTCTTTCCCCCTCCTGTACAGGGTTATTACTCCCTTCAAAAGTATCCCTTGGTGGCAGGGCACCTGATCAAAAACTTGTTGTTGGTTTTTAGACACCTGATTAAAAGTCTAAAGGGTTTCTAGATCTACCTGAAGCAGATCTTGTGGTGGCAGGGCACCTGATCAAAAACCTGTAGTGGATTCCTACCTTGTTGGTAGAAGAGTGGACGTACCCAAGTTGTTTGGGGAACCACTATAAATTCCTTGTGTCGTCTGGCTTGCTTAATTTAATTACTTGCATTGTGGCTGTGATTAGATATAACTAGGTTTGCTAGTTGCTGATTAGGATTTCCAAGCCTTAACTGTAATTACAGTTAGCTTGAGTTTGTGCACAACACTTGTGTTAGGCTTTAGGGTTATCTCCTTATCTATAATCTTTTCATTCCGCATTTCACTCCAAGGGAGTTGGGTAGACTATTAAGTTTTGTCTAGTGCAAAATTTGATAACTCTATTCACCCCCCCTCTAGAGTAGTATCTATCCCTTCACTTTCAATTGGTATCAGAGGGAGGTTTTCTGACTGAATAGGCTAACACCTAAGTCACAAGATCCTGATAGATACCAAAGTTTATAGATATTCACTGTCACTATCATGGCCCAGTCCAAGGATTATTCTAGCACCAGACCTCCAGCATGCAACTTAGCTAAGTTTGGCATCTGGAAGGCAAGGATCAAATTATATATGAATTCTATTGATGAAAGTATTTTTGCTTCTATTTTGTCAGGACCCCCAAGAGCACCTGCTGCTGCTTCTGCCTCATCATCTGATATGAGTGTAGTGCCTCCTCCAGACTACAATGATGAGTACAAAAAGGCAAAGATAGCAGATGCCAAGGCAATGAATATACTGGCTCAGACAATGTCTGATGAAGTATTCCAGAAGGTTACTGACTGCTCTTCAGCAAAAGCAATGTGGGATACACTGAACCAGATTGTAGCTGGTTCAGCTGATGAAAGGAAGGACAGAAGGTCCAACCTTATCTCACAATATGAAAACTTCAAGAAAACTGATGCTGAATCAGTTGAAGCCATGTATACAAGGCTCAGCTCAATCATCAATGAGCTGAGGACCCTTGACAAGGATATCTCATTGACAGAGGTCAATGATAAGATTCTTATGTGCTTCCTTAGCACATGGGATCTGAGGATCTGGCCCATCAAGGAAGCCAGAAGTACAACAGAGATCTCAACAGAAGCTCTTCTCGGCAAGCTCAAATCCTTTGAGCAAGTGCTGAAGACAAGGGAAGCAGAAGCTGAAGCAAAGACCCCTACTCCAACAAGAAAAGAGCAATCTCTAGCTCTTAAGGCTGCTGATGCTTCTGAAGGAAGCCAATCCAATGAGGAACTAATGACATTATTTGCCAAGAGGTTTCTCAAGATGGGGAGAAAGGAATTCAGAAAGAAGTCTTCACGCAATGAAGACAAACCAAGGTATGACCGTTCACCTGCTAAAGAAATTATCTGTTATGGTTGCAGGAAACCTGGACATATCTTACCAGATTGTCCAGAGGAGAAGAACAAAGATAAGAGGAAAGAAAAGGAACAGCACAGGAAGCACTCCAAGCCATCCTCCTACAAGAACAAGAAGAAGGAGAGAGGTTTCATTGCTGAAACCTGGAGTGATTCAGATGAGGAATCTTCCTCCTCAAGCTCCAGTGAGGATGAGGAAGAGAAGAAGGCAAAGGAAATTTGTCTGATGGCAATATATGCCTGCAGCAATCACTCAGCTGCAGAGAGTTCAGATTCAGAGGAAGAAATGCCAACAGAAGATGAGGTACTATCTTCTTATGATTTCACTTCTGCAGAATTCAAATTAGATTTTAAATCTTTATGCTTAGATTTAATTAGTTCTTAAAAGAGATTAAAGAACTTAGACATAGGCTAGCTGAATCAGAAATCATATCTATTGAAAATATTAAGTTAAAGGAAGATCTCACTAAGTATAATGAAGAAATTAAGTTTCTCAAAATTGAGTTAGCTAAATCTAAGAAGTTAGAAGAATCTCTAAATGGTAGAAGCCTTAAGTTATTAGAAATAACCAGCATGACTAACACTAGGTCAGGAAATAACAAACTAGGCTTAGGAGCTTCTCCCAGTGAACCCCCAGTTATTCTTAAAAATAATCTTTCAACTCCAGTGAACTTCATTTCAGCTAGTGGAATGAAGAACACTGAGCAAGTAAACCAAGTTAATAAAACTTTAAATAAAGCTAAGAGAGAGAAAAGAATACAATTTTTTAAGGAAATACAAAGAGCGTCGAACGCTGCTCGACGATCGGAAGCTCAATGGTCGAACGAAGCTCGACGATCTGAGCGCCCATCGTCGAACGTCGATCGACGTTTTCAATATGATTTTCAAAATCATCATCAAACCCGTAGAAACCTAAATGAAAATAGAACCCCTAGGTTTGCTGACCCATCATCTGCATGGAGAATCCCACCTAGGAGATCTCACCCATTAGGTTATCACCCTCAGCCTGCATTTTCATTTATTTCTAGCTTTTCTTATGTGAAAAACAAGGGACACAAGGTTACCTGGGTCCACAATGTCTAAATGAATTTCTTGCAGGTGAAGGCCTATCCTATCACTCAAAATAAGTGGTATTTGGATAGTGGATGCTCCAAGCATATGACAGGAAATAAAAATCATCTGTCAAAGTTCAAAGCTAAGCTCGGCCCAAAGGTTATCTTTGGAGATTCAAGCTGTGGTCAGACAAAAGGCTATGACAGGATCACAATTAGAGCTGTTACTTTCAAGAGAGTTGCATATGTGACTGGACTGAAGCACAATTTGATCTCAGTCAGCCAGCTATGTGATGCTGGCTACCAGGTTTCATTTTCTAACTCTTCTTGTAATATTACTTTAAATAATAATGTTGTTTTAGTAGG
This sequence comes from Platanthera zijinensis, assembly GCA_039513925.1. NCBI lineage: Eukaryota > Viridiplantae > Streptophyta > Magnoliopsida > Asparagales > Orchidaceae > Platanthera > Platanthera zijinensis. Next base: position 133,947,639 of record CM077085.1, read on the forward strand.
CATTAGATTAGGTAATATTTATTTAGTAGATTTCAATTCAACTCATTCTGAAATCTGTTTATTTAATGAAGTAACAATTAATAATAATTCTTTGTGGCATAAGAGGCTTAGTCATGTTTACCTTAAAAATATATCTATGTTATCTAAACACAACCTTGTTAGAGGTTTACCTTCTTGCCCCTACAAGAAGGAGAGCCTATGCAAGGCTTGTCAGCTAGGCAAGCAAACCAAAAACTCTTTTAAATCTGTAAATAAAAGTGATTCTCCTAGAATCCTGTATTTATTACATCTGGACCTTTTTGGCCCAATAAATGTACAGAGTTTAGGAGGGAAGTATTACACCTTAGTCATTGTAGATGACTTCTCTAGGTTCAGTTGGGTTTTCTTTTTGAGAACTAAGGCTGATAACTTCAAAGCCCTTACAGACTTTCTATTATGTGTGCAGACTGAGTACTCTACTCATGTGGCCTTGATCAGAAGTGATCATGGTACTGAGTTTGACTCTCTTCTCATGCAAGAATTCTGTGAGAGAGAAGGTATCAAACATAGCTTCTCAGCTCCTAGAACTCCCCAACAAAATGGGGTAGTTGAAAGGAAAAATCGAACACTCATTGAAGCTGCTAGTACATTGTTGGCAGATGCTAATATGCCTCTCTCTTATTGGGCAGAAGCTGTTAGTACAGCCAATTATGTCTTGAATAGAAGTCTGATACACAAGCTTAAGTGTAAAACTCCTTATGAGTTGCTTAAAGGAAAGAAACCCAAAATTAATTATTTTAGAATATTTGGTTGTGTAGTGTACATTCATAATAACAATAAAGAATACCTTAGAAAGTTTGAAGCAAAAGCTTCAATGGGAATTATGCTTGGATATTCCCAAGTAAGCAAAGCTTATAGGGTTTATAACAAATTAACCTGTAAAATTGAAGAATCTGTGCATGTATCTTTTGATGAGTCTCAGATGTTTTACAAGGAGAAGGAAAATTCTCCTTCCACCAGTTCATTGCAGGTACCTGATGCTACTCAAGAGATTCTTCAACTATCAACTCTTCAGATCACTGAATCAGACAGTGATGAAGACATTGTAGAAGCTGTTGTTGTTCCACCAACAGTAGATCAAATTCCTCCTGAGGAATTAATCCCAACTGTTGCTGAAGATCACATCCCACCTGCTGATATTGTCACACTTAGGGATCACCCCACATCTCAAGTGATAGGAGACATATCAGCTGGTGTTCAAACAAGACATCAGTTAAGACAGGATGTGATGCATGCTTGTTTCCTCTCACAGGTTGAGCCCCTCACCTTTAAAGATGCTGAGCTAGATCCCCACTGGATCATTGCTTTGCAAGAGGAACTCAATCAGTTTGAGAGATGTAAAGTTTGGACTTTGGTTCCAAGACCTAAAGGCCAACTGATCATAGGTACCAAGTGGGTGTATAGAAACAAGTTGGATGCAAATGGAATTATTGTAAGGAATAAAGCTAGGCTTGTAGCTCAGGGCTACAGACAGGAGGAAGGTATAGATTATGACCAAACCATTGCTCCTGTTGCAAGGTTAGAAGCAATAAGGATCTTCTTGGCCTATGCAGCCTACATGAAGTTTAAGGTCTTTCAGATGGATGTCAAAAGTGCATTCCTAAATGGTGAGCTTAAGGAAGAGGTGTTTGTTGAACAACCACCAGGGTTTGTTTCTTCAACTCAGCCCTCACATGTGTTCAAGTTGCAGAAAGCTCTTTATGGACTAAAGCAAGCACCAAGAGCCTGGTATGAGACTCTAGCTAGTTTCCTGTTAGAGCACAACTTTACTAGGGGAGTAGTTGACAGAACCCTTTTCGTCAAGCACCACAAGGACACAATCCTGTTAGTTCAAGTGTATGTGGATGATATTATATTTGGTTCCACTGATCCCAAACTTTGCAAAAGGTTTTCTGACCTGATGCACTCTAAGTTTGAGATGAGTAGTATGGGTGTGCTGTCTTACTTTCTTGGTCTCCAAGTTAAGCAAGATGCTGATGGTATCTTCATCTCCTAATCCAAATATGCCAAGGAATTGGTAAAGAAATTTGGTATGGCTGATGCTTCAGCAATGCCTACACCTATGGTTACTAATGTAGTTATTGATTCTGATGATCACGGCAAGCTAGTTGATCAAAAGAATTATAGGGCCATTGTTGATTCCCTATTATATTTAACTGCAAGTAGGCCAGATATAATGTTTGTTACATGCCTTTGTGCTAGATTCCAGGTCAACCCCAAGGAATCTCATCTGATTCTTCTCAAGAGAATCCTGAGATACCTGAAGGGATGTCCAAATCTAGGACTTTGGTACCCAGCTGAGTCAGAATTTGAATTAATTGGATATACTGATTCTGATTATGCTGGTTGTAGAGTTGACAGGAAGACCACCTCAGGAACTTGTCAGTTCCTAGGAGAGAGATTGGTCTCTTGGTTCTGTAAGAAGCAGGCTTCTGTCTCAACTTTAACTATAGAAGCTGAATATATAGCAGCTGCCAGTTGTTGTTCACAGATCCTGTGGATCCAAAACCAGCTTCTGGATTATGGTTACTCACACAAGAACACCAAAATCATGTGTGATAGTACCAGTGCTATCTCAATTGCACAAAATCCTGTGCACCACTCTAGAACGAAGCACATTGAAATTCGGCACCATTTCCTCAGAGATTGTGTGGAAAAGAACAAGATTTGTCTTGAGTTCATATCCACTGAGTTTCAGAGAGGTGATATATTCACCAAGCCCTTAGATGAACAGAAGCATCTGTTCTTTTTAGTTCAACTAGGCATGATCAATGGAAGAGACTAAGTGTGACTTCTGCCTTGTTGAAACTTGTTTGAAGATAGTCAAACGACATTCGAAGATAGTCGATCGGGTCAAGCCCATCGTCGACCTATGGTTGATGAAAGCTTGTCTGTTTGAAGATTGTCGACCGGCGTTCGACCATCGTCGAACAAGTCGAGCTCATCGTCGATCTCTGGATGACGACAGCTTGTTGTTTGAGAAGCCAGAAATAGTCGAACGATTGCTCGACTACTCTGCTTCTGGACCGATCGTCGAATGACCGTTCGACCATCGTGTCCAGTATCTTTTAAATAGATCGACTATCTCCGGTCTAATATAAAGCCGATAGTCGACCTAGGTTAAAAGATCTTTGCTTTTATCGTCGACGGAGAGCGTCTTTTCGTATTCCGTCGTCGTGCTTGCTCTGTCTCTTTTCTCTGCCGATTCGTCTTCTCCGTTCCTCTTGCGCCTTCTCCAGCAAATCGATGGCGATTTCTCCAGCGCTCCTCGCAGTAGTCAAGTTTGTCGCAGGTTTCAGCGTGGATTTTGATGCATTCAGCTGCTGTGAACCAGATATCGTGGAAATTCTCCAGCTATGCAAAGATCAAGGATTGGAAAGGCTAATGTCTACAAGGATCAAGTTAAATATCCCATAGATAAAGGAATGGGCATTTACTTCATCTTCTACTGAAGATTCAATGATAGGATCTATTGGCGGTGTAGAGGTAATTTTGACTCCCGCCGTCTTGACTGATTTATTTGGATTGACTAATGGCGAAGAAGAATATGAGCAAGATGCTCCAGAATTTGGAAGAATGTTGATTGAGCTGGGACATGCAGAAGGCATTCCCTCGAAGCTGCTCAAGATAAATTTTCCTTTTAAGATTAAATTTCTTGCTGAGATTGTCGGAAAAGTGTTGCTAGGCAAACACTCTGCCCACGATAACATTACAAGACAACATTTTGCACTAATGTGTGCAATTGTCAACAAGAAAAGGATAAACTGGGCTGGTGTTATGTTTGACTTGATAAGGAAAAAGAATGGCAAGAAAGAGGTTACCCTAGGCAGGGTTATTGGGATTTTTCTGAAGGAGAAGTATTCTCATATGCTAGTTTCAGCTGCTACCACCATTAATGCCAGCAAGAAGATGGATCCCAACTTGTTCTCAAAGTGGAAGAGGACATTCGTGAAGCCCGCTCCTGCAAGGGTTGCTCCAGCTGCATCTGAGAGCACAAGGACTGACTCTGTCACTCCCCACCCTCAAGAAGTTGGCTCATCTCCTTCATCTATTCCTTCATCTTCTTCTACTCTGCTGTCTACTTCAGTTGAAGTTCCATCAACTTCAGTTGAAGTACGACATTCTGCCTCTCCTATTCATTCTCCAATTCCAACTCCTCCTCTCTCTCCAATTCTATCTTCAGAACATGTTGATCACCCTGCATCCACCCATGCATCTACACATCATTCTCCAGTTAACTCTCCAGTTAACTCTCCAGTTCGATCTCCAGTCCTCACCACATTTCATCCTGACACATCAACCATTTCTGCTGCTCCTCCATCCACTACAGTTCCACCACCTTTTGAAATTACTCCAGAATTTATTTCTAGCATTGTGGAGTTAATTACCCCTTCAATCAAAACCATGATTGATGTGGTAATTGCTCCCCTTGCTTCCTCAATTGCTTCTTTGACTGAAGCCATCAAAATTCTCTCTAACTCTGCTGAGCCCTCTTCATCCAGGGGCCTGGTTTCAGTTCCCACTAAAATCAGGCAGGGGGAGATGTTCAATGAAGATGTCTCTGAGCAGCTCCTAGCCTACCTTCCAGCAGTTCCTCCAGCTATAACAGAATCAGTATTAGCAGTTATAGCTCCAGTGATAACAGTTCTAGAAGAGATAGTTCCAGTTCAAGAAGAAGTAGCTCCTCTACCATCTGAAAAAGAAATATCTGATGCAATAATGTTGACTGAATTTGTTGTAAAAGTTTACCTGGAAGAATCCTCAACTCCCTTAGTTGCCCTGTGTAAGATCCTGTCTCCCCATTCCAAGGCTAACCCGGATCTTATGCCCAGAACTGCCGCCTTACGGTGACACTAACGCACGGGTTATTCGACACTGCAAGACGCCGATTCTGCCGGCTAGTACGATCATATCCTGTCGCCCAATATGAGAATAAAAGTACAAAAACAGAGTAAACGCAGTAGAAGTCCACAGCCACATCATATATATATATATCAAATGGAAGTACACGTGCCAGTCCACAATGAGTACCGTAAAATGAAAGTAAATAGGTCTTATGCCCAGTACATCATGATCAAATCTCTCTCTCACTAACAGCAGCGGAATCTATCATCTCAAATCATCGCACCTGAACATGTGCTCCAGTAGTAGTAGCCGGTATCTGCCCATCAAGTCCTGCCTCCTCGTCGTGCTGGTCCATCTCCTCGAGCTCCTAAAAATAGTATGGTCACCGACCATTAGTCAAAAAGACTAAGTCGATTCCTCCACACCTCGCCCCGCAACTCCTAGGCACCGTGCGGGAGGACGAAGCGGAGGACAAACAAGAGGTGACAAAGGCGGAGCAGGTGACAGGAATCTAAGAAGAATATGTAACTAAGTAAGAAATGAAAGGTAACCTTCACTTATGCGGGTACGCATAAGCAAGGGGTCTTCTGCAGGGCTCCCATTGTATAAAATGTCCCATACCATCTTATACAATGGGGTGTCAGGTGTCACAAGCAAATATATATATAAAAGGAAAGTAACCTCAACCTATAAACTTGCCCACTCAAGCTTATAGGCTAAGGGATCGTATAGCAGGTCCTAATGTATAAGCGTCCCATACCACTTATACATTAGGTGTCTTAAGTTGTTATGAAGGTTAATGTTATGCAGCTATATGGTGGGTATGATATGAACATGCAGTGCAACACACACACACGACTCCGTGATCACAGACCTTTAGTTCCCACTTTTCGAGAGCTAGCATCACTCTTAGGTACTACCGTTGTGGCTACGGCAGCAGCGGAGCGGGCGTCTCCACCTTCTAGGAGGGTATACACACTATCAGGCCTAGACCTCTCTTGTACGCCTCTGTACACCGCCAGTGCACTCTAGAGTCTCTGCGTACCACTTTGCTGACGACCCGTCAGTCTTGTTGGGCCGGGTGCGCGTTATTAGGAAAAGCCCTCCAGACTCCAGTATAATTATCCTACTGGTCCTTCTAACCCTCGCACCTGCCTGGTCCACCGTACTGCCGTCGGTGTGACGACTGGCCAGTACCGCATGGTCCGCCACTAATATATGCACATGCAAGTATTATATGTTGAGCCTCCAGCTCGGAGGGCTATCCTGTCCCAAATCTCTCCAACCCGTCACGGGTGAGTATGTGCTACAAAACCTCCAACCCTGCCCGGGTGAGTATATATGTCAATCTCTTTTCTCCAACTCGGCACGGGTGAGCACATGTCCAGTTCACTTACCCTATTAGACTACTCTTGCCTACCGATTATTATACTTAGAAACTTGAGGTTAATCCCAGGACTGCCCAAGGTATTCCCGGTGAAGGGCTCTCAAAGGCACTAGGAGCTACGATGGGCTGAATCCCAAAGCTCCCTTTCTCAAAGATATTTACTTTAGTTGATGTCTACCCAGAACCCCTTTTACTCTCTCCTGTTACGTGGAGTGACCTAGTGACTTAAATTAAGGGTTAAGGAATGGCGGTCTTCTGTCATCCCCCTCTTAGGTAGGCTAAGGTTGCACTTTTACTCTCGTCTCTAGAAAACATCTGCCACCCAGGGTCATATTCCCGATCTTAGACTCTAACTCAGTTGTTGATTCATTTCCTGGTGGCCTATTGTACAGCCTACTTTTACTATGCGCACCCCACGACCTTGTACCACCCCGAAATCGAACTTTCACATCTTTGGACCAATAGACCCCATATATTTATCCTAGGGTGGTATGACCATCTAGAATGTGTGTGGTAATTTTTATAATTTTCTCTATTATTTTTATATTTATTTTATTTTTCTCCAAATATTTTCCTTGGTCGTTTAACACATGAAGTATGTTGTTGCATAGTCCTAATGATGCAAAATAATTATCTTATCATTATCATGATGAATCATCATTATTTTCCAAAATTCATAATTTCTCCCAAAATTTATGTATTTAAATATTAATTTTCATAAGCCATCATAATTACTACTTTTCAAATGAAGTATATGGAATTTAATCACAAAAATTCCAATAAATTTACAGGGAATCTAATTCATCAAAAAAATGTTACTGACCAAGTTTCAAAAACTTTAACAAAGTTATAGACTTGCAAATCATTATATTGGATAATTACCAAAATGCCATTATGATGGTTTAAAATTTATAGGTACATTCAAAAATTCTGGAATAAATAATTCGGTGGACTCATACTTATATACACCTCTAGAAATATTCCCAAATTTTTCTGACCAATATTTGTATTGATTTATGAAACAAAAAGGATAGGGGTAAAATGGTCAATACATGCTATGTTACTTCAAAAGACTTCAAACAGAGAAATTAAAATTACCCCTAATCAATTATGGTCCACTATACTACAGGGCCAAATTTGAAGATTTTAACCTAATTAATTCCAATTTTTCATTTTAATTTACAAATAAGGCTATAATTTCCAAAAATCCAAATAATGGGATTTTTGATCCCAAAAATCACAAAAAAATTTTGAGGGACTACATTTGACCTAAATGCCCTCTAGAATTAATTTCATGGTCTGCAAAAACTCCATAATGAATAAATTCACATTATAGTAAAACATGCTATTGGCACACCAAGGCTAATACTAGCCTACACTTACAAGCGGTTAACCCATCATGCAGAGGTCCAAATGGGCTGAAATTTTTGTCAGACCCTAACAATGTCCCAGAGGACTTGCCACCAAAATTTGGGGCCATTTGGAGACCTAACACTCCATTTATTCCATTTATTTAATTTATGACATTTTGATTAAAACTATAGGCAAATGTTTCCCAAAAATTCCCAATTTTTACCAGGGGCTAGATATGCCCTAAACATGCACATGACCAAAATTTCAGGTCATGAGGACACCTGGTTTGGCATGGGCTTTATTTTTAATTGCTGCCCTAGCCTAGGACCAGTCCTAGGAAAAATGACCTACAGGACAGTACACTGGGTCAAATCCTAAGATTTCTATGGCATTTGAAAGTTAACACTTAAGCCTACAAATTCTATACAGCACTCCTGGCCTAGAAATGACCCTAAGCACCCTAACTTTTGGTTTGAAAATGGCTGTAAAAGTGTGATAGTATTTACTGTTCATTTATTTAAATCAAACTTAATGCTTAATGATACAGCGCGAATCTTAAAGCATAACGGACGGCATCCGTTCATCATCCCAGATGGTTTAACGGCTGGGATTGACTTCTCCTGGAGCTTCTTGCGGGCCTATTTCCGGCCGCCTGAGGCGGCGCCGTGGCCGGCCAACTGTGCCACCACCTTCACAGTGGTGGTGGCCAGCTTTTGCCGGTGATGAGACGGCGGGAGGCGGCGGCGCCGGCGATCCCGAGAGGTATAAAATTCCTCTGAAAAATCGGAAATTCTCACATGGTATCGGGCTCAATTAAGCCCGATTTCTCTCCTACTTGATCTAGGATCCTAGTACGGGAAGAGGGGTGGCGAAACGGACCTGAATTGGCGATTAGCGGCGGGTGTGGCGACGGTTGGCCATGGCTATCTAGCTCCGGCGATCTACCTCCCAAAAACTTGATTCTCCACCGATTGCTATGCTCCAGGACTCGAATTCTGTTCTCTAAGGCCTTCTGAAGCTAATGGCTGGATTGGATTTGGCCTGGTGTGGCTGTACAGGAAGTTATGGCCGGGGTGAGCTCGGTTTGGCCATTTTGTTGGCCCACCATGGCTGCCAAGTTGCTTGCATGCATCAAGTCCCATTGAAAGGTGGTGTAGGGGTCTGCCAGCAGCTCTTAAGCTGTATAGGTGAAGGCCAAATGGCCTTGATTCATCTCCACCTACCTTCTCTCTCCTCTTCACCCCAAATTTCCCACTTTACCCTTGTGCATGTCCTCTCTCTCCAATTTCAGAGGGGTAGTGGCTGTCAATAGTCATTTGGGCTGGTCATGGTCCTTGGCTCATGGGCTTTGCCCATTGGGAATGGGCTTAGACTTTACTTTCTTCATTTAGGCCTTTTGTTGACTTGTTGACTTTTTAGGTTGACTTGGTCAACTTGATGAGTAGGCTGACCCCATATGATGGCCATGGGCTCCATGTCATCACCTAACATGGGTTGGGCCATGGTGATGGTCTTAGCCCACTAGGAATGGGCTTGGTCTTCATTTACCCTTAATTAAGCTTAAGGTTGACCAAGTTTGACTTTAGGGTGGACTTGGTCAAATGGGTGAGTGGGTTGACCCCACTTAGTGGTCATGAGGTCTAAATCATCACCCAACATGGCTTGGGTCATGGTGATGCCTTACTTGATCCAATTGGACCCATGAGTGTAAGGTTTGATCATTTTAGGCCTGAAGTTGACCTGGGTCAACTATGGTCAAAGTGTTGACCTAGGGCATGACTTTGGGTCTACTTAGATTGTAGTTAGGGTTAGGGCAATGTGGTGGGGGTCATGGTGTGGCTAGGGCCTTCATTTAGTCAAGTTTGACCTAGTTTGACCTGATCCTATAGTGGTCCCATCTGGTGACAACTCACCATCTAGGGTCAAACCTAGCTAACCTCCCCCTAGCTCACCACATGCCTAACCAAATCTAAGTTAAGGGCCCTAGAAGTAACATGGGATGTTACAAATCCTATAAACAAAACAAATAATTTCGTCCCCGAAATTTAAGTTCGGGTCTACGGGTTCTATTTGCAGAAATTTTAAGGGACTTTTAAAAGATAACATAAAAAGTACCTGATGAAAATAGCTCCGGATGTCGCTCCAGCATCAGATCCCTAGGCTCCCAGGTGTGCTCCTCCCGTCCATGGTTGGACCACAACACCTTCACGAGCAGGACCTTCTTTTTCCGCAACACTCGGACGGCTGTATCGTCGATCCGGATTGGCTCCAATCTAACTGAACGGCCAGGCTCTACCGGTCCAGCTGTAGTGGTGATATGCTGCTCAGGTCGGAGAAGAGCTCTTCGCAAGGAAGAGACATGGAAAACATCATGTAGGGTGCTCAACTCCGGAGGTAGCTGCAGTCGGTAGGCCAAGGGGCCCACACGCTCCAAAATCAAGTAGGGTCCCATGTACCGGGGGCTAAGCTTCTTGTGTCTCCATATCCGAGAAACACCGTGTATCGGTCGAATCTTCAGAAAAACTCTGTCCCCAACCTGGAACTCCACCTTCCGGTGCCGTGCATCATAATATTTTGCCTGTCTGCTTTGAGCCTCCAAAAGCCGATCCCTGATCAAGCGAATCTGGGCCTCTGTATCTTCCACAACATCTGACCCGAGGGCTCGAGTGTCCACATCCTGAACCCAAGATAGCGGGGTCCGGCACTTCCTCCCATAAAGTGCCTCATAAGGAGCAATCCCAATGCTGGCCTGGTGGCTGTTGTTGTATGAAAACTTAATCAGTGGTAGTAGCCTCTCCCAAGGCTTCCCAGTATCCAATACACATAGCCTGAGCAGGTCCTCCATAGTTCGTATCGTCCGCTCCGTCTGACTGTTGGTCTGCGGATGGAAGGCAGTGCTAAAGGTAAGTCTGGAACCCAAATAAGCATGCACTGCCCTCCATTCTCTGGAGGTGAAGCGGTCGTCTCTGTCCGAAACAATAGACCTGGGAACGCCGTGGTACCGGATGAACTGCTCTACAAACAACCTCACCAATACAGCAACTAGGGCATCTTTTCTGACCGGGATAAACCGTGCTACCTTGGTCAACCTGTCCACAATAACCCAGACGGAATCGTGCCCAGAATGGGAGCGAGGGAGTCCGTGTACAAAATCCATGGAAATATCCTCGAACTTCCATTCTGGGACTGGCAGTGGCTGTAATACACCGCCTGGGCTCTTGCACTCGGCCTTCACTCGCTGGCAAGTCTCGTAGTGTGTCACAAGGTATATGATCTCCCTCTTCTTTCCTGGCCAGTACATGGTCCGTCGTAAGTCAGCCCACATCTTGGTGATGCCGGGATGCACTGAATATCTAGAGTAGTGTGCCTCTCTGAGGATGTCATCCCGGATCCCACCTCCTGCTGGAATGTACACCCGACCACGAAATCTAAGAAGATCGTCCTCCAGCGTGCAGTCCTCATACTTTCCTCCTTCCAAAGTGCCAAAAATAGGCTCCAAATCAGCATCCAATCTCTGATGTGTAAGAATGCGCTTCTGAATGTCATCATCGCTGACCAAAGAGTTCAGGTACTCTTGATATATCACTGGCTCGGCCTCCGAAACCATGGTAATGTGCATATCCTCCATCGTGGGTAGCAGCTCCATTGACATCACCCGGGGCTCCGATCCAGAAGTGTCGGCTCTCCTGCTCAAAGCATCCACTACAGTATTCGCCTTCCCCGTGTGATAGTGTATCTTATAGTCATAATCGCAGAGGAACTCAAGCCACCTCCTCTGTCGCAGGTCAGAATCTTCTGCGTGTCGATGTACTTGAGATTCTTATGGTCGGAGTATATACCACAATGAATCCCGTAGAGGTAATGTCTCCATGTCTTGAGGGCAAAGACCACGGCCCCGAGCTCGAGATCATGTTCTGGATAGTTATGCTCATGCTTCTTCAGCTGTCGCGAAGCATAAGCGATAACATGTCCATATTGCATCAGGACTGCACCCATCCCTTGATAGGAGGCATCTGTATATATCTGGAATCCTTCACTCCCAGAGGGAAGTGCAAGGATGGGGGATGAAGTGAGTGGGTCCTTGAGCTCCTGAAACGCTGTCTCACACTGCTCTGTCCAATCAAAGGCCGCATCCTTTTTTGTCAAGGACGTGAGGGGGAGGGCTATCCTCGAGAACCCCTGCACAAACTTACGATAATATCCTGCCAATCCCAGAAAGCTGCGGATGTCTGCTGCTGTCTTTGGCCGTGGCCAATCCCGTACCGCCTCGATCTTAGCTGGATCCACCGCTACTCCAGCTCCACTAATAACGTGACCCAGAAAAGCCACCTCCTGCAGTAAGAATTGGCACTTAGAGAACTTTGCATACATCTGAAACTCTCTCAACCTCTGTAAAACTTGGGCCAGATGTTCTGCGTGTTCTTCCTGCGTCCGGGAATAGACCAGAATATCGTTGATGAACACAATGACGAAGCGATCCAGATATGGTTCGAATATACGGTTCATTAGGGTCATGAATGCGGAGGGGGCATTCGTGAGCCCAAATGGCATGACCGTGAATTCGTATAAGCCATAACGTGAGCTGAATGCGGTCTTCGGTAAGTCTTCCTCCCGGATGCGTAACTGATAATAGCCGGATCGTAAATCGAGCTTAGAGAACCAGAAGGCTCCCTGAAGTTGATCAAATAACTCGTCTATCCGGGGCAATGGGTAGGTGTTCCGAACCGTCAACCTATTCAATTCCCTGTAATCTATACACAGTCGGAGGGATCCATCCTTCTTCTTCACAAACAAAACCGGTGCTCCCCACGACGACGAACTTGGCCGCACAAATCCTGACTCCACAAGTTCCTGTAGCTGAGTCCTGAACTCTGCCAATTCTCTAGGAGCCATTCTGTAGGGTGCCCGGGACACTGGTCTCGCCCCTAGCACCAACTGAATCCTGAAGTCCAAGTCCCGTGATGGTGGTAGTCCAGGTAACTTCTCCGGAAAGACATCAACATAATCTCGTGCCACTGGAATATCAGCTATGGAACTCTCCACCACTGCCATCTCAAAGCAAATGAGGTACACCTCTTCCCCCTGTTCATAGGCCTTGACAGCCTGTATGGAAGACAATGAAAGAAGGGGGATAGGTCGGATACCTTCGGTAGTAACGTGAGAATCTCCATGTTGGAGTGTGATCTTCTTCGAGGGACAATTTATCTGCGCGTGGTTCCAATGGAGCCAGTTCATGCCTAGAATCAGATCAAAGTCTGGTAGCCTCAAGACCGTTGCCGGGGCTTCGAACGCCTTACCCCCTATCTCGACTTCCATATTGCAGCAATCTGCGGTTCGAAGTTCCGAACCATCAGGAAGTCGCACTCTCTTTTCCAAGCCGGAAAACTTCTCCACTCCTTCTAATCCTTCAATAAACGTGTCCGACACGAAGGAGTGTGACACACCCGTGTCGAAGAGGGTATGAGCGGGCTTGCCGCTAATCATCACTATGCCTGGGTTCGTTTGAGTTCAAAGAATTGTATTACTCTTAAGGTCTAAGGTATTCTTAAAAAATTGAAATTTTATAAATCTTACAAAATTAAAGTACCTGTAATCACCTCCTCAGGATTCCTCTGCTCCGTGAGGTCCAGCGCGTATACCTGCTCCCGGTCTCGGCCTCGGTCGTGATGTCCTCGGCCTCGGCCTCGGCCTCGTCCTCGTCCTCGGCCCTGGTGAACTTGAGGGGCCACTGGAGGTGGAGGAGGAGGAAGTGGGTGGACCTGAAGCGGGCACTGCGTCCTGATGTGCCCAGGTTGGCCGCAACCATAGCGGGTGATCTGCCTCTGACCTCGATCATCCTGTCTCATCGGCCCGGGAGTCTGTATAGGTAGGGGAGCCAATGGTGGAGGAGGCCCCTGATCCTGCCTGTAGTTGGGACGACGACGTCCCCCACCCCTCCTATATCCAATAACCTTCCCCCTTTGGGATGTCCTGCTACCATCGGAAGACGATCCTTCGAGCGGCCTTTTACCTCTGCCATGTACCATTAGCTGGTCAGCCTCCAGCTTTTTCGCCATTTCTATGATTTGAGCAGTGGTACCATGCGATATAAACAAAAGTGGCTGCCTCAACGAATCCCGGAGGCCATGATAAAATCTTTTAGCATACTTTTGATCATCCCATTCATGAAAGCCTGCAAACCTAGCCAGGTGGGAGAACTCTCTCTGATATTCGATCACTGATCGGCTCCCCTGCTGGAGGTTCAGAAATCTCGCCTCCAAAGCATCCCGGTCTGTGACAGAAACATAATGGTCCAGGAATGAGTCGCTGAATTCTTCCCAGGATATGTCTGTTAGTTCCCTATCCCCATAAACTGAGTCCCGAATAGACTTCCACCATCTCTTTGAATGGGCTTCTAGTGCGGAAGTGGCAAGTGGTACCGCCTGGCTGACTGGGCAGCTAATTCCAACCACTAACTCCTGAATGGTCTCCAACCACTCCTCTGTCTTCACAGCATCTTCTGTCCCGCGATACAATGGCGGAGACAGAATTTTAAACGCACTCAGCCAGTTCGACCCTGGGTTGGGTAGCTGTACCGGGGCTTGGTGGGCTGTGAATGCGTCCAGGATCGCCGTCAGCATTTGCCCCATCTCTGTCTGCATGAACGGAATGGCAGCCGGAGGGGGAGGAACCGCATCCTGTGGAGGCTGCATAAAGGTAAGGTAATGTCAAAATTGGCCTAACTCATTGTTTAATGGACTGTTTTATGTGGCTTTTACACATGGGCACACCATTGCTTCCGCTGCATAGTTTGTCCGCAAACTAATGCTCGAGCGGGGTGTTCCAATGTTGTGGACTTTATTCTCATATGATCGTGTGTTCAAGTGATACCAGTTTGTAAGATCCTGTCTCCCCATTCCAAGGCTAACCCGGATCTTATGCCCAGAACCGCCGCCTTACGGTGACACTAACGCACGGGTTAGTCGACACCGCAAGACGCCGATTCTGCCGGCTAGTACGATCATATCCTGTCGGCCAATATGAGAATAAAAGTACAGAAACAGAGTAAACGCAGTAGAAGTCCACAACCACATCACATATATATATATCAAATGGAAGTACACGTGCCAGTCCACAATGAGTACAGTAAAATGAAAGTAAATAGGGCTTATGCCCAGTACATCATGATCAAATCTCTCTCTCACTAACAGCAGCGGAATCTATCATCTCAAATCATCGCACCTGAACATGTGCTCCAGTAGTAGTAGCCGGTATCTGCCCATCAAGTCCTGCCTCCTCGTCGTGCTGGTCCATCTCCTCGAGCTCCTAAAAATAGTATGGTCACCGACCATTAGTCAAAAAGACTAAGTCGTTTCCTCCACACCTCGCCCCACAACTCCTAGGCACCGTGCGGGAGGACGAAGCGGAGGACAAACAAGAGGTGATAAAGGCGGAGCAGGTGACAGGAATCTAAACAGAATATGTAATTAAGTAAGAAATGAAAGGTAACCTTCACTTATGCGGGTACGCATAAGCAAGGGGTCTTCTGCAGGGCTCCCATTGTATAAAATGTCCCATACCATCTTATACAATGGGGTGTCAGGTGTCACAAGCAAATATATATATAAAAGGAAAGTAACCTCAACCTATAAACTTGCCCACTCAAGCTTATAGGCTAAGGGATCGTATAGCAGGTCCTAATGTATAAGCGTCCCATACCACTTATACATTAGGTGTCTTAAGTTGTTATGAAGGTTAATGTTATGCAGCTATATGGTGGGTATGATATGAACATGCAGTGCAACACACACACACGACTCCGTGATCACAGACCTTTAGTTCCCACTTTTCGAGAGCTAGCATCACTCTCAGGTACTACCGTTATGGCTACGGCAGCAGCGGAGCGGGCGTCTCCGCCTTCTAGGCGGGTATACACACTACCAGGCCTAGACCTCTCTTGTACGCCTCTGTACACCGCCAGTGCACTCTAGAGTCTCTGCGTACCACTTTGCTGACGACCCGTCAGTCTGGTTGGGCCGGGTGCGCGTTATTAGGAAAAGCCCTCCAGACTCCAGTATAAACATCCTACTGGTCCTTCTAACCCTCGCACCGGCCTGGTCCACCGTACTGCCGTCGGTGTGACGACTGGCCAGTACCGCATGGCCCGCCACTAATATATGCACATGCAAGTATTATATGTTGAGCCTCCAGCTCGGAGGGCTATCCTGTCCCAAATCTCTCCAACCCGTCACGGGTGAGTATGTGCTACAAAACCTCCAACCCTGCCCGGGTGAGTATATATTTCAATCTCTTTTCTCCAACTCGGCACGGGTGAGCATATGTCCAGTTCACTTACCCTATTAGACTACTCTTGCCTACCGATTATTATACTTAGAAACTTGAGGTTAATCCCAGGACTGCCCAAGATATTCCCGGTGAAGGGCTCTCAGAGGCACTAGGAGCTACGATGGGTTAAATCCCAAAGCTCCCTTTCTCATGGATATTTACTTTAGTTGATGTCTACCCAGAACCCCTTTTACTCTCTCCTGTTACGTGGAGTGACCTAGTGACTTAAAGTAAGGGTTAAGGAATGACGGTCTTCTGTCATCCCCCTCTTGGGTAGGTTAAGGTTGCACTTTTACTCTCGTCTCTAGAAAACATCTGCCACCCAGGGTCATATTCCCGATCTTAGACTCTAACTCAATTGTTGATTCATTTCCTGGTGGCCTATTGTACAGCCTACTTTTACTATGCGCACCCCACGACCTTGTACCACCCCAAAATCGAACTTTCACATCTTTGGACCCATAGACCCCATATATTTATCCTAGGGTGGTATGACCATCTAGAATGTGTGTGGTAATTTTTATAATTTTCTCTATTATTTTTATATTTATTTTATTTTTCTCCAAATATTTTCCTTGGTCATTTAACACATGAAGTATGTTGTTGCATAGTCCTAATGATGCAAAATAATTATCTTATCATTATCATGATGAATCATCATTATTTTCCAAAATTCATAATTTCTCCCCAAATTTATGTATTTAAATATTAATTTTCATAAGCCATCATAATTACTACTTTTCAAATGAAGTATATGGAATTTAATCACAAAAATTCCAATAAATTTACAGGGAATCTAATTCATCAAAATAATGCTACTGACCAAGTTTCATCAACTTTAACAAAGTTATAGACTTGCAAATCATTATATTGGATAATTACCAAAATGCCATTATGATGGTTTAAAATTTATAGGTACATTCAAAAATTCTGGAATAAATAATTCAGTGGACTCATACTTATATACACCTCTAGAAATATTCCCAAATTTTTCTGACCCATATTTGTATTGATTTATGAAACAAAAAGGATAGGGGTAAAATGGTCAATTCATGCTATGTTACTTCAAAAGACTTCAAACAGAGAAATTAAAATTACCCCTAATCAATTATGGTCCACTATACAACAGGGCCAAATTTGAAGATTTTAACCTAATTAATTCCAATTTTTCATTTTAATTTACAAATAAGGCTATAATTTCCAAAAATCCAAATAATGGGATTTTTGATCCCAAAAATCCCAAAAAAATTTTGAGGGACTACATTTGACCTAAATGCCCTCTAGAATTAATTTCATGGTCTGCAAAAACTCCATAATGAATAAATTCACATTATAGTAAAACTTGCTATTGGCACACCAAGGCTAATACTAGCCTACACTTACAAGTGGGTTAACCCATCATGCAGAGGTCCAAATGGGCTGAAATTTTTGTCAGACCCTAACAATGTCCCAGAGGACTTGCCACCAAAATTTGGGGCCATTTGGAGACCTAACCAAAATTTCCAATTTTCATTTTAATATACAAATAAGGCTATAACTTCCAAAAATCCAAATAATGGGATTTTTGATCCCAAAAATCCCAAAAAAATTTTGAGGGACTACATTTGACCTAAATGCCCTCTAGAATTAATTTCATGGTCTGCAAAAACTCCATAATGAATAAATTCACATTATAGTAAAACTTGCTATTGGCACACCAAGGCTAATACTAGCCTACACTTACAAGTGGGTTAACCCATCATGCAGAGGTCCAAATGGGCTAAAATTTTTGTCAGACCCTAAAATGTCCCAGAGGACTTGCCACCAAAATTTGGGGCCATTTGGAGATCTAACACTCCATTTATTCCATTTATTTAATTTATGACATTTTGATTAAAACTATAGGCAAATGTTTCCCAAAAATTCCCAATTTTTGGCAGGGGCTAGATATGCCCTAAACATGCACATGACCAAAATTTCAGGTCATGAGGACACCTGGTTTGGCATGGGCTTTATTTTTAATTGCTGCCGTAGCCTAGGACCAGTCCTAGGAAAAATGACCTACAGGACAGTACACTGGGTCAAATCCTATGATTTCTGTGGCATTTAAAAGTTAACACTTAAGGATACAAATTCTATTCAGCACTCCTGGCCTAGAAATAACCCTAAGCACCCTAACTTTTGGTTTGAAAATGGCTATAAAAGTGTGACAGTATTTACTGTTCATTTATTTAAATCAAACTTAATGCTTAATGATACAGCGCGAATCTTAAAGCATAACGGACGGCATCCGTTCATCGTCCCAGATGGTTTAACGGCTGGGATTGACTTCTCCTAGAGCTTCTTGCGGGCCTATTTCCGGCCGCCTGAGGCGGCGCCGTGGCCGGCCAACTGTGCCACCACCTTCACGGTGGTGGTGGCCAGCTTTTGCCGGTGATGAGACGGCGGGAGGCGGCGGCGCCGGCGATCCCGAGAGGTATAAAATTCCTCTGAAAAAATCGGAAATTCTCAAATGGTATCGGGCTCAATTGAGCCCGATTTCTCTCCTAATTGATCTAGGATCCTAGTACGGGAAGAGGGGTGGCGAAACGGACCTGAATTGGCGGTTGGCGGCGGGTGTGGCGGCGGTTGGCCATGGCTATCTAGCTCCGGCGATCTACCTCCCAAAAACTTGATTCTCCACCGATTGCTATGCTCCAGGACTCGAATTCTGTTCTCTAAAGCCTTCTGAAGCTAATGGCTGGATTGGATTTGGCCTGGAGTGGCTATACAGGAAGTTATGGCTGGGGTGAGCTCGGTTTGGCCATTTTGTTGGCCCACCATGGCTGCCAAGTTGCTTGCATGCATCAAGTCCCATTGAAAGGTGGTGTAGGGGTCTGCCAGCAGCTCTTAAGCTGCAGAGGTGAAGGCCAAATGGCCTTGATTCATCTCCACCTACCTTCTCTCTCCTCTTCACCCCAAATTTCCCACTTTACCCTTGTGCATGTCCTCTCTCTCCAATTTCAGAGGGGTAGTGGCTGTCAATGGTCATTTGGGCTGGTCATGGTCCTTGGCTCATGGGCTTTGCCCATTGGGAATGGGCTTGGACTTTACTTTCTTCATTTAGGACTTTTGTTGACTTCTTGACTTTTTAGGTTGACTTGGTCAACTTGATGAGTAGGCTGACCCCATATGATGGCCATGGGCTCCATGTCATCACCTAACATGGGTTGGGCCATGGTGATGGTCTTAGCCCACTAGGAATGGGCTTGGTCTTCATTTACCCTTAATTAAGCTTAAGGTTGACCAAGTTTGACTTTAGGGTGGACTTGGTCAAATGGGTGAGTGGGTTGACCCCACTTAGTGGTCATGAGGTCTAAATCATCACCCAACATGGCTTGGGTCATGGTGATGCCTTACTTGATCCAATTGGACCCATGAGTGTAAGGTTTGATCATTTTAGGCCTGAAGTTGACCTGGGTCAACTATGGTCAAAGTGTTGACCTAGGGCATGACTTTGGGTCTACTTAGATTGTAGTTAGGGTTAGGGCAATGTGGTGGGGGTCATGGTATGGCTAGGGCCTTCATTTAGTCAAGTTTGACCTAGTTTGACCTGATCCTATAGTGGTCCCATCTGGTGACAACTCACCATCTAGGGTCAAACCTAGCTAACCTCCCCCTAGCTCACCACATGCCTAACCAAATCTAAGTTAAGGGGCCTAGAAGTAACATGGGATGTTACACCCTGTACCTAGAAGGAATTATCACTTCCTTTCTAGATGATTTATGGGAGTTAGGTCACCCTGAAGAAAATCCTGAAGGTATGTCTCTTTCCCAATTTGTAGATTACTTAATTGTTATGTTAGTATGGGAATATCTGGAAGGGATGACTAGATGTCATTTAGCAAGATTTTATTCCTAATCCTACAGAGATAATGGAAGAAATAGTTGTTGTCAAAGAGCCTGAACCTGTATTTGCTCCTGATTTTCAAGTGGTTGTAGAGCCAGTGAGTGAACCTGCTTCTAAAGTTCAACCTGAACCAGAAGCAGCTGTTCAAGTTCCTGAAGTTGCTGAACCTGCTCAGCAAGCAGTGCAAATTGAACTGGTCCCTACGACAGTTCCTGAGCGTCAAGAAATGGATCCTGAAAGCCAAGTTGAAAATAAAGATGACACCCCAAAACTGAGTTTGGAAGAAGAGAAAGCAAAAGCTGCTTGGCAACAAAGAGTAAAGGCTGATTTGGAAGAGAAAGAAAAAGCTTGGCAAGCTGAAAAGTCTACTGTTTGGGATGATTCTCCAGGACCAAATCTAGACTCCCTTCTGGCACAGGATGCCATGGAAGAAGAGAAAGAGAAAGCTGCCCTGAAAGAAAAGGAAAAGGCTGTATCAGAAGCCTATGATCCGAATGATCATCCTCCCTCATCTTATTCTGAGGATGAAGATGATTCAGATCTGTCTGAGGATGCGAATCTATTTCGTTAGTTCGAGGGTCAATGACTTTTCCGAAGCTTCATTCACAAGAGAAATCTAAGAAAAAGAAAGCTGCAAAGAGGAAAAGAAAAGCTGTAGCTCCTCCTCCTCCCAATCCCGATC
Organism: Platanthera zijinensis; assembly: GCA_039513925.1. Lineage (NCBI taxonomy): Eukaryota > Viridiplantae > Streptophyta > Magnoliopsida > Asparagales > Orchidaceae > Platanthera > Platanthera zijinensis. The sequence goes on from CM077085.1 coordinate 133,968,138, forward strand.
ATGACACTCCTTACTACATTCTGAAAGGGATTGATCCTAAATCCAAAGAGTTCCAGCACTGGATGTGGTTCTCTAAGAACCAGCAAAAGGAGAGGAAGAAATCAAAGAGGTATGATAGTCCTGCTCCCAGATGGACTCCCAGAGGTCCTCCTCCTCCACCTCCCGGTGCAGGAGCCTCTGACAATATTTCAGCAAATCCATCTGCCCCTTCTGACAAATTTGCACCTTCTCAGCCTCCTTCAAGGAGAAGTTCTCAAAGCCATCAAGGTAAATCATATTCTGGATATCAAAGGCACGATGCTGAGACAAAAGAGAAAGTAAAGGAGGTGGTTTATCAAAAGCCAACATTTTCACCCCCTCCTTCACCCAAGAGAAAAGTTTCACCTGCTGCTAAAGACACTTCAAAGAGTAAAAGAACTGTTTTCTCAGAAAAATCCAGTAAGAAGTTTGCTGAGTTTGCTCCTCCGACATCTCTTATTATTCAAGAAGTTAAAGATCCAGCTAAAAGTTTATTAGATCTGTCTACCAAGTTTAAAGCTGTGAAGCCAATAGATACTGCATCTGAAAATAAATATGAAAGTCAAGAGTTAGATCCTGATTTCAGGATGGCTCATTTTCTAGAGCTTGTTGGCTCAGCCCAGATAAAGAAAGCTAAGGCTGAAGGAAAAGATTCTGCAGAATTTACTACAATGTCAAAATTCAGAATGAAGGAACTTGATAAAATCCAGGTTAGTCCTGAGGTATTTGACCCTTCTAAATAAATGAAAAAGCATCTAGGAGCAGTCGTTCCAAGGGCTTCAGATCTAAAGATTATTGGTGTACAAGATCTGAAAATGTCTAAGAAAGAAGCCATAGATCCCTTGAGGAAAGTATCTTTTGTTCCTAGCTCTTCTGATCCCAAACCTGATTCTGTAGATCCTTAATTTTGATTGACTGTTATATATCTGACTGATTGTTAATTGCTAGTTAGTTGTTTAACTATTTCCTGTATTGATTTTATTGTTCTATAGCTAGCTCTGTGTTTTAGTTTTTGAGAGACTTAACTCAAATAGGGGGAGATTGTTGGTACCCTAGTTTGATTTGAGTTTAGTCTTGTCTTCTTAGTCTCTTGACCCATGAATTATCTATGGTCAAGGTTAGTTGTCTAGCTGTAGAGTTCCCAGCTTATCCAGATAAGAATTTGGTTAAGTAGTTTGTTCGTTCGACTATGGTCGAACGCCGCTCGACTATCGTCGACTAACTGTTCGACGATTGTCTATCAGTTGCTCGACGTTCTATCTGCGTGGATAGTTCGACTATCCGTTGATAGTTTGACTATATGTGTGCTGTGATAGTTCGACTATCTGTTGATAGTTCGACTATCTGTTTGTTTGATAGTTCGACTATCTGCTTGGATAGTTCAACTATCTGATAGCTCGACTATCTGTTTGATAGGTCGACTATCTGCGTTGTTTGATAGCTCGACTATCTGTTGATAGGTCGACTATCTGCTTTCTTCTGATAGTTCGACTATCTGTTGATAGGTCGACTATCTGTTTTCCCTTGGTAGTTCGACTATCTGCTTTGATAGTTCAACTATCTGATAGCTCGACTATCTGTTGATAGTTCGACTATCTGTCATTCTTTGATAGTTCAACTATCTGTTGATAGTTCGACTATCTGTTCTGCGTTGATAGTTTGACTATCTGTTGATAGGTCGACTATCTGATAGCTCGACTATCTGTCCTGATAGTTCGACTATCCGTTGTTCTGTGATATTTCGACTATCTGTTGATAGATCGACTATCTATTTCTCTTCTGATAGTTCGACTATCTATTGATAGGTCGACTATCGGTTTTGCTTTGATAGTTCGACTATCTGTTGATAGCTCGACTATCTGATAGCTCGACTATCTTCTGATAGTTCGACTATCTGTTGTGATAGTTCGACTATCTCCTTTGATAGTTCGACTATCTGGATCGTTCGACTATCTGTCCGATAGTTCGACGATCTCCGTTCTTTGGTCGACGATCTCCGAGGGTTGTTCGACGTTTTCTGTTTGCCTTTTTTTATTTTGTATTTATTTATTCTATTTAATTAATTAATATATTATCTGGCATTTTATTTCAGTTGTTTTATGATAATATTTCCAGGAAAAATCTGCTCCATCCCTTTTGCCTGAGTCAAATCTTTTCAGATAAAGTTGTTTGTCTTATTAGTTGACAGTGCATTTTACTTTATCTGCTGTCAGTCCTTTATAGCCGTTAGACTGAAAAGTCTTCCTTCTGCTATAAAGAGTTTTGATGAGTATAAAAAATATACAATTTTATTTCATATTAAATATACATATTTATAAATAAAAACCTTAGTTTTTATTATAGAAAACTAACTATTTTTTATTATATTATATTTTTTGTTTTAAAATTAAATTTTAAGTTTTTTTCTGAAATTTTGTAATTTTTCTTAGGTCACGCCCCTAGGTCACGCCCGTGACCTAGGGCGTGACAGCTCTTTTTAATTCCGTTTTCTGCTATTTTGCTGGACAGCTCAAACTCAGGAAATCGTTGGTCACGCCTGCTGAACACGCCCGTGCCAAAGGCGACACGCCCGTGACCTAACCAAGTTCTATCCAGAAGTCCAGCAAACTGCCGCGCTGTCGCCACGCCCCGTGCCGCCTGTTGAATTACATGCATGACACGCCCGTGACCCGTTTCGACACGCCCGTGACCAGTTCAAGTTTATCCAAATCTCCAGCTGGCTTGCCACCTGTCCCGACAGCCTGTATGTCACGCCCGTGACCCTGACACGCCCTACCCGACACGCCCGTGTCAGGGGGCGTGTCACCTGAAAATTTTTTCTATAAATAGGCCGGCAGGGATTTGTAAATTCAATCGAACTCCAGCAGATTCCTTAAGAACTGTTAGGACTCCCCAGCTCTCTGACAAGGAACTGGTAGTAGCTTTCAAGTATTCTAAAGTTCTGTAAGTTGTAATTTTTTCAGCTTTATTTTCAGCTTTTTAGAAAGTTGTAATATTTTCGGACTTTATAAAATAGGCTCTTTCAATTTCAATTCTGAGTACTTTACTGCTTTCTTTTATTTTATTTTCTTTATACTATCCCGAATGAAAGGCGAAGCTCTGCTTATGTCCTGGATTAAGATAGTGTAAAACTGCTTTCAAATCTATTTTCAAAACCCTATTCTTTCATACTATTCCGAATGAAAGGCGAGGCGAAAGCCTAAGTCCTGAATTCAGATAGTGCGGAAGCGCTGCAAAATTTTACTACCCTGTCTCAACAACAAAGGTGAAGCGAAAGCTTAAATCCTGGAGTGAGATAGATAGGTAGATATTATTTTCTGTACTTTATACCGCCCCCATCCTGAGAAGAGGCTAAGAACCCTTAGCACTTGGTCAAGATGAGCTCTGGGCTGGATACTATTTTCAACTATTTCAACTCTACTTTCTAGTTATTCTAACTAGGGTTTTCTTAATTGATCATATACCAGGTGACGAGACACTACGTTTACGTTAACCCGTTTAAACGCAAGCCTTCCCGGTCGTACTTTCGAGTCAGTGATGCTACCACAGGAACCCTCTCGTTAAGTTAGATAATTACGAAATAAAGTTGTTCTTTAATAGGCGAATTAATATCCGCTCAAAGTAATTCTGAAATCGAGGACTAAACTCTAAGTCCCTATCTTAATAAATCACGTATATAAATATTTTTCTATCTTTAGTTTTTAACATAAACCCAACTCCGTTCTTTCGATAAAATAATAGTCAGTTCTAAAAAGTAGAATAATTAACACCGATCCCAGGAAAAATACGACCTTGATATTTTCTATAAAATACTATACTCCTATGCGATAGGTACTCTTGCCTTAATCCACAGGATATAAGTAAGTAAACAAAGAGATAGACTTATATACGTAAAAGATTATATAAAACCAAATCTATCTTCTTTAAAACAAACTTTACTTATCAAGCTTTTTGGCGCCGTTGCCGGGGATTAGTTTATTTGTGTTAATATTTGAAAATAAAAGAATGCTATTAATTTTATCTTTTCTTTTTCTTGTTATTTAAAAACCTTAGTTTTTATAAAAATAAAACAAAAATAAAATTCCCTGAATTTAAAACTTTGTTTTTATAAAACCTAATTTTTTATTAACAAGTTTATTAACCACTAACAAATTCTAACAGAAAAACCTAACCTACTAATTTAACGTATCTTATATAAAACTTGAAAAAAATAAAAAAATAGTTTATAATAAAAAACCTGCTTTTATTATAAAACTTCTTTTATAAAAAACTTGTTTTATATAAAATAAAAACAACCTATTTTTAGTTATTTCCGTTTTAAGTCTTTTTGTGTGTTTGTATTTGTGTGTTTTTGTAACTTAGTTTTTTTTTACTTAGTTTTTTTTTTATTCAAAAGCCTTTTTTAGTGTATGACCCGCGGAACTCCATCTGATTTAACTCTTGGACTTGATCCTGAAATCGAACGCACCTTTCGCAGGCGCCTCCGATCTCTGAATCAAGAGCTCGTATTAAATCTGGAAGAGTCTGTAGGCACCACACACGTTCAAGAAATGGCAGCAGAGCAACAACAAATGCCAGAGGTGGTCCCCCAAAGGACCATGTCTTATTATGCACGACCTAATTTAGATGACACCGGGTCTAGTATCGTTCGTCCACCAATTGCTAATAATAACTTCGAGATTAAATCGAGTATAATCCAAATGATTCAAAATTCTGTTCAATTCGATGGATTGCCCGACGAAGATCCAAATACGCACTTGTCAAACTTCTTAGAAATATGCGACACATTTAAGATAAATGGCGTCACTGATGATGCCATCCGTCTTCGCTTATTTCCTTTTTCCTTACGAACGAAAGCCAAACAGTGGCTAGGTTCTCTCCCCAGAGGATCTATCACCACTTGGGCTGAAATGACCGAAAAATTCCTAACAAAGTATTTTCCACCTGCAAAAACCGCACGTCTGCGTGCGGATATTTCTTCCTTTGTGCAAGGCGAGTCTGAGTCTCTTTATGAGACTTGGGAACGTTTTAAGGAATATCTACGTCGGTGTCCACATCACGCCCTGCCAACTTGGCTCCAGGTACAAATATTTTATAATGGTTTGAATATTCAAACCAGACAAGCCATTGATGCTGCCGCTGGGGGCACGCTCAATAACAAAACCCCCGAGGCCGCTCAAACCCTCTTTGAGGAAATGGCCATGAACGCGTACCAGTGGAACGTGCCAAGGTCACACCCTAAACAAGCTGGAATATATGAGCTCGACACTTCTTCTACTTTAGCACTCCAAGTAGAAAACCTAACTAAACAATTGGCTGGAATATCTGCTTCCTCCGCCACTACTTGGAATCCGAATAATAATATAATTGAAGAAATCGATTATATGGGGAACTCTTATAGACCTTCCTATAATCCTAATATTAACTTAAATAATAATTCTTATAATCCAGGATATAGGAACCATCCTAATTTTTCGTGGAGCAACCCCAATAATGCTCAACGCCCTCCGATTGCAAATCCAAATGGATTTGCACCACAACCCCCACAACCACAAACACCACCACCACCACAGAACCAATTTAGGCCAACCCCGATAGAAGACATATTCACGAAATATGTCAGTATCAATGAGTCCAATATCCGGAACCTGACCGGATCAATTAAAAACTTAGAAACACAAATTGGACAATTATCAAAAATGCTATCGGAACGCCAACCTGGTAATTTGCCAGGAAATACGGAACCAAATCCGCGGGATACTGGCCATTCCAGTAACCCAAGTTGACAAGCCGTTCAACTACGAAGTGGCAGGGAGCTACCACCACCCGTTAGGGTAGAAAAAGAAGCTAAGGTTAGCCTTCCTACACCACTTCCCGTTACGACTCTGCCTCCTCAACCCCCGCGAATTTCTTCCACACATGTTGTTTTACCTTATCCATCTAAACTAAAAGATGAGCGAGAAGATGAACAATATAAAAATTTTCTAAAAATGCTAAAACAAATTCAAATCAATATACCTTTCTGCGAGGCAATTGTACAAATGCCTAAATACGCAAAATATTTAAAAGCGTTATTTTCAAATAAAAAGAAACTCGAAGATATTTCGAGAGTTTTTCTTAACGCCGAATGTTCAGCCGTTTTATTACATAAATTACCCCCAAAATTAAACGATCCGGGACGATTTTCTATCCCGTGTCTTTTCGGTAATCTATTAATAAAAGATGCGTTAGCAGATTTAGGTGCTAGCATAAATTTAATGCCCTACTCGCTCTTTCAAAAACTAGGATTAGGTAACCCCAGCCCAACTAAAATGAGCATCCAATTAGCAGATCGTTCTATTAAATATCCAGTAGGGATAGTAGAGGATGTTCTGGTCAAAATAGACAAGTTTATCTTCCCGGTAGACTTTGTTATTCTTGACATAGAGGAAGACGCCGATGTTCCCATAATTCTCGGTCGTCCTTTTCTCGCAACCTCTCGCGCGATAATAGACGTAAGTAACGGTAGACTTCTCTTACGAGTAGGAGATGACGAAGTTACTATCAATATAGATCCCTCTATGAAAAACTCTTTAATAAATGACGATTCCTGCTATCTTGCGGAAGCCTCTTTTGAGGAAAATGGTTTTCCCTATTCTGATTTATTTTCAATAACTGTAGAAGAATCGGACTTGGCAGACTTACCCATTTCACAAGAAATGCCTACCGATGACCCTTTAGAACCTTTTATATCTTTAACTTCTACAACTTTAAAAACTCCAACTTCATATGAAAAACCACCAACCCTCGAGCTGAAAACACTTCCTGCACATTTAAAATACGTTTTCCTTGAAGCCGAATCTAAACTCCCTGTTATCATTTCTGCCGAATTAAATGATAAGAAAACGTCAGAATTAATAGAAGTGTTAAAACAACATCGCCGTGCATTAGCATGGCAAATTTCTGATATCCAAGGACTCAACCCATCTTTTTGTACGCATAAAATATTTTTGGAAGATAACCCTCGTAAATCTATCCAGCCCCAACGACGTTTAAATCCTAATATGAAGGATGTCGTAAAAGCTGAAGTAATGAAATTATTAGACGCAGGAATTATCTATCCAATCTCAGATAGCACATGGGTTAGTCCCGTACAAGTCGTCCCTAAGAAGGGCGGTATAACGGTAGTGCAAAACGCTAATAATGAACTAACTCCAACACGTACTGTTACGGGTTGGAGGATGTGCATCGATTATCGAAAATTAAATGATGCCACCCGTAAAGATCACTTTCCACTACCGTTTATAGATCAAATATTAGAGCGACTCTCGGGTCACTCATATTATTGTTTTCTCGATGGTTATTCAGGGTATTTACAAATTCCTATAACCCCTGAAGACCAAGAGAAAACTACGTTCACTTGCCCCTTTGGTACTTTCGCCTATAGGCGAATGCCATTTGGACTTTGTAATGCGCCAGCTACATTTCAAAGATGTATGCTAGCTATTTTTGGCAAGTTAGTAGAGGACGTTATGGAAGTATTTATGGATGATTTCTCCGTATTTGGAGACTCATTCCATTCGTGTTTAAATAACCTCGCTCGTGTTCTTCAACGCTGTGAAGACACGAATTTAGTGTTGAACTGGGAGAAATGCCATTTTATGGTCCGCGAAGGTTTAGTTCTCGGTCATAAAATTTCTTCCCAGGGAATCGAGGTCGATAAGGCCAAAATAGAAATAATTGAAAAACTTCCTCCTCCAACAAATGTAAAATCTATTCGAAGTTTCTTAGGCCATGCAGGTTTCTATAGACGGTTCATTCAAAATTTCTCTAAAATAACAAAACCGTTAACTCATTTATTAGAAAAAGAAGCCCCATTTATATTCGATAGTGAATGCTTAGTAGCATTCAATATTATTAAGGACAAACTTATCAACTCTCCTATTTTAGTAGCCCCAGACTGGTCCTTTCCTTTTGAGATCATGTGTGATGCGAGTGATTATGCGGTAGGAGCGGTCTTAGGACAACGAGTAGACAAATATTTTCATCCTATCTATTATGCAAGTAAAACTCTCACATCTACACAAACCAATTACACGACCACGGAAAAGGAGCTACTGGCGATTGTATTTGCATTTGATAAGTTTAGATCTTATATTACATTATCGAAAGTTATAGTTTTTACGGATCATTCTGCTTTAAAATATTTACTAACAAAGGCAGATGCAAAACCCCGTTTATTACGTTGGATTCTCTTATTACAAGAATTTGATTTAGAGATCCGAGATAAGAAAGGCGCAGAGAATTTAGCAGCCGATCATCTTTCTCGACTAGAGAATGCTGCAATAGATACACTCGTGGAAGCCGACATCGAAGATAAATTCCCTGAAGAAAGCCTCCTCGCACTCGAAAAGGTAACAAACTCTTCTACTCCTTGGTTCGCAGACTTGGCTAACTATTTAGTAGCCCGAGTCCTTCCAAAAGCTTTTTCATTTCAAGAAAAGAAGAAATTCTTTTCTGACTTGAAAAACTACTTTTGGGAAGACCCGTATTTATTCCGAGTCTGTGCCGACCAAGTAATTCGAAGATGTATTTCGAACGAGGAAGGACTAAAAATACTACGGCACTGCCACGAAGGACCAACCGGCGGACATTATCAATCCAACCGGACTGCACGTAAAGCCCTTGAAGCAGGTTTCTTTTGGCCTACTTTATTCAAGGACGCTCAAAAATTGGTAAGCGTTTGCAACCGCTGCCAACGGTCAGGTAACATTTCCCGTCGGGACGAAATGCCCCAAAACTTTTACTTAGAATGTGAAATTTTTGATCTGTGGGGCATAGATTTTGTAGGCCCTTTACCTCCTTCTTTTAAAAATCGTTATATTTTAGTAGCGGTCGATTACGTTTCACGATGGGCTGAAGCGCAAGCTTTACCCACCGCTGACTCGAGAGTCGTCGTTAAATTTCTGAAAACCTTATTTTCACGTTTTGGCACGCCTAGGGCAATAGTTAGCGACCGAGGTACTCATTTTTGTAACACCCAGATGGCTAAAGTATTAGCCAAATATGGAGTTACTCATAAACTCGCTACCGCTTATCACCCCCAAACAAGCGGCCAAGTGGAGGTAGTCAATAGAGAACTAAAGCGCATATTAGAAAAAACTGTAGATACCAATCGAAAAGATTGGTCCCTCAAATTAGATGATGCACTTTGGGCCTACCGTACAGCATTCAAAACTGCGATCGGTTGTACACCTTATCGTTTAGTATATGGAAAGGCATGTCACCTACCTGTAGAATTAGAACATCGCGCATACTGGGCGCTGAAAATTTCTTAACTTAGATACAAACTTAGCCGCCGAACAACGTAAATTTCAACTCAATGAACTTGAGGAATGGCGTGCAAACGCCTATGAAAATAATAAATTTTATAAAGAGCGATCTAAGTTTTATCATGATAGGAAAATTAAATTTCCAAAATCTTTTTCACCAGGTGATCTTGTCCTACTATATAACTCACGCCTTAAATTATTTCCAGGAAAATTAAAATCCCGATGGACCGGACCCTATACTGTTAAACAAACCTGGCCATATGGGACCGTTCTTATTTCTCACCCTGAACTAGGAACTTTCAAAGTAAACGGGCACCGTTTAAAACTATATTTTACTGGGGACCCTTTTCAAAAAGAACCTGAAACCCTAACACTACTCCATAACCTCGAAATATAAATTCCTTTGTATATTTCCATCTTTTATGCTTTTGTATATTCTGTACATATTTTTCACTTCATACATATGCCTAACATAAGTATGGGGGTGCTTTTTAGCTGCAAGTTATTTTCACTTTTATGATATTTCTTATATGTTTTCAATAAAAGTATTGTTTATTTTAGTACTCACCAAAACAATTCAAAAATTTCAAAACCATACTATGTAAATATATTCCAAAAATCTGAGTTGAAAAAAAATGCAAATTATTCAATTTTCAAATTTACTACTCCTTCTCATAACTAGATAGATATAAATATCCGGAATAAATTTGTAAAATCTTATCTTGTAAATTTCATTACAATCAGAGTTATTATTTTAGCAAGCCTGCTTTCAATATCAAAAGAAATACATATATATACAATAGAAGCAAACATATTATGTTCACCAAACAATTGTAGACTGTAATTATCCTTACTCCATTCTTAACGAAATATAAGAAATACAAACTATTATAGTTGCTCTCAAAATTTTTTATCCAACTCTTGAATATTTATTTATTTTTACTTGGCATGTTTTCTTACGCAAGCAAGTATCTAGGAGTATGTGCTCCTAGTAAAAGAAAAGATCTTATGTCAATGGGAATAAGATTTCATTCCGTACACATAGGCATCCAATAAATATGAAAAGATTATATGGAAAGGAGTATGTGCTCCTCTAAATATACATTGGATTCAATTAAAAAAACTCAAGTATGCTTTGTAATTTTTTGCCACTTTGGAATTACATTCCTTAGTAGTTATAACAACGCATAACTTAGATAAAAAGATGATAGAATACAAAAATCTATCACTTCTACAAAAACCTATTGTATAGGTAAAATTCCACCCTTCCAAAGTTGATATTCTATTTTTGTTTAAAATTTTGAGAGAGCATAAATAATAGAATGCATATTTCCAATATATCTCGTATAAAGACATAGTAATCATAAAGCCAATCTATCCTTGTTATATCTGATTTTAATATATGCTTACTATTTGTTTTCAAAAACTTTTATGGCTATAAATTCTAACTCTGGTATTAATGATATGTACGATAACATTCAAAATCTTTATTCACCGGATGTTTATACCTATTTTATCTTGACGAATTAAATTGATAGTAAATAGAAAATTTATTAACCTTGTAAAAATACTCAACTCTATTATTGCTCTGGAATAGCAAAATCTAAGTATGGGGGTATTTGATGAGTATAAAAATATACAATTTTATTTCATATTAAATATACATATTTATAAATAAAAACCTTAGTTTTTATTATAGAAAACTAACTATTTTTTATTATATTATATTTTTTGTTTTAAAATTAAATTTTAAGTTTTTTTCTGAAATTTTGTAATTTTTCTTAGGTCACGCCCCTAGGTCACGCCCGTGACCTAGGGCGTGACAGCTCTTTTTAATTCCGTTTTCTGCTATTTTGCTGGACAGCTCAAACTCAGGAAATCGTTGGTCACGCCTGCTGAACACGCCCGTGCCAAAGGCGACACGCCCGTGACCTAACCAAGTTCTATCCAGAAGTCCAGCAAACTGCCGCGCTGTCGCCACGCCCCGTGCCGCCTGTTGAATTACATGCATGACACGCCCGTGACCCGTTTCGACACGCCCGTGACCAGTTCAAGTTTATCCAAATCTCCAGCTGGCTTGCCACCTGTCCCGACAGCCTGTATGTCACGCCCGTGACCCTGACACGCCCTACCCGACACGCCCGTGTCAGGGGGCGTGTCACCTGAAAATTTTTTCTATAAATAGGCCGGCAGGGATTTGTAAATTCAATCGAACTCCAGCAGATTCCTTAAGAACTGTTAGGACTCCCCAGCTCTCTGACAAGGAACTGGTAGTAGCTTTCAAGTATTCTAAAGTTCTGTAAGTTGTAATTTTTTCAGCTTTATTTTCAGCTTTTTAGAAAGTTGTAATATTTTCGGACTTTATAAAATAGGCTCTTTCAATTTCAATTCTGAGTACTTTACTGCTTTCTTTTATTTTATTTTCTTTATACTATCCCGAATGAAAGGCGAAGCTCTGCTTATGTCCTGGATTAAGATAGTGTAAAACTGCTTTCAAATCTATTTTCAAAACCCTATTCTTTCATACTATTCCGAATGAAAGGCGAGGCGAAAGCCTAAGTCCTGAATTCAGATAGTGCGGAAGCGCTGCAAAATTTTACTACCCTGTCTCAACAACAAAGGTGAAGCGAAAGCTTAAATCCTGGAGTGAGATAGATAGGTAGATATTATTTTCTGTACTTTATACCGCCCCCATCCTGAGAAGAGGCTAAGAACCCTTAGCACTTGGTCAAGATGAGCTCTGGGCTGGATACTATTTTCAACTATTTCAACTCTACTTTCTAGTTATTCTAACTAGGGTTTTCTTAATTGATCATATACCAGGTGACGAGACACTACGTTTACGTTAACCCGTTTAAACGCAAGCCTTCCCGGTCGTACTTTCGAGTCAGTGATGCTACCACAGGAACCCTCTCGTTAAGTTAGATAATTACGAAATAAAGTTGTTCTTTAATAGGCGAATTAATATCCGCTCAAAGTAATTCTGAAATCGAGGACTAAACTCTAAGTCCCTATCTTAATAAATCACGTATATAAATATTTTTCTATCTTTAGTTTTTAACATAAACCCAACTCCGTTCTTTCGATAAAATAATAGTCAGTTCTAAAAAGTAGAATAATTAACACCGATCCCAGGAAAAATACGACCTTGATATTTTCTATAAAATACTATACTCCTATGCGATAGGTACTCTTGCCTTAATCCACAGGATATAAGTAAGTAAACAAAGAGATAGACTTATATACGTAAAAGATTATATAAAACCAAATCTATCTTCTTTAAAACAAACTTTACTTATCAAGTTTGTCTCTGATGTGATTTTATTTAGTACTTTTATTATCAGATTGCTTCCTACAGCTTCCTTGAAAAAGGTTTATCCCTTTTATAGAATATTTTACTGCAGAGTTTGTTTGTCTTTGTGATATTTGCAGCCTAGGTTTCAAGTTTCAGAAGAAGACAAACAGTTCAAATTGAAAAGAGTCGTTGCTTGTTGCTGCTATAAAAGGAATCCTTTGGAGAAGGATTTCAGCTAGCTAACCAGTTATTCTAAGAGTTATTCAATTAGCATTCAAGCTTTCATCAAGACCAGTTTAACTGCTCTCAGCAATCTTCATTCAACTGAGAAGTGTTAAGCTCTTCTGCTCTTCTTCAACCTGAGTTCTCCTGTTCTAGGAAGTTCTAACTCAGAGATCGTTTGAAAAAGAAGAAGAAGAAGATAGCTGCTAGAAGATTTCTATTTTATATTTTATATCTTCTTGTAGTTTTTCCTTCAGAACTTTCTGAAGTGTTTTCTGCACTGAAGCAAGACTTCACCTGGACATTCTTTGAGCCAGGGGGAGCCTTGATTCTTTTGAGCTTTCTAGCTCAGTGCAAGTCTTTGTGCTTCTCTAATCTATTGTAAAATAGAGAAGACTTTTTAATCTTCTTTCCCCCTCCTGTATAAGGTTATTACTCCCTTCAAAAGTATCCCTTGGTGGCAGGGCACCTGATCAAAAACCTGTTGTTGGTTTTTAGACACCTGATCAAAAGTCTAAAGGGTTTCTAGATCTACCTGAAGCAGATCTTGTGGTGGCAGGGCACCTGATCAAAAACCTGTAGTGGATTCCTACCTTATTGGTAGAAGAGTGGATGTACCCAAGTTGTTTGGGGAACCACTATAAATTCCTTGTGTCGTCTGGCTTGCTTAATTTAATTACTTGCATTGTGCCTTTGATTAGATATAACTAGGTTTGCTAGTTGCTGATTAGGATTTCCAAGCCTTAACTGTAATTACAGTTAGCTTGAGTTTGTGCACAACACTTGTGTTAGGCTTTAGGGTTATCTCCTTATCTATAATCTTTTCATTCCGCATTTCACTCCAAGGGAGTTGGGTAGACTATTAAGTTTTGTCTAGTGCAAAATTTGATAACTCTATTCACCCCCTCTAGAGTAGTATCTATCCCTTCACTTTCACGGTAAACTCCAGAAAGCTCTTTCAATTTAATTAGCCCGGATACCGCCGCGATAATACTATCGTCGGGCAGTAGCTCAACTCAACTCTCTCAATGCCTGCTATCGCTATGTGATAACTCGCTGCCTCCGCGTGATAGAACTCGACGCTAGTTGAGTCCACTCAACGCTCTCGCCTCCTGACACTAACGCCACGTGGTATCATCCTACCGCTACGCGGTAACCATTTTCCTGCCTACAGAATATTGGGGTGCTACACAGAGGAGGCAGGAGATGACTCGCAAGTAGGAAGAAAGGAGGCTCGTAGTTGATTTAGAGAGAAGAGAAGAAGCATGATGATTCAAATATCAGGTGAATGGACCCCGGTGGAGGCCACCAAAAAGGATTTAGTACCAAAATCAGGAAAGGAAGAATGTCCACCAGCCGTAGATGAGGTAAGTAAGAGCTCAAGAAGAGGCAATGATCATTACCTGATAAGGGAATTGGCATCGTAGTATGATTTAACCAGTGAGGAACCAAGAAATGGAGATCCCCCTTTGCTACAATCTGCATCTAGTAGAGGGGCACATGATCATGGCTGCTCAAAATTTTAGGAGGCGAGATGGAGGTTGGAGGCAGGAGAGGCAGAGAGGGAGCAACCGAGGTAGGAGGCCCCCACATGACCGGTAACATTCCATGATCCGAGGAGGAGGAGGAAGAATGAGGACCGCGTCAACCAAGGTGGTCACAGGGGAGGTGGTAGAAGGCCCAGGAGGTGGGCAGGTAGGAGTGATCAATGGAGGAGCCGAGCATGGAGCTTCCCTCAAGGGGAGTCTCCATCATATTTACTGTAAGAGCGTTACCTCGACCTCTCAAGCACTGCCATCGTTGGAGGAGATCACTTTCTCTGAGGAGGTCATGTTGGGTAACGAAAACCCATTTCATGATGCCCTCGTCATCCAAGCCACCATCAAGGACTTCATAGTTGACAGAATCATGAGGGACAATAGGAGTTTGGGAATGTCATTTTCAAGTGGACCTTCATCGGGCTTCAGGTGGAAGCGTCAAGGTTCCTAGCTGTGGGCTAACTCCTCTTTGGCTTCTTTGGAGAGAGGAAGGAGGTGGAGGGAGGAGCAGATATTTTGGTGACCCTCGGTGGCACCTACATCTAATGCTGATTCTTTATCATAGACGTGCCAAGCTACTACAACACGATCTTCTGAAGACCCCTCATCAACTAATTCAAGGTGGTCCCATCGTCATACCATCAGTGCCTGAAGTACTATATGGGAGACGTCCAAGTGAGGGTCCGGAGCGGTCTTAAAGCTACAAGGAAGTTCTATCACAGTGTTGTCAGCACCATTAACTGGATGGAGGATGCAGAGAGGCTGGAGAAGATCCTAGAGAGGGAGGATGTAAGACCTTCCCTCCTAGAACACAAGCCACGACCGATGAGTGCCTTATGCCCAGAACAACCTCCTTGTTATAGCATCAGCACACATGCTAACCTGTAACATCCCTCATACTTCTAGACTCCTAGGATGGTTTTGTCATGACTGGACCATGACAAAACCCTGGGAAGTACCAAAAGGTTGGGGTGAACTTTTGAATTAGTGTGCAAACCACCTTGGTCTGCAGATAGTAGAATTCCAATTACTTGCATAGGGATGATCATAGGACTTCACCATGACTCCATGATCCAACCACAACATCACTAACCTATTTGAGGGTCCATTAGATCCATAAGGACCCACAAGGGTCAACTAAAAAGGTCAAGTTGACCAAAGTAAACCCAAACCCTAATAAAGTCAAACTAAGCTCATACATAACCAACTAACATTCGCTTGGCCAAAGGGACCCACCTAGACCTTCCCAAGCCCTAAGGGAGGCCAATGGGTCACCAATGACCCATTGAGATCAACCAAAGAGGCTATGTTGACCCAAGTAAACCCTAGTCCTAAAAGGTCAAAGTCCCCTAACTAAGGGTCAAGTGACCTTCAAGGTTCCCAACCAACCCTACTTAACCTTTTCTAGACCTTAGGGGAGGCCAATGGGACACCAAGAATCAATTGGGGTCAACCCAAATGGTCAATTTGACCAAGGTCAACTCTACCCTAGTGCTAGGTAAAACTAGCTCAAATGGGCTAACTCAAGCTCAAGCCCAATCCCTCTTTGACTAACCTTATTTCCATGAATAATATGGGGGTTAGTGGGTGTTGTGCGCTAGGGTTCGAAGAAAATAAACGCAACCGAACTAGTAATCCAATGAGGCAAGTATACCTATCGAATTGTAGTTAGGGGACACAAGTGTCGTATTGAAATCCGGGAACTGTTTAGTATGCTTACTCACACGAAGACTATTATCTTATCGACGGAAAAACTAGTGTTTTGAGAAAATAAGTGCAACTAAAGAAAATAAAGCTAAAGCTAGAAAGAGAGCTATTACAATTAATTAAAGAGAACAAGAAATTCGATTACTACGAAAGGTTGAAAATATGAAATGGAAATGCACTCGATAAAGAATCACCTCGGCTAAAGACGATTAAGAAAATGCGATAAAAATATAAACTTAATAGGATAAAGGTCCTTGGCCGTGGAGGTTCCTAAATCTTGAACACGATTCTCTCGAAGTCTTGCCCAACTGAGTTTAGGAAGGTCCGACTGACTCTCGTCTAAATCGGAGGCCTAAAACTCGCTTTATGCAGTGAACCCCACTATTGGATTTTACTCCAATCCGGGAGATTTTGACGTCTTCCTCTCTCGAGGGGTGCGTACAACTCCCTTTACTCTTGAATGCTCACTTCATTCTATCGGCCTCTCGGCTAGCCCAGAATGAAAGCAAAGGTGGAGGGTATATATTGATAATATACCTCCAACCCATGATTAATCAAGAGTAATTCAAGGCCCTAACCTAAAAAGAAAAGATTAATTAAAACATCATAACTTAATCGCTCTAACCTCAGATCATCAAGATCGAGTATAAGGAGGATTTGATAATCATAATGAAGTGGAGGAGGGGGGATGAGTAGTAAAGCATATAAAAGGAACACTAGTAAATGAAGAGCACTTATATTAATTAAAAGGAGCAAGTTACACTAATGAAATTGAAATTACAAGTGTATGAATTAAAATCCTATTCTAGCCCTACAATTAGCACTAAGGAACACTAAAGATTATAAAGAAAGCATAAACAAGTAAAGATTAAACTAGGGTTAAAAGAAAATTACAATAAGAGAGAGAGAGATAAAAAGCATAAAAAGGATCAAGGAACAAAAGGGCAGCACCTCCCCCTCCCAACCAAAGCTTGCTGAAATGGAAGGGGGGCTCTGAATTTATAGGAGAAATTCTCGGGTTGGTCACGCCCTACGACACGCCCTAGGGGGGGCGTGTCAGGGGGCGTGACATGTACGAAGTTGACCTCGATCGGGCTCTGGATTTTTGCGGGAGGGATGATTGCTTTTGTACGTCGGTTGACACGCCCTGGTCACGCCCGTGTAGGGGGGGCGTGACACGCACGTCATGTCGAAATCATTGGTCGGAAATCCGTCAGTCGTCAGAAAGGTTGATGTCACGCCTTAGGTCACGCCCGTGACAGGGGGCGTGAAAGTACTGTTGCGTGCTGTGGAGGAACCTGCATTCAATGCGGCAGCAGGCTTTGCGTCAGAGGGCGATACGCCCTTGGTCATGCCTGGCGACACGCCCGAGGAGGGCGTGTCGGGGGGCGTGACAGCCGTTTTGTTCGTTTTTCTATCCCTTCTAGCAGGAGTCCTCGGTATCAGGTGATACGCCCTAGGTCAAGCCCAGGGAGGGCGTGACAGGGGGGCGTGTCAGGTCATTTTTGATTAATTTTCTGGAAACCTTCAAAAAGACAAGAAAAAGTCAGTAGTAATAATATTTACATCAAAATGATAAAAAATAAACTTCTAATAGACATGATTTGTACAATATAAAATAGAAAATACGATAATAGTTTAGGCTACAAAACGTATTATCAAATTCCCCCAAGCTTAAGCTTTGCTTGTCCTCAAGCAAAAATATAAAATCTAGATAATCATAAAAAAGACTAATCAAAAAGTTTTAATTATGCCTACACAAGTACTATGCAAAATTCTAAGTAGGGAAAAGGTGAAGTGTAAATCTAAAACAATTATTTAGGTATGGTAAAACTTTTATAAACTTTACTTAATAAAAACAAATCATCCAAAATTTTAACGAAGTTTTTTTTAAATAGACTTAAGCAAAGCAACAAAAATGAAAAAAATGCATTGAGTTTTTACTAGATCCAAGCAACACATTATAATTATATCAATTTAATTAACAAAAAATCTAAGTTTAAATCCAAAACCACCACTGATTTACTTTTCTTCTTTTCTTAGTTGTTAAATAAGATTCAAAAGGCGAGAATCAAAAGGACTTTAATAGGACAGAAACGTTTGGTTTAGGAATATGATTAGGAGTGGAACACAAATATAAACATGAAGGCTTAAAATCACACTAAACTAGAGCAAAGAGTTTCAAAAATTTTCATAAATATATATACATTTTTTTTTCTTTCTTCTTTTTTCCATTTTTTTTATTTTCAAAATAAAGGCCATAAATATTTTTATTTTCCTTTTGAATTGGCCAAATAGAAATAAACATAACTTTTGAGCATACTTTTTTCAAAAACCTTTCTCCCACAAAAATCACAAAATATCCTATCAAAATCGTGAAAATATTTTATAAAACTCAAAAAGGCTAGTGTGATTAGATAGGTTGGAAATTTTGGCTTTCGTGAAAATGAAATGAAGGGAGGAGCTATCAAATAAAATCGGAAAAAAGGCTCAAAAACGGCTAATTAGTGGTAAAAGTTTTTAGGTTGGCAGGAAAGCTCAAACGAAAACAAAAATGGCCTAAATCATTTTCACGCTTCTGAATTTATTTAAAACAAAGGTTTGAAAAATTTCAAAAAGCGAGTCCTAGATAATAAAAGAAGATTGATGAAATTTACTTGAAAATAGAAATAATAGGTGACTTGGATCGTTCACATCTACTACGCTATTCAAAAGTTGACTTTACAAAAATTATTCAAAAACGAAAAAGAAAATAGTGGATGATGAATTTTTGAGAAAGTAAATGAAATAAAAAACAAAAAACCATAATAGAAATGCAAGTTTTAGAAAAATATTTCACCTTAACATGCTATCGTGAATTAGAAACACAATATGACCAACATTTTACTTGCGAAACATAATTAAAAAGAACGATTAGAAATATTATTATTAACTAAGTTGTTTATAGGAGATTTTGAGTAAAACAAAAACAAAAACTAGGGGTACTATCGAAATATCAAAATGTCTAAACTACTAAAAAAAAAATTTAATTTTGTGAAATATTCTCTCTTTTTTGGATTTTGGAAATATTTTCTCTTTTTTTTGGAATTTTAAGATATTCATTTTATTTTATTTTGATTTTGGAAATATTTAAAATATATACAAAAAGAAAAATATTTACACTAAGCAAAAATGAAGGAGGAAGTCCTCCCCCAAGCTTAAAATCGACATTGTCCTCAATGGCAAAAGAAGGGGATTGGTGAAGGAGAGAAAAATAAAGTACAGAATTGAAAGACAGAATTGAAAGACAGGTACTTCCCCGGATTTATTTGCTGCGAAAGCTGAGTGATGTCGTTCCCCCGAATGTCTTCTTTGGACTTCGTGATTGATTCAGCGACGTTGGAGCAGGAGATCACAGAAGCTTCAGCTTGTCCGAGCCGTCCGAGGTATAAATTGTAAAATAAAGAAAACAAAAAAAGATAACTTGGGTTGCCTCCCAAGAGCGCCCTTTGTTTAGAGCGTCGTTGAGCTCGACGCATCAAAAAATAATATTGTCCAAAAATATTGTTGTCCAGAAATAAAATTGTTTTTAGCAAAAATTAAAAGTTTAAGGTTAAAGTTCGTGAAGCATAAACTTAATAATGTTTGGACTGACATCATCATCACCAGAAAAATAGAGTTTAAGACGCTGACCATTCACTTTGAAATTACCCTTATCAGGGTGAGAAATTAAAACAGTTCCATAAGGAAATACTTCTAAAACAAAAATGGGCCAGACCAGCGAGATTTTAGTTTGCCCGGAAATAAACGTAAACGAGAATTATATAAAAGGACTTGGTCGCCCGGCTTAAAGTTTTTAGGGTGCCTTAAGTGTTTATCGTGTAAACGCTTTGTCCGCTCTTTATAAAGTTTATTATTTTCATAAGCATAAGAGCGCCACTCATCGAGTTCATTTAGTTGAAATATTCGAAGGTCACCGACTGAACGGGGATCGAAGTTTAAAAATTTTAAGGCCCAAAAGGCGCGGTGTTCTAACTCTACGGGCAGATGGCACGATTTTCCATAGACCAGCCGATACAGCGTAGATCCGAGGGCGGTTTTGTACGCTATTCGGTAGGCCCATAGAGCATCGTCAAGTTTGGCTAACCGGCCTTTCCTAGAAGTTAAAACAGTCTTTTCTAATATTCTTTTTATTTCTCTATTAACTACTTCGACTTGTCCGTTAGTTTGGGGGTGGTAGGCAGTGGAAATATTATGTGTAACGCCGTATTTTGTAAGGATTTTTGAAAATTGTGCGTTACAGAAATGGGAACCCCCATCGCTAACGATTGCGCGTGGCGTACCGAATCTAGAAAATAATGTTTTAAAAAACGTGACTACAACTCGGGAGTCGTTGGTAGAAAGAGCTTGGCCTCAGCCCATCATGAAACATAATCAACAGCAACTAAAATATATTTGTTTCCAAAGCTAGCAGGAAGGGGGCCAACAAAATAAATTCCCTAGAGGTCGAAGATTTCTCACTCTAAGAAATATTTTTTTCGACATTTAATTTTTATTAGAAATGTTGCCCGACCGTTGGCAACTATCACACCTGCTCACAAAGGATTGCGCATCTTTAAACAGGCCAGGCCAGTAAAAACCTGCGCAAAGCACCTTGTGAGCAGTGCGAGCAGCTTGATAGTGCCCACCTGTCGGACCTTCATGCAAATGTTTTAGAATATCAATTCATTCATCATAAGAAACACATCTCCTTATCACTTGATCCGCACAGATTCTAAAAAGATGCAGGTCTTCCCAAAAGTAGTTCTTCAGCTCAGAAAAGAATTTCTTCTTTTGCTGAGAGGTGAACTCTTTTGGGAGCACCCGGGCCACTAGATAGTTGGCGATGTCCGTGAACCAAGGAGAAGTAGATGTGTTAACTAAAAGCAGCTTCTCATCAGGAAAATAATCATTAAAAGATTTTTCATTTATTTTTTCTATAAAGGGGTTATCTAATCTGGATAGATGGTCGGCGACCAAATTCTCAGCTCCTCGTTTATCACGGATCTCTAAGTCAAACTCCTGGAGGAGTAAGACCCAGCGAATCAAGCGAGGCTTGACATCCGTTTTTGTAAGAAGGTACTTAAGGGCCGAGTGGTCCGTAAAAACAATGATTTTTGAATGTGTAATGTAAGGGCGGAATTTATCAAATGCGAATACTACAGCTAAGAGCTCCTTCTCGGTTGTGGTGTAATTTTCTTGTGCAGATGTGAGGGTTTTACTAGCGTAATAGATGGGGTGGAAGTTTTTAGTTATGCGTTGACCTAATACGGCTTCCACCGCAAAACTACTCGCATCGCACATAATCTCAAAAGGAATGTCCCACACCGGAGCCATCATCATCGGTGCGTTAATTAACTTTTCTTTAATTAATTTGAAGGAAAACAGGCAAGAGTCATCAAAAATGAATGGAGCGTCTTTTTCTAAGAGATGGGTGAGGGGATTTGTGATTTTGGAGAAGTCTTTTATAAAACGACGATAAAAGCCAGCGTGGCCTAGGAAACTTCTTATAGCTTTTATGTTCGTAGGCGGCGGCAGCTTCTCGATAACTTCTATCTTGGCAACCTCTACCACAATACCTATAGCAGAAATTTTATGACCCAAAACTAACCCTTCCCTTACCATAAAATGGCATTTTTCCCAATTTAAGGCAAGGTTAGTTTCTTCGCATCGTTCTAAGACTTTTTCGAGGTTTTCTAAACATCTATCGAAGGAATCGTCGAACACAGAGAAATCGTCCATAAATACCTCCATAATGCTTTCTACGTACTTATCAAATATTGTGAGCATACATCGCTGGAATGTAGCTGGCGCATTGCACAATCCAAACAACATTCTTCGGTAAGCGAAGGTGCCGAAGGGACAGGTAAACGTAGTTTTCTCTTGGTCCTCGGGAGAGATGGGTATTTGAAAGTACCCCGAGTGTCCATCGAGAAAACAATAAAAGCTATGGCCGGATAATCGTTCTAAAATCTGGTCGATAAACGGTAAAGGAAAGTGGTCGTTGCGGGTGGCATCATTTAACTTACGGTAATCTATACACATATGCCAACCCGTCACCGTCCGTATCGGGATTCATTCATTATTCTCATTACTAATTACAGTTATCCCTCTCTTCTTTGGCACTACCTGAACGAGGCAAACACACTTACTGTCCGAAATAGGGTAGATAATTCCTGCGTCTAATAATTTCATAACCTCGCCCTTAACTACTTCTTTCATATTCGGGTTTATACGGCGCTGAGGTTGAATAGAGTTACGTGAATTATCTTCCATTAAAATTTTATGGGTACAGAAAGATGGGCTTATGCCCTTGATATCAGAAATTTGCCAAGCAATAGCCCGGTGATGCTTACGTAGAACTAGAAGAAGTTTATCGTTTTGCGTTTCCGTGAGGTAGGCCGAAACGATAACTTGTAACTGTGAATCTTTTTCTAAGAAAGCATACTTAAGGTGTTCAAGAAGTTCTTTAAGTTCTAGGGTAGGGGGTTCTTCATAAGAGGATTTAGAGATTCTTTCTTTTTCAAAAATAATATCTTCATAAACTTTTTTATAAGGATCGTAATAAGGGGTGGGGCTAGCAGCCAAGACGGCTTCTTGTAGCGATTCAGTGAGAAGAAAAGAGGAAGAACAAAAATCAGAAAATTATTTTTCAAACTCAGAAAGACAATAAGAAGATTAATCACTTCCCTACAGCGATTCAGCGGGAAGAGAAGAAGAAAAACAAAAATCAGAAAGTTCTTTTTCAAAGTCGGAGAGGCAGTAGGAAGATTCATCACTCACAGCGTCTACAAAAAAACATGAGACATCATTTGCTAGTGTTTTCTTCATCGAAGGTGTGATAGAAAAAGTGACTTCGTCGTCGCCTACTCGAAGGAAGAGCTTACCATTGCTTACATCAATGATGGCTCTGGAGGTGGCAAGGAAGGGTCGGCCAAGGATCAGGGGAACCTCGACGTCTTCTTCGATGTCCAAAATGAAAAAGTCCACCGGGAAGATGAACTTGTCGACTTTTACTAGAATGTCCTCCACTATTCCTAACGGGTACTTGACGGATCTATCGGCTAGCTGGATACTCATAGGTGTGGGGTTAAGGCTACCAATCCCTAACTTTTTAAACAACGAAAAGGGCATCAGGTTTATACTCGCGCCTAAGTCGGATAATGCGTGTTTAACAAAAAGATCACCGAAGACACACGGGATAGAGAAACTACCCGGGTCACTGATTTTCTTCGGCAAACCGTTTGTTTAAATAGCAGAGCACTCGATGTTTAGCATGACGTGCGAAAGATTCTCTAACTTCTTCTTATTGGTGAGGAGGTCCTTAAGATACTTGGCATATTTTGGCATCTGCGAAATAGCCCCGTGAAAGGGAAGAATAATGTGGATTTGCTTGAAGATCTCTAAGAAGCGGGAGTACTGATCATCTTGACATTGTCTATTAAGTTCGGAGGGGTATGGAGGAGTTGAATTATTTTTGAAGATTGGTGGTGGAGTGAGATTTTTTTCTAAAACAGGGGTGATAACTTCTTCAGCAGAGGGTGGTAGCGGAGCGGAGCTTTGATTTTTAAAGGCGGGAGCGGAGCTTGCCTCGGGCTCTTCACTTACCATACCAGAGATTTGCTTCCCACTCCGAAGAGTTATAGTTTTCGCTTGCTCTCTCGGGTTGGGTTCAATATTGGAAGGAAGAGACCCTGCGGGTCGCTCAGAAATTATTTTCGCGAGCTGTCCTACCTAATTTTCTAGACTTTTTACACTTCCGGTTAAAGTTATTATAGTAGCGTCATTTGTGGTGATATATTTAGAAAGTAATTCCTCCAAGCTTGGAGGTTTTGGGTAATTTTTAAGAGGTGGTGGTGGTGGTGGTGGTGCAGAAAAATCATTTTGCGGTGGTGGGCGCATCGCATTCAATGGATTACTCCATGAAAAGTTCGGGTGATTTCTTAAAGTAGGGTTATAACTATTCGTAAAATTAAAACCAGGAGGATGAAAATTCGCAGCAGAAAAATTATTAAAACCATTTCTGGGCATATTGTTAATAAAATCTAAATGTTCTGGAGTAGGAGTTACAGATTCCCATACCTGAGGGGCGGAGGCAGCAGTCATCTCCGTGATTTTTTTGCTTAGGATTTCTACTTGCAGAGCGAGCTGGGAGACATTGTCCACTTCATAGATACTTGAAGGCTTGTTCGGGCGGGACCTAGGCACATTCCACTGATAAGGGTTCATGGACATGTCCTCAAAAAGCTCAAGAGCTGCTTCCGGGGTCTTATGATTTAAAGTACCGCCAGAGGCTGCGTCTATCATTTGCTTTGTATTTTGATTTAGCCCGTTGTAGAACGTCTGCACTTGTAACCATACAGACAGCGCGTGATGTGGGCATCGTCTTAATAATTCTTTAAATCTCTCCCAGGTTTCATATAGGGTTTCAGAGTCTATTTGTCCGAAGGCAGAGATATCGTTCCTAAGTTTTGTAGTTTTAGCGTGCAGAAAATACTTCGCAAAAAATTTTTCAGTTAATTTATTCCAAGTGGTTATGCTATTCTTAGGTAGAGTGTTAACCCACTGCTTAGATTTAGTTCTTAAAGAGAAGGGGAAGAGTCTTAGCCTGATTGCATCATTGGTGACATCATTTATCTTGAAGGTGTCGCAAATTTCAAGAAAGCTAGCTATATGTGCGTTCGGATCTTCATCTTGAAGTCCGTCAAATTGCACATATTGCTGCACCATTTGAATTATGCTACGCTTTAATTCGAAGTTATTGTTTGTTATAGCAGGGCATACTATACTTGATTCTGTTCCCTCGAGATTTGGTCGTGCATAATAGGACATAGTCCTTTGCACGGCCTCATCTACGCTGGGTTCTTCCATTCTTAAAGTAGCAAATGATTCGGAGTCCTCAACCGGCACTTGGATAGTAGGACCTTGAAATCGCGATCTTCTCCGAAGAGTACGCTCAATTTCGTGGTCCAAGTCCAAAATAACCGACGGACTACCGCAGGTCATGCACTAAAAGAATAGAAAAGAAGAAAAGAAAGAGAAAAAAGATAAACTAGAAAAAACAATAGATTAGAAACTTTTTTTCTTTTTGAAATAGATTTTTTTTTATAGATTAACTCTCGAACTTCCCAAGGACTACCCCGTGAAGGGTTCGCAAGGTACTAGACAAGATACTGGCGCTTAAAGACCTTTGCCCATTTCGAGAGAATTAGGTGGCGTAGAAAAATTGTGAAGTTGGTTACTATTAAGAGCGGTGATAATTTTTTTTGATTTTTAAAACTTTAAAGAAAGAGGATGAGAAAGAGAAAAGATAAAATTAATAGGTTCGTGTTTTCAATATATCAACGAAAGTTGGATCCCCGGCAACGGCGCCAAAAACTTGTTGCGCGCTAGGGTTCGAAGAAAATAAACGCAACCGAACTAGCAATCCAATGAGGCAAGTATACCTATCAAATTCAAGCTAGGGGACACAAGTGTCGTATTGAAATCCGGGAACTGTTGAGTATGCTTACTCACACGAAGACTATTATCTTATCGACGAAAAAACTAGGGTTTTGAGAAAATAAGTGCAACTAAAGAAAATAAAGCTAAAGCTAGAAAGAGAGCTACTACAGTTAATTAAAAAGCAGAAGAAAATCGATTACTACGAAAGGTTGAAAATATGAAATGGAAATGAACTCGATCAAGAATCACCTCGGCTAAAGACGATTAAGAAAATGCGATAAAAATCTAAACTTAATAGTATAAAGGTCCTTGACCATGGATGTTCCTAAAGCTTGAACATGCTTCTCTCGAAGTCGTGCTCAACTGAGTTTAGGAAGGTCCGACCGACTCTCGTCTAAATCAGAGGCCTAAAACTCGCTTTACACGGTGAACCCCACTATTGGATTTTACTCCAATCCGGGAGATTTGGACGTCTGCCTCTCTCGAGGGGTACGTACAACTCCCTTTACTCTAGAATGCTCACTTCATTCTATCGGCCTCTCTGCTAGCCCAGAATGAAAGCAAAGGTGGAGGGTATATATCGATAATATACCTCCAACCCATGATTAATCAAGAGTAATTCAAGGCCCTAACCTAAAAAGAAAAGATTAATTAAAACATCATAACTTAATCGCCTTAACCTCAGATCATCAAGATCGAGTACAAGGAGGATTAGTTAATCATAATGGAGTGGAGGAGGGGGGGGATGAGTAATAAAGCATATAAAAGGAACATTAGAAAAGGAAGAGCACTTATATTAATTAAAAGGAGCAAGTTACACTAATGAAATTGAAATTACAAGTGCATGTATTAAAATCCTATTCTAGCCCTACAATTAGCACTAAGCAACACTAAAGATTACAAAGAAAGCATAAACAAGTAAAGATTAAACTAGGGTTAAAAGAAAATTACAAAGAGAGAGAGAGAGAGAGAGAGAGAGAGAGAGAAAACATAAAAAAGGATCAAGAAACAAAAGGGCAGCACCTCCCCCTCTCAACCAAAGCTTGCTGAAATGGAAGGGGGGTCTGAATTTATAGGAAAAATTCTCGGGTTGGTCACGCCCTACGACACTCCCTAGGGGGGGCGTGTCAGGGGGCGTGACATGTACGAAGTTGACCCCGGGCTCTAGATTTTTGCGGGAGGGATGATTGCTTTTGTACGTCGGTTGACACGCACTAGGTCACGCCCGTGTAGGGGGGGCGTGACACGCACGTCATGTCGAAATCATTGGTCGAAAATCCGTCAGTCGTCAGAAAGGTTGATGTCACGCCTTAGGTCACGCCCGTGACGGGGGGCGTGAAAGTACTATTGCATGCTGTGGAGGAACCTGCATTCAATGCGGTAGTAGGATTTGTGTCAGAGGGCGACACGCCCTTGGTCACGCCTGGCGACACGCCCGAGGAGGGCGTGTCAGGGGGCGTGACAGCCGTTTTGTTCGTTTTTCTATCCCTTCCAGCAGGAGTCCTCAAGATCGGGTGACACGCCCTAGGTCACGCCCAGGGAGGGCATGAGAGGGGGCGTGTCAGGTCTTTTTTGACCAATTTTCTGAAATCCTTCAAAAAGACAAGAAAAAGTCAGTAGTAATAATATTTACATAAAAATGATAAAAAAACAAACTTCTAATAGACATGATTTGTACAATATAAAATAGAAAATACGATAATAGTTTAGGCTACAAAATGTATTATCAGTGGGGTGCCTTTAGGCTGAAATAATCATCAAAAATTCGTCCATGGTAACTAGGAGAGAGAAAGCTCCATTTTTCCCTTTAATGGAGGAGAGAGAAAGTGAAAAAAGAGGCCATTCATGGCCAAGGGAGACCAATGGCCTCTCCAATTGATGGATACATTCTCCCTCATCATTTTTGAGGTGCTGAATAATCATAGCCAACCACCAAAAAGGCTGAATTTAATTTCTCCCAAAAGGAAGAGAGAGAAAGAGGAGAGAGAAAGCCATTAATGGCCATGGGTGAGCAAGAGTTCCTATCCAATTGATTCCAAAGTCTTGATTCATCTTCCCCTCATCAGTTAGAGGAGACCAGAGGTTTTCCCCAGCCTCTAGGTGGCTGGATTCAGAGGATCTTACCTTGGCCGAAATTCACCTTAATGGCCATTAATGGCAATTGGTGCTTGACCCCTCCCCTCCCCCATTTTGTTATCATAAAAGCTTCACCAGTATGAGAGGAGAAGTCCCCACCCTCCCCTTCAAGAATTTGAGCTCTTCTACTGTACAGTTTAAGAGCACCAGAAATCGCAAAATCCGATGATGGTGGCGCAATGATCGGCCCGGCTTCAGCCCTCCACTAAGGTCCTCCTCTACTCCTCTCTTCATGGGCTAGAATCTTAGTCTTTTTAGAGAGGAATCGGGCTCAATTGAGCCTGATTGGGAGAGGATTTTTGAGAGTTTTTCCATTTTTTCTACCACTTGGGTTCGCCGAAAACCGTCCCTCCGGCGATCGTGCCGCCGCCCGGCAATAGCCCCCACCTCAATGAAGGTGGTGGCGGTGGTGGCCAGCCAGGGAGGTTGTCGGGTGGCCAGCAAATGGGCTTGGAATAAGCTCCAAGTTCGGCCAATCATGGCCGTTGGCGGGAGGAAGAAGAAAACAAGGAGCCACTTGATTTTCTTTAAGATATGTGCTAGATTTAGTATATTAAGTTTTGATTTATGTATTTTTTGTCACAGTTATTGGGATGCTTTAAATTAATTATTAAAAATACTTAGGGTCCCCTACAGTAAAAGTGGTCTACATGAATGTTATAGCCCTATGAGTCTAGTTTATTTTAAAATTGGTTTGAATAAATTTGGAGGCAGGTCAAACCACAACATTCATTTTGGTGAGGTCTATACCTAGGCTAGATAAGAGATTGTGTAGAGTTCCCCCATCAATACAGCTATCCAAATGACTTGAAATTATGGATGAGAATCACTATTACCTATACCTAGAACATATCCCAAAATGGAAATTTTTGTAAAACATTTTCCTAAAATTTTTTGTAGAAATTTAATAATCCATGTAAGAATTATTTTAGGGCTCTAATGACCTCTAAAACCAGAAAAATTTTGTTAAATGTCTTTTAGTGTCATATTATGACTCTGATAAAAATTTCAGCCCATTTGGTGTTGATTTGAATAGGTATTAGTGTGACCAAAGTTTGGTCCCTTAAGGGTAACTTAGGGCAAAGAGTTTTTGGGGCATAGAGGAGCCAATTCTCACCCAAAGAGGTTGGGACTTGGGATAGAGCTCCATGGTCAGTTAAATCACCCTCTCATCGAGTTGGAGATGGTTTAGGGTGGATTTGCCCTTGGACTCTAGTTCAAACCCTAAGGGTGTACATTTGGGGTTTGTGAAGGACATGGAGTGATTTGTCCTTGTATGGACTTGGGGTTTAGTCCATGTAATCCTAGGATGTTAAATAGCCCTGGGAAGGAATTTGGTGACATTTAGACTTAGGTACACAACCTAACCAATTAGGGATTGTTTATGCATATACCTTTTATGAAAATATTGAAGGGTCATATGACCTTGGATCCTTATAAAATTTTGGTAGAAGTATTTTTATAGTGTTATTGACCTCTGAGATTTATTATAGGATGTTTAAAAAACAATAGCCTATACTTGTAGTTATAATCTCTACCTTGCCCTTTTTTGATGATTTTGAAGTAACTATGGTTAGGTTAACTTAGAATGATATGAAACTCTAGAAAGGTTAATTAAATATAATTTAGAGGCACTAGTAAATTATTTGGATCATTTGGGAATTTCCTCTTAGTACTTCATGTGTAAAGTAAACTAGTGCACCATATTTTGATAAATAGATAATAAATAGTATACCTTGCTGTAAAATTGTGTTACTTGTTCAAAATATCTTTTAAGGCATCATAAAGCCTAGAAAATTATTACATGTTATTTTGATGAGTTTATAAGAATGTTGCTTCACAAAGTGCACTTGAATGGAATTATTTGAAGTATTTTTATACATGGCTCACTGACCTTGGAATTGGATGAAACTTAGTCAGTAGTGTTTTATTATTATTATAAGTCTCTAGTAATTTTTACATAATTTTTGTCCTATATTTATGGTACTCCCTTCATCAACTCTAATTGTTTGGATTACATTTAATTGATTATTTAGATGTTATTGCATTTATAAAAGTCTGTGAAATTTGAAATTCATTGATATTTTTCTTTCATGTACTGTTCCTAATTTTTGGGTGGCCATAACTTATGGAAATCTAGTACTTTATGTTCAAAATTACCCATGACCTAATTTTTGGGAAAATCTAATAAATGCTAAATTAATTAGGAAAATTACAAGTATCTGGATTTAGGCTAAATATGTCATGATAGACCCATAATAATTATCTTAGGGCATTTGGATGAAAATTTGGAGTACCTCCTGTCATGTCATCATATAGCATTGAGTATCATTTTACTCATGTACTCTTATATTTATTCTACTCTTCTGTGATCGGTATGGCCGGCAGGATTGACATTTTGTAGTGACAATCTTCACTGGTGCGTTGGTGTCACCGCAAAACATCGGTTCTGGGCATAAGACCCCAATGGTTTAAAAGAAAAAAAATGGGGTCTTACATAACCTGTACCACAAGATACCTATTCTGCAGGCTATAACCATATCATTTGCCAACTCATTAATTAATTATATATTATCTAGTGTCTATAATTCACAAAGTATAAAAGTCCACAAAATATATAGATGGCAGGAAGCGAATAAAGATCCCAAATATACAAGAACAAGGTATTATAAAAGTCTACAACAAGAACTACAATCCATCACAACAATATCAGAAGGTGTTGCTTCAAAAGATGCAATATGTCTCCAAGTCTTGACACTCTGGCATGTCCGCTACTGCTCCTCCCTCTATCTTTCTTTTTTAAAAAGTGTGTGGAGCAACCATTATTCATAAGGACTAAGTGACTTCAAATTCTCTCACCCAAACGTCTCTTAGGCACCGGGCGGAAAGAAAGAAAGAGAAAGCTACAATATATCAGTAATATAAAAAGCAGGTGACAAGATGGTATTATAAATCTAGCAGTTAATATATCAATAGTTCAATAATTAAGCAGGTAATAACAGAAGATATATACATGTGTATAAGAGCACATCTCTACTAGCAGTATATCAAAGAGTAGAATATATTAAGAACTGAATTGAACTTAACTTATAAGAATGCTCATACAGTTTATAAGTTAAGGGTCTGGTATAATAAATATTAACTCATCATATAAAATAGCCCATACTAATTTATATATTGAGGATCATATGCGGTGCAATGCAATGCAATGAATGTATGATGACTCACCCATGTTTACACATGCACCCTGATTTGTTATGTGGACATACACTTTAGTTCCCAAATTTTGAAGGTAGCAAACATCTCAGGAACTACCCACCATGGCCATACGGTTGCAGTGGAACAGGCTCCTCCACTATTAGTTGGGTATGCACATACACTACTGACCTAAGCCTTACATACTCCTCAATGCTATGTAGCAGATTGTGGAACCTCTGCGTACTATGACACAGAATAGGTCTTTGAGATGTAACCACCAAAGAGCCCAACCCAACTAGCCTAAACAACACAAAAAGGGGTCTTTGGGAAGTAAACACCAAAGATTCCAACCCAAATGACTTAACTTGCACGGAAGGGGTCTTTGGGAAGTAAGCACCAAAGAACCTAGCCCAACCGGCCATGGTCTATCTGCCAGCTTCCGTCGATGTGATGACCGACAATCCGTAGACCCGCCACATATAATCCTCAACTCGAGATAATTTAACAACAGGGTATCATCATACACACCTATGTAATTCCCACAATTCCACCGTGCTATCAAGTGCCCAAGGACATCCATCGAGTGCTTTCACACATCATTCACTACAAGTTTTACCCATGTTGTTTAGCACCCAAGTACCACTATCCGAGTACTTAATATAACAACTTAGGATATCATCACATCCTATAAGTCACACACTGCCATCACTGTTACCCATAGTGAGTTGTTGTAACTATAACGTAGCGGAAGGTATAAATCATGGGATTATACTCTATATGATCCTAAGGACTACCTGTGTACCT
Source organism: Platanthera zijinensis (assembly GCA_039513925.1). Taxonomy (NCBI): domain Eukaryota; kingdom Viridiplantae; phylum Streptophyta; class Magnoliopsida; order Asparagales; family Orchidaceae; genus Platanthera; species Platanthera zijinensis. The sequence continues at coordinate 133,999,829 of CM077085.1, forward strand.
TATGGCATATCGGGTCACTAGAAGGGTTTCCCAATATGTTTACTGACCTTTCTCAGCCTCATGCTAACTTCAGCAAAAGTTCAGGGATGCGTTGTTATTCAATCGTATTCTATCAATAACATGATTATACTTGATAACTTCATGAAAAAAGTTATCTTGTGTGTCAATACGTCTCATTTTGGCTAATTTATTTGGAAAATATTGATTAAAAGCATATGTAAATGAGTAAATCATTATTTTCTACTGTTATATATGCATTTTGCTCAAAATAATAAATTTGGTGGCCTCAATCACGAAGACCCGAATTCTCATTTAAGAATGTTCATGGAAATATGAAATACATTCCAGATTAATGGTGCATCAGAATAAGCCTTAAACTATGATTATTTCTTTTCTCTTTGGAGGGAAGGGCAAAATATTGGCTGAACTCTTTACCTAATGGATCCATTATCACTTGGGCCCTTTTGATAGAAAAATTTTTAGCCAAGTATTTTCCCACATCTAAGACTGCTAAATTTAAGTGAGATATCTCGACATTTATGCAAGGGAATGGAGAGACCCTTTTCGACACTTGGGATCACTTAAAGGAATTATTGCGGAAGTGTCCTCACCATTACTTAGCTATTCATCAACAAGTGTGGAACTTTTACAATAGCCTCCAGACATCTATAATGATCCAAGTAGATGGAGCTGCAGGAGGATCACATATGAGCAAATACTTAGAAGACGCCTATGCAATATTAAAGTATTTATACTCTAATAATTATCAACTCATCGATCGATAAGGATCATCTTCCACAGCGGGGATATATCAAGTAGATTAGTTGACCTTATTTGCATCCCAAATGACATCTCAATTTAATTTAATAAATAAGAGTCTAGATGTGTTAATGTTACATCAAAATCAACTGACTCCACAAGTTAATAGCATAGTTACTCCTTCTACCGTCAGACATACTTTGGCAAATGAGTAACTTGTTAATCACAATGAAGAAGCTAACTATATAGGTGGGCAATATAAACCAAATCATAATACTTATGCAAACAATTATAATCTTGAATGGAGAAACGCCCTAATTTTTTGTGGAAGAACAATTTTGGATCAACCCCTTCATATTTATTCAACTCAAGTTCTAATCCTTCTCATCAACATCATAATCCTAATCAAGCGGGACTTTCTAGGAAGTTATCTGATGAAGTCATCATAGAATCTTTACAAAAGAATGAAGCTCGTTTATCTATTTTGGAAGGGTTTGTACACTTAATTGAGTCACAATTGGGATAAATTGCATCCGCTTTGAACATTAGACCGCAAGGCACATTACCAATAGATATAACACCTAATCCTAAAGGTGACAACCAACATTGTAAGGCTGTCACATTGCGGAGTGGAAGAGAATTAGAAGTAATAGATGAAGGTAATAATGAAAAGAATGTAGAGTTGTCTGAAAATAATGAAAAAGATATTGTCTACCCACCACCACCATTTCCCCAAGGGCTAAGAAAAAGTAAATTAGATCATCAATTTCAAAAAATTCTTGAAATATTAAAAAAATTGACAAATTAACATTCCTTTTGACGAAGCCTTAGAGCAAATGCTAAGCTACGTAAAATTCATGAAGGATATTTTAAATAAGAAAAGAAAGTTTGGTGTGAATGAAACGGTGGCACTTACCCATGAGTGTAGTGTTATCCTTCAAAAGAAACTTCCACCAAAGTTGAAAGATTCCAGAAGTTTCACTATTCCATGTTCTATTGGATATAAATTGAAAGGAAAGGCTTTGTGCGATTTGGGGGAAGTATCTATTTGATGCCTCTTTCTATTTACAAGAAATTGGGGTTGTGTGAAATTTCTAAAACATCACTAACTTTGCAGTTGTCCGATAAATCACTTTCTTTTCCAAAAGGAATTATAGAGGATGTTTTTGTTAAAGTGGGAAAATTTATTTTTCTGGAAGATTTTGTTGTGTTGGATATGGAAGAAGATAAGGAGGTGTCAATTATTATATATAGATCCTTCTTGGCAATTGGAAGAACACTAATTGATGTTCATAAAGGGGAGTTAACCATGACGGTTAACCATGAACAAGTAACCTTCAATGTACTCAAAGCAATGAAATTCTCGTATAGAAAAGAAGAATAAATAGAGGAGGTTAATAACATATCACTTTATGATTATGAATTAAATGCTTAGTGGGATAGCTCGGATGAAGATGTAACAAGTATAATAACTCGTGATGAAGAATCTGATGAAGAAAAAGAGATTCAAGATTGTTTACAAGTGTTTGAGCGTCGACCGATATTATTCCATAAGCTGGAGCCACTTGATATGCCGGAAAAGTCATTAGCGGATAAACCCTCTATTATTAGTCCACCCATTTTGGAGTTAAAATCACTTCCTGAGCACATATCATTTGCATATTTGGGAGAAAATGATACACTACCGATCATTATTAACACTAAATTATTTCCAACACAAAAAATAAACTATTGGATCTTTTACAACAATATAAACTAACCATAGGATGGACCATCGCAGACATTCGGGGAATTAGCCCTTCTCTATGTATGCATAAAATCCTTTTAGTGCAATCTTTCAAAGGGTCTATAGAGCCTCAACATCGACTTAGTCCATTTATTAAATAAGTTGTAGAAAGGAGATTATTAAATGGTTAGATGCGAGAATCATTTATCCCATTTAAGATAGTTTGTGGGTTTCCCTGGTCCAATGTGTTCCTAAGAAGGGAGGGATGACTGTAGTAAAAAATGAAAAGAATGAATTAAATCCCCCTAGAATAATCATGAGTTAGTGTATTTGCATGGACTACCAAAAATTGAATAAAGCTATTAGAAAGGACCATTTCCCGTTAATATTCATAGTTCAAGTCTTAGATAAACTATCCAGAAATTATTCTTTTGCTTTTTAGATGAGTATTCCGGCTATAATCAAATAATGGTAAATCCATAGGACCAAGAAAAGACAACTTTCACATACCCTTATGGAATGTTTGCTTTTAGGAGAATGCCTTTTGGCCTATGTAATGCACCATCCACTTTTCAACATTGTATGATATCTATATTTTATGATATTATGGAGCATGGCATAAAAATCTTTATGGATGCTTTTTCCATATTCGGTAAATCATTTGACGAATGTTTGACGTGTTTAGAAAAAGTGCTCTCTCACTACGTTGAAATTAACCTTATTTTGAATTGGGAAATGCCACTTTATTGTGCGTGAAGGTATAGTAGTAGGGCACCATGTGTCTAGAAAGGGGTTAAAAGTAGATTGGGCAAAGATTGAGGTGATTGAAAATCTGCCACCTCCTAAAAATGTAAAAACATTATGAAGTTTCTTAGGTCACTCGGGATTCTACAGAAGGTACATCAAGGATTTTGCAAAAATCGCTAAGCCTCTAAGTGGACTGTTAGAAAAAGATTTAAGGTTGAAAGTCTTTAAATTCAAGAGTAGCTAAACACCTAGAGGGGGTGAATAGGTTTTTTCTTTTTTTTAGTTTTTCCTTTTGACTTTGGTGAGTTTTCATTAGTTTAGCTTTGCTTTCAAAAACACTCAATCAACACACAAATAGTTTATAGTGGTTCACCAGAGTATGGGTACATCCACTGTCCTTTCCAACTTTCTAATAGTTTGTTGGACAAGGCCAACTTCTCCAAACTCGTCTCAAAAAGCTTACAACACAAATCCCTCAGGATTTCTCAGAATCCTCCAAGTCCTACACTCAGGCCTTAGGCCCCACACTCAGAGATGTAATCTCATACAACTAAGTAATCTTCACCAGACTACCTACCTCGGACTTTAGGCAAAGTCCTACACTCAGGCATGGAGGAAAGCCATACACTAAGATCCAATAATGTATCTTACCTCAGAGGATAAACCTCCTATAGCTTAGGCACTTATCTCTACCTCAGAACTACACATGGATCCAACCACTCAGATTCCCAGTTGGAATCCTACAACTGAGGCACAAAGCCCATATAGCTCAGATCTTTAGAAAGATCCTACCTTAGCCTTTATAGATCGGGCTTACACTCAGATCATTAATGATCCTACAAATGAAAGATTGGTTATTATTGATGAAGGAATTTAGAGAAGCAGTCTTTGAGTCTGCCTTTCCTTGAACTGAACAGATTAAATCCAATCTTCTTCGTAGCTCCAAGAATGGATCTTCAGGATTAGTTCTGCTTGAGCTGTGAAGTCACCGCAGCAAGGGCTTGCTTTGTTCCTCTTTTTACCTCAAAGAGAAAGCTCTATGAACCTTCCGTTGAAGTTATTTACGTCAACAACTAACATTATTGAACTTTCAGATCGATAGAATGAATAACTTCCCCAAGATCTTCAATAAGGTCAAGAGAAAGAAGATTAAGCTCTGTATTCCCAAAAGACTTCTCTTTCCAAAAGTTAATTTCTTCTTCCCTGATCTCTTACTTTTCTATCCCGCCGTCCAACAGCTCTTTGGACAGTGGGACCACTTGGAGTTGGTAGATGCAATATGTATTTAGCATTAAATGCTAAACAACAGGAAAGCGATGTCTTTTGTTATATACTGTTCAGTTCTCGTAATATTTGAATTTTTGCTGACATCATCATGACACAACACCTGTGGACATAGTCAAATTCATAATTCTACATAGACATTAAGTGAATACTTATCACTCAACACCAACACACATGATCAGTCATCACTCAATGCATAATTACTTTTGCAGTTCTAACAGAATAGCCGTTGAGTGAGACTTCATCAGTCAATGTATCTGGACTTAGATGGTTTTCTCTATATTAATGCGTTGAGTAAGTTATCTTCACTCAACGCTTTCTTCCTTTGCATGTTTTGTTGAATAGGAATTGAGTGAATGATCTTCACTCAATGCATATGTCCTTAGACAGATATTCTATTGAGTATGCATTGAGTGAGTTGACATCACTCAATGCTTCTATCCTTAGAAAGAATTATGTATCAATCAATACAACAGCTATGACAGAACTATATTATGTCGACACTTTCTTTGTATGGCATCGAGTGAACTACCTTCACTCATCGAGTGAACTACCTTCACTCAATGCTTCTGAACTTGGCAAGATTTCTTGGCAGATTCTCTATGGCATTGACTGCTTGAGCTTTACTAAATGCTTCTGGCTCTGGGCATTGAGTGAACTGCCTTCACTCAATGCTTCTAGACTTAACCAGATTTCTGCCTTGGCAATGCTAGGGCTTTGACTGTCTATCTTTACTCAACATTTAAGGCCATCTAGCATTGAGTGAACATCCTTTACTCAATGCATCTGGACTTAGACTAATTTCAGACTTGTCAGCATCTTGTCCTATGTCCTCCTATCATTTTCACTTGCATAACATGTCTAATCAAAGTAACAAAGAGTCACTTACGTACATAGAACTTATAGCATGCATCAAATGCAAACATGTGTATACCATTATCCTGTAGACCTTCCTCAAATCTGAGACATTGTGATTAATGGACCCAACAATCTCCCACTATTTTATGAAGTTAAAACCTTAGATAATGTTATACACTAACACATATGCAACAGACATAACATTTCTGTAAGAAGGTGAGATAAATTATACACAACCAAAAATATGATTTTCATTAAAATAAATATTAGTGTTTTGGTAGTGTATATAAAACCAAATACATTTCCTACAACCCTTATAAAAAACAAGAAATATTTCTAAGTTTCAGGTTCTCTTATGACTATGCCCTTGCTAGGCTTATTGGCAGCTTTAGCTTTGTCTCCTTATTTTCCTTTTGCCACTCAAAATAGCTATATGACTTTTGGGAAGTACTTGCTTGGTTCCGCAGCATCTGGCAGCAGTTTGCCTAACCTCTTATCCCTTCTCAACTTCTTTCTGTCTTCTTCATCCTTCTCATGCTTGGCCCATTCCAGTGAGTTGTAGATCTTTCCTCTTTTAGTGCTCTTGTTCTTGACTAGCTCCCAGGTAGACAAAATGATAGTCCTTGATTGAGGACTCCATTTTTCACAATTTGGCCTGGTTTCCATTTCTTCCCTATACCCTTTCTTACTCAACTTGAATTCTTCCTATTTCTCAGCAACAGACTTTAATTTGGCCCTTATCATTTGGTCAATAGTGGGTCTAAATGTAAGAAGTTCAGATGCTGTAGAAGGTTCAGCCCACTGTATACCATCCTGAGTATCATACTACTGAGTATCATAATACTCTGCATGTTGATCAATGTATTTGGTACCATACTGATTCCCATCTTGTAGTACTTGATTAATCTGCTCAAGAAAAGCAGGGATGTTATCATATGCTATCTGTTCAAGACCAAGGGATCCTATAATAACATTAGTAGGTTATACACCATTTTTAGTGTTTGTCCTGATCACTTCCTTCTCCAACTTTTTGACTTCTTCAGATACATTTTTAGTTAGGGAGGTGCTTGCATTTGTCAACTGCACTACTAGGTAATTAACACCCTTAATTACATGGTCTTTAAGCTCTAGTAGGTGATCATCTAAGACATGGGTGCAAGCATCCATTCTTATTTCAAGAATAGTTTTGTTTATTTCCATCACTTCCTTTAAGCATTTTGAAAAACTAGTATGTTTCCAGAAGTGATATTTTAATTCACCATGATGTCATGCTGAGTAGTACTGATTCAATCAGCTTGCTTTCTGTGAAGGTGATAGCAGGTGCTGCTCTTAATAAAAATTTGATAGTTTGGGCCTTCAGCAGATTAACCTCAAATCTTGTAGATTTAATCTCTGTTGTCAGATCATTCCTGAGATTCTTGATGGAGTCATCCACAAAGTTCTCTATTTGCCTTCTTTGATCATCTAAGAACACTTTTAGTTGATCTAAGAAGGTTCCTAATATCTGATCAGCTTAATTGGATGTCCCTTCATCACATACTGTCCTGGCTTGAGTTCTTCTCTTGCAGCTGAGTTAGTCATTTCAAACTCCGAAGAATGTTGATTTGCATTTTCATCATCAACATCATTCCCTTTATCTTATTCAGAAGAGTTTATATCATAAACTATTCCTTGAGAAGGGAGGTCAGAGAGAATCTGCCCCTTAAACTTTGCAATGTCTACAGGGACATTCAGAACTTCAGCATTATTGCTTTTTGTTTCCTTCTCCTTCTTAATAGGAATCTGATTAAGCTCATCCAAGAACTAGTTTTGCTCCCCCTCAACAAGATCATCTTCCAGGACTTGCTCAAGAAGTTGCTTCCCCTCACTTTAAGGACTGTATCCACCATATAGATCTTAGTCTTTAAGTGCAGCTTCTTTTTCAGTAGGAACTGGTGACTTGGAGGACTCCCCCTCCATCTCTACAGAAATCTCTTTGAATATTTCTTCAACAACCCTTTCAGCAACCTCAATTTGAGGTATTTCAATAACATCAGCCTGGATTTATTAAGGGTGAGTTCTGCTCACTTGAATACTTATTGCAGGTTCAGAGGAAAATGATACCAGAGAACTTATCTCTCTCCCGGTCTCCTCAATATATGGAGAAAGTTATGGATCATAGGGCTCTTTCTCACTCTTTTTAGAGGAACTGCTATCAGTACTGTCTTCTTGAACTATAACTGCTTTCTTTTTCTTCTTTTTAGCTGATTGTTGGTGTGGTTACAGAACTCTTTCCCATCTGTCTAGCCTTTTTTAGTCCATCCTTCTCATGTGATGGATTCTTCTTCCTAGCCTTATGTTAAGGATCCCTGGAACAAAGTTGTGTAGGAACCGAGATAGAATTCTATCCAGGTTTGGCTTTGGGATACACTCTACAATTCTGTCAAAGAGCACTCTACAATCTATCTTTTTAGAAAGAATCACCCTTGCCATTATCTCAAACATCCTCTTGGAAATTTTGTCATGGGAGCCAGGCTTGCACAACAGTGCCTTCCCAATGACATCGCAAGTATTTTTCCCTTCAAGTTTAGTTCTTTCCTCAAAATTGATCCAATGGTGTGCTTAGAGAGTCCACACCCCTTTAGTGCATCCTTGACATCTATTTGATCCATTTCATCTTCTTCATTGGACACTCTGAACTTTGGCAGATGCACAGCCTTGCTCAGTCTCTTAGGGGGTAATTTTAACATTGTTTCCACTGATTAAGGACCTGCATTTAGTGGATGAAGAGTTGACCTGGGCAGTTGAGTTTAACTCAAGTACTTCTCTCTTCCAAAGTAGACTGGGCTCGGAGATAACATACTCTTAGTAAACGACGTGTAGTAGATGGAGAACTAACTAAACTTCTTTAGGCGCATCCTTGAATCAATTTCTTACTAGCTCTGAACCCTCGAATAGGAAATCCAATCTCCTTGGCGCCATTTCTTCTATAGATTTTGCTAGCTTTCGTCGATTCATCGCAAGGGGCAGAGAAGGGCAAGGAACATTGTATTTTATTGTGCGCATACAGCCTTATATTTATAGTAATTTCTATTTTAGAAGATGGAGAGGCACGTACCTGTTTATGATCAATAGGTGATCAACGGCTGAAATTGATCCCTGTACTTAGTCGCAAATTGATGTCACTGGTAGCATGCATTAAGTGGACTCGACGCACTCAACGCTCTTGACTCTTGTAATTGTCTCAATGCTCTCGACGCCTGCACACTTAGACTTAGAGCACTCGACGCTTGATCTTGTCTCAGTGCACTTGATGCCTGGACACATAGTCCATTTCTCCTTTGTTTATACTCAAGATATTAACACTACCTACAACACACAAAAATATATGGACAACTACTGAAGCTGAAATAAATTCAGCATACTCAATTCAAATTTGAAGTGTTGAACTTGGCTTCATCTAGTGGTTTGGTGAAGATATCAGCTACTTGTTTGTCAATAGGGACAAATTCACGACCAATACCTTCACATTCCATATGCTCCCTAATAAAGTGATACCTAATCTCTATATTCTTAGTCCTACAGTGAGAGACAGGATTTTTAGCAATAGAGATTGCACTAGTAGAATCATAATACATTAGAGTGTTACTTAGTTTTAGGTTGTAGTCCTGGAGGTGGTGCTGGATCCACAAGAGTTGAGTACAACAACTCCATACTGATATATATTCTGACTTAGCTATTGATATTGCAACACTAGTCTGCTTCTTGCTGCTCCATGATACAAGTCTTCCACCCAATAACTGACAGGAGCTTGATGTGTTTTTCCCGTCTTCTCTACATCCTGCAAAATCTGCATTTGAATACCTAGTTAGCACAAAATCACTATTCCTAGGGTACCATAGGCTAAGATCTGGTGTGCCCTTAAGATATCTCAAATTTTTTTTACAGTACAATAATGAGACTCCTTAATGCAAGCCTAGTATCTAGCATAGACATATATAACATACAGGATGTCTGGCCTACTAGTAGTAAGATAGAGGAGGGAGCAAAGTATTACTCTATACATGGTTTCATCAATAGGTTTCTCTGTCTCATCCTTGTCTATTGACATACTTGACCTCATGGGAGTTTTCATTATGGAGGCATTCTCCATACAAAATTTTCTAATTAACTCCCTAGTGAACTTAGACTGAGAGATATACAATCCATCCTTAGACTATCTTACTTGGAGGCCCAAGAAGTACTTGAGCTCACCCATACTACTCATTTAAAACTTCCCTTGCATAAGTTTTGCAAACTTCTTGTAAAGGTTATTATCAATAGACCAAAAGATTATGTCATCTACATAAATCTGGACTAGGAAGATCTTGCCCTTTGATTCCCTTAGGAATAGAGTCTTGTCTACCTTTGCCCTTAAAATTTATTCTCAATGAGAAAGCTAGACAAGATTTCATACCATGCTATAAGGGGCTTGCTTCAACCCATACAATGCTTTCCTAAGACTATAAACATAACAAAGAGAATTAGGATTAACAAAACCTGATTGCTACTCAACATAGACCTCCTCTTTTAGGTCACCATTTAGGAAGGCCGACTTCACATACATCTGGTAGACCTTGAATCCCTTGTGGGCAGCATATGCAAAGAATAGTCTTATGACTACAAGTCTAGCAACTGAGGAAAAGGTCTGATCAAAATCAATACCTTCCTCTTGTCTATATCCCTTACCCACCAGTCTAGCTTTGTTCATAATTATAACACCATTTCATCTAACTTATTTTTGTAGATCCACTTAGTTCCAATAATGTTATGTCCTTGTGGCATGGGAACAAGCTTCCAGACCATACATTTTTTGAACTTGTTCAGTTCTTCTTGCATTGCCACAATCAAATATTAGTCTATATTGGCATCTTCAAATCTTATAGGCTCAATTTGAGACAAAAAACTGGAGTACAAGGCTATGTTCAGGCTTCTGCTCCTAGTTGTAACCCCTTAGCTTGCATCACAAATGTTCAGATGTCTGGGATGGTCCTTTAGATATCTAAATGCTAGAGGCAATCTTTCTTCATCATCGTTGACTTCAATGGCTGGATCCACCTGATCTTCACCCATTTCCTGTGAGCTTTAACCTTCTTCAGGAATACACACACCATTGTCTTCATTTTAGGAAGCTGATGGGGCATCTTTGATGGTTAGAACATCCATCACCTATTCTATACCTGTAGATCTAGAAGTGCTTGGAAGCTCAATGTTAATCTTTAATGATTCATCAAAGACTACATTACAAATTCTTCTTGTAACATCCCTCAAACAACTAGAGCTCTAAGAGTGGTTTTGCCATGACTAGGTCATGACAAAACCCTAGGAAGCCCAAGAAGACCAAGTGAACCTTGGAATGAAGGTGAGATCACCTTGGTCTGCAAATAGCTCATTTCAAGCACCACACCTAGGGTTTGACTTTAAGGACTTAACTTGACTCCAGGACCCCACCACAACACCCCTAACCCTTTAGGATGTCCATAGAGTCACTAAGGACCCATTGGGGTCAATCTAAGAGGTCAAGTTTGTAACACCCCAAAATGTCGTAGGAGCGACGGGGATCGAATTTGGCCAAGTAAGATTTTTGGTGCAGGTGACACGGGCCCCGACACGGGCGTGTCGGAGGCCGTGTCGGGCGTGTCGAGCTCGAGACGTCGAGCTGGCCGTGTCGTCGACCAGTGCAGGTCGACGATGGTCGTGTGGTGGAACACGGCCTAGGACACGGGCGTGTCCCAGGCCGTGTCACACTTGTGTTGTGCAGTTGGGTACACGGGTAATGACACGGGCACGAACACGGGCGTGTCTAGCTTGACACGGGCGTGTCTGATGCCGTGTCACTAAGCCGTGTACCTCTCTGACTGCAAAGTGTTGATAAATTGCACACGGGGGGCGTGACACGGGTCCCCACACGGGCGTGTCGGAGGCGACACGAGTGTGTCGGAGGCCGTGTCACATGCCGTGTGCTGGTTTTCAGTTTTGGTCGAGACGGCGAATGAGCTTCACGGCCAGGCACACGGCAGTGTGCCAACCCGTGTTCGGCCCAGATTTTATGATTTTGGATATAATCCTGGTCGTTCGTTTCCTTGGCTTGGGATCCGACGGCTGGGAGTGATTGCTGGCAGCCTAAACCCAAAGATAGGGTTTGCAAACCCCATTTTCACTTGGGTTTTCTCTTTCTAAATCCTAGAGAGAAGGGAGAGTAAGGAGGAAGGAGGAGTCCAAGATCCGGCCGCCGGAGGAGCTTCGGAGCTCCGAATCGCGATCCGAGTCCAGATCCGCGGAGGTGACGCCGTTCCGGTGCTTTCCAACCGCATAGTTTTCGATGGCGCCGCGGAAAAGCGAAAGGGTAACGATTCTCTTCTTGAGCATGTGAAGCTCTTCTTCCTTTGCATGGGAAAACCCCTCTCCCGCGAGTGTGCGGTGAGATCGTGGTATTCCTTGGGATAGATATGTAAAGTCCCCCTTGTTAGAGTCCGGAATCATAGTACGGACATAGGCATGGTGTGTGAAGCCTACCCGGACGTGTTTTCCGGATCGGTGATGTTTTGCTATGCATATTTTAGCCGGAGAAGACTCCGAGCGTTGTGGTTGTTTTCGGGTTGCTATGCAGTAGAATGCATCAGGGAATCTTGGGGATTAACCCCAAGGTGCACCCGAAAATATGGGCGGAAACGAAGTTCTGCCATCTCGGTGGCCTGGGTGCCAGCCGGGAACATAGCGGGGCTATGTATCATGTTTTGATTGCAGCAGGGAGCCTTGGGGATGAAACCCGAGGTGCACTCGGAAATTTTGGACGAAAATGCAGTTCTGTCATATCGGTGGCCTGGGAGCCAACCGGGTACTTAGCGGGGCTATGTACCGTGTTTGATCGTTATTTGGGACTGGGGAAAGCTTAGTCCGCGCCAAAGGGCCGAATGGCAGTGGCGGAGTGAGCAACGGAGTAGTAGCCCCCTACCCGCTCCACCTGCTCGGTTAAAGCGACCTAAAGTTTTACGTGGGACTTACCGAGGTTTGGAGATCGAGTCTAGGCTGCGGCTGAGAAGACTAAATGCTCACAAAGATTGCCACCCTGGGGGTGGTGGTGGAGTCGAGGACCGGACGGGGTTCGGACTGGCTTCGCCGAGTAAGTGCCCTGAGAGCACGGGGTGTACGGCCGTGAGAGCGTGCACCTATGTTGAGATGCTTGTTTTGCTGTGTTGCTTGTTTTGCTAACAAGTGCAGGGAAGAAGCTTTGCCGCCCCGGTTTGGGGGCGGAATCGTTATAATTTGGTCAGCATTGCTGACCGTTGCTATTGTTCGCCACCGGGCGGTGGTTTGTGGCTTGCAGGTGCTGCGGAGTAGAGCGGGAAATAGCGGGCTAAAGCCCTTGTTGCTGTGCCGGCCCTCGAAGGCCTAATTACTTATGTTTCTTTCCCGTTTTTCGTGTATGCCCGGCCTGCGAGCCGAAGTATGAAAACACTACTTTTGTTAGGTGAACAGTGTAAGGCCTTAAGGCCATTTCTCTTTTGGTGTATGTATTCATTCCTGAGTTTGTAGTGGACATTCATGCTGTTGTGGCTGGGTTCTTATATCTTTTGCAACCTAATAAATTGCTTCCGCTAGGTGTTGTGTAGGACGTGTGATTGGTTGAATGGTTTCAACGCGTAACCAACCGGTCTGTCCGTAGTATATGGCGTCGGGCCCCGGCCGGACCTACTGCTATATGCTATGCGACGGATAGGGGTGTTACAAATTGGTATCAGACTACTGGTTTCGGTCAAGCTTAAATGAATTCGTGGACAAATTCACTTTAAGGGGTGGTGAGCACATGTATGTGCGTCATCGTTATAGCATGAAAAGAACCCTTGAATGTCCACTTAGGAATGAAAATACACATGTTTGGGGAACCTGCGTGTTCCTATAATTGCTTTTTGCAATTTTGTTCGGTCCCTTATTGGTGTTCTGTACGATTGTAGGTGTCCGAGAGTGGCGCGTGGCAGTCTGAATGTGCACTTTCTGAGAAAAGTAATGCACCCAGCGACGTGCTGGAGACCCCTACGTCTTTGGAAACCATAAAAAGGGTGGTTGAAGTGGTGTTCGCTGTGACCAACGCACATCATGGGAGTAATGTGCAACCATTTGTCCCTGAGATGGCCCCAACATCGGGTGGTATGTTGGAGCAAAGGGCATTTGGGGGTCAAGTAGAGCAGCAGAGGAGCATGACTGTGGCGCAGGGAGCGCATTCGGTGGACGCATATTTGCAGACGTTCCTTATGGTGAGGCGCTACCCAGGCTTTGAATGGGAAAGCGAGCAATCTATAGTGGATAGATTTTATAACGGTCTGCGCAGCGAGTTACGTATCCTACTGCTAGGACCAAAGTTATGGGATTCCGAGCTTTGGTGGAATCGGCCAGAGCGTTGGAAGTGGAGTTGGGGGAAACTCACCGAGTATCGGTGAATAGGGTACCAAACCTTACAGATCCTATAAGGACTGCTTATCGAAAGATGCCGAGAGAATAGGCTGGGTCATCTACTACCCAAACTACCGTCATATGTTATTCTTGTGGCAAGAAAGGGCACCTCGCCAGAGAGTGTTGGGAGAGTGCTCAGAAGACAAGGAAAGTTTTGGCAGGAACAGTCGGAGATTCTGTGGCAAAAGATTCGGTGGTCAAGCGGACAACCTCAAAATCTGGGTACCGTTGGTGGTACAAGAAGGCTAGGAGGTCGGGTCTAGTCCCTTCCTCTAGCACATCCGGAGCGACTACAGTCCAAACCTTGGATGAATGCTTTGTTTGTGGAAAGCCGGGGCACTATGCCCGGGATTGTTGGTTTGGACGCCCAATGTCCAAAAAGAAGTCGGGGGCAATTTTTGAGGAGAAAGACAAGGCGGTGGCGTCCGCCGCATCGCTGATTACTCCGGCCCAACCAGGAGTGAACATCCTTGGCCAGTAGGAGGTCATGTGGCTGACCGTCGGGTCGACAGGTATGGTTTAATTGTCAGCAATTTAGCTTCTTATACCTGTTACCTTTTGCGTGGTAGCTTAGGACTGGATGTTCTAGGCTTTGTTTGGATTATTGGCAATCTGGCGAGAGCATTGTTCGATACGGGAGCTTCGCGCACCTTTTGTCCAAGGGGTTTATATCATGTATTGAAGTACCTTCTTCGATGGCAAAGGACAAATTGGATGCGTTGTGGTGTTACGGATGTTCAATGCGCGCGAAAAGAGATTCTGTGTTGCAAGGTTACGGTTTAGGGGTCAGGGATTCGACGTGCAAGCGTCGTTACTGCCATCATGGGAGGCTTTGAAGCCTAAGCCTACATTGGGTAGTATCTCGGGGGTATCCGAATATCCTGATGTGTTTCCATGGAGTCCCTCCGTAGCGAGCGATCGATTTTGCGAGTGAGCTGGCGCCAGGTGCCAAATCTGGGTCATGCTCTCCTTATAGGCTAACGCCTAATGAGTTGGCAGAACTGAAAGTTCAATTTGAAGAGCGTATGGATCAAGGTCTTGTGCGTCCAAGTTTGTCGTCTAGGAGCAAACCGGCCCTCTTCGTGTAGAAGAAGGATGGGAGTTTGCGGCTCTAAATCGTTTATGAAAAACTGAGCAAGTCGATAAAAGAGATCAAGTACCCGATTCCAAGGAATGGCGATCTGTTTGATCAGTTGGGTGGGTCATCGGTGTACTTAAAGTTGGAACTTAAGTCTGGTTACTATCAGATGAGAATCAAGGAAAGTGTTATCCCAAAGACGGCGTTCAATGCAAGATATGGGCATTTCGAGTTTACGGTCATGTCGTTCGGCTGACTAATGCGCCATCGGTGTTCATGGACCTGATGAACAGAACGTTCAGGGAATACTTAGGCCATGTTCGGATCGTCTTTATAGACAACCTATCGGTGTGTTCGCAGTGCGAAGAAGATCGCTTCAAGCATCAGCGTTTGGTTTTGGGGACGCTAAGGAGGAACGAGCTATATGCAAAGTTCTCCAAAGGCGAGTCTTGGTTATCTTCAGTGACGTTCCTTGGTCACTTAGTCAGTAGGGAAGAGTTGCGGTGGATCCGGCGTAGACTGTTACAATACAAAAGTGGCCTGTGTTGTCTTCGATAGCGGAAGTCCGGAGTTTGCTGGGGCTTGCCGGCTTTTACAGGAACTTCGTGGAGAACTTCTCGCGGATAGCGCTACCTCTCACGACTTTGACAAGGAAAGATCAGAGTTTTGTGTGGGCGCATGAGGGTGCGCAAGCTTTTGAAGAGCTGAAGAGTCGGTTGACCACGGCGCCAGTGCTTAGTTCGCCGAGTGGGACCGAGGGCTTCGAGGTTTTTAGTGACGCTTCGGGTAGTGGTTTGGGCAGCGTGCTGGTGCAGCATGGGAACTTGATAGTCCATGGTTCGCGTCAGCTAAAAGTGCATGAAAGGAATTATCCGGTCCGCGATTGGGAGTTGGCGGCCATGATATTTGCGCTTAAGCTGTGGAGGCGCTACTCGTACGACTTTAGGTCGATATTCATACCGACCTTAAGAGCCTGAAATATCTGTTGGATCAATAGGACCTGAACTTGAGGCAGCGGAGATGAAAGGAGTTCCTGGGGAACTATACGTTCAAGATTTATCATGCACCCGGCGAGGGCAACGCGGTGTGGATGCGTTGAGTCGCAGGGCTCCGGCCCAAGCCAAATGGTTGTTGGTACATGTTGAGAGGCTAGTTCAGGAATTGGAAGCGTTGGAGATCTGTTGTGTTGACAAGCAGACTAGCGCCGAAGCAGTGTTGAACTGGACGGAAGTCCAGTATGACCTGGCTGATCGTAGTTGGCAAACTATGGTTTGTGTAGCTGCATGAAGGAAATCTTGAGTGCGGCTCGTTGGGTCAAAATCCCGAATCGACGGTTGTAGGTGGGCTACCAAGGAAAGACCATTGTTTGTGCGGCCAAGCATGGGTAATCTATGGGTGGAGTTGTGATACGTTATATCAAGTACTCAACCCGCTTAGGAGGCACGAAGCTGTGTCGATATCTGAAGAAGTGCTCTGGTGGCCAGAACTCTAGAAGGTCATGGCACCATATGTAGCAAAGTGCCAGCCTTGCGCCTTAGTGAAGGCAGAGTGCCAAGTGCCGGGGGATTCTTGAATCCATGCCTAGTTCGGAATAGAAGTTCGACTGGACTGTGGGCATGGTTTGCCAAAGTCACAGTGAATTAACGACGCCGTTTGGGTGATCGTAGTTGTGTTGACACAAGTATCGCACTTCATTCCGCATAGGAAGGATGACTCGGTGGAGAAGTTGGCAAAGTTGTATGTTGACAATATCGTTAGGCTGCATGGTGTGCCCCGTAGCATTGTGAGTGATCGTGATGGGCGGTTCACGACAAATGATTGGAAGTGGTTGCAGAAAGTGCTGGAGGTTAAAGTGAAGTTTAGTCCAGTCTCACAACCGCAGACGGATGAGCAGACCGAGAGAGTCAATAGAACAATGGAGGACATGCTCCGCATGTGTGTTATAGACTTCGGGAAGCTTTGGGAGGACCACCTATTTTGGTGGAGTTCGCGTACAACAACAGCTACCAAGCAAGTATACAAATGGCGCCCTTCGAGGCCCTGTATGGTAGGAAGTGTCGCACGCCGTTATCGTGGCTTGAAACGGGTGAGGCAAGGTTGTACAAGAAGCAGGAGGTGGAGAGTGCTACCTCGTTAGTGCGGATCATTCGGGAGCGCTTGTTGATCGCTCAGGACCTGCAGGCGAAGTATTACAATGCCAAGCACCGGAACGTGGAGTTCGCGGTAGGCGATTACGTATACCTGAAAGTGAAGCCGTTCAAGGGGGTTTCGCGGGTGAGACGCTTGAAGAAGCTGAGCCCAAGATACCTTGGACCTTTTGAGGTTCTGGAGCGAGTCGGCGAAGCTGCATACCGTTTGAAGCTATCGGTGGAGTTGAGTGGGTTACACGATGTGTTCCACATTTCTGTGTTGCGGAAGGCGGTGCTAGAGCCTTCGCAGGTGATCGCAGTTGACCAAGTGCCGGTGGACGAGGGGTTGACGACTAGGGTCATGCCCATTCGTATCGAAGATGTTAAGGTCAAGAGACTCCGAAACAAGGAGATCCGGATGGTTAAGGTCCGGTGGGATAATTGCGGGCGTGAGGAGCTCTCTTGGGAACGGGAGCAGACTATGCTCGAGGAGTACCCGGAATTGTTCCGCTCAGGAACTGTTTTACGTTAAGCCCTGTTTTTCCTTTATTAATTTCGTGGGCAAAATTCTTTAAGGGGGGTAGAATTATAACACCCCAAAATGTCGTAGGAGCGACGGGGATCGAATTTGGCCAAGTCAGATTTTTGGTGCAGGTGACACGGGCCCCGACACGGGCGTGTCGGAGGCCGTGTCGGGCGTGTCGAGCTCGGGCCATCGAGCTGGCCGTGTCGTCGACCAGTGTAGGGCGACGATGGTCGTGTGGTGGAACACGGCCTAGGACACGGGCGTGTCCCAGGCCGTGTCACACCTGTACTATGCGGTTGGGTATACGGGTAATGACACGGGCACGAACACGGGCGTGTCTAGCTTGACACGGGCGTGTCTGATGCCGTGTCACCAAGCCGTGTACCTCTCTGACTGCGAAGTGTTGATAAATTGCACACGGGGGGCGAGACACGGGTCCTGACACGGGCGTGTCGCAGGCGACACGGGCGTGTCGGAGGCCGTGTCACATGCCGTGTGCTGGTTTTCATTTTTGGTCGAGACGGCGAATGAGCTACACGGCCAGGCACACGGCCGTGTGCCAACCCGTGTTCGGCCCAGATTTTATGATTTTGGATCTAATCCTGGCCATTCGTTTCCTTGGCGTGGGATCCGACGGCTGGGAGTGATTGCTGGCAGCTTAAACCAAAAGATAGGGTTTGCAAACCCCATTTTCACTTGGGTTTTCTCTTTCTAAATCCTAGAGAGAAGGGAGAGCAAGGAGGAAGGAGGAGTCCAAGATCCGGCCACCGGAGGAGCTTCGGAGCTCCGAATCGCGATCTGAGTCCAGATCCGCGGAGGTGACGCCGATGCGGTGCTTTCCAACCGCATAGTTTTCGATGGCGCCGTGGAAAAGCGAAAGGGTAACGATTCTCTTCTTGAGCATGTGAAGCTCTTCTTCCTTTGCATGGGAAAACCCCTCTCCCGCGAGTGTGCGGCAAGATCGTGGTATTCCTTGGGGTAGATATGTAAAGTCCCCCTTGTTAGAGTCCGGAATCGTAGTACGGACATAGGCATGGTGTGTGAAGCCTACCCGGACGTGTTTTCCGGATCGGTGATGTTTTGCTATGCATATTTTAGCCGGAGAAGACTCCGAGCATTGTGGTTGTTTTCAGGTTGCTATGCGATAGAATGCATCAGGGAATCTTGGGGATTAACTTCGAGGTGCACCCGGAAATCTGGGCGGAAACGAAGTTCTGCCATCTCGGTGGCGTGAGTGCCAGCCGGGAACATAGCGGGGCTATGTATCATGTTTTGATTGCAGCAGGGAGCCTTGGGGATGAAACCCGAGGTGCACCCGGAAATTTTGGACGGAAATGCAGTTCTGTCATATCGGTGGCCTGGGAGCCAACCGGGTACTTAGCGGGGCTATGTACCATGTTTGATCGTTATTTGGGACTGGGGAAAGCTTAGTCCGCGCCAAAGGGCCGAATGGCAGTGGCGGAGTGAGCAACGGAGTAGTAGCCCCCTACCCGCTCCACCTGCTCGGTTAAAGTGACCTAAAGTTTTACGTGGGACTTACCGAGGTTTGGAGATCAAGTCTAGGCTGCGGCTGAGAAGACTAAATGCTCACAAAGATTGCCACCCTGGGGGTGGTGGTGGAGTCGAGGACCGGACGGGGTTCGGACTGGCTTCGCCGAGTAAGTGCCCTGAGAGCACGGGGTATACGGTCGTGAGAGTGTGCACCTATGTTGAGATGCTTGTTTTGCTGTGTTGCTTGTTTTGCTAACAAGTGTAGGGAAGAAGCTTTGCCGCCCCGGTTTGGGGGCGGAATCATTATAATTTGGTCAGCATTGCTGACCGTTGCTATTGTTCGCCACCAGGCGGTGGTTTGTAGCTTGCAGGTGCTGCGGAGCAGAGCGGGAAATAGCGGGCTAAAGCCCTTGTTGCTGTGCCGGCCCTCGAAGGCCTAATTGCTTATGTTTCTTTCCCGTTTTTCGTGTATGGCCGGCCTACGAGCCGAAGTATGAAAACACTACTTTTGTTAAGTGAACAGTGTAAGGCCTTAAGGCCATTTCTCTTTTGGTGTATGTATTCATTCCTGAGTTTGTAGTGGACATTCATGTTGTTGTGGCTGGGTTCTTATTTCTTTTGCAACCTAATAAATTGCTTCCGCTAGGTGTTGTGTAGGACGTGTGATTGGTTGAATGGTTTCAACGCGTAACCAACCGGTCTGTCCGTAGTATATGGCATCGGGCCCCGGCCGGACCTACTGCTATATGCTATGCGACGGATAGGGGTGTTACAAAGTTGACCAAAGTCAACTCTAGCCCTAAAGTGGTCAAAGTGCCCTAATTAAGGGTCAAGTGGCCTCCAAGGTGCCAATCCAACCCTACTCAACCCTTACCAGACCTTAGGGGAGGACAATGGGTCACCAAGGACCTATTAGGGCCAACCCAAAAGGTTAGTTTGACCAAACTAATCTAAATCCTAATTTAGGTCAAATTAGCTAAATTTGCCCTAACCTAACCCAATCCACTTAGGCTAAGCCCAATTTGAGTGGCCCATTAACCTTAGGAGGATGAGAATTATCTAAAATGCCATTCATTTTCTGGAAATAGTGACTAGGAGAGAGAAACCTCTATTTCCCCATTAATGGAGGAGAGAGATAGTGAGAAAGAGAGGCCATTCATGGCCAAGGGCCTCTCTATTCATTTTCATTGCTGGATTCACCTCCCCTGATTGATTGGGAGAAGATTAAGGGTTTTCTCGGCCATGGTAATGGCTAGGGGAGGAGAATTCACCATGGCTGAAAGGAGCTTTCATGGCCATTAATGGTCATTGATGCCTTGGCCCTTCATATCCCCAACTGAGGCTTTAAACACCCTTAGAGGACTCAGACGAGACATTTTCCCCATTCACCAGAAGAATTCAAGCTCTCTGGTAGTGTTATCACAGAGCACCGACTGACGCTAGCACCGTCAATGGAAACCCGACATTCGGCTAGGCTCCATCCCTCCCAGAAGGTCCTGTCTCTCTCTTTCTCCAGTGGATAGATCCAATTCGGTTGGCTGCAAGATTTACATCCAATTGGCCCCAGATCAAGCTGGCCGAGAGCTTTATTTTCAAGCTTCATCCCCACATCAAGCTTGCCACCTTCGACCGGCCAACCATCGCGAATTGCCAACCACCACCTCGACGAAGGTGGTGGTGGTGGCCGGCCGGGAGGAGGCGTGGGTGGCAGGGAATTCTCCAGCCAAAATGGCAAAGGAAAGTTTAATCTGGGACATTGGAGCGCTGGGGATGACGATGGGATGTCGTCAAATGTTGCGCAAAGATTCGTGTTGCGCTTTTATATTTATAGAATTAATATTATTATTATTTCATTCTGTCACACTATTACAGTGTTTTGAATTAAATATTAAAAATACTTAGGGCACCCCACTGGAAAAATGATCAATATAAAAGTTGTAGAGCTTACAGTATAGTTTAATTTAAAAAAATTTAAACCCATTTAGGTCAATGGTTTAACCACAACACACCAAATAGGGCAAGCTATACTTAGGGTTAACCAGACACTAATTTGTGTTTCCCCACTAAACTACTCAACTAAATGCCTTGAAATTTGGATCATAGGTTAGTCTCATTTATAGCCAAGACATATCCAAAAATTGGAATTTTTGTAATACACTTTTCTACAGTTTTTGAAAACATTTAATAAATCATGTATGATTTAATTAAGGGGTCTAAATACATCAAAACATTCCAATATTTTGGTGGTTGTCCATTCGGGTCATAACATGACTCTGATAAAAATTCTAGCTCATTTGGGTTTGGTTTGAGTAGGTATTGGTGTGACCAATAAATTGGTCCCTTAAGGGTAAATTAGGGCAAAGGTGAAAATGATGGGTTGAGTGGCCAATCCTAATCCAAAAGGGTTGGAACTTTAGCCACTGTGTCCTAGTCCTCTTAAACAACCCCTCAAGAGATTTTGAGTGGTTTTGGGTGGATATGCCCTAAGACCCTAGTATAGGCCCTAGAGTTGAGGTTTAGGGCCATGTGAACGACGGACTATATGTCCTTGGATGGTCTTGGAACTTGGTTGGTGAGTTCCTAGAGTAAAAATAAGCTCTAGAAAGTTGTTTTAGGATTTTTAGTAACATATAGCCTCTTATAAATAGTTATGGATAGTTTATGGCACTTTGATCTAATAAAAATTTACATGCTCAAATGAACTTAGATGCTCATGAAACTTAGGCAGTGACCTTATTTAAATGATATTGTTCCCAAGAAATTTTATTATGAATTTTGGATTAGTAATCATAGTACTTCATTTATAAACCCTATGTTTGAGCTAATCATAAGATATTTATTTTATGGTTAATTTCCTACTGGAAAAGGATGAAACATGGTTAGAGAACATTTTAGTGCACAATAATGCTCTGTGAATTTTTATAAAAATATTGGAAGATTTTTCATATTGGCTCCTTCATAAGTGCTCATTTGTTGAATATTTTAAAATAATACATTTATGTTAATAATTGGAGTTGGAAAATCATAATTCATGGTCAATAGCCTTTTCTGTTCATATTTAACAACTTGTAATTTTACCATAATTTTTTGATGATTAATTCTAATATTTTCTGCTTTACCCTATGTTTGTGGATAATTAATCAATGATTTTCTTGGAGGTCAAAACCTTTTTGGAAAATAGTAAATTTTAGAATTTACTATTATTTTGATGATATACACTTGTCATAATTTTTTTAAAGCTCTATCATGTCAGAAAACTATACTTGGTGTTCAAAAGCATAGTTGGCCTAATTTTGCAGAAAATTAAATAAATTCCAAATAAATTAGGAAAATTATAATCTTCTGGATTTATTCATAAAGTATTATGATAAACCCGTAATAAGAATCTTAGGCCATTTGGATGATTATTTGGAGTATCACCATTCATGCACTCCATATAGGTCATTAGGTCTACACATAATAAAACAGTAGATATAAGATGTAACATCCCATTTCCGGCTAGACCCCTAGGAGTCGGTTGGTTGTGGTAGAACCCTGGGGAGCCCAGAAATCGAAATAAAACGACCAAGAATTCGGGTCACGGGTTGGTCACGCCCGTGACCTACCCGTCACGCCCGTGACCTAGGGCGTGACTCACTCGACGATCGTCGAACTCAGGGAGACGATCGTCGGACGCCGAATTTTCAACCCGGCCCTGTCATGCCGTGACCCAGGTGTCACGCCCGTGACC
The DNA here is from genome assembly GCA_039513925.1 of Platanthera zijinensis. NCBI lineage: Eukaryota > Viridiplantae > Streptophyta > Magnoliopsida > Asparagales > Orchidaceae > Platanthera > Platanthera zijinensis. Next base: position 134,022,626 of record CM077085.1, read on the forward strand.
TGGGGGCGTGACTCCTTCGATGATCGTCGATTTCAGTTCAACGGTCGTCGGCCAGGAATTGGCCACACGGGCATGTCACGCCCGTGACACACAATGTCACGTCCGTGACATAGGGCGTGACCACCTTCGATGATCGTCGATTTCAGTTCGACAGTCGTCGGCCAGGAATTGGCCACACGGGCATGTCACGCCCGTGACACACAATGTCACGCCCGTGACATAGGGCGTGACCACACTCGACGATCGTCGATCCCAATTCGACGATCGTCGAACCAGAATTGGTCACACGGGCCAGTCACGCCCGTGACCCGGGTGTCACGCCCGTGACAACCCGTCGACGATCGTCAATCTTAGTTCGACGATCGTCGAACCCAGAATTGGCTAACCGGGCCTGTCACGCCCGTGACCCATGTGTCACGCCCGTGACCAAGGCCGAAACGACAGCCAGGTTGGAAATTTCGGTAACTGACGCCATAAAAAATTCTGTTTATGGGAATGAAAACCAAGGGTATTTATGGGCCGTTTCCTACTTTAATTATTTAAATAATTAAGGAAATGTTGGTCCAATAGGAAATCGCCACCTGGCGAGCACCTCTTCACCTCCTGCGTTTCAACTGCCATTCGTCATAACCGAAACGTCATTAAGGGAATTATTAATGGCCGCGGACATTTCATCCTTTTCCCTTTCCCTCCCCACTTGCTGATCTATAAAAGACTCCTAAGAGCAAGAGGAAAAGGTTACACTCTCCCTCAAACTGTTTCAGATTTTCCCCCTTGCTGTTGAAGAACTTCCGGCGACGCCACCACCGCGCCAATGGCTTCCCGACGCTCGGCACGCCTTCAGCCCGCGAACAAGGTCCTCCCCTCCCTCTTCTTCTGCGGATATATCTTAGAATTTGTTAGGAGAGAAATCGGGCTCAAAAGAGCCAGATCGGGTGAGCGTATTCGTGGTTTTTCCGAAAATTTCATGGTGGCGGGTTTGCCGGAAACCGCCTCTCCGGCGGCCGTGCCGCCGCCCGACGATAGCCCTCACCTCAACAGAGGTGGTGGTGGCCGGCCAGGGAGATGGCTGGATGGCCGGGAAATAGTTTGGAAAAGCTACAGGAAATTAGGTTTTCAGGGCTCTGTTTCGGGCTGTAGAAGAAGATGAACAGTGCCTTTTAATTAGATTTTATTTGTGAAGCAATTTCTGAATGAAAATATCTGTCATGTTAAATAATTTGGGAAAAATACCTAGATGCTCTTACAGGAAAAATGATCAACATAGAAAAGGTAGCCCTTGAAGTCTCCTTTCATTCAAAATTAAGTTCACTTGATTTGGAGTCCTGTTTAGACCACAGCACCATTTTTGGTGAGGTCTATCCAGAGGGCCGTCTGGACCTTAGAAAAATTCCCCACACTAAACCAGTCATCAAAATGACTTGAAATTTGGGGTGTGGTCTAATATTACCTATATCTAGGTGCTATCCAAAAATGAGAAATTTTGGGAAATATTTTTCTATAGTTTTGAGAAAAATTCAATAATCCTAGTTAAATTTAATTAGATGGTTAAATAATTTCCAAACCCTCCCAAATTTTGGTGAGTGGTCCCTGGGTTCACCATAAGGTTCTGTATAATTTTTCATCTCATTTGGAGATGGTTTGGATTAGAAATGATTAACCCTAAGTTTTGTCCTAATAAGGGGTCTTAGGTTAAAAGTGCACTTTTGAGATTTGAGTGGTCAGATCACTTCAACAGAGGCTGAGACTTTTACCACTGGCTAGTAATATTCTCTAGCACCCCCTCATAGAGTTTGAGGTGGATCGGAGTAAGTTTGCCCTAAGAACCAAGGCCAAACCCTAAGGATGGATCTTGGTGGTGTGTGAAGGTCATGGGGTCAGATGACCTTGGATTGACCCGAAATTGGGTGAAGAGAACCATAGGGCCAATATAGTTCTCTGGATGAAATCTTAGTAGATTTGGAGACCATTGGGATACCTGAAAACCTAGCCCTAGTTTAGGGTGCAAAACTTGTAGAGATAGGGATTGACACTAAACCAGACTGAAAAGTGATGAGAATTGGGTAGAATTCATTATAGGGATGGTACAAGCTCTGGATATTTTTCTATGAATTTTATGATCATTATTTTGGACACTTCTTTAATGATTTAGTAGTTGTATGATTTGCTTAGAAAATTTATTATGGAATACACACTTTCTGGAAATTGCTGAAATTTAGGCAGGGAACGTTTATTATGGTTTTAAATCTCTTTGAATTTTTATGGGATTTTTGGAAGATTAATTCCAAGGCTTGCTTCATTAAGTAGGTTTTACCTTGATTATTTGATTAAATCTTTAGTGGTGTTTAGCAAGCTAGTAAAATTATGGTTCTCTGCACAAAGATCTTTTATATATCATACTACTGACTAGTAATTTTTCTATAATTTTTCGATGAATAATTTCAGTACTTCCTTCTTTACGTAGGATTAACGTGATTATATTGGATAAATTATTTAGAGGCCAAGTACTTTCTATAAAATTCTGAGAATTTGTATTTGAGGTTATCTTGCTGTTATTTAATGATCATGATTTTTGGGTAGCCATTACTTAAGAGGATCATGTACTTCATGTTTAAAATGACCCATGGCCCGTCCTTTGGGAAAATTAAATAAATGTCAGATTAATTAGGGAAATTATAAGTTTCTGGATTTAGACAAATTATGTTATGGTAGACCTCCGTTAAATATTATAGGAGATTCGGAAGATAATTTGGTGTACCTCCCCTTGTGCACCTCATATAGCTTAGGATGGTATGCATGTAGTAGAACCACGGAAATTCTGATAATTGATGGTTGGTAGGGCAAGCTGAGATTGAGTTCATCATGGGAAGTCAGGATAAGTAGAGTGTGAGACTGGTTAGGATAGGGGAGTACGGGAACGATGAAAGATCGTCCATCCCGGGAAGAAGAGGAAGAATCTTAATACTCTAGGGTTATAACTAAAGTAACTAAAAGAGGATCGGGTTAAGGGAGATCAACCAATAATAATAAGTGCCTTGCGAAAGAGAACTTCGGGCCGTAATGCCGCCGTCTTGGTTCATAGTGCCCCTTGAGAGCCCTTCACGGGGTATACCGGGGGCAGTCCTGGGCTAACGTAAACCATAGGAATAATAAATTGAAAGATCAACTAGTATAACTAGGGTTGCACATACACACACCTCGGTGGCTAGAAAGGTAGAATAATTGGTTTGGTTACTTTCAGATAGTAGCTCTGAAGGTAGATGCACGGACGGACTGTCCGGGGGGCCGAGGGATCGAGGGTTGGAGTACAGAATAAAGGTGGTGGGTCTTCGGTATCTGATTGTCGTTCACACCGACATCGGTACGCTGACTCGGCGGTGTGGGACACTTAGCCAAAGAAAGTCTGGTGGGTACAGCCAGCAGTAGTACGCGGATACTCTAGGTTGTGTTCTTCTAGGGGCGTACGGAAGGGCTAGGCCTGGTAGTGTGGATGCCCGCCTAGGAGTGGGGGGCCCGACCCACTGTCTCCGTTTGCCACTACGGAGGTTCCTCGGAGGGAAGCTAGCTGCCCGAACAGGGGGAACTAAAGTTCTGTGTGCATAGAGTCGTTTGCGTGAGTTGCACTTGCATGAATCATGGCATAGCATATCACTACACTCATATTTGCATACAACCGACACCCCAACGTATAAATCGGTATGGGACTTTTTATACGATGGGAGCCTTGCAGAAGATCCCTTAACTTATAAGTTTGTATGGGCATTCATATAAGTTAAGGTTACATACTTACTGTTCTCTAGCTGCCTTTTTATACAATTTGCTATTTATTAATTGCTCTACCTATTACAACATTTACACTGTTCACCTATTATAACTTGCTAGTTAGGACCACCGTCACCTGCTTGATTATTCTCCACTTTTGTAGCTTCCCTTTCCTCCTCTCCTCCCGGTGCTTAGGAGCCGTGGTGGGAGGGGTAGGGGATGATAGGGCTTAGTCTTTATGACTAATGGTTTTCGAACCAAACATTACAGGAGCTCCGGATGGGAGACAGGGACCAGCACCAGCGGAGTACGGTGCGCATGGAGGTGGGACAGTCTAGCACCGGTGCACCTGCGACCAGCTCCGTGAGTGATTAGTATTTTCTTAGCTTCCGCGATGAGTGACTTGTAGTGAGGACTCTGATGTACTAGGCTCGAGCCCCTCTATCTATTTTCCTGTTATTATCTACTGATGGACTGGTTATGATTTCACTTTTATTTACATGATTCTGTGGACTTGTTTACATTTTTTTGTATAAATACTTCTCTTTCTTGTGATCGAAAAGGGCCAGCAGAATTGGCGTTTTGTAGTGGTTGCCTTCCCGTGAGTCGGTGCCACCGCAAAGCGGCAATTCTGGGCTAAGACCCCGGTGGTTGAAAAAGAAAAAAAAGGGGGTCTTACAAGTGGTATCAGAGGAAACCTCGATCGAAGAGAAGTAGTCCACAAAACCTTGGGCCACCCCCGTGCGAGCTTAGTTTGCGGACAAACTAGCAGCGGAAGCAGTGGTCTGCCCATAAGGGAAATCACATGTGAAAGTCCATCCTAACTCTTCTTAATTCCATTCATTTGCTCTCTAACAAATGGAATTTTTACTTGTAGCCTGCGACGAACCCTACATCGCAGCAGGGGACACCTCAGGCTCCGAATGTGGTCCCGACTCCGCCAGCACCAGTTCCGTTCCAGCAGACGGAGATGGGGCAAACACTGACGGCCATCCTGGAGGCCTTCAGAGCTCAGCAAGCCCCGGCCCCACAGCCAAACCCCGGGGCCAATTGGATGATGGTCTTCTGAGGACTTTCCCCTCCATCCTACCAGGGGACGGAGTCTGCAGTACGTACAGAGGAGTGGTTAGACACCATTTACGAGATGCTAGCAGGGATTCGATGCCCCACGGAGGAGGCAGTCGCTTTTGCAGTCTCCTGCTTAGAGTCACATGGAAAGAGATGGTGGAAATCTCAGCTGGACACCACCTTTGCAGGGATGGACTGTGCTGATATTACTTGGGAGGAGTTTAGAGCAGCGCTCTTGGGACATTTTGTACCTCAGTCAGCAAGAGATGACCTGGAGGATAGGTTCCTGCGGTTGAGGCAGGGGAACAGGACTGTGGTGGAGTACTATCAGGAGTTCACTCACCTGGCCCGCTATGCGGACGCTTACCAGCTAGACGATGCTGGCTATGCCCGGAAGGTTTTATAAGGGGCTACAGGATGACATGAGACAGGCCCTCCTTTTCATCTCAGAGGGGAGTCTGGCCAGGATTCTGGAGATGGCTAAGAAGAGAGAGGCGGATCAGCTTACAGTGAAGAGCCGGAAGAGACCGGCTGATGATACAGTGATTGGAGGACATAGAGACCGTCCTCGAGGCCAGGTTATTGGAGAGAGAAGGAACGGGGATCAGCCTCGTCAAGAGTTTGGGCAGGAGCAGAGGAGTCAAGGGGTATTGGCTCCCCAGCCTATACAGATGCTGGAAATGCCAGGACAGCAGAGCAGCCACCGATATGCTATCAGTGCAACCAGCCGGGGCATATCAAGAGGAACTGCCCTGTGAGGCGAGCACCCCCACCAGCACATCAGGGCGCTCCATCTCCCCGACAGTTTGGCGGACGAGGACAGGACCGAGGACGAGGATTTCAGGATCGAGGTCGTAGGCCAGAGAGAGAGCAGGTGTATGCTCTAGACCTGACACAGCCCCGGAACCCGGAGCAGGTTATCACAGGTATGGCAGTACTTTTCAGGTTTTCTTCATATAAACTACTATTTTAAACATAACCTGGTTAGAAATTAAGAGAAGATAAACTACAATAAGAATACTAAGACATTTAATTACCCCAGGCATAGTATTCGTGAGCAGCAAGCCCGCTCACACCCTCTTAGACACTGGTGCGTCACAATCATTCGTGTCGGAGGATTTCGTGAAAGGACTGGCAGGAGTGGAGCCATTCACCGGGAAGATGATGAGGGTGCGCCTACCCGACGGGTCAGAGATATTGACCTCTGCTCATTGTAATATGGAAGCAAGGATCGGTGGAAAGGCGTTTGAGGCACCAGCGACGGTTCTGAGGATGCCAGATTACGATCTGATCCTGGGCATGACTTGGCTTCATTGGAACCATGCCCAGATCGATTGCGTGGAAAAGAGGATCACCGTGAGACACGGCGACTCCTTCATTGTTATCGAAGGTATTATATCAGCACCCCGTACTTTACTATCGTCTGTGCAGGCCGTTAAGGCACACCTGCAGGGGGAAGAGGTTTATCAGGTCCTCTTTGAGGCGGTCGTAGCCAAGGATTCCATTGCAGATATTCCGGTAGTGCGGGACTTCGCCGACGTGTTTCCAGAGAAGCTACCAGGGTTACCCCCGCACCGAGAGAAGGACTTTCAGATTCAGCTCGTACCGGGGGCTAATCCGGTATCCAGAAGCTCCCTATCGAATGGCCCCAAAGGAGTTGGTGGAATTCCGAAGCCAGCTTCAGGAGTTAGTGGAGGCCGGGTTCGTTCGGCCTAGCTCTTCACCGTGGGGAGCTCCGGTGCTGTTCGTTAAGAAGAAGGACGGGACCCTTCGACTGTGCATCGATTACCGGGCTCTGAATAGGTTGACAGTCCGGAATACTTATCCCTTACCACGGATAGACGAGCTTTTTGACCAGCTGGAGGGAGCCCATTGGTTCTCAAAGCTGGATCTGAGGTCAGGGTACTACCAGCTTCGTATTCAGGAGGAGGACATCCTGAAGACGGCCTTCAGCAGCAGATACGGCTTGTACGAGTTTACCGTGATGCCGTTCGGGCTCACGAATGCACCCTCCGCATTCATGACTTTGATGAATCGGGTGTTCGAGGAGTATCTGGACGTCTTTGTCATTGTATTCATCGACGACATTCTCATCTATTCAAGGACGGAGGAGGTGCACGCGAGACATCTGGCCTTGACCTTGGGGAAGCTGCGTGAGCATGAGATGTTTGCCAAATACAGCAAGTGCCAGTTCTGGCTAAAGGAGGTGGCCTTTCTAGGCCATGTTATCAGTGGAGCAGGTCTGGCAGTGGATCCTGCAAAGATCCAGGCAGTACGGGATTGGCCATCGCTAAAGTCGGCCACGGATGTTCGAAGTTTCTTGGGACTTGCCGGTTACTACCGGAAGTTCGTCGAGGGGTTCTCTCAGATTGCCCTCCCTCTTACGTCTCTGACGAAGAAGGAGTCCCCTTTTATATGGACGCCTCGATGCAAATCTGCCTTCCAGGAGCTGAAGGATCGTCTCACCTCGGCCCCCATCCTTGCTCTTCCATCAGGGAAGGAGGGATTCCAGGTATATACAGATGCTTCCTATCAGGGGATGGGTGCCGTCCTTATGCAGAATGGGCACGTAATCGCCTATGCCTCCCGTCAGCTGAAGCAGCACGAGCAGAACTACCCCGTGCACGATTTGGAGATGGGGGAAGTCATTTTTGCTCTTAAGATCTGGCGACACTATCTCTACGGAGTACATTGTGATATCTTCTCCGACCACAAGAATCTGAAGTACGTCGACACCCAGAAGGAGTTAAACATCAGACAGAGATGCTGGGTGGAGTTTCTGTCGGACTATCCAGTATACCATGCACTACCATCCGGGGAAGGCGAACGTGGTCGCAGATGCTCTGAGCCGGAGAGCGAGTACGACAGGAGTAGGCCCGCAGTTGATGGACTTGGAGTTGATTAGATCATTCGAGGAGATGCAGATTTCGCTAGTGTCTGAGGATGACCCGGAGATGTATATGGAGTACCTGGGGTCGATGGCTACTACTGATGACATTCGGGACCGCATCAGAGATGCGCAGATGCTGGATGAGAGAGCTGAGCAGATATTCCGAGCCTTGGAGGAAGGCACGACGGGAGATTACTCTTTGAGGGATGGGCTCCTGTGTTTCCGAGGCAGAGTCTACATACCAGCAGGAGGACGGATCCGGGAGGATATTTTGACGGAAGCTCATTGCAGCCGATATTCGGTACACCCGGGGATCACCAAGATGGTAAAGGATTTAAAGAGGACGATGTACTGGCCGGGTAATGAAGAAAGATATTACGTATTTTGTGACGCATTGCGAGGCCTGCCAGCTCGTGAAGGCGGAGTGTAGGAACCCGGCAGGTTTGCTGCAGCCGCTTCCGGTGCCGGAATGGAAGTTTGAGGATATAGCCATGGACTTTATACATGGGCTACCTCGATCCCGTGCGGGGAATGACTCGATCTGGGTGATAGTGGACAGGCTAACAAAGGTGGCCAGATTCATTCCAGTGGCAAAGGGCGCACCAGTCAGTGTATTAGTACGGAGGTTCATTGAGCAGTTTGTGCGTTATCATGGGGTGCCCAAGACTATCGTTTCGGATCGGGATGGGCGGTTTACATCCAGGGAATGGAGGTCAGTCCAGGCCCATCTGGGTTCTCGGTTGACATTCAGCACAGCCTTTCACCCTCAGACCGACGGACAAACAGAGCGCACTAACCGTACACTGGAGGATCTGTTGCGACTATGTATTTTGGACCGTGGCGAGCCTTGGGAGAGATTGCTGCCACTGGTCGAGTTCTCGTACAACAACGCTCATCAGTCCAGCATAGGCATGGCTCCATACGAAGCGTTGTACGGGAGGAGGTGCAGAACCCCACTATCATGGGTTCAGGATGAGGATCCGCAGGCACTAGGCTCGGAGTTTGTGGGAGATACAGATGCTCAGATTAGATTGATCCGAGACAGGATGTTGGAAGCCCAGAGCAGGCAGGCGAAATACTACGATGCGAGGCATCGCCAAGTAGAGTTCAAGGTAGGAGACCGGGTTTTCTTGAAGATACGGCCGATGCACGGAGTCTCGCGAGTTCGCGGGCGGAAGAAGCTCAGTCCGAGATATATGGGGCCATATAGGATCCTGGAGCGGATCGGCCCCTTAGCCTATAGACTGGAGCTACCGCCGGAGTTAGCGGGATTGCATGACGTCTTCCACGTCTCCTCACTTCGGAGGGCTCTGCTACGCCCTGAGCAGCTGATTTCCTCGGCAGATGGCCCGGTGGCCTCGGATCGGTCAGTCAACTTGGAGCCTATCAGGATTGACGACACGGCAGTGCGTGTCTTGCGACGGAAGAAGGTTCCGTTGGTCAAGGTTCTGTGGAACAATCATGGGCAGGAGGAGCATACATGGGAGCCACAGGACTTGATGCGGCAAAAATACCCGGAACTTTTTCGTCAGGTATACCTCACAACCCCTGTGGACAATCAATTTGCCTTCCTATTTTAAACCAATGGGACTGAAATTTCAAGAATAGGGGCTAATCTTTTGTTTATTGGGGTGAATATACCTAGTTAGGTGGGCGAATTAATCTTAGACTTGAAACCGCATAAAGCGAACATAACATAGGGATGTAATTTCTTTAATTCTCATGGGATGTTACAAGCTTCTTTTCCCGATTTGAGTCCCGTAGGCTTAACCTTGATTTCGGGGACGAAATCTTTGTTTTGTTTATTGGGATTTGTAACATCCCATTTCCGGCTTGACCCCTAGGAGTCGGTTGGTTGTGGTAGAACCCTGGGAGCCCAGAAATCGAAATAAAACGACCAAGAATTCGGGTCACGGGTTGGTCACGCCCGTGACCTACCTGTCACGCCCGTGACCTAGGGCGTGACTCACTCGACGATCGTCGAACTCAGGGAGACGATCGTCGGACGCCGAATTTTCAACCCGGCCCTGTCACGCCCGTGACCCAGGTGTCACGCCCGTGACCTTGGGGCGTGACTCCTTCGACGATCGTCGATTTCAGTTCGACGGTCGTTGGCCATGAATTGGCCACACGGGCATGTCACGCCCGTGACACACAATGTCACACCCGTGACATAGGGCGTGACCACCTTCGATGATCGTCGATTTTAGTTCGACGGTCGTCGGCCAGGAATTGGCCACACGGGCATGTCACGCCCGTGACACACAATGTCACGCCCGTGACATAGGGCGTGACCACGCTCGACGATCGTCGATCCCAATTCGACGATCGTCGAACCAGAATTGGTCACACGGGCCATTCACGCCCGTGACCCGGGTGTCACGCCCGTGACCACCCGTTCGACGATCGTCGATCTCAGTTCGACGATTGTCGAACCCAGAATTGGCTAACCGGGCCTGTCACGCCCGTGACCTATGTGTCACGCCCGTGACCAAGGCCGAAACGACAGCCAGACTGGAAATTTCGGTAACCGACGCCATAATAAATTCTGATTATGGGAATGAAAACCAAGGGTATTTATGGGCCGTTTCCTACTTTAATTATTTAAATAATTAAGGAAATGTTGGTCCAATAGGAAATCCCCACCTGGCGAGCACCTCTTCATCTCCAGCGTTTCAACTGCCATTCGTCATAACCGAAACGTCATTAAGGGAATTATTAATGGCCGCGGACGTTTCATCCTTTTCCTTTCCCTCCCCACTTGCTGATCTATAAAAGACTCCTAAGAGCAAGAGGAAAAGGTTACACTCTCCCTCAAACTGTTTCAGATTTTCCCCCTTGCTGTTGAAGAACTTCCGGCGACGCCACCACCGCGCCAATGGCTTTCCCGACGCTCTGCACGCCTTCAGCCCGCGAACAAGGTCCTCCCTCCCTCTTCTTCTGTGGATAGATCTTAGAATTCGTTAGGAGAGAAATCGGGCTCAAAAGAGCCAGATCGGGTGAGCGTATTCGTGGTTTTTCCGAAAATTTCATGGTGGCGGGTTCGCCGGAAACCGCCTCTCCGGCGGCCGTGCCGCCGCCCGACGATAGCCCTCACCTCAACAGAGGTGGTGGTGGTGGTGGCCGGCCAGGGAGATGGCTGGATGGCCGGGAAATAGCTTGGAAAAGCTACAGGAAATTAGGTTTTCAGGGCTCTGTTTCGGGCTGTAGAAGAAGATGAACAGTGCCTTTTAATTAGATTTTATTTGTGAAGCAATTTCTGAATGAAAATATCTGTCATGTTAAATAATTTGGGAAAAATACCTAGAGGCTCTTACAGAAAAATGATCAACATAGAAAAGGTAGCCCTTGAAGTCTAGTTTCAATTCAAAATTAATTTCACTCGATTTGGATTCCTGGTTAGACCATGACACCCTTTTTGGTGAGGTCTATCCAGAGGGCCGTCTGGACCTTAGAAAAATTCCCCACTCTAAACCAGTCATCAAAATGACTTGAAATTTGGGGTGTGGTTTAATCTTACCTATATCTAGGTGCTGTCCAAAAATGAGAATTTTTGGGAAATATTTTTCTATAGTTTTGAGAAAAATTCAATAATCCTAGTTAAATTTAATTATATGGTTAAATAATTTCCAAACCCTCCCAAATTTTGGTGAGTGGTCCCTGGGTTCACCATAAGGTTCTGTATAATTTTTCATCTCATTTGGAGATGGTTTGGATTAGAAATGATTAACCCTAAGTTTTGCCCTAATAAGGGGTCTTAGGTTAAAAGTGCACTTTTGAGATTTGAGTGGTCAGATCACCTCAACAGAGGCTGAGACTTTTACCACTTGCTATTAATATTCTCTAGCACCCCCTCATAGAGTTTGAGGTGGATCGGGGTAAGTTTGCCCTAAGAACCAAGGCCAAACCCTAAGGATGGATCTTGGTGGTGTGTGAAGGTCATGGGGTCAGATGACCTTGGATTGACCCGAAATTGGGTGAAGAGAACCATAGGGCCAATATAGTTCTCTGGATGAAATCTTAGTAGATTTGGAGACCGTTGGGATACCTAAAAACCTAGCCCTAGTTTAGGGTGCAAAACTTGTAGAGATAGGGATTGACACTAAACCACACTGAAAAGTGATGAGAATTGGGTAGAATTCATTATAGGGATGGTACAAGCTCTGGATATTTTTCTATGAATTTTATGATCATTATTTTGGATACTTCTTTAATGATTTAGTAGTTGTATGATTTGCTTAGAAAATTTATTATGGAATACACACTTTCTGGAAATTGATGAAATTTAGGCAGGGAACGTTTATTATGGTTTTAATCTCTGTGAATTTTTATGGGATTTTTGGAAGATTAATTCCAAGGCTTGCTTCATTAAGTATGTTTTACCTTGATTATTTGATTAAATCTTTAGTGGTGTTTAGCAAGCTAGTAAAATTATGATTCTCTGCACAAAGATCTTTTATATATCATACTACTGACTAGTAATTTTTCTATAATTTTTCGATGAATAATTTCAGTACTTCCTTCTTTACGTAGATTAACGTGATTATATTGGATAAATTATTTAGAGGCCAAGTACTTTCTATAAAATTCTGAGAATTTGTATTTGAGGTTATCTTGCTGTTATTTAATGATCATGATTTTTGGGTAGCCATTACTTAAGAGGATCATGTACTTCATGTTTAAAATGACCCATGGCCCGTCCTTTGGGAAAATTAAATAAATGTCAGATTAATTAGGGAAATTATAAGTTTCTGGATTTAGACAAATTATGTTATGGTAGACCTCCGTTAAATATTATAGGAGATTCGGAAGATAATTTGGTGTACCTCCCCTTGTGCACCTCATATAGCTTAGGATGGTCTGCATGTAGTAGAACCACGGAAATTCTGATAATTGATGGTTGGTAGGGCAAGCTGAGATTGAGTTCATCATGGGAAGTCAGGATAAGTAGAGTGTGAGACTGGTTAGGATAGGGGAGTACGGGAACGACGAAAGATCGTCCATCCCGGGAAGAAGAGGAAGAGTCTTAATACTCTAGGGTTAGAACTAAAGTAACTAAAAGAGGATCGGGTTAAGGGAGATCAACCAATAATAATAAGTGCCTTGCGAAAGGGAACTTCGGGCCGTAATGCCGCCGTCTTGGTTCCTAGTGCCCCTTGAGAGCCCTTCACGGGGTATACCGGGGGCAGTCCTGGGCTAACGTAAACCATAGGAATAATAAATTGAAAGAGCAACTAGTATAACTAGGGTTGCACATACACACACCTCGGTGGCTAGAAAGGTAGAATAATTGGTTTGGTTGCTTTCAGACAGTAGCTCTGAAGGTAGATGCACGGACGGACTGTCCGAGGGGCCGAGGGCTTGAGGGTTGGAGTATAGAATAAAGGTGGTGGGTCTTCGGTATCTGATTGTCGTTCACACCGACATCGGTACGCTGACTCGGCGGTGTGGGACACTTAGCCAAAGAAAGTCTGGTGGGTACAGCCAGCAGTAGTACGCGGATACTCTAGGTTGTGTTCTTCTAGGGGCGTACGGAAGGGCTAGGCCTGGTAGTGTGGATGCCCGCCTAGGAGTGGGGGGCCCGACCCACTGTCTCCGTTTGCCACTACGGAGGTTCCTGGGAGTGAAGCTAGCTGCCCGAACAGGGGGAACTAAAGGTCTGTGCGCATAGAGTCGTGTGCGTGAGTTGCACTTGCATGAATCATGGCATAGCATATCACTACACTCATATTTGCATACAACCGACACCCCAACGTATAAATCGGTATGGGACTTTTTATACGATGGGAGCCTTGCAGAAGATCCCTTAACTTATAAGTTTGTATGGGCATTCATATAAGTTAAGGTTACATACTTACTGTTCTCTAGCTGCCTTTTTATACAATTTGCTATTTATTAATTGCTCTACCTATTACAACATTTACACTGTTCACCTATTATAAATTGCTAGTTAGGACCACCGTCACCTGCTTGATTATTCTCCACTTTTGTAGCTTCCCTTTCCTCCTCTCCGCCCGGTGCTTAGGAGCCGTGGTGGGAGGGGTAGGGGATGATAGGGCTTAGTCTTTATGACTAATGGTTTTCGAACCAAACATTACAGGAGCTCCGGATGGGAGACAGGGACCAGCACCAGCGGAGTACGGTGCGCATGGAGGTGGGACAGTCTAGCACCGGTGCACCTGCGACCAGCTCCGTGAGTGATTAGTATTTTCTTAGCTTCCGCGATGAGTGACTTGTAGTGAGGACTCTGATGTACTGGGCTCGAGCCCATTTATCTATTTTCCTGTTATTATCTATTGATGGACTGGTTATGATTTCACTTTTATTTACATGATTCTGTGGACTTGTTTACATTTTTTTTGTATAAATACTTCTCTTTCTTGTGATCGAAAAGGGCCGGCAGAATTGGCGTTTTGTAGTGGTTGCCTTCCTGTGAGTCGGTGCCACCGCAAAGCGGCAATTCTGGGCTAAGACCCCGGTGGTTGAAAAAGAAAAAAAAAAGGGGGTCTTACATAAGATAACATGTAAGCCAAGGAAGGGGAGGGTGGGATAGATGGTGTATATAGTCGGATTCGAATATGATAGAGGAGTCAGGTTGTGAGAGCCTTGTTGGCTAAGTTAAGGTTGTGCTTGGGATTGACGATGGATCGTCTATTCCTGGAGGAAGTCTAATTACACTTAGGTTTAGTTCAAGTGTAAGATCAAGAGAGTTGGGATATGGGTAGATACCAATAATTATACGTAGCTTGGGAAATGGAGCATTGAGCTTCAACCCTTTTTAGCTCCTAGTGCCCTCGAGAGCCCTTCACAGGGAATGCCCTGGGCAGTCCAAGGTTAATCTTAAACCGTATGACTAAAATGTCAAAGAGTAAATAGTAAATACTAGGGCTTCACTCACCCCAATGACTCGGGAGGTTAGCTTTGTTGGTTTGTCCGAGTGGTAGGCTCGGTGGTTGTGGAATTGGTCATGTTAGCCAGGCGAGCTGAAGGCTCAGAAGTTAGTTGTAACGGACGGGTCAGTCTGCGGAGCCAATGGATCGGGAATTAATGGTTGCATGTGCATAATGTGGTGGGTCTTCGATATTTGACAATCTTTCCCACAGATGTCGATACGATTACTCAGCGGGTGTGGTTTACACTTAACTAAGAAAAAGACTGGAGGATTTGTCAGTATTAGTACATGGTGACTCTGGTGTGTCCTTTAGAGGTGTACGTAAGGGCTAGGCCTGGTAGTGTGGATACCTGCCAAGAAGTGGGGTAGCCCAACCCACTATCTCCGTTGTCTACTACGGAGGCTCTTGGGAGTGAAGCTAGCTTCCAAAACCGGGGAACTAAAGGTCTGTTCACATAGAGTCGTGTGTCTGTGTTGCACTTGTATGAACATATCGTTAAACCCACATAACATACCATATCATGTCATCATCATACTTCAGCCCTTACCCTTAACGTATAAATTAGTTTGAGACTTTTTATACGTTGGGCCTTGCAAAACGACCCCATAGTTTATAAGCTTATGTGCTTATAAGCTATGATTACTTTCTTTATGGTTATCTGTTACTTTTCTTTATGATGCACTTTAACTTCTACTCTTTACTGCTCTATTACTATAGTATTGCTAGCTCGCATTTCTTTTTGTAGCACTGTGAATATTACTATATAACTACTAGATTAGGTTTGTTGTCACCTGATTTTGCTTTGTGTTTACCTTCAAAAGCTTTTCTATCATTCCTCCCGCACGGTGCCTAGGAGCCACTGGGGTAGGGGTGGGGGAAATCAGGCTTATTCTTTTTGACTAATGGTTAGTGGACCAAACATTTCAGGGTCTTCGGATGAGAGATAGGGAGCAGAAGCAGGAGATGTCGCACCAGCGGAGTACGGTGCACATGGAGGTGGGCCAGTCTAGTATAAGAGCACCAACCTCAGGATCCGTGATTGATAAGTATAGTTTGCTTCTGCGAGAGTGTTATAGTGAGGTCTTGATTTACCGGGCATGAGCCCGCTTATATTTCTACTTTATTATTCTATTTTAGTACCTTTATCTCTATGGACTTTGCTATGATTAATGCTTATATATATGTTGTGATTTTTGTGGACTTGACTTAATTGTCTTCACTATTGTACTTCTACTTCTTTGGTGATCACTAATGCTGGCAAGATCGACATTTTGTAGTGGCGACCCTCATGAGTGTCGGTGTCACCGCAAAATGGCGATTATGGGCGTAAGACCTGGTAGCATTGCAAAAAATTAGGTCTTACAAACTGGAAACAGAGCTAACCTCGATCCGAAGATAAGAAGTCCACAAAACCCAAGGCCACCCCGCGTGTAACGACCCCATCCATTACATGACGTATAATAGAAGGTCCGGCCGGGGCCCCACACTATATGCCACAAACAGACGGTGAGGTCACAGGATAATACCAAACCATACACGCATCCTAACTCAGAGCATGCTAGCGGAAGCTTTAAGTTGTAAATTGAACTCTAACTAGGAATGTCCAATATATAAACCACAGTTATATATACAGCCACGGAATGTACAACAAATACACAGGGTTTGGCCTTAAGGTCTTACAGTTCCTCTTTCCACACCGTATGGATTACAAACATCGGCGCGCAGGCCGGCCATACATGAGTAAAAGCAAAACAAACAAAAACACTCGCATAGCCTTCAAGGGCCAGCCGCAGCAGTAGCAGCAACAGCAGCAAGGGCTTCAGCCCTTCTTTTACCACTTGGCTCTCCAGCACCTGCATAGGGACAATCCACCCAAATGGTGGCAAACATGGCAACGGCCAGCATTCAGCTGACCCAATTATAACAATCCTACCCCTTTCTCGGGGCAGTAGAATTCCTTCCCTGCATAGCATGGTATCAACAATAGCAAATATGTGCTCGCAGGCACACTCAAGCCATCACAACCGTCGGCCTTACGGCCCGACAGTCCGTGCACTCAGGGCACATTCTTGGTGCATCGGAAAACCAGGGTCAACACCACCGTTTACACGGTATTGAGCATTCTAGTCTTTTTGGCGCGCGGGCCTAAGACTCACATTATGCGCTCCAACAAAACCTATAACCAGGCTTACCAGTCGGACGGACATAACGCAGGTACGGATCAGCCACCCCCCGTTGCTCAAGTCGCTGTGCCACCTTGAATACGGAAGTATCCATGGCAATTTATAGGCGCGGGTCGGTTTCACCTTTCCTGTTCGGCAAACTGCCTTTTCATCGAGTTGCAGCCCAACGGCTCAACCGCACACAAAGTGGCAACGCACGACCACAAGAGTTGCAAACAACCCTCTTCATTTCCTGGACTTCATCCAGTACTTCCTGCTGCACCAAGCAACAGGTAGGCACAAGGCAAACAAGCCATAATCACGGAGTCTTCTCCGATATGCAAACAAGCATCACCAATCCAGACCAACATGTCCAGATGGGCTTCACACAGCATGCCTAGATCCGTACTGCAATTCCGGACTCTAACAAGGGGGACTTCACATATCTACCCCAAGGGATGCCACAACCCACCGCACACTCGCGGGGAAGGGTTTTCCCTATGCAATGCAGAAAAGAAGGACTTCACATGTCCAAGAAGGGAGATCGTTACCCTTGACGATCTCTTGGGAGCCATCGAAATCTAGCCGGTGACAAAGAACCGCAGCAGCTTTGCCTTCACAGCGCTGGCCTCGGATCTCGAATCGGACCACGGGAGTTCCGCCGGTGGTTTGATCTCCTCCTCCTTCTTCTTCCTCCTCTCTCTTTCTCTCTTCACTTAGCCAAATGAAGAATGAGCTCTTCTGGTGTTTTAATCCAGCAAGGAATCACCTGAGCCCTTGGATCCTTATAGAGAAAAGGAACGACCACGATTTTCCCAAAATCCCATTTTTTTGGCTGACACGGCCTGTGACACGCCCGTGTCACAGGCTGTGTACCCTTAAGCGGCACACGCGGCACTCATACCGACTGAAATCTACAGAACACGGGCATCGACACGCCTGTGTCGAACCTGACACGCCCGTGTCAGTCATGTGACACGCCCGTGTCACCCCTGCCTCAACGAGCTCCAAAACCAACACGGGTAGGCACACGCCCTCGGACACGCCCGTGTCCAATCTGACACGGCCGTGTTAAAGGATTGGTTCCAGGCCGTGTACTTCCCTGACTCAAACCGGCCATTTCTTGAGTGACACGCCCTGGGACACGCCCGTGTCCCAGGCCGTGTACCCCCGACACACCCTGGGACACGCCCGTGTCCCAGGCCGTGTACCCCCGACACGCCCTGGGACACGCCCGTGTCCCAGGCCGTGTCAAACAGCCTGCACCTCAAATCCAGTTTTGAGATTTTTGGGGTGTTACAATCCTCCCCTCCTAAATAAAATTTCATCCCGAAATTTGACACAGCAAGGAAACAAAAAATACAATGCTATAACTTGATAACTCTGTTATAACAAAAGGTACACGGTCTACGGTTTATACAAACAGCTCGGGAAATTCAGCTCGCATGGTCTGCTTTCGCTCCCACGTTAGCTCTTCACGTCCACAATTGTCCCATCGGACCTTGACCTTCCCGATCACCTTGTTCCGCAACTGTTTCTCGGCTCGATCCTCGATCCGAATGGGCCTCACCTTTGTCGTTAGCCCATAATCGACCGGTACCCGATCATTCTCTACTACTTGAGCTGGATCCTTAACAGCCTTACGAAGTACTGAGATGTGAAATACATCATGTAATCCACCCAAGTCTGCAGAAAGTGCTAGTTGATAAGCAGCTTCCCCAACTCGCTCCACCACCTCAAATGGACCAAGATACCTCGGACTTAGCTTTTTCAAACGCCGAATCCTGGACACGCCTTTGAAGGGTTTGATCTTCAAATATACCCAATCACCCACCGCGAACTCCACGTTTCGGTGTTTGGCATTGTAGTACTTTGCTTGATGATCTTGGGCTATCACTAGCCTCTCCCGAATAGAGCGTATAAGCCAGGTAGCTTCTTCGACTTCCTTTTTCCCACTCAGCTTAGATTCGCCTGCTTCTGCCCAAGCTAACGGTGTACGGCATTTACGACCATACAAAGCCTCAAATGGTGCCATACCGATACTCGCTTGGTAGCTATTATTATAGGCAAATTCTACAAGAAAAATATAATCTTCCCATCTCTTACCAAAGTCTAGGGCGCACATGCGGAGCATGTCCTCCATCGTCCTGTTGGTTCGTTCAGTCTGGCCATCCGTTTGGGGATGAAAGGCCGTACTAAACGCTAATTTTGTACCCAACATTTGATGAACTAGCCGCCAATCATTCGATGTGAATCGCCCATCACGGTCACTGACGATGCTCCGAGGAACACCGTGCAGTCGAACAATCTGCTCCACATAAAGCTTGGCCAAGGTTTCCACTGAATTGTCTCTTTTGTTTGGAAGGAAGTGCGCCACATTTGTCAACCGGTCCACAATCACCTAGATTGAATCATGACCGCGTTGAGATCTCGGTAACCCGTGCACGAAATCCATCGAAATGTCATCGAACTTCCACTCCGGAATGGGTAATGACTTCAGGAAACCGCCAGGCTTCTGGCATTCCGCTTTCACCAGTGCATAAGTATGGCATTCCGCCACATAACATGCTACATCTTTCTTTTGTCCGGGCCACCAGAATAGCTTTTTCTGATCTCTGTACATCTTTGTGCTTCCTGGGTGAACTGAGTACTTTGCAAAGTGAGCTTCGTACATCAACTCTTCCCTCAATTTACCCACACTTGGGACGCACACTCGACCATTTCTTCGTAATAACCCGTTATCCCAAGAGAACTGGTCATCCGGCCCATCTTTAGCATAGCGCTGGAGACTCTCATCAAGCTCCGTTGCTCGCCGAACTCTGTCAGTATGGTCATATTGAACCTCCGTCCAGTTCAAGCATGCATCGGTCGACGAACCCTTGTCAACACAAGATATCTCCAATGCTTCCAATTCCTAGATTAAACGCTGATCATGCCTCTGCAACCAACTTGCCCGTACCGGAGTCTTCCGACTCAAAGCATCAGCGACCACATTTCCCTTCCCGGGAGTATAGTGAATCTCGAAGGTGTAGTCTCCAAGGAACTCCATCCATCTTTGTTGTCGCATATTCAGATCCTTCTGATCCAACAAGTACTTTAGGCTTTTGTGATCGGTATAGATGTCCACTTTAACGCCATAAAGATAGTGCCACCACAACTTGAGCGCAAAGATTACCGCCGCCAACTCCAAATCATGGACGGGGTAATTCCGCTCATGCACTTTCAACTGGCGCGAGCCATAAGCAATCACTTTACCAAACTGCAGAAGAACGCAGCCTAAGCCGCTCCCGGAAGCATCACTATAGATCTCATAGCCATCTGTACCACATGGCGATGTCAACACAGGCGCCGTGGTCAAACGACTCTTCAGGTCTTCAAAAGCACGCGCGCACTCCGGCGTCCAAATGAACCTTTGATCTTTTCTCGTCAGCGTGGTCAGAGGTAAAGCAATCCGTGAGAAGTTTTCCACAAACCGTCTATAGTAGCCCGCAAGCCCAAGGAAGCTCCTGACCTCGGCCCCTGAAGACATCATTGGCCAATCTCGAATGGCACTTATCTTCAACGGATCCACCGCGATACCTTCTCCACTTACCACATGGCCTAAAAAGGCTACTGAAGAGAGCCAGAACTCACACTTTGAGAACTTGGCATAAAGCTTATTCCTCCACAGGGTATGCAAGACCAACCGCAAATGGTTTGCATGATCCTCTTCCGACTGAGAGTATACTAAGATGTCATCGATAAACACAATCACGAACAAATCCAAGTACTCTCGGAATGTTCGGTGCATTAGGTCCATAAATACCGAAGGCGCATTACATAAGCCAAACGACATTACCGTGAACTCATAATGACCGTAGCGTGTTCCAAACGCCGTCTTGGGAATGTCACCTTCCCGAATCCTCAACTGATAATATCCCGATTTCAAATCCAACTTGGAATAGACCGTTGATCCTGCCAGCTGATCGAATAGGTCATCAATCCGTGGGATTGGATATTTGTTTTTCTCCGTCAGCTTATTCAATTCGCGGTAGTCAATACATAACCGCAAACTACCGTCTTTCTTTTTCACAAATAGAATAGGTGCGCTCCAAGGTGACATACTTGGGCGTATGTATCCCTGCTCCAACAACTCTTGCAATTGGACTTTCAATTCAGCCATCTCTTTTGGCGCAACGCGATATGGTGAGCGGGCCACAGGTTTAGTACCTGGCACCAACTCAATAGAGAAGTCAATCTCCCGCTGGGGTGGTAACCCAGGAAGATCTTTAGGAAACACATCGGCAAACTCTGACACAACCAGAACTTCACCGACACTGGCCTTTGGCTCAACAGCTTGAATTAGCGTGAAGAATAACTCCGCGCCCTTCCGAACAGCATTGACGACTTGGAGCGCAGACAACAATGTCCCGCCAACTCCTCGCATACCAGCAAACATCGTCACAAGTCCGGTATTCTGGCCCAGTGTGATCTCCTTGGAGTTGCAATCAATAAAGGCACACTGCTCCGAGAGCCAGTCCATGCCAAAGATCACATCAAACTCCGATAACGGTAGCACAGCTGCACTCAAACCGAAATCTTTACTTCCTATTTGAACATCCACATCGCAAGCCCTAACCGCAAGCATCACACAGCCATTCGGCAATAGCACCCTTATACTATCAACCATCACATGACTCGGCACCCCAATTCGAGATACGAAGTCCTCAGACAGAAAAGAATGCGAAGCACCCGTATCAAACAGGGCTCTCGCCGGACGATTCCGAATCAGGACAAAGCCTGCAGCACACACATCATGCACAAGCTATATATAACAAAAGGCAATAGCACTAAAGCAAGTAAGCTATATTAACTCGTACCTGTAATGACGTCACTTTGCTTAATCGCCTCCTGCTGACCAAGGTGATAAACTCGGGGCTGTGCCTGGGACGCAGAGGAATCAACCACCGCTTTGCCCTTCTCAGCATAAGATGCACCCGTCTTCTTTTCCCCTTTGGGATGAACAACCCGACAATCACGGGCTATATGCCCCACCCGGCCACAAGTAAAGCATGTACGAGACTCCGGCCTTGACGTCTCCCCCGACACAACGGTCGTAGACACTTGTCCAGACGGCTTGGACCTCTTGCCCCCTTTCTTTTGGTAGAACGACTTGCTAGGGCGAGGTGCTTGAACCTCTGGCTTCGACATAACCAAGCCCTTGTTCCCTTGCACCCGTCTCATGTCCTTCTCCAATGCACATGCAGTATCAACCAACGCCTGAAACCATTGGTTCACTGAACTCGAAAGCAGGAACCTCATCTCATCCTGCAATCCTTCATAGAACCTATTCGTTTTCCTTTGGTCATCCGCGAAGATTGTTCCCGCATACCGTCCCAACCTTGTAAACTCATGCAGGTAGGTATCCACGCTATCTTCTCCTTGCTTTAACCGTTGGAACTCATTTTCCATGGCAATGCGTTGCGCCGCTGGGACATGTTTCGCCAGAAATATTCGAGAGAACTCCTCAATCGATACTTGCGTTAATTGCCTGCCTGCCAAATGGTGTACCTCAACCTCGTCCCACCACAACCGCGCCTCTCCTTCAAGCATGAAGGTGGCCAAGGTGACCTTTAAAGTTTCCTCCGCCCTGATCGCTGTCATTATCCGCTTGACACGCGATAACCAATCCTCTGCCTGCGTTGGGGATCCTAGTCCCGTAAACGTAGGCGGACTGAAGCTCATGAATTGCTTCAACTGTCGGTCAGCTGCTCGTGGATCGACAGCCTCAACCGGCTCGGGTCTTACATCAACACGAACTGGCACTACTGCCGGCTGCGCTTGCCCGGTCGGCTGAATCATGGCAAATAGAGCCTCAGCAACTAAGCGAACAGTTTCCGCAGATGGAGGAGGTGTTGGCACCTTAGCTGGTGCCGCACTCTCATCAGAGTGCTAGGGCTCAGACTGCCCAGCACCACTACGCGTCACCTATAGGTGGACAAGACACACATTAGCGATCGTATGCAAGCAAAACAACAGAAAAGGAACACGCAGATTCCTCAAACAAGATTATGTACATTCCTTAGTGGACATTCCAGAGTTCATTAGCGTTACAGTAGGGCGCACAAACACGCGCTCGCCACCCCAGAAAAGAATTCGACCACGAATTCGAAAGAGGAAGACCGAACGAATCTGATACCAAAATGTAACGACCCCATCCATTACATGACGTATAGTAGAAGGTCCGGCCGGGGCCCCACACTATATGCCACAAACAAACGGTGAGGTCACAGGATAATACCAAACCATACACGCATCCTAACTCAGAGCATGCTAGCGGAAGCTTTAAGTTATAAATTGAACTCTAACCAGGAATGTCCAATATATAAACCACAGTTATATATACAACCACGGAATGCACAACAAATACACAGGGTTTGGCCTTAAGGCCTTACAGTTCCTCTTTCCACACCGTATGGATTACAAACATCGGCGCGCAGGCCGGCCATACATGTGTAAAAGCAAAACAAACAAAAACACTCGCATAGCCTTCAAGGGCCAGCCGCAGCAGCAGCAGCAACAGCAGCAAGGTCTTCAGCCCTGTATTTACCACTTGGCTCTCCAGCACCTGCATAGGGACAATCCACCCAAACGGTGGCAAACACGGCAACGGCCAGCATTCAGCTGACCCAATTATAACAATCCTACCCCTTTCTCGGGGCAGTAGCATTCCTTCCCAGCACAGCATGGTATCAACAATAGCAAATATGTGCTCGCAGGCACACTCAAGCCATCACAACCGTCGGCCACACGGCCCGACAGTCCGTGCACTCAGGGCACATTCTTGGTGCACCGGAAAACTAGGGTCAACACCACCGTTTACACGGTATTGAGCATTCTAGTCTTTTTGGCGCGCGGGCCTAAGACTCTCATTATGCGCTCCAATAAAACCTATAACCAGGCTTACCAGTCGGACGGACATAACGCAGGTACGGATCAGCCACCCCCCGTTGCTTAATTCGCCGTGCCACCTTGAATACGGAAGTATCCATGGCAATTTATAGGCGCGGGTCAGTTTCACCTTTCCTGTTCGGCAAACTGCCTTTTCATCGAGTTGCAGCCCAACGGCTCAACCGCACACAAAGTGGCAACGCACGGCCACAAGATTTGCATCCAACCCTCTTCATTTCCTGGACTTCATCCAGTACTTCCTGCTGCACCAAGCAACAGGTAGGCACAAGGAAAACAAGCCATAATCACGGAGTCTTCTCCGATATGCAAAAAAGCATCACCAATCCAGACCAACATGTACAGATGGGCTTCACACAGCATGCCTAGATCCATACTCCAATTCCGGACTCTAACAAGGGGGACTTCACATATCTACCACAAGGGATGCCACAACCCACCGCACACTCGCGGGGAAGGGTTTTCCCTATGCAATGCAAAAAAGAAGGACTTCACATGTCCAAGAAGGGAGATCGTTACCCTTGACGATCTCTTGGGAGCCATCGAAATCTAGCCGGTGAGAAAGAACCGCAGCAGCTTTGCCTTCACAGCGCTGGCCTCGGATCTCGAATCGGACCACGGGAGTTCCGCCGGTGGTTTGATCTCCTCCTCCTTCTTCTTCCTCCTCTCTCTTTCTCTCTTCACTTAGCCAAATGAAGAATGAGCTCTTCTGGTGATTTAATCCAGCAAGGAATCACCTGAGCCCTTGGATCCTTTTAGAGAAAAGGAACGACCACGATTTTCCCAAAATCCCATTTTTTTGGCTGACACGGCCTGTGACAAGCCCGTATCACAGGCCGTGTACCCTTAAGCGGCACACGCGGCACTCATACCGACTGAAATCTACCAGAACACGGGCATCAACACGCCCGTGTCGAACCTGACACGCCCGTGTCAGTCATGTGACACGCCCGTGTCACCCCTGCCTCAACGAGCTCCAAAACCAACACGGGTAGGCACACGCCCTCGGACACGCCCGTGTCCAATCTGACACGGCCGTGTTCAAGGCTTGGTTCCGGGCAATGTACTTCCCTGACTCAAACCGGCCATTTCTTGAGTGACACGCACTGGGACACGCCCGTGTCCCAGGCCGTGTACCCCCAACATGCCCTAGGACACGCCCGTGTCCCAGGCCGTGTCAAACAGCCTGCACCTCAAATCCAGTTTTGAGATTTTTGGGGTGTTACTCCGCGCGAGCTTAGTTTGAGGACAAACTAGTAGTGGAAGCAATGGTGTGCCCATAAAGGGAATCACACGCAAAAGTCCCCTTCTTCATTATTTCTATTTGTAAATTGTTGGGTACATTGGACACAATATACTTGATTTGAAGAAGCCCTTTCAACTCAAAGATATACACACGTATGTATTTGATGTATGTTTCAGTTTATGTATGCAGGTTGCCTATTTCATATTTATTGGATAGGTGGTTCAAGTCATATTGATAGGTGGACTCAATGAAGCTGACTGGAAAGTGAAGAAAATTTCATAAGTACAAAAGCGTCGAGTGAAGTCAGCACAGTCAACACCTAGCAAATTGCAATGTAGAAAAATGTCTAAGTACAAAAGTGTAGACACACTTCAACTATATCGACACCTTTTCAAGAGCAGTGTTAAGACAAGTCAGTTATCTCGACACTTTGAAGATTAAGTCAGCAGTGTCGAGAGAAGTCAGATATCTCGACACCTTAAGACAGAAGTGTCGAGACAATACAACTGTCACAACACAATGTAGAACTGAAGTACAGACTTAAAGTGTCGACACTTAATACACAGTAGTGTCAAGACAGTTAAACAGTCTCGACACATTGAAAAATTAAAACAAGTGTCGACACCGGGCAGGCTAAAGTATTGAGACAATTCAACTATCTAAACATAGTGAAGAATAAAGCAATTGTCGACACCCGGCGGGCAGTAGTGTCGAGATAATTCAACTGCCTCGACATAATGCAGATTTAAAGATGTCGACACAGACAACTGTTGTGTCGAGATAAGTAAACTTTCTCGACACCTTCAAGTTTAGACTGATAATTCTACTAAGTAAAATTGTGTCGAGACTGCTAAGATGTCTCGTCACCTTCTAAGAACAGTTAAGCAATACAGTGTCAAGATACTTTGGACATCTCAACACTTATGTTTCTAAAGATGTGTAGATTCAACACAAAAGTTTCAAAACATGTCAGAAATGTCACATCAGCTACAGTATCGTGATATCTCATCAAAAACTGTTTGAAGGAAGAATTAGTGTATGATGGAATAATGATGACATCATCAATAGGAAGCCAACAACCCGTGAAGTCTATAAATAGAGGGGTCGTCTATACAAAATAGAGCGATCAGAACACAATCAGAAATTCAACAAATCAATTCTCATTCTAATTTCTTTCAAGTCAGGGGAGGACGACAAATCTAAGAAGTAGAAGGCAGACAAAGGCCTTCAAGAAAATCTGCTGATCCTTTCAACAAATTAATCAGTGGATTAAGGTGGATCTGTTCTATAAATTCTTCAAGGAAATCAAGCTGATCATCAACAAGAAGATTGCAAATCTAGAGAAGTATCTTTTCAGCTATTTTGTTTATCAAGAATTTATTCTTTGCTGCTGAATTAAAGAATTAGAATTCTCAGATAAGCAAGATTACAAGATTGCTAATTTCTGAGATTATTATCATTCTAATTTACCTCTTTATTTTGTAAGATCTATTTTAGATCTGAGTGAGTAGGAGATTAATTATCTAAGTTGTAAGCCTAATTTATAAAGGCTGGGGTAGGGTTCTTAAGATACCTGAGGTAGGTGATTTGTGTGGGATCACTGAGGTGTAAGCCTGCTTTATAAAGGCTGAGGTAGGGTTTTTGAGGGACCTGAGGTAGGAAATTGAGTGAATCTCTGAGGTAGGACCTATTGGTCTTAGTGTAGGTTTCTTACCATAAACTGAGCCTTTAAGATCTTTTGATCTGAGTTGAAGAGGAGGAGATATAACCGTATCTATCACATTGCTAGTGAGGAAGAAGGGGAAAGTGGATGTACCCTAGATAGGGGAACCACTATAAAATTTCTGTGTACTGTAGATTGATTGTGCTATGTTTTGTGAATTGCTTGTGCTGTGTTCAGTGGCTTGCTTGTGTTGTATACTTTGAATGTTTTTGTTTAATATTTTGCTAAATAGTTAATTAAAGTGACTAATAAATTTAAAAGACACATATTCACCCCCTCTAGGTGATTAACTACCCATAAAATTAGCTTTCAAGTGGTATTAGAGGGAGATTATTCAAATAAAGTCCTAACAGTATGAAAAAGATCCTAAGGGTAGTTGAAAAATATCAGATCTTATGGCTTCTGGATCTCACAGAGAACTCAGTTATATGAAGCTTCCAATATGTACTAAGGATAACTTTGTTATTTGGAAGCAAATGGTGAGATTGTTTATGGAGGCATCAGATCCAAGAATCTTGATCACAGTATAAGAAGGGCAATATATACCCATGAAAGTATCCGTCTTAGATGCCAAGGTGCAAACCCCTAAGAAATTGTCTGAAATGACAAAGGATGAGGTGGTTCTTGCCACCATTGATAAAAGTGCACCTAATATAATTGTCAGTGCTATAAATAATCCAACCTTTTAGAACTTAGTGCACTGTAAAACATCCAAGGAGATGTGGGACACGCTATAGTCTATATGGAAGGCACAAAAGAAGTCAGAGATGACAGAACGTCTCTACTCAACCAGCAGTATGAGGCATTCAGATAAGGGAAGACTGACTATATAAGACTATATTATTAAAAGTTCTTTAGAATTGTCAATGAATTAAAGAATTATCGCAGAGAATTCTCAAAATATGAGCTAAATGACAAGTTTCTAATAACCATAAATAAAGAATGAAACATAAAGATTTGTGTAGTAAGAAAGATGGGGAATCTTAGGAATATGTTACCTCAGGATTTGTATGGAAAGCTATTGTCATATGAGCTTCAGTTAAATTCCAGAAAAGCTGAAGTTGAATCAGCCAGAAGTTCAAATCAGACCAGATCTGTAGCTTTCAAAGCTGACTCATCAAAGAAGACCAGAAGAGAAATTCCATCATCACCAAGATGGCATGAAGATAGAGTTAGCACTAGCACTAGTTCATCATCAGAAGAATTATCAGATGGAGAATTGACAATATTCTCCGGATAATTCAAGAAGATGATGAGAAGAAGGAAGCAATGGATGAAGAAGAAACTTGTTAGCCAAGTTCCAGTAAAAGCTAAGATAAACTCAAAAACAAATTTATAGTCAGGTATGATACAAATCAGAATAAACAAATTAAGACTGTCATTGTTTGTTATTGCTGTAACATGCCTGAATATGGCATAGCTGACTGTCAAATAAAAAGAAAGGAGAATAGGAAGTCCAAGGATAAGAAGTTCTATAAAGATAAGAAATCAGAAAAGGGTCTGATGGCAAATAAGCCAAAGACTTTATCATATAGTGATTCTAATTAAACTGAAATAGAAGAAGAACATACACACATTAGACTGTTCTCTTATGAAGAGGAATTCATCATAGAGGCCATATACAAGGGAAATAACTCCACAACTTCATCACACTAGTGTGACTCTGAAGATAATATGGAGGTTAACTTGATGACACTATCTGATGATCCAAAAACAAAAATTCTTAACTCTCGGGATACTCAAGTAATCTATGACAACTCAATTTGTTCTAAAACTTCTGTTTATGAGACTAGGGATGAGTCAGACTCATGTAACTCAAATTTTGAGTCACATAAGTCCAACTCTAAGACCGAACTGTAGAAGCTTATAGTTAAATTTGGAAAAATTCTAGAGGCTCTTGTAATGAGCAAAAAGCTTGTCAAAGAACAAGCCATTGAGATTTCATCTCAAAAAGGCCTTGAGTAAAATCATGAGATTGCTACTCAGAAGATTGGTCTTCAAAGTTCAAAGTTGGCTAAGTTAAATAAGATCATTGATGATCAAATCATGTTTCTAAAGCAAAAGGATGTAAATATTCAAGAGTTAGAACTTAAACTCCAAAATAAGAAAAGAATTGTTCAATAGTTTTCTAGACCTAAAACTGTTCTCCCCATTATAGATACATTCTAAGGAACACTTGGAAGTGGACTTAGTTATGTTAAACCTAAGATAAGAAGAGTCAAAAAGCTTACAAGACAAAAAGGTCCAGTCATGCAACAACCTGTGTTCCAGACTAAGGGAAAAGAAATCCAAAAGTCTGGACCAGTTATACCAAACTCATATGCGAACAGGAAAGTTATTCCTAATGTTCTTGCTCCAAGGAGGACTGTTGTGACTGAGAGACAAAACTATTATTATGCTCCTAGTCAAAATACAACTATTAAGTTTGCTGATTCCTATCCTACGAAATGTCAGCATAAATTTCTTTTTATTCCTCCAAAGAGGAGGTATAAAAGATATAAGTGCTGGTGTTGTGGAAAAATTGGACACTTTGCCTTAGACTGTTGGTTAAATCAAACTATGTCTCATGTCAGAAGATGTTCCTAGCTAAGAAATTTTCAGGTGGTCTCAATAGATCCCCAGCTAACAAGAACCTAGGACCCATGACAATTTGGGTTCCTAAGGATAAATAAATTCTTATTTTGTAGGTATGTCCAAGCACAAGAGATAGGCATATCTGATACTTGGATAGTTGATGTTCCAGACACATGACTGGAACAAGGAGCAACTTGAGTGAATTTATTCCAGTGAAAAATGGACAAAGGGGATCTTCGATGGAGCTGACAAAGGGATTACAAGAGGTTATGGTAAGATCTGAAATGGCTTAGTCATTTTCACTAAAGTAGCTTATGTGGAAGGGTTGCAACACAACCTTATAAGCATAAGCCAACTTTATTATCTTTGCTATGACATTTCATTCTACAAGGATGAGTGCCTCATAAAAAAGCCAAGTTACTAAAAGGTCATCTTGACAGGCACTAGGTGTGGGAATGTGTATTGCTTAAATATTCTTTGTCTAAAGTCAGACTCACCCATATGTCTAGTTGCAAATGAGAAAGCCTCACACTATGTCAAATTGCACCAGATGCTAGCTCATTTGAACTATAAGGTCATTTGCAAGCTTTTTAGTAAAGATCTAGTTAGGAATGGTACTTACATTAAATGCTCTGAGGAGAAGAGCATTTGCTCTGCATGCCAAAAAGGCAAGAAGACCAAAGCTTCAATCAAAAGTATTGATACCAAAGACTCAAAGAGGTGTTTATACCTCTTGTATATGGACTAGTTTGGTCCTATATCAGCTCAAACTATAGGAAGGAAAGTCTACACTTTTGTGATTGTTGATGATTATTCCAGATTTACTTGGGTTTTCTTTCTAAGGGAAAAGTCAAAAACTCCTGATGTTTTCAAGACATTTGTCAAACAAATATAGAATGAATTGAACAGTTTTGTGGTACGAATCAGAAGTGATCATGGAACTGAATTTCAATCTTAATGCATGACAAAGTTTTGAGAAGAACTTGGGATTTAACAAGAGTTTTCCAAGCCAAGAACACCCCATCAAAATGGAATTGCTGAGAGAAAGAACATAACTATCATTGAAGCTAGAAGAACCATGCTGAGTGATTCTTCTCTCCCAGAATTTTTTTGGGCTGAAGCAATTAACACATCATGTCATGTTCTTAATAGAGCTTCAATCAACAAAAGTTTGAACAAGATTCCTTTTGAACTAATGAAGGGTAGAAAACAAAACTTGGCCTATTTTAGAATCTTTGGATGTAGATGTTTTGTCCTTAATAATGGGAAAATATACAAAACACTATTTCTAAGGGAAATCAAAGGCAAGACCATCTTAGTACAAATATATGTAGATGACATTATATTTGGTTCTACTGATGAGTCACTTTGCACTAAGTGCGCCAAACTTATGCAAGGTAATTTTGAGATGAGTAGCATGGGTGAACTCAAGTTTTTCTTGGGCCTCCAAGTTAAGAAAACTATAGATGGACTTTCATTAATCAGTCTAAGTTCACCAAGGAGATAATCGAGAAGTATGGCATTGAAACAACCACTTCCATGAGAACTCCTACGGGGTCCAGTATGTCTTTAGATAAGGATGATGCTGGCAAGCCAGTTGATATCACCTTGTATAGGGGCATAGTTAGATCACTGCTCTATCTAACAGCCAATTGACCAGACATAATGTATGCTACTTGTGTCTGTGCTAGGTATCAAGCTTGCCCTAAAGAATCTCACTATAAAGCAGTTAAAAGAATAATGAGATATCTAAGGGGCACACCTAATCTTGGCCTATGGTATCCCAGGAATAGTGATTTTTAACTGACGGGCTTTTCAGATGCATATTATGTGATGAGTCTGATATTTATAGGGTTTTTCGGTATCATCTGGGCCTATTTTCTCACACGTGCACTGCATTTCAACCGGTAATCGGTTATATTTGCTTCGATCGGTCAATGACCACACTGTGTACCACTTTGGCCCGAGGGTGTGCAATTGCGTATTTTGTTGTCGGGGGTAAGCACATGGTGCTTCCCATGGCTCTTCCTGGTTGTTTTTGCTGTGTATTGGTGCAGGCAGTTTGTGCTCTAGTTTTGGTTTTTACTATGCAGGCGGTGCGTTTTCCCCAAGGCAAGATATTCTGATTTATGGAAAACGCACGGTCGTGCGTTTCCTTAGCGCACGCTTTTTGCCCGATTGTGCATTTTGTTGAGCAGAAAAAGGGTAGAGGAGCTCGACGAATATCATCGAGTTGAGCTCGGCGATATTCATGCAGGGTTAACGCATGGTTTCTTTGAAACCGTGCGCGAAGGAAACACACGGTTTTCCTGTAGCTGCTTTGATTTATTGTGCTCTGTGGTTAATTGTGCGAGTTGCTCAAGCACGGGCAGAAGTGCCCGTGCGCGAGTAAAACACACAGTTCTATCTGCTTGGCAGAAATTTCTTCTTTCTATTGTTACCCATGCATTTTCCATCACGCACGGGCGGAAGCGTCCGTGCACGAGGAAACCCACGTGTCAGCTCTTCTTCTTTCGCAAGCTTGTTCTGAGATTTAATATCATACGGTTAACGCACAGTCGTTCGCCAAACTGTGTGTGACCATATTTCTGACTTTTATTTTTAAGCCGCAGGTCTCATTCGCCCAAGGGATCCAATCCGCCATTTCCACTCCTTTGAATGGGATAATCATCCAGCAGCCGCTTTTTTATCTCTCCTCTTTGGAGAGCTCTACTGGCCACCGTTCTCTCTCAAAAAGATCTCAATAGCTTCATCTTTGGCCACCATCATCTTCTCCAAACTCAAAGCTCCGTTTCAAGCTCTTAGGTGCTGCGTACGTGGAGTTCTCCAGTCAGGTTTAACCCAAAGTCTAATCACGAATAAGATAGGCTATTAGAAGGAAGTGACAACCCCTCTTAACCCCGGATGTCATCTGTAGACCGAGCATGAACAAGGCCTGACAACCCTTGACTCTGGCCGTGAATCTCGGAAAGTCTTCGTGCCTTTGGTTGTTTCTCTCCCCCTTTCTCTTTTAGTAACTTTGCTCTTGAATGCGTGTTGTTGGATTGATGAGTACGAACTTGATTTAGTTAATGATTTCAGCATGTTTATGTGTTGAAATATTTTAGTTCTTGATTTTGTTGGTGCGCTTCCATCCTTTGTGTTCTTGACGCGATATCGCCGTCCTAAAAAATTATTAGGAGCGTGCGTGGCGAAGAGGTGACTGCGACCCTGAATGGTTTGTCCATCCTCCTTAATACTCGCTTGAGTAATCCACCCAAGCGACGAGGTGAAGGAGACCCGCATTAGTTTTATTAGTGTTAAAATTAGCAAACCAAAAATCAAAACCCCTTGTTACGTTGCCACTTGCAATCCCTCTTTCAATAGCGAAGTCACACTCCCTACCTGCACTCCTCGAGAGTTTGATATCCGGGAATTCAACTCCTCAACTTTATTACTTGACTACGATCGGTACACTTGCCGAAAGTGCCATCAAGTTTTTGGCGCCGTTGTCAGGGAGTACAACTGTTGTGTGTATTTTTCTATTGGAAAAGTTATTGCAAGCGTTTTTGGCATTTTGATCATTTTTTTTGTTTTGTGTGTTGTATGACAGATCAAAACCCCAGGAATATAGAGGAAGATCTTGGAGTAGATCTTGACACCGCACGAGCGAGGTGAGCTCCCCGGCGTGCTGCTGCTGCTGAAGGTAGAGAAAGAATGGAAGAGTTAGGTCAAGGAGGAAATGGCCTTAGTGAATGGGTTGTTGAGGACTAGGAGGTTGTCAAACCCCGTATTAGGACAATGTGTGGCTTCACGACCCCTACTGTGGGAAGTGTTTACCCTGACTTCGACCCGGCCATTGTAAACAACCACTTCGAGATAAAGCCTTCCATCCTCAACATGATAAGAAATAACATGCAGTTTTCGGGCTTGCCAAATAAGGATCCGCAGCTCCATCTGACGGAATTCATGGATATTTGTGGCACCTTCCGCTACATTGGCATTACTGATGACGTGGTAAAGCTAAGGCTATTCCTGTTTTTGCTGAGGGACAAGGCAAAAACGTGGCTCCGTACTATTGCTCCCAAGACTGCAACTACGTAGGAGGCTCTTTCCACGATGTTCCTAGCTATATTCCACCCGGTGGACAAAATAGTGAACGCCCGAAGGGAGATAACCACTTTCTGGCAGCTGGACCAGGAAACTTTATCTGAGGTCTGGGAGAGATTTGCTGATCTATAGCGTCGATTCCCCCAGCATGGCTGTGAGCCGTGGAATTTAGTGGAAATATTTTATTTTACTATTGAGCCCAATTACAGGGCTATGATCAATGCGACAAATGGAGGCACTATCATTAACCCGACTCCTGACGAGGCATTGCAGCTCCTTCGCGATACCGCTTCTCATAGTATGTATTGGACTGCTGGATGAAACACACATAGGGGTGCAAGAAATTTGTTCAAGGTGAATACGGTGCTGCCGCAAGCTGAGGCGAGCCATCCTACGATGGATGGAATAATGATGCTGACCAGATCGACCCCTCCTCCAGCTCAGGAGATGGTTATTTTGTGCCAGGGTGGTGGAAACCCCGACCATCATACTTATGAATGCCTAGCTGGAGAAGCTTTTGTTGATCCCTCAGGTATATCTACTGACGAGAGTGTAAATTTTATAAATAACCAAAACTATCCTGCTCCTTATAACAATACTTATAACCCGAATGTGAGAAATCATCTGAATTTCTCCTGGAACCAAAATGCTCCAGGTCAAATGTGGCAGGGAGGCTAACATCAGTTTGATGCTCAAGCCTCTAATAGCCAGCTACAACTGCCGCAATCGGGTTATAATCAGAATGCGCAGGGGACGTGAAAGAGTGCGTTGGAAGAAATGATGGAGAAATTTGTGGAGATGGCCCAATACAACATGGCCACTCAGACCACCTCCATGAGAAATTTTGAAACACCGCTGGGGAAACTGGCCCAAGTGTTTTCCGAGTGTACTCATGGCGCCCTCCCGAGCAAAACAGAAAAAAATCCTCGTGAGCAAGGGAAGAGTGTCGGGGAGGCGGATGAGTGCAATAAAAATGAAGTGGTCGTAAAGTGTGAAATAAATGAGGTCGAGACGGTGGCCTTATGTGATTCCGGATCTTCTTGCAACATTCTTGCTTTGTAAGATGCTGAGAAATTTAATTTGAATATTCAGTCGAATGTCTGGAAATCGCACGTGCTAGCCGACAGGTCGGTGGTGAAAACCGACGGTGATATAAAGGAGGTGGAAGTGATCTTGAACAGTGTTCTAGTGATCGAAGATTTCCAGGTGTTGGGACCATTGGGGAATAATTCAAAACTCATCTTAGGGGTCCCCTTCCTAAAAGCTAGCGAAGTTACGCTATCGTTTAATGCGAGCGGCATCACCTTGGCATCCAAGGTTGCTTTTCCCTTACCGCCGTCAATTCCCCCTATAATTCAAAATGAAGCTAGAAAACTGTTGAAATTGAATGTTGTGTTATCTGATGTTTTGCCTAGTACAACTGAGACATGTGTACTACAGAAAAAGGAAGACCGGGCTATGAAAGTGGCAGAAATGCTGATGATAGCTGAAGAAGAGACGAAGACGGAGTTTCTTTGAGTGAAACAAGATTCGGATAAGAAGAAACGTGAGCGGAGTACGGTTGTTGAGAGTGTGCATAAAATAGATTTAATAACTTTTATTAAGCCGAATAAATTGTGTAAAATAGCTAAACAGGTTACTTGGGCTGATCTATCACCCGCTGCGGGTGAGGAAAGGATGCCTCCAGTCGGAAAATCCAGAGTTACCTCTAAAGTGGATCGGGTGGTTGTTCCTCCATGGCGATCCCCATCCGTAGATTAAAAAAAGAGAACTGAGAAAGCACAAGGTTCAGGATTTTGCCCACCAGTGCGAGA
The DNA here is from genome assembly GCA_039513925.1 of Platanthera zijinensis. Taxonomy (NCBI): domain Eukaryota; kingdom Viridiplantae; phylum Streptophyta; class Magnoliopsida; order Asparagales; family Orchidaceae; genus Platanthera; species Platanthera zijinensis. The sequence goes on from CM077085.1 coordinate 134,057,795, forward strand.
AGGAAGAGGCTAGGGGCAAGAGAGATTCGTCTTCCCTGTGACCTAAATCTTTTGCTTCTTCCTCATCTTGCGTGACTGGGTGGATCTATCACAAGTCAGCATTTAGCTGAGATGTGAAGGATCTCTGGAGCCCTCCTCCTTTCTTTTAGTTTATTTTTTTTGCTTAATGTTGTGTGTGTCTTTAGACTTTTTCGTTGCATAAGGAGCTTATGCTCTGAACATTATATAAAACTGCTAAAAAGGTATTTGGTCCACCTTAAGGACGGTAAAGAAAAGGGCTTATGGGAGACAACCCAATTTTGCTGCATTTAATTTCTTCAATTTTGCTGCTGTGATTATATGTTTATAGTATTCGTACTTGGAGGTATTCTCTTTTGTAGGTAGAGTTCATTTGGGTCGTGTACTTTCTATTGAAAATAACGTCGATCTTCTAGTATGCTCATTTGCTGAGCATGGGGTAACCTCTCCCCCAACTTTTATTTCCTTAACTTTATTGCAAATCTTGTGTTAGGATGTTTAGATTAAGTCTGGTGTGGGAGAGTTATGCGGGTTACCTGTGCACATGTATCACTATCACTTTCATACAAGAACCATATTTTTATTTTTTGTTTTCATGATATCATGTATGCATTATGCACCTACACCCACATGAGCGCGATCTTAACCACGCGCACGGCTCGAGTCAAATGTATTTCATTTGTGTAAACTTTAAAAAAGCGGTGTTGGATTAGGATTTTAGGATAGAGTACTGTGAAACTCGTGCAGTGCTCCTAATTGAGTACTCACGGTCTGTGTAGAAATAGTATAGATTTAATTTTTTTTTATGCTCGTAGATTTATACTTTTTCTGCAGATGTAAATATTGTTTGTACTACTAAAAAATGTTGAATATGGTGTAATCGAATGTAGTGTATGGATGTGTGTAGCAATCACTAGACTTGTTTTGCTCGAGTCGGGAGGAAGCATCATCTTTCTAGATGGCTAAGAACTTGCCCGAAGATACTCTCGAAGCATTGATGCATGGTTAGTCAAGCGTGAGAATGATGTAGGCCATCATTTTAGCCTGGTTGAGCCTTTTACCCCGTCCTGAAGTAATCCTTGTTAGCCTATGTTGGGCCTATCCCTCCTTTTTATTTAGCCCTACTCCGTGATCACCAAAGCATAAAAGCTTTTCCAAATAGCACACCCAAATCTCTAAATATTAGTAGATTACTTCCTACATTTGGTGATGTTGTTGTGGTGCAGTTTTGTGATTGTGAGTCTGAGTTTTCATGTTAATATGTGATGAATGTGGTTTTAAAAAAATTACAAAATTTTGGAAGAAGAAAAGAAAAGAAAAAAATTATTTCATATGAAATAAGAAAGTGAAAAAGAAAATTCCATTTGTGATTTTATTTCTGTGGCGATAGGCGGTGCACACACCCTTATTATCAAGTTCAAGTCTAGTGGTGTGGTGCACCTGTAATCTTTGGTAGGGTAGAAGATAATCTCTCGTATGAGCTCATTTGGGTTGTGAATAACTGCTATTTTTTCTCTTTTTGCATCCTTACCTACGTATACACCCAATCCCCATTATTATCCTAAAGTCCTACGGATTCATGCTTGAGTTAAGATAGCGCCGTGGAGAGAGTGTGAACGGGCAAGCGTATGGTCCCCGACATTAATGGATTTCTTTGGAGGTGAACACGAGGCTCGATCTTTGGAAATGCTCATCTGAGTGGCATGCCTACTTTCTTCCTATGTATGACCAAACAATTCTCCAGAATTCCAATTTTGTGTAGATACAATATTTATTTATGCCTGTCAATAGTATAAACTCCGTGGTATAATTAAAAAGTTTATCTATTATATTTTTTATGCCCATGATGTAATTGATTTCTCGCAATACTTTATTTTGAAATTACTGAGCCAGCTAACTGTTTTCTAGTCTACGGATTGATGATTTTCTCGGGACGAGCAATTGTTTAAGTCTGGTGGTGCGATGAGTCCGATTTTTATAGATTTTTTTGGACTCATCTGGGCGTGTTTTCTCACACGTGCACTGCATTTCAACAAGTAATCAGTTATATTTGCTTCAATCGGTCAATGACCACATTGTGCACGGCTTTGGCCCGAGGGTATGCAATTGCGCATTCTATTGTCGGGGGTAAGAACATGGTGCTCCCAATGGCTCTTTCCGATTGTTTTGTTGTGTATTGGTGCTTGAAGCTTGTGCTCCAATTTTGGTTTTTGCTGTGCAGGCGGCGTGTTTTCCCCAAGGCAGGAAATTCGTATTTATGGAAAATGCATGGTCGTGCGTTTCCTTAGCGTACAATTTTTGCTCGATCGTGTGTTTTGTTGAGCAGGAAAAGAGTCGAGTGGAGCTCTACGAAAAACGTCGAGTTGAGCTCGACGATCTTCACGCACGGTTAACGCACGGTTTCTTCGGAACCGCGCGCAAAGGAAACACATTATTTTAATGTTGCTGCTTTGATTTATTGTGCTCTGGGGTTAATCATGCGAGTTGCTCACGCACGGGCAGAAGTGCCCGTGCGCGAGTAAAACACACGGTTCCACCTACTTGCCAAAAATTTCAGCTTTCTCTTGTTACCCGTTCTTTTTCCTACACGTACGGGCGGAAGCGCTCGTGCGGAAGGCAATGCACGGGTCAACGCTTCATCTTCCGTAAGCTTGTTCTGAGTTTTAATATCGCACTGTTAACGCATGGTCATGCACCAAACCGTGCGTGACCATTATTTTTTTCTTTTCTATTCAAGCCGCAGGTCTCATTCACCCATGGGATCCAGTCCACCATTTTATTCAGCATTTTTCATATACATCTTAATTGTCATATTTTTGTATTAATGTGTATATCATTGAATTGGGGTTATGACTTCTCTATATAGGGGGAGATTATTGGGTACATTAGACACAATGTACTTGATTTGAACAAGCCCTTTCAACTCAATTATATACACAAATAAGTATTTGATGTATGTTTCAATTCATGTATGCAGGTTGTCGATTTCATATTGATTGGACAGGTGGTTCAAGTCATATTGACAGGTGGACTCAAAGAAGCTGACAAAGAAGTGAAGAAAATTGCCTAAGTATAAAAGTGTCGAGTGAAGTCAGCAATGTAAGACCCCCCTTTTTTTTCTTTTTCAACTACCGGGGTCTTAGCCCAGAATTGCCGCTTTGCGGTGGCACCGACTCACGGGAAGGCAACCACTACAAAACGCCAATTCTGCCGTCCCTTTTCGATCACAAGAGAGAGAAGTATTTATACAAAAATGTAAACAAGTCCACAGAAACATGTAAATAAAAGAGAATCATATCCAGTCCATCAATAGATAATAAAAGGAAAATAGATAAATGGGCTCGAGCCCAGTACATCAGAGTCCTCACTACAAGTCGCTCATCGCGGAAGCTAAGGAAAATTCTATTCACTCACGGAGCTGGTCGCAGGTGCACCGGTGCTAGACTGTCCCACCTCCATGCGCACCGTACTCCGCTGGTGCTGGTCCCTGTCTCCCATCCGGAGCTCCTGTAATGTTTGGTTCGAAAACCATTAGTCATAAAGACTAAGCTCTATCATCCCCTACCCCTCCCACCACGGCTCCTAAGCACCGGGCGGAGAGGAGGAAAGGGAAGCTATAGAAGTGGAGAATAATCAAGCAGGTGACGGTGGACCTAACTAGCAAGTTATAATAGGTGAACAGTGTAAATGTTGTAATAGGTAGAGCAATTAATAAGTAGCAAATTGTATAAAAAGGCAGCTAGAGAACAGTAAGTAAACAAACAAGTAAGTAAATATGTAACCTTAACTTATATGAATGCCCATACAAACTTATAAGTTAAGGGATCTTCTGCAAGGCTCCCATCGTATAAAAAGTCCCATACCGATTTATACGTTGGGGTGTCGGTTGTATGCAAATATGAGTGTAGTGATATGCTATGCCATGATTCATGCAAGTGCAACTCACGAACACGACTCTATGCGCACAAACCTTTAGTTCCCCCTGTTCGGGCAGCTAGCTTCACTCCCAGGAACCTCCGTAGTGGCAAACGGAGACAGTGGGTCGGGCCCCCCACTCCTAGGCGGGCATCCACACTACCAGGCCTAGCCCTTCCGTACGCCCCTAGAAGAACACAACCTAGAGTATCCGCGTACTACTGCTGGCTGTACCCACCAGACTTTCTTTGGCTAAGTGTCCCACAGCGCCGAGTCAGCGTACCGATGTCGGTGTGAACGACAATCAGATACCGAAGACCCACCACCTTTATTCTGTACTCCAACCCTCGAGCCCTCGGCCCCCCGGACAGTCCGTCCATGCATCTACCTTCAGAGCTACTATCTGAAAGCAACCAAACCAATTATTCCACCTTCCTAGCCACCGAGGTGTGTGTATGTGCAACCCTAGTAATACTAGTTGCTCTTTCAATTTATTATTCCTATGGTTTACGTTAGCCCAGGACTGCCCCCGGTATACCCCGTGAAGGGCTCTCAAGGGGCACTAGGAACCAAGACAGCGACATTACGGCCCGAAGTTCCCTTTCGCAAGGCACTTATTATTATTTTTTGATCTCCCTTAACCCGATCCTCTTTTAGTTACTTTAGTTCTAACCCTAGAGTATTAAAGCTCTTCCTCTTCTTCCCGGGATGGACGATCTTTCGTCGTTCCCATACTCCCTTATCCTAACCAGTCTCACACTCTACTTATCCTGACTTCCAAAGATGAACTCAATCTCAGCTTGCCCTACCAACCATCAATTATCAGAATTCCGTGGTTTTACTACATGCAGACCATCCTAAGCTATATGAGGTACACAAGGGGAGGTACACCAAATTATCTTCCAAATCTCCTATAATATTTAATGGAGGTCTACCATAACATAATTTGTTAAATCCAGAAACTTATAATTTCCCTAATTAATCTGACATTTATTTAATTTTCCCAAAGGACGGGCCATGGGTCATTTTAAACATGAAGTACATGATCCTCATAAGTAATTGCTACCCAAAAATCATGATCATTAAATAACAGCAAGATAACCTCAAATACAAATTCTCAGAATTTTATAGAAAGTATTTAGCCTCTAAATAATTTATCCAGTATAATCACGTTAATCCTAAGTAAAGAAGGAAGTACTGAAATTATTCATCGAAAAATTATAGAAAAATTACTAGTCAGTAGTATGATATATAAAAGATCTTTGTGCAGAGAATCATAATTTTACCTGCTTGCTAAACACCACTAAAGATTTAATCAAATAATCAAGGTAAAACATACTTAATGAAGCAAGCCTTGGAATTAATCTTCCAAAAATCCCATAAAAATTCACAGAGATTTAAAATCATAATAAACGTTCTCTGCCTAAATTTCATCAATTTCCAGAAAGTGTGTATTCCATAATAAATTTTCTAAGCAAATTATATAACTACTAAATCATTAAAGAAGTATCCAAAATAATGATCATAAAATTCATAGAAAAATATCCAGAGCTTGTACCATCCCTATAATGCATTCTACCCAATTCTCATCACTTTTCAGTGTGGTTTAGTGTCATTCCTTATCTCTACAAGTTTTGCACCCTAAACAAGGGTCAGGTTTTTAGGTATCCCAACGGTCTCCAAATCTACTATGATTTCATCCAGAGAACTATATTGGCCCTATGGTTCTCTTCACCCATTTTCGGGTCAATCCAAGGTCATTTGACCCCATGACCTTCACACACCACCAAGATCCATCCTTAGGGTTTGGCCTTGGTTCTTAGGGCAAACTTACCCCGATCCACCTCAAACTCTATGAGGGGGTGCTAGAAAATATTACTAGCCAGTGGTAAAAGTCTCTGCCTCTGTTGAGGTGATCTGACCACTCAAATCTCAAAAGTGCACTTTTAACCTAAGACCCCTTATTAGGGCAAAACATAGGGTTAATCATTTCTAATCCAAACCATCTCCAAATGAGATGAAAAATTATACAGAACCTTATGGTGAATCCAGGGACCACTCACCAAAATTGGGAGGGTTTTGAAATTGTTTAACCATATAATTAAATTCGGCTAGGATTATTGAATTTTTCTAAAAACTATAGAAAAATATTTCCAAAAATTCTCATTTCTGGATCGTACCTAGATATAGGTAAGATTAGGCAACACCCCAAATTTCAAGTCGTTTTGATGACTGGATTGGAGTGGGGAATTTTTCTAAGGTCAAGACGTCCCTCTGGATAGACCTCACCAAAAAGGGTGCTGTGGTCTAACCAGGATTCCAAATCAAGTGAAATTAATTTTGAATTAAAGGAGACTTCAAGGGCTACATTTGCTATGTTGATCATTTTTCCTGTAGGAGCATCTAGGTATTTTTCCCAAATTATTTAACATGACAGATATTTTCATTCAGAAATTGCTTCACAAATAAAATCTAATTAAACGGCACTGTTCATCTTCTTCTACAACCCGAATCCAGAGCCCTGAAAACCTAATTTCCCTTAGCTTTTCCAAGCTATTTCCCGGCCATCCAGCCATCTCCCTGGCCGACCACCACCACCACCACCACCTCTGTTGAGTTGAGGGCTATCGTCGGGCGGCAGCACGGCCGCCGGAGAGGCGGTTTCCGGCGAACCCGCCACCATGAAATTTTCGGAAAAACCACGAATACGCTCACCCGATCTGGCTCTTTTGAGCCCGATATCTCTCCTAATGATTTCTAAGATCTATCCGCAGAAGAAGAGGGAGGGGAGGACCTTGTTCGCGGGCTGAAGGCGTGCAGAGCGTCGGGAAGCCATTGGCGCGGCGGTGGCGTCGCCGGAAGTTCTTCAACAGCAAGGGGGAAAATCTGAAACAGTTTGAGGGAGAGTGTAACCTTTTCCTCTTGCTCTTAGGAGTCTTTTATAGATCAGCAAGTGGGGAGGGGATAGGATGAAATGTCCGCGGCCATTAATAATTCCCTTAATGACGTTTCGGTTATGACGAATGGCAGTTGAAATGCTGGAGATGAAGAGGTGCTTGCCAGGTGGCGATTTCCTATTGGACCAACATTTCCTTAATTATTTAAATAATTAAAGTAGGAAACGGCCCATAAATACCCTTGGTTTTCATTCCCATAATCAGAATTTATTATGGCGTCGGTTACGGAAATTTACAGTCTGGCTGTCGTTTCGGCCTTGGTCACGGGCGTGACACATAGGTCACGGGCGTGACAGGCCCGGTTAGCCAATTCTGGGTTCGACGATCGTCGAACTGAGATCGACGATCGTCGAAGGGTGGTCACGGGCGTACACCCGGGTCACGGGCGTGACTGGCCCGTGTGGCCAAATTCTGGATCAACGATCATCGAATTGGGATCGACGATCGTCAAGCGTGGTCACGCCCTATGTCACGGGCGTGACATTGAGGGTCACGGGCGTGACATGCCTGGTGATTGATTCTAGGTCAACGACCGTCGAACTGAAATCGACGATCGTCGAACAAGGTCACGCCCTATGTCACGGGCGTGTCATTGTGGGTCACGGGCGTGACATGCCCGTGTGGCCAATTCCTGGCCGACGACCGTCGAACTGAAATCGACGATCGTCGAAGGTGGTCACGCCCTATGTCACGGGCGTGACATTGCGGGTCACGGGCGTGACAGGCCATGAGGCAAAGTCCGCGCCCGACGATCGTCTAAGTGAAATCGACGATCGTCGAAGGATTCACGCCCCTATGTCACGGGCGTGACGGGTCAGTCATGGGCGTGACCAACCCGTGACCCGAATTCTTGGTCGCTTTATTTCGATTTCTGGGCTCCCCAGGGTTCTACCACAACCAACCGACTCCTAGGGGTCTAGCCGGAAATGGGATGTTACAAATCCCAATAAACAAAACAAAGATTTCGTCCCCGAAATCAAGGTTAAGCCTACGGGACTCTAATCGGGAAAAGAAGCTTGTAACATCCCATGAGAATTAAAGAAATTACATCTCTACGTTATGTTCGATTTATGCGGTTTCAAGTCTAAGATTAATTCGCCCACCTAACTAGGTATATTCACCCCAATAAACAAAAGATTGGCCCCTATTCTTGAAATTTCAGTCCCATTGGTTTAAAACAGGAAGGCAAATTGATTGTCCAGTGGGGTTGTGAGGTATACCTGACGAAAAAGTTCCGGGTATTTTTGCCGCATCAAGTCCTGTGGCTCCCATGTATGCTCCTCCTGCCCATGATTGTTCCACAGAACCATGACCAACGGAACCTTCTTCCATCACAAGACACGCACTGCTGTGTCGTCAATCCTGATAGGCTCCAAGTTGACTGACCGATCCGAGGCCACCGGGCCATCTGCCGAGGAAATCAGCTGCTCAGGGCGTAGTAGAGCCCTCCGAAGTGAGGAGACGTGGAAGACGTCATGCAATCCCGCTAACTCCGGCGGTAGCTCCAGTCTATAGGCTAAGGGGCCGATCCGCTCCAGGATCCTATAGGGCCCCATATATCTCGGACTGAGCTTCTTCCGCCCGCGAACCCGCGAGACTCCGTGCATCGGCCGTATCTTCAAGAAAACCCAGTCTCCTACCTGGAACTCTACTTGGCGATGCCTCGCATCGTAGTATTTCGCCTGTCTGCTCTGGGCTTCCAACATCCTGTCTCGGATCAATCTAATCTGAGAATCTGTATCTCCCACAAACTCCGAGCCTAGTGCCTGCAGATCCTCATCCTGAACCCATGATAGTGGGGTTCTGCACCTCCTTCCGTACAACGCTTCGTATGGAGCCATGCCTATGCTGGACTGATGAGCGTTGTTGTACGAAAACTCGACCAGTGGCAGCAATCTCTCCCAAGGCTTGCCACGGTCCAAAATACATAGTCGCAACAGATCCTCCAGTGTACGGTTAGTGCGCTCTGTCTGTCTGTCGGTCTGAGGGTGAAAAGCTGTGCTGAATGTCAACCGAGAACCCAGATGGGCCTGGACTGACCTCCATTCCCTGGATGTAAACCGCCCATCCCGATCCGAAACGATAGTCTTGGGCACCCCATGATAACGCACAAACTGCTCAATGAACCTCCGTACTAATACACTGACTGGTGCGCCCTTTGCCACTGGAATGAATCTGGCCACCTTTGTTAGCCTGTCCACTATCACCCAGATCGAGTCATTCCCCGCACGGGATCGAGGTAGCCCATGTATGAAGTCCATGGCTATATCCTCAAACTTCCATTCCGGCACCAGAAGCGGCTGCAGCAAACCTGCCGGGTTCCTACACTCCGCCTTCACGAGCTGGCAGGCCTCGCAATGCGTCACAAAATACGTAATATCTTTCTTCATACCCGGCCAGTACATCGTCCTCTTTAAATCCCTTACCATCTTGCTGATCCCCGGGTATACCGAATATCGGCTGCAATGAGCTTCCGTCAAAATATCCTCCCGGATCCGTCCTCCTGCTGATATGTAGACTCTGCCTCGGAAACACAGGAGCCCATCCCTCAAAGAGTAATCTCCCGTCGTGTCTTCCTCCAAGGCTCGGAATATCGGCTCAGCTCTCTCATCCAGCATCTGCCCATCTCTGATGCGGTATCGAATGTCATCAGTAGTAGCCATCGACCCCAGGTACTCCATGTACAGCTCCGGGTCATCCTCAGACACTAGCGAAATCTGCATCTCCTCGAATGATCTAATCAACTCCAAGGCCATCAGCTGCGGGACTACTCCTGTCGTACTCGCTCTCCGGCTCAGAGCATCTGCGACCACGTTTGCCTTCCCCGGATGGTAGTGCATGGTATACTGGTACTCCGACAGAAACTCCACCCAGCGTCTCTGTCTGATGTTTAACTCCTTCTGGGTGTCGACGTACTTCAGATTCTTGTGGTCCGAGAAGATATCACAATGTACTCCATAGAGATAGTGTCGCCAGATCTTAAGAGCAAAAATGACTGCCCCCATCTCCAAATCGTGCACGGGGTAGTTCTGCTCGTGCTGCTTCAACTGACGGGAGGCATAGGCTATTACGTGCCCATTCTGCATAAGGACGGCACCCATCCCCTGATAGGAAGCATCTGTATATACATGGAATCCCTCCTTCCCTGATGGAAGAGCAAGGATGGGGGCTGAGGTGAGACGATCCTTCATCTCCTGGAAGGCAGATTCGCATCGAGGCATCCATATAAAAGGGGACTCCTTCTTCGTCAGAGTCGTAAGAGGGAGGGCAATCTGAGAGAACCCCTCGACGAACTTCCGGTAGTAACCGGCAAGTCCCAAGAAACTTCGAACATCCGTGGCCGACTTTAGCGATGGCCAATCCCGTACTGCCTGGATCTTTGCAGGATCCACTGCCAGACCTGCTCCACTGATGAAATGGCCCAGAAAGGCCACCTCCTTTAGCCAGAACTGGCACTTGCTGTACTTGGCATACATCTCATGCTCACGCAGCTTCCCCAAGGTCAAGGCCAGATGTCTCGCGTGCTCCTCCTCCGTCCTTGAATAGATGAGAATGTCGTCGATGAATACAATGACAAAGACGTCCAGATACTCCTCGAACACCCGAATCATCAAAGTCATGAATGCGGAGGGTGCATTCGTGAGCCCGAACGGCATCACGGTAAACTCGTACAAGCCATATCTGCTGCTGAAGGCCGTCTTCGGGATGTCCTCCTCCCGAATACGAAGCTGGTAGTACCCTGACCTCAGATCCAGCTTTGAGAACCAATGGGCTCCCTCCAGCTGGTCAAAAAGCTCGTCTATCCGTGGTAAAGGATAAGTATTCCGGACTGTCAACCTGTTTATAGCCCGGTAATCGATGCACAGTCGAAGGGTCCCGTCCTTCTTCTTAACGAACAACACCGGAGCTCCCCACGGTGATGAGCTAGGCCGAACGAACCCGGCCTCCACTAACTCCTGAAGCTGGCTTCGGAATTCCACCAACTCCTTTGGGGCCATTCGATAGGGAGCTTTGGATACCGGCTTAGCCCCCGGTACGAGCTGAATCTGAAAGTCCTTCTCTCGGTGCGGGGGTAACCCTGGTAGCTTCTCTGGAAACACGTCGGCGAAGTCCCTCACTACCGGAATATCTGCAATGGAATCCTTGGCTACGACCGCCTCAAAGAGGACCTGATAAACCTCTTCCCCCTGCAGGTGGGCCTTAACGGCCTGCACAGACGATAGTAAAGTACGGGGTGCTGATATAATACCTTCGATAACAATGAAGGAGTCGCCGTGCCTCACGGTGATCCTCTTTGCCACGCAATTGATCTGGGCATGGTTCCAATGAAGCCAAGTCATGCCCAGGATCAGATCGTAATCTGGCATCCTCAGAACCGTCGCTGGTGCCTCAAACGCCTTTCCGCCGATCCTTGCTTCCATATTACAATGAGCAGAGGTCAATATCTCTGACCCGTCGGGTAGGCACACCCTCATCATCTTCCCGGTGAATGGCTCCACTCCTGCCAGTCCTTTCACGAAATCCTCCGACACGAATGATTGCGACGCACCAGTGTCGAAGAGGGTGTGAGCGGGCTTGCCGCTCACGAATACTATGCCTGGGGTAATTAAATGTCTTAGTATTCTTATTGTAGTTTATCTTCTCTTAATTTCTAACCGGGTTATGTTTAAAATAGTAGTTTATATGAAGAAAATATGAAAAGTACTGCCATACCTGTGATAACCTGCTCCGGGGCTGTGTCAGGTCTAGAGCTTACACCTGCTCTCTCTCTGGCCTACGACCTCGATCCTGAAATCCTCGTCCTCGGTCCTGTCCTCGTCCGCCAAACTGTCGGGGAGGTGGAGCGCCCTGATGTGCCGGTGGGGGTGCTCGCCTCACAGGGCAGTTCCTCTTGATATGCCCCGGCTGGTTGCACTGAAAGCATACCCATGGCTGCTCTATCGCCCTTGGCATTTCCAGCATCTGTATAGGCTGGGGAGCCAATACCCCCTGACTCCTCTGCTCCTGCTCAAACTCTTGACGAGGCTGATCCCCGTTCCTTCTCTCTCCAATAACCTGGCCTCGAGGATGGTCTCTACGTCCTCCAATCACTGTATCATCAGCCGGTCTCTTCCGGCTCCTCACTGTAAGCTGATCCGCCTCCCTCTTCTTAGCCATCTCCAGAATCCTGGCCAGACTCCCCTCTGAGATGAAAAGGAGGGCCTGCCTCATGTCATCTTGCATCCCCTTATAAAACCTCGGGCCATAGCCAGCATCGTCTAACTGGTAAGCGTCCGCATAACGGGCCAGGTGAGTGAACTACTAATAGTACTCCACCACAGTCCTGTTCCCCTGCCTCAACCATAGGAACCTATCCTCCAGGTCATCTCTCGCCGACTGAGGTACAAAATGTCCCAAGAGCGCTACTCTGAACTCCTCCCAAGTAATATCAGCACAGTCCATCCCTGCAAAGGTGGTGTGCAGCTGAGATTTCCACCATCTCTTTCCATGTGACTCTAAGCAGAAGACACTGCCAAAGCGACTGCCTCCTCCGTGGGGCATCGAATCCCTGCCAGCATCTCGTAAATAGTGTCCAACCACTCCTCCGTACGTACTGCAGACTCCGTCCCCTGGTAGGATGGAGGGGAAAGTCCCCGGAAGATAGTCATCCAATTGGCCCCGTGGTTTGGCTGTGGGGCCGGGGCTTGCTGGGCTCTGAAGGCCTCCAGGATGGCCGTCAGTGTTTGCCCCATCTCCGTCTGCTGGAACGGAACTGGTGCTGGCGGAGTCGGGACCACATTCGGAGCCTGAGGTGTCCCCTGCTGCGATGTAGGGTTCGTCGCAGGCTACAAGTAAAAAATTCCATTTGTTAGAGAGCGAATTAATGGGATTTAAGAAGAGTTAGGATGGACTTTCACATGTGATTTCCCTCATGGGCACACCACTGCTTCCGCTGCTAGTTTGTCCGCAAACTAAGCTCGCGCGGGGGTGGCCCAAGGTTTTTGTGGACTACTTCTCTTTCGATCGAGGTCTCCTCTGATACCACTTGTAAGACCCCCTTTTTTTTTCTTTTTCAACTACCGGGGTCTTAGCCCAGAATTGCCGCTTTGCGGTGGAACCGACTCACGGGAAGGTAACCACTACAAAACGCCAATTCTGCCGGCCCTTTTCGATCACAAGAGAGAGAAGTATTTATACAAAAATGTAAACAAGTCCACAGAAACATGTAAATAAAAGAGAATCATATCCAGTCCATCAATAGATAATAAAAGGAAAATAGATAAATGGGCTCGAGCCCAGTACATCCGAGTCCTCTGATGAGTCCTCTTTATATACCTATTTTCGGACTCATCTAGGCTTATTTTCTTGTCTTTGCACACCGTTTAGCGTCATTTGCACTCCTTTTGGTTCGCTACGGTTATTCCACGTCTTGTGCACTTTATTAGCCTATTTCTGTGCGTGTGTGTATTTCCCTTTTTGCTTTGCTTAATATTTATGTCTGTGACTGCCATGTCGACATCCCGTCCAGTTTTCCTGCAGGTTCTGGGATCGTGTGGGCGTCCGGGATAGGACATTCACCATTTTTGGCAAAGGAGTCAATGGTCGTGCGTTTTTACCCACGCACGATCATCGACCTCTTTGGCGCACGATCACTGGTCGTGCGCAGTCATGACCTCTTCTGTGAAAGTTCTGTCCCGGCATATCGCACGATCATCAGCCATACCGCGCACGATCACTGCTCGTGTGTTGCCGGTCGTGCGCAGTCACACTTTCTTTTCCCACTTTTCTGCCTCCATATCGCACGATCACAGGCCATACCGCGCACGACCACTGGTCGTGCGCCTGTGATCGTGCGCGCTGTTTAATTCTGTTTTCTATAAATAGCGCAGGTCCGCCCTAATTTAGAGACGATCCAAATCCGCGATTTTTCGGCCGTCTTCGTCTCGGACGAGGGTTTCCTCCGTCTTCCTTCATCCTCCACCTTAGGGAGGGTCTCCGGGCAAGCTTTCAACGCCAAATCAACGCCGGAGCATCCTCTCGGCCTCCTCCTTCATCCTCAAGCTTCAAGCGGAGTTTTGACCGAGCTTTCTCCATCAAGCAAGGAAGGGCCGGAGCCGCAATCTACGGATCATTTCAACGAAAAAGACGGGTCCATTGGGAGTGAGTGACAGCCTCCTCTACCCCGGACGCAGTTGAGGACCGAGCTTGGACTCGGATTGACAACCCGGGATTCCAACCGTGAACCCTCAACAAGGCTTCGGATTCGGTCGATTCGCACACCTCTTCCTCTTGTTGTTGTTAGCTTAGTTATTCTCTTTGTATTGATGAAGAATGTTTATTTGTAGTTAACTTTTACTCTAAATCATGTCTATGTGATTTGTGTTTTCGTTATTTATTTACTTGAGGTGCGCCTTATTATTCCGCCATCCCTCCACCCTTGCCGCACTAGCAATTGCTAGTGGCGTGCGTTGCGAAGAGGTGCTTACGACCCTCATTCCGCCGTTCTCTCCACCTCATCCGCTAGCCTACTCTTCCATCCGCCAAGCGATTCGGTGCATAGCGGCCCGTGTAGTTTCCATCCCGCCTGGCGAAGCATCGCATAGCGGCGTTGCATAGGAGTAGTTGTTAGATTTTTACTTTATTTTCCACAACCACCAAAACCCCCATCGTTACCTTCGCCCCGAGGACTTCAATCTCAAGTCCTCCTCGACATTAACTCATCCCTTACTGTGTTCCTCAAGAGACCGACACTCGGGGATTTATTCCCAAACTTTATTACTTGTGCGACCGGTGCGCTTGCCGTAATTCCACGCATCAAGTTTTTGGCGCCGTTGCCGGGGAACACAGTCGTTTGAGTTTTTGAAGAGGTAGATTTGAGATAGAAGCCCTTTTCCATCTGTTCATTCCATGTTTTATTTTTCTTTACTTTAGTTTTTATAATTTGTTGCTTATTTTTCTTTATTCCTCTTCTAATTTTTTATATTCCAGTAGCAGGTATTCCTTTTTATTTATCTGCTTGTGTGTAGTTAATTTTTGCTTAGAAAATTCTTGTGGTGAATTCTTTCTTGCTGCACCATGTATTCTTATGCGAATATTCGTTGCTGTTGGTGCGGGGATTATAGGCATAACAGTGATGAGTGCCCCACTGAAGAATGGGAGCATAATTCTCGTGGTTCAGTGTATGGAGCACCGTTGTCTTATGGTACTTCATACACCGTACCCCAGTCTTATGGTCACTACTCTTCTCCGCCTACATCTTTTTCTTATTCCTCTCCGGTCCCACCTGGACCGAGGAGTAATGGAAAACGGTGTTTGTGTTGTCAGAGCACCGACCATGTGTTGAAAGATTGTGCAGAATTTCAGCGCCAGTTGGAGGCGGATGATGAACCGGATATCCGGATTGTCTCATCCACCTCTCAAATGGCCGCTCCTTCTGATTCTGATGATGCATCCGCAGTACCACCTTGTCTATGGGGGACTGCTGTGGATACACCCATCAGACTTTCTACTGGTCAGTGCGACGACATTGCGGCACCTTCTCTCCTTGTGCCTTCTTCCCCTATTTTTGATTCACCCCCGGAGGAACCTGCGCATATTATCTCTGATGATGTTGCTCCTCCGCTTTCTTTGCATAAATTACCTACTCCCCTTTCTAGTGAGTCGGTCGATGATGTTGTGCCCTGCGGGAATTGGGAATATGAGGATGCGTCGTGGTGTGACGAGGACATTATTCTCATCAATGGTGAGTACTATGTCTTGGAACACCGTGACGTACCGAGGTGTGATGAGGAAATCCTTGCCGGCGAGGAGGTTTCTACTTCCTTGTTGGTTGAGGAGGTCCGAATCACCACCGAGGACCTCATGGTCTCAGCTTCCCCTCGCCATGACTCACATGACACCGACGATGATCATTGTTTGGAGCCTGCTGGGAGTGAGACCGGGACCACTCCCCCGATTAGTTCCTTATGTTCTTCGTCTCCTTTATTCCTTGACCCCCCTTCTCCCTCTGCGCCTATGCGGGTTGATTCCCTGCAGGTGAGTTGGGTTGACTTTGAGCCTTGCGCTCAGGTTGTCGGCGAGTGCCTCAGCTTGCATGAGGAATTTCCTACTCCTTTTGCAGTTGAAGCCTCTGCCTTCACCTTCGCCCCCAACGAGCTTGTGGTGGACGATACCTTGCTAGGCAAGGATTCTTTTTGTGATGAGATGAGCGAGGACCAGGTCTCCTCCTCATCTTATTTCCTGCTTCCTCTACCTGAGCTTTTCAGGTATTATTATCTAGGTAGAGGGGTAACTGTTCTATCACCGTATCGGTACCCGTTACCGACACGGATATTAGGACAGTTGCCTGTGCACTTTTCTTTTCATAGGCCCATTAGCTAGAACTTTTCTTTTGCTGAATAAGTCGTGCTGGGATGACAATAACCCCAGTGCTTATCTTTCATTTTCTGCATTTTTCTTTTTTTATGTCTAGCTTAGTTTAGTATTTCTTTTTGTATATTTTTCTTTTGTTTTTGCGGAGCTCACCCCTGCAGGTATTCATGGATACTACGCATTGGCGGGGTTGTGATTCTTCGTATGGCGGGCCTGCTCCTAGTTTTCACGCGTCTTCTGGTATGCTCACTAGCTGAGCATTGGGTAACCTCTTCCCTTAGCTCTTTTTGATTTAAATTTCTCTATCATTTGATGTGTTGTTTAGTTTAAGTCTGGGGGAGAGTCAGTTTACCTTTTGCACGTGCACATTTCTTTTGCATGCTAGAAGCTTTTTTGTATTTTATTTTGTTTATGTTCATTGCATCGCACACCACTGCACCCGCATGAGCGCGAGCTTAACTGTTAGCGTGCCACGAGTTGAACTTGTATCTTTGTTGGATTTGGAAAATTTCTATGCTATTTTAGGATTGTGCGACGGAGTAAAATGTTGGCCTTGCTGTGTTTCTAGTCAACTGCTCTCGTCTCGTGTAGAAATTTGAGTAGATTTAATTTTTCTGTATGCTTATAGCTTTATATTTTTCTATCTGCGTAAATTCTTTTTATTCTACTCAAAAGTTGGTGAATCCGGTGTGAATCAAACGGTAGCGTAGGAATGTGTGTAGCCGCCACTAGACTCGTATTGCTTGAGTCGGGAGGAAGGATTATCTTTCTCGGTTGCTAAGAACTTGCCCCAAGCTATTCTTGAAGCATTGGTACACGGTTAGTCTAGCGTGAGAGTGATGTAGGCCATCTTTTGGCCCGGTTGAGCTTTGTACCGTTCCTAACATCGCCCTTGCTAGCCCCTTTGTGCCTACCCTACCTTTTGATTCAGCTCCACTATATTCGCCAAAGCCCCATAGCCGATCCTAGTTGCACACCCAAGTCGAGCTTAATGTTTTATATTTTCATGTTGGGTTGTGATGTGGTGTTATTATTTGTGAAAATGTGGAAGTACTTCCAAGTTATATCTGCTGAAATTGTGAAAATAAAAAGATGAAAAAAGAAAAGAAAAATATTTGAAAAAGAGAAAAAGAGAAAAGAAAAAAGAGAAAGAAAAAGTTTGATTGAAAATCTTTATTGGAGATGATTTGGATTTGGAGTAGGCGGTGCACACACCCATTTAGTAAAAGTTAAGTCTGGGGGTGTGGTGCACCCGTATTTATTTTGTGGGCAGCGGGTACTAGTTTTGTACGTTAGCTCATTTGGGTTAGGTGCATACCCTTCATATTTACCCTTGTTTTCCTCACCGTAACCCAAGCCCCATTATTACCCGAAGTCCTACGGACTTGCGCTTGAGTTGACTAGTGCCGTGGAGAGAGTGCGAACGGGCAAGCTTATGGTTTCCGACATTGGTGGATTCCTTTGGGGGTAATCTTGAGCCCCGGTCTTCGGCAATGCTCACCTTAGTGGCCTGTCTACTTTCTTCCCGCGTAGGACCGGATGATTCACCGTGATTCCACTTTTGAGTAATAATAAATTTTTGATACGCATTGTGAAAAATATAAAATATTTTGTATACTTAAAAATTTCCTCTACTTTATTTTTATGCACGCGAGCATGCGACTTCGCATGGTACTCCGTTTTGCAATTTCTTTGTTAGCTAGTTCATTTTCCCCGTCTGCTTAGGTTTTGTTTGCTCGGGACGCGCAAACGGTTAAGTCTGGGGGTGTGATGAGTCCTCTTTATATACCTATTTTCGGACTCATCTAGGCTTATTTTCTTGTCTTTGCACACCGTTTAGCGTCATTTGCACTCCTTTTGGTTCGCTACGGTTATTCCACGTCTTGTGCACTTTATTAGCCTATTTCTGTGCGTGTGTGTATTTCCCTTTTTGCTTTGCTTAATATTTATGTCTGTGACTGCCATGTCGACATCCCGTCCAGTTTTCCTGCAGGTTCTGGGATCGTGTGGGCGTCCGGGATAGGACATTCACCATTTTTGGCAAAGGAGTCAATGGTCGTGCGTTTTTACCCACGCACGATCATCGACCTCTTTGGCGCACGATCACTGGTCGTGCGCAGTCATGACCTCTTCTGTGAAAGTTCTGTCCCGGCATATCGCACGATCATCAGCCATACCGCGCACGATCATTGCTCGTGTGTTGCCGGTCGTGCGCAGTCACACTTTCTTTTCCCACTTTTCTGCCTCCATATCGCACGATCACAGGCCATACCGCGCACGACCACTGGTCGTGCGCCTGTGATCGTGCGCGCTGTTTAATTCTATTTTCTATAAATAGCGCAGGTCCGCCCTAATTTAGAGACGATCCAAATCCGCGATTTTTCGGCCGTCTTCGTCTCGGACGAGGGTTTCCTCCGTCTTCCTTCATCCTCCACCTTAGGGAGGGTCTCCGGGCAAGCTTTCAACGCCAAATCAACGCCGGAGCATCCTCTCGGCCTCCTCCTTCATCCTCAAGCTTCAAGCGGAGTTTTGACCGAGCTTTCTCCATCAAGCAAGGAAGGGCCGGAGCCGCAATCTACGGATCATTTCAACGAAGAAGACGGGTCCATTGGGAGTGAGTGACAGCCTCCTCTACCCCGGACGCAGTTGAGGACCGAGCTTGGACTCGGATTGACAACCCGGGATTCCAACCGTGAACCCTCAACAAGGCTTCGGATTCGGTCGATTCGCACACCTCTTCCTCTTGTTGTTGTTAGCTTAGTTATTCTCTTTGTATTGATGAAGAATGTTTATTTGTAGTTAACTTTTACTCTAAATCATGTCTATGTGATTTGTGTTTTCGTTATTTATTTACTTGAGGTGCGCCTTATTATTCCGCCATCCCTCCACCCTTGCCGCACTAGCAATTGCTAGTGGCGTGCGTTGCGAAGAGGTGCTTACGACCCTCATTCCGCCGTTCTCTCCACCTCATCCGCTAGCCTACTCTTCCATCCGCCAAGCGATTCGGTGCATAGCGGCCCGTGTAGTTTCCATCCCGCCTGGCGAAGCATCGCATAGCGGCGTTGCATAGGAGTAGTTGTTAGATTTTTACTTTATTTTCCACAACCACCAAAACCCCCATCGTTACCTTCGCCCCGAGGACTTCAATCTCAAGTCCTCCTCGACATTAACTCATCCCTTACTGTGTTCCTCAAGAGACCGACACTCGGGGATTTATTCCCAAACTTTATTACTTGTGCGACCGGTGCGCTTGCCGTAATTCCACGCATCATCCTCACTACAAGTCGCTCATCGCGGAAGCTAAGGAAAATACTAATCACTCACGGAGCTGGTCGCAGGTGCACCGGTGCTAGACTGTCCCACCTCCATGCGCACCGTTGATGAGTCCCTATTTTATACTATATTTTGGACTCATCTAGGCCTATTTCCATGTCTTTGCACACCGTTTAGCGCCATTTGCACTCCTTTTGGTTCGCTACGGTTTTCCACGCCCTGTGCACCTTTTTTGCCCATTTCCGTGCTTGTGTGCATTTACTTTCTTGCTATGATTATCACTGTTCGCTGTGGCTGCCGCGATCGATGCCCCGTGCAGTTTTCCTGCAGGTTTGGGGATCGTGAGGGCATTCGGGATAGGCGTTTCACTATTTTTGGCAAAGGAGTCAGTGGTCGTGCGTTTTTACCCACGCACGACCATCGACCTCCTGGCGCACGATCACTGATCGTGCGCAGCCCGGTCTCATTTGTGAAACTCTGTCTTGAACCTTCCGCACGATCACTTGCCATACCGCGCACGACCACTGGTCGTGCGCCGACGATCGTGCGCAGTCATACCCATTTTGCAAAAGTCTGTCTGGCTATTTCCGCACGATCATCAGCCTTGCCTCGCACGATCACTGATCGTGCGCTGCTGATCGTGCGCGACTACTGATTTTCTGATGCAGGTCTGCAGGTTGCTCACGCACGGGCGCTGACCTTGGTCGCGCACGACCACTGGTCGTGCGCCAGTGGTCGTGCGCGCTATTTATTCTGCAAGCTATAAATACGCTGTTCCGCGAATTAGGGCGAGACAATCGTTACGGAACCTTCGCCATTCCGCCGTTTTCGCCCTCCAGCAGTCCCATTCACCTCCACCTCCATTCCTACCAACGGGAGGACTTTCTCCCGTGATTCCGAAGCATCCCTCATCCTCCGGCGATCCTCCGGCCATTAAAGCTCTTCTCCAAGTTCTTCACCGAGGAAGACGTCGAAGCTTGCCTCAAGAACGGACTTAAAGGCCACCGAAGTGACAGTTCGGCGGTACCGGAAGCCCTCCACGGACTGCGCTTGGAAGCGGTTTGACAACCCGCACCTCCGGCCAACACCCGCGAAGGATCTTCACTCTTGTGGTTTAGCTTTCTCCAACCTTTCTTGTTGTATGGTTTATGTATGCAAGTATGAACGGATTAATCTCTTTTGCAATGAAATGTTTATGCTTTCATCTTGCTTGTGAGATTCGTTGTTAATGCGCTTCGCTCTCTTTCGTTCACTCCACGCATTTGCTTCACTTCATTTCACTTCACATCACACACTTCACTCACTAGCTTACCGCCCACTCGCCCACCGAAGTACGGCATCGCGGCCGCTACATCCATCTCGCCTTGCGAAGCGGTGATTGCGACCCGCAAAGCTCTCGTTAGTGTAATCGGTCGTAAGACCACCAACCAAAGCCCCTTTCTTTTTCTGTTTATTTCATTTAACTCTCATAACGATAGTTTCAGAGTCTAAATCGTTCGACGCCAATTGCATTCCTCAAGAGACCGACATCTGGGGATTCATTCCCAACTTTATTACTTGAGCGACCGGTACGCTTGCCGTATTTTACGCGCATCAAGTTTTTGGCGCCGTTGCCGGGGAATGCAACTGTTGAACGATCACGATTTCTGGAATTATTGGTATAAGAGTTAGTGTTTTTTTTGATTTTCGTTTCTTTGTTTTGTTGCTTCAGTGGATGCAGGGACGTGCTGCAAGAGATCTCGTTGCTTACGATCCCGAAATCGAGCGAACTCTTCGTGCGCAAAGGCGTGCCGCTGCAATTGATCCAGTCACAATGGGCGACCAGTTGAACCATGACAACGGAGTCCGTGTTGGAGGGAACCCCCCTGATAACCGTAACGGGGATGAGAACGAGGTAAACCCGCCGCATGTCCGAACCATGAGAGACTACACCACTCCCACTGTGGGGAGCATATATCCTGGGTTCGGACCGGCAATCACAAACCAGCAGTTCGAGATCAAGCCGGCAATCCTAAACATCATCCGGAACAATGCGCA
Organism: Platanthera zijinensis; assembly: GCA_039513925.1. Taxonomy (NCBI): domain Eukaryota; kingdom Viridiplantae; phylum Streptophyta; class Magnoliopsida; order Asparagales; family Orchidaceae; genus Platanthera; species Platanthera zijinensis. The sequence continues at coordinate 134,079,346 of CM077085.1, forward strand.
GTTTTCCGGAATGGCCACTGAGGATGCCCATCTTCATTTGGCGGATTTTTCGGAAATCTGCGCCACGTTCCGCTATGCTGGGATCGCCGATGACACGGTCAAGCTCCGTCTGTTTCCCTTCTCTCTACGTGACAAAGCCAAGTCATGGCTTCATTCCCTTCCTCCTGGAACCGCCACAACATGGGATGCTCTCACCACGAAGTTCTTAGCCAAATTTCATCCAGTCGACCGTATTGTGAGCATGCGACGTGCCATCGCCAATTTCAGGCAAAACGACCAAGAAAGCTTAGCGGAGGTGTGGGAGCGCTTTAATGAATTGCTGCGGAAGTGCCCAAATCACGGTTTCCAAACGTGGAATCTCGTGGAGAGCTTCTACTTCTCCATCGAGCCTCAGCACCGCGCCATGATTGATGCCGCCTCTGGTGGAACAATTATGAACCTTGCTCCTGAGGATGCTCTGAGAGTTCTGCAGGACACCGCCACGCACAGCGCCTTTTGGACCGCGGGAAGGAATACCCCCCGTGGGACAAGTGGAATCTTTGCTGTGGAAGCATCAAGGCCCGCTGCTGCTGCTCCAGTGTTGGCCATCTCATGTCAAGGATGCGGAGGATCCGATCATCACAGCTTCGAGTGCCCTGGACCGGAGGTAACATATGATCCCGCCTTATCTAATGAAACAGTTAATTTTATTGCTAATCAAAACAGGGGTGCGCCGTATGGAAATGTGTATAATCCGGGTGCGAGAAATCACCCGAACTTTTCGTGGAATCAAAACGCGCCAGGCCAACGATGGCAACCGGGGCAGCATCAAAATGATGCCTCCGCCTCCGGGAGCCAGCCGCGGCCACCCCACCCGAATTATCCTCAAGGCCCCCCCGCCGAAAAAACCAACTCTTTGGCTGAAATGTTTGAGAAATTTGTTGAAGTGTCCCATACTAATATGACTAACCAAGCCGCTTCTATGCGTAAGCTTGAGGCGCAGTTGGGCCAATTGGCTCAAATGGTCTCCGAGCGCACGCTTGGTACCCTCCCAAGCAACACAGAAAGAAATCCCCATGAACAAGGGAAAAGCTTGGAGAGGAAAGGCTAGGGAACAACAACGAACTCGTGATTAATTGTATGATCAATGATGTGAAAACGACCGCACTTTGTGATTCCGGAGCATCGAGCAACATCCTCACTCTGCAGGATGTTGAGAAGATGCAATTACAAATTAACACCGATGACCGGAAGTCACTCATTTTAGCTAATGGAGATGTAGTTGCTACCGAAGGCGGTGTGAGGAAAGTTGAGATCGAGGTGAATGGAAAACATTTTACTACTGATTTTCAGGTTATGGGACCTAAAGAAAACGACTCCATTCCAATACTTGGGGTCCCATTCCTGACGGCCAGTGGCGCATCCTTGGATTTTTCCAAAGGATGTGTCATCTGGCCGACCGATGCGTCCGCCTTCGATGATATTTCCGCACACCCCTCCAACATTCCAAAAATTGTTTTGCTAAGAAATGCAGGATCCAAGGAAAATTTGGGACTTCAAGTTTTGAACGCCGCCCGTTTGGACGAAATGATCAAGGAAGCACCTCCCGAGAAGACCGATGTAGAGCAAGTGGTAGTGACCGTGAAGGAGATCGAGTCAGTGGAAGACACGGCGATTGTTCCATGTCCCCCAAAAGCGACTGAAGATGATGACATTAGTAGTTTTATTCGGGAGAAATCCCTGAACAATTCAGTTTGTAATAATTCTAATGACTGTGTTAGGCGTAATGTTGCTTGGGCCGATCCGGTCGCCGTCGCGGTGCCGGACATGACGCCATTGATTTCAAAATCTGCGAAAACTGTGGAAAAATCTGTGTGGAAGTCTCCCACGGTGGAGAAGATGAAGGAGGCTAAGCGCCTACGCGATAAGCGTTATTCCACCTTCCGGCGCGAGGAAGCGTATAAGCTGAGCAAGGGGAAATCCCTCCCTCATGATTCCATGAAAAATTCTGCTCCCCCCTCGCACTCCACCGGAGAGACTCGCCCCAAATCGGCGCCGAGTTGATTGCTTTTTCGTCGCTCTGCTTAGACATTATTCTGTGTTTCATATTCTTGCACTTTTATTTTCTTTTTCTGCACGAACATTATTTATAAACTGCTAAAACAGGTATTTGGTCCACCTTAAGGACGGTAAACAAAAGGGCTATCCGGGAGACAACCCATGCTCGGACCATTCGGTCCCCTTTCTTTTTCTAATTTTCTATTTTTGTATTTTCTTGTCTTTGGCCCAAATCGCAGGTTCAGCTTCTCTTTGGTGCGGCGCAGCAACTCCATCAACTCATAACGCCATCTTCCGGTATGCTCCCTCTGCGGAGCATAGGTACACTCTTCCCTGTAGACTTTATTCTAGTACTATTTTGCATGTTGATCTTGTTTTCATTCAAGTTTGGGGGGAAGAGCCGCCTATGCACTCACGAGCACATTTCATTCGCACACCGGTAGATTTATTTATGCTTCATGTTTGTAGACTCCTGCTGTGCGCACACATTTGCACCCACATGAGCGCGCACTCTTACCACGCGCACGGCTCGGGTTGAGTACTTGTGTTGTGTAAGTTTTAAGATTGTGGTGCTGACGTAGGATTTTGTCGTACAGTAGTTCGAAACTCGTGCAGTGCTCCTAATCGAGTGCTCACGTTGTGTAGGAATTGTATAGAGCTAGTTTCTTCTCATGTTTGCATTTTATATTTTTTTTCTATATTCGTAAATACTGTCTGTCCTACTCAACTTCTGAATCCGGAGTGATCTCGCGGTAGTGTAGGCATGTGTGTAAGCGTCGCTGGCTTTGTTTTGCTCGAGTCGGGAGGACGGATCACTTTTCTCGGTGGCTAAGAACTTGCCCCAAGCGACTTTCGAAGCATTGGTGCCCGGTTAGTCGAGCGTGAGCGTGACGTAGGCCATCATGTTGGCCCGGTTGATCCTTGCACCCGTCCTAACATAGCCCTCGCTAGCCCCGTTGAGCCTACCTTCCCTTTTGATCAGCTCCACATGCAAGTCACCAAAGCCTCAAGCCACTCCTAGTCGCACACCCGCATTGAGCTCTTGTTTCGTTAATTTCTCGTTGGGTTGTTGTGATGGGCGGATTTTGTGAATGTGTGGATATGCCGCAAAGTTTATAAATGCTGAATTATTGAGAAAAGAAAAGAGAAAAGAAAAATGTGACCAAGAAAAGAAAAGAGAAACGAAAAAGTATAAATGAAAAAATCTGAAATTGAGAAATTTGTTTTATGGTAGGCGGTGCACCCACTCATGTTGTAAAAGCTAAGTTTGGGGGTGTGGTGCACTCGCATTCATGTTGTTAGCGAGAATTCTGATGTGTGCGAGCTCCGTTGGGTTGTGCGTAGCCTTCGTCTTTATCTTGTCCATCCATACCTACATCTACACCCAAGCCCCACTCTTCACCTCAAGTCCTACGGATTCACGCTCGAGTCAAACCCGCATCGTGGAGAAAGTGCGAACGGGCAAGCATATGGCCCCCGACATTGGTGGATTCCTTTGGAGGTGATCATGAGCCCCGGTCTTTGGCAATTCCTCGCCATCCGACTTGCCTACTTTCTGCCTTCCCATGACCGTGCGATTCTCCGGAATTCATTCTTTGAGTAGTGACAGTATCTATTTACGTTTTTCGAAAATTATAAATTGCATTGCATGATTAGAAACTCTTTCTATTATATTTTTTACGCATGTGAGCTTCTCGATTTCTCGTCCTACTGTAGGTTGTAATTACTACGTCAGCTAGCCGTTTTAGAGCCCACAACGTGATTATTTGCCCGGGACGTGCAAATGGTTAAGTTTGGGGGTGTGATGAGTCCCTATTTTATACTATATTTTGGACTCATCTAGGCCTATTTCCATGTCTTTGCACACCGTTTAGCGCCATTTGCACTCCTTTTGGTTCGCTACGGTTTTCCACGCCCTGTGCACCTTTTTTGCCCATTTCCGTGCTTGTGTGCATTTACTTTCTTGCTATGATTATCACTGTTCGCTGTGGCTGCCGCGATCGATGCCCCGTGCAGTTTTCCTGCAGGTTTGGGGATCGTGAGGGCATTCGGGATAGGCGTTTCACTATTTTTGGCAAAGGAGTCAGTGGTCGTGCGTTTTTACCCACGCACGACCATCGACCTCCTGGCGCACGATCACTGATCGTGCGCAGCCCGGTCTCATTTGTGAAACTCTGTCTTGAACCTTCCGCACGATCACTTGCCATACCGCGCACGACCACTGGTCGTGCGCCGACGATCGTGCGCAGTCATACCCATTTTGCAAAAGTCTATCTGGCTATTTCCGCACGATCATCAGCCTTGCCTCGCACGATCACTGATCGTGCGCTGCTGATCGTGCGCGACTACTGATTTTCTGATGCAGGTCTGCAGGTTGCTCACGCACGGGCGCTGACCTTGGTCGCGCACGACCACTGGTCGTGCGCCAGTGGTCGTGCGCGCTATTTATTCTGCAAGCTATAAATACGCTGTTCCGCGAATTAGGGCGAGACAATCGTTACGGAACCTTCGCCATTCCGCCGTTTTCGCCCTCCAGCAGTCCCATTCACCTCCACCTCCATTCCTACCAACGGGAGGACTTTCTCCCGTGATTCCGAAGCATCCCTCATCCTCCGGCGATCCTCCGGCCATTAAAGCTCTTCTCCAAGTTCTTCACCGAGGAAGACGTCGAAGCTTGCCTCAAGAACGGACTTAAAGGCCACCGAAGTGACAGTTCGGCGGTACCGGAAGCCCTCCACGGACTGCGCTTGGAAGCGGTTTGACAACCCGCACCTCCGGCCAACACCCGCGAAGGATCTTCACTCTTGTGGTTTAGCTTTCTCCAACCTTTCTTGTTGTATGGTTTATGTATGCAAGTATGAACGGATTAATCTCTTTTGCAATGAAATGTTTATGCTTTCATCTTGCTTGTGAGATTCGTTGTTAATGCGCTTCGCTCTCTTTCGTTCACTCCACGCATTTGCTTCACTTCATTTCACTTCACATCACACACTTCACTCACTAGCTTACCGCCCACTCGCCCACCGAAGTACGGCATCGCGGCCGCTACATCCATCTCGCCTTGCGAAGCGGTGATTGCGACCCGCAAAGCTCTCGTTAGTGTAATCGGTCGTAAGACCACTAACCAAAGCCCCTTTCTTTTTCTGTTTATTTCATTTAACTCTCATAACGATAGTTTCAGAGTCTAAATCGTTCGACGCCAATTGCATTCCTCAAGAGACCGACATCTGGGGATTCATTCCCAACTTTATTACTTGAGCGACCGGTACGCTTGCCGTATTTTACGCGCATCAACCGTACTCCGCTGGTGCTGGTCCCTGTCTCCCATCCGGAGCTCCTGTAATGTTTGGTTCGAAAACCATTAGTCATAAAGACTAAGCCCTATCATCCCCTACCCCTCCCACCACGGCTCCTAAGCACCGGGCGGAGAGGAGGAAAGGGAAGCTACAAAAGTGGAGAATAATCAAGCAGGTGACGGTGGACCTAACTAGCAAGTTATAATAGGTGAACAGTGTAAATGTTGTAATAGGTAGAGCAATTAAAAAGTTGCAAATTGTATAAAAAGGCAGCTAGAGAACAGTAAGTAAACAAACATGTAAGTAAATATGTAACCTTAACTTATATGAATGCCCATACAAACTTATAAGTTAAGGGATCTTCTGCAAGGCTCCCATCGTATAAAAAGTCCCATACCGATTTATACGTTGGGGTGTCGGTTGTATGCAAATATGAGTGTAGTGATATGCTATGCCATGATTCATGCAAGTGCAACTCACGCACACGACTCTATGCGCACAGACCTTTAGTTCCCCCTGTTCGGGCAGCTAGCTTCACTCCCAGGAACCTCCGTAGTGGCAAATGGAGACAGTGGGTCGGGCCCCCCACTCCTAGGCGGGCATCCACACTACCAGGCCTAGCCCTTCCATACGCCCCTAGAAGAACACAACCTAGATTATTCGCGTACTACTGCTGGCTGTACCCACCAGACTTTCTTTGGCTAAGTGTCCCACACCGCCGAGTCAGCATACCGATGTCGGTGTGAACGACAATCAGATACCGAAGACCCACCACCTTTATTCTGTACTCCAACCCTCGAGCCCTCGGCCCCCCGGACAGTCCGTCCGTGCATCTACCTTCAGAGCTACTGTCTGAAAGCAACCAAACCAATTATTCCACCTTCCTAGCCACCGAGGTGTCTGAAAGGAACCAAGATGGCGGCATTACGGCCTGAAGTTACGTTTCGCAAGGCACTTATTATTATTGGTTGATCTCCCTTAACCCGATCCTCTTTTAGTTACTTTAGTTCTAACCCTAGAGTATTAAAGCTCTTCCTCTTCTTCTCGGGATGGACGATCTTTCGTCGTTCCCATACTCCCTTATCCTAACCAGTCTCACAATCTACTTATCCTGACTTCCAAAGATGAACTCAATTTCAGCTTGCCCTACCAACCATCAATTATCAGAATTCCGTGGTTTTACTACATGCAGACCATCCTAAGCTATATGAGGTACACAAGGGGAGGTACACCAAATTATCTTCCAAATCTCCTATAATATTTAATGGAGGTCTACCATAACATAATTTGTCTAAATCCAGAAACTTATAATTTCCCTAATTAATCTGATATTTATTTAATTTTCCTAAAGGACGGGCCATGGGTCATTTTAAACATGAAGTACATGATCCTCATAAGTAATGGCTACCCAAAAATCATGATCATTAAATAACAGCAAGATAACCTGAAATACAAATTCTCAGAATTTTATAGAAAGTATTTAGCCTCTAAAAAATTTATCCAGTATAATCACGTTAATCCTACGTAAAGAAGGAAGTACTGAAATTATTCATCGAAAAATTATAGAAAAATTACTAGTCAGTAGTATGATATATAAAAGATCTTTGTGCAGAGAATCATAATTTTACCTGCTTGCTAAACACCACTAAAGATTTAATCAAATAATCAAGGTAAAACATACTTAATGAAGCAAGCCTTGGAATTAATCTTCCAAAAATCCCATAAAAATTCACAGAGATTTAAAATCATAATAAACGTTCTCTGCATAAATTTTATCAATTTCCAGAAAGTGTGTATTCCATAATAAATTTTCTAAGCAAATCATATAACTACTAAATCATTAAAGAAGTATCCAAAATAATGATCATAAAATTTATAGAAAAATATCCAGAGCTTGTACCATCCCTATAATGCATTCTACCAAATTCTCATCACTTTTCAGTGTGGTTTAGTGTCATTCCCTATCTCTACAAGTTTTGCACCCTAAACTAGGGTTAGGTTTTTAGGTATCCCAACGGTCTCCAAATCTACTAAGATTTCATCCAGAGAATTATATTGGCCCTATGGTTCTCTTCACCTAATTTCGGGTCAATCCAAGGTCATTTGACCCCATGACCTTCACACACCACCAAGATCCATCCTTAGGGTTTGGCCTTGGTTCTTAGGGCAAACTTACCCCGATCCACCTCAAACACTATGAGGGGGTGCTAGAGAATATTACTAGCCAGTGGTAAAAGTCTCAGCCTCTGTTGAGGTGATCTGACCACTCAAATCTCAAAAGTGCACTTTTAACCTAAGACCCCTTATTAGGGCAAAACTTAGGGTTAATCATTTCTAATCCAAACCATCTCCAAATGAGATGAAAAATTATACAGAACCTTATGGTGAACCCAGGGACCACTCATCAAAATTTGGGAGGGTTTGGAAATTGTTTAACCATCTAATTAAATTCGGCTAGGATTATTGAATTTTTCTAAAAACTCTAGAAAAATATTTTCCAAAAATTCTCATTTTTGGATCGTACCTAGATATAGGTAAGATTAGGCAACAACCCAAATTTCAAGTCGTTTTGATGACTGGATTAGAGTGGGGAATTTTTCTAAGGTCAAGACGGCCCTCTGGATAGACCTCACCAAAAAGGGTGCTGTGGTCTAACCAGGATTCCAAATCGAGTGAAATTAATTTTGAATTAAAGGAGACTTCAAGGGATACATTTTATATGTTGATGATTGTTCCTGTAGGAGCCTCTAGGTATTTTTCCCAAATTATTTAACATGACAATTATTTTCATTCAGAAATTGCTTCACAAATAAAATCTAATTAAACGGCACTGTTCATTTTCTTCTACAACCCGAATCCAGAGCCCTAAAAACCTAATTTCCTGTAGCTTTTCCAAGCTATTTCCTGGCCATCCAGCCATCTCCCTGGCCGACCACCACCACCACCTCTGTTGAGGTGAGGGCTATCGTCGGGCGGCGGCACGGCCGCCGGAGAGGCGGTTTCCGGCGAACCCGCCACCATGAAATTTTCGGAAAAACCACGAATACGCTCACCCGATCTGGCTCTTTTGAGCCCAATATCTCTCCTAACGATTTCTAAGATCTATCCGCAGAAGAAAAGGGAGGGGAGGACCTTGTTCGCGGGCTGAAGGCGTGCAGAGCGTCGGGAAGCCATTGGCGCGGTGGTGGCGTCACCGGAAGTTCTTCAACAGCAAGGGGGAAAATCTGAAACAGTTTGAGGGAGAGTGTAACCTTTTCCTCTTGCTCTTAGGAGTCTTTTATAGTTCAGCAAGTGGGGAGGGGAAAGGATGAAAAGTCCGCGGCCATTAATAATTCCCTTAATGACGTTTCGGTTATGACGAATGGCAGTTGAAACGCTGGAGATGAAGAGGTGCTCGCCAAGTGGCGATTTCCTATTGGACCAACATTTCCTTAATTATTTAAATAATTAAAGTAGGAAACGGCCCATAAATACCCTTGGTTTTCATTCCCATAATCAGAATTTATTATGGCATCGGTTACGGAAATTTCCAGTCTGGCTGTCGTTTCAGCCTTGGTCACGGGCGTGACACATAGGTCACGGGCGTGACAGGCCCGGTTAGCCAATTCTGGGTTCGACGATTGTCGAACTGAGATCGACGATCGTCGAAGGGTGGTCACGGGCGTGACACCCGGGTCACGGGCGTGACTGGCCCGTGTGGCCAAATTCTGGATCGACGATCATCGAATTGGGATCGACGATCGTCAAGCGTGGTCACGCCCTATGTCATGGGCGTGACATTGAGGGTCACGGGCGTAACATGCCTGGTGATTGATTCTGGGTCGACGATCGTCGAACAAGGTCACGCCCTATGTCACGGGCGTGTCATTGTGGGTCACGGACGTGACATGCCCGTGTGGCCAATTCCTGGCCGACGACCGTCGAACTGAAATCGACGATCGTCGATGGTGGTCATGCCCTATGTCACGGGCGTGACATTGCTGGTCACGGGCGTGACAGGCCATGAGGCAAATTCTGCGCCCGACGATTGTCTAAGTGAATTCGACGATCGTCGAAGGAGTCACGCCCCCGGGTCACGGGCGTGACGGGTCGGTCACGGGCGTGACCAACCCGTGACCCGAATTCTTGGTTGCTTTATTTCGATTTCTAGGCTCCCCAGGGTTCTACCACAACCAACCGACTCCTAGGGGTCTAGCCGGAAATGGGATGTTACAAGCAAAGTGCTGAGTGAAGTCAGCACAGTCAACACCTAGCAAATTGCAATGCAGAAAAATGGCGAAGTACAAAAGTGTCAACACACTTCAACTATGTCGACACCATTTCAAGAGCTGTGTCGAGATAAGTCAGTTATCTCGACACTTTGAAGATCAAATCAGCAGTGTCGAAATAAGTCAGATATCTCGACACCTTAAGACAGAAGTGTCGAGCCAATACAATTGTCTCTACATAATGTATAACTGAAGTAAATACTTAAAGTGTCGACACTCAGCAGACAATAGTGTCGAGACAATTCAACTATCTCAGCACAGTGAAGAATTAAAACAAGTGTCGACACTAGGCAGGCTGAAGTGTCAAGACAATTAAACTATATCGACACAAAGAAGAATAAAGCAAGTGTTAACACAAATCTTGCAGTAGTGTCGAGAAAATTCAACTGTCTCGACATAGTGTAGATTTAAAGATGTCGACACAGAAAACTGTTGTGTCGAGACAAGTAAACTATCTTGATACCTTCAAGTAAACTATCTCGACATAGTGCAGATTTAAAGATGTCACATACGTGGAGTTCTCCGATCAGGATTAATCTGACGGCTATTCACGAAGAAGACAGGTTATTAGATGGAAGTGACAACCCTTCTCAACCTCGGACGTCATCTGTAGACTGAGCACGGACAAGGCAAGACAACCCTTGACTCCGGCCGCGAATCTCAAAAAGTCTTCGTGCGTTTGGTTGTATTTCTCCCCCTTTCTCTTGTAGTAACTTTGCTCTTTATTGCGTGGTTGTTGGATTGATGAGTAAGAACTTGATTTACTTAATGATTTCAGCATATCTATGTGTTGACATATTTTAGTTCTTGATTGTGTTTGTGCGCTTCCATCCTTCGTGTTCTTGATGTGATAACGCCGTCCTAACAATTGTTTGGAGCATGCGTGGAGAAGTGGTGACTGCGACCCTCAATGGTTTGTCCATCCTCCTTATTACTCGCTTGAGTAATCCACACAAGCGACGCAGTGAAGGTGACCCGCATTAGTTTTATTAGTGTAAAAATTAGGAAACAAAAAATCAAAACCCCTTGTTATGTTGACACTTGCAATCCCTCTTTCAATAGGGAAGTCACACTCCCTACCTGCACTCCTCGAGAGATCGATATTCGGAGATTCAACTCCTCAACTTTATTACTTGACTACGATCGGTACACTTGCCGAAAGTGCCATCATTATGCTGGATGTAAAGAAGATAGGAAAAGCATATCAGGCTCATATCATGAAAGTGAGGGGATAAGTTGTAAACTACTCTAGAGGGGGGGTGAATAGAGTATTCAAATTTTATGAATAACTAGTCAGCTCCCTTGGAGTTTATTTGCGGAATAAAATAATCTGATACTTGAACCCTAAGAGCCTAACACAGTGAAGTGCACAAGTGAGAGAGTTAACTGAAATTTCAGTTTAACTATAAACCTATCACAGCAACTAGCAATCCTAGGTAGTTCTATCACAGCCACAGAATAAACAATTAAACAAAAAAAGCCAGAGAGACACAGGATATATAGTGGTTCCCTCTAAATAGGTACTCCACTCTTCCACCACCCTGGTAGGAATCCACTACAGGTTTTTGCTAAGGTGCCCTGCCACCAATGATCAGATTAAGGTAGATCAAACAGACCCTTTGAGCTTTTGATAAGGATGCTCAACCACAGGTTGTTGATAAGGTGCCCTGTCACCAATGTTCACTTTTGAAGAGGTGTGAAAACTCTTTTACAAAGGGGTTGAGAGGGTTAGATTGTCTTCTCTGTTGTTAATACAGATTAGAGAAGACTTGTGGATTCTCTAAAGAATCAAAGTCTCCCCCTGGCTCAGTGAAAGTCCAGGGAAAGCCTTTGCTTCAGGATGAAGGAGTTTCAGATATACTGAAACTAAATCCTCAGAGATCTGTAGACTGATTTTTATCAGGTCTTCAGATTCTGGAGCACGTGAAGCAGATCTGGAGCTCTTTCTGAAGTCTTGAAAACTCTAAGCAGATGCTCAGGAGACTTGAGAATGAAAGAAATTGCTTTGGACTTTTGCTTCAAGAAAACTTTTCTTCTTCTGATTGTGAGATTGTGAAGAGTTGCTCTGAAGATGCTTGAGAGAATGAAGCACACACAAAAAAATAACTCTGTATCTGTAGCTTGTTAATTTTTCTGAGAAAAATCTCTCTTAAATATCTTCTCATTTTTCTTTTGGAACGGCTCTATTGATTTGAATTCTCGAGCCCTGTAACAGATTATCTCAAAATAGAATATAGCAATAGGAATAGAATGACCTATTAGCTTACTGTCAGTCCCAAAGAGGAATTAAATAAGTGTGAAAATATCTCAGTATAAAGACTTACCATTCTTGGAAATAGCAAACAGCGCCAACGGCTAGAATACAGCCTGGCAATATATTTTGTATAATAGGACAAAAATGCTTTATCAAAATACGAAATCCCGTAATTTATGCTTAACCTATTTGGTAATTAATTCATTTGAATTTAAGCCATAAATTAGCAAAAACAATCTTCAGAAAATCTTTCTAACCACACGCTAAAACACTTGGAAATAAACCAAGGAATAAAATAAATGCAAATTGTTAAAGGCAGACAGTAATCGTCGAACAGGGGTTCGATGATCGTCGACCTAGCTAACAGATCGTCGACTAAAAGCAGAAATCTGTCGAAACAGAAATCGTGAAGCAAGAACACGATCGTTGAACTGCTGATGGCAGATCGTCGACCAACCTTCAGAGCATAATAAACTTGCTCTGAGATCGTCGACCAGCGGTCGACGATAATTGTCTTGACTTCAACGATTCTATAGCCCTGCAATCGTCGACCAATGATCGACGATCGCGAGGCCTCGTTCGACGATGGTCGAACGGAAAATGCCTTAACCAAAAATACATCTAGAACTACTAGCCTAAGCTCTAGGTCAGTTATAAACTGTCCTAGGGAAACTGAACAAGGCCTAATCATGATCATATATAGTTATATGGATCAAGAGGGGCTGGAAAGGGATTACATAAGCCAAATCACATCCAGGGTACCAACAATCTCCCCCTATTTGGGTTATGTTATCCAATCCGATCTAAAACTAATGCACACAATATCAAAAGCAGAGATTAACCAAAAATTTAAATCACAGGCAATCCACAGAAAAACAAAAAAACATAAATCAGCAGAACTATAAAGTATCAAGCAGATTTATCAGAGGTTTTATCATCAGATGAGTTCTTAGGGATTATAGCTGGTTTGAAAATAATTTCCCTGTTTGGGTTTGCTGCTTGTCTTTTGGATAGCATTAGATCATGTTCACCAATAATTTTCTTTTCAGCATAGCTTGGCAAAACTGCAGCAGGGTGCAACTTCATGTATTCTTCAGTATTAAAAGTTTCAGAGTTGACTTGAATTTTGCTGAGTTCCTTTTCTCTGAATTCAGACATAGTTGTATATGCTGTAGGGTCTAGTCCTTGAGCTTTGGCTCTCTCCATCATGCTTAGTGCAATAGATTCCTTAAATCTTGCCATAGAGGCAATTCTTTCAGTTTCAGTCATATCTGATGGAGAGGATGGTCTGTCAGTATCAGCTTGAGCTGCAATCTCCATGTTCCTTTGAAGAGCTGTGGCTAATTTGCTTGAGTCAAGAGGAATCTGTGCAGCCTTCTTAGGATCAGTTTCAGCATATAGAGATCTGGGAGGTGCAAGTTCAATGAACTTCTTGTGGGATTTCTCTGAATAGACCACTCTTTTTCCTTTTGTTTCAGCTGTCTCAGAAGCAGCAGGTTTCCGTGATGTGGAGGATGGACCTTTCCTGGGAGGAGAAGGTTTCCATTCTGGAACTTTCTTTTTAGGAGAAGGAGGAGGAGAGAAAGTAGGTTGCTGAAATGTCATCTTCTTTATTTGTTCCATGGGAACATTTTCATTTCTTTTCCTTCCTTGTCCTGATACATCTTGGCCTCCCTGGCTTTGGTTACTCCTTCTCTGGTAAGACTTAAAGGTGTTGGAACTTGCTGATTTTGCAGATGGGGCAGAAGAGAGACTTCCAGAGGCTCCAGCACCAGGAGGTGGAGGAGGACCTCTGGGGGGGAATTTCTGAATTAGAGTGTCATATCTTTTTGTTCTCTTCTTCTCTCTTGTCTGATTCTTTGGAAGTCTCATCCATGGTTGAAATTCCTTGCTCTTGGGATCAATTCCCTTTAGAATGAAATAGGGAACATCCTTGTCTGGATTAGCAGTAGGATGAGCAGATGCTCTTCTTTTCTTGGATACAACCTTTTTCTTCTTCTGGGTACTATCAGAATCCTCAGAGTCATCATCATCAGAGGAGTGGGACGAGGTTCTGCCAGCATAATCATCAAAATCTTGTTCTGAGATATCTTTGGCAGCTATAGCATGTTCAGCCTTTTCTTTCTCCTGCTTCTCTCTATCTTCTTTTTCTCTTGCTTCCTCAATGGCATCTTGCACAAGGAGGGCATCAAGATCAATATTTGGAGATCTCTTCCAAAGTTCTGATTCAGGATACAAGTCAGGAGCTATCCTGGGGACCAGTTCTGCAATAGAAGGAATGGGTAGAGGATAGGTAAGGATAGGTGGAGAAAAGATGACTGTATCTGCAGGGGCAGATGCTTTCTCTAGAGAGATGACTAGGGAATCCATATGAGAATTAGCCAACCCTTCAATGTACTCAGAGGCAATATTCTCAGCCACAAAGGCTATAAATTGTTCAAGGTTGAGAGTACCTGAGCTTGATTCCTTTTCAGTCATTTTGGAGGCATTCTCTGGTAAGTCTTGCACAGCCTCAGCTTCTTCAGCAGCAGCAGCAGCAGGGATGTTGATTGTGCCTGCATACAAAGAAAGATAAGTTAACAACCAAGTGGGAATAGAGTATTCCCCCAAGGTGAACAACAGCAGGTAATTGATAGAGTTACCTGAGATCTACACATGATACCACTTTGCATCTAGGAAGGAGGTTATAATTCCTTCTAGATGTTCAGTGACATCAGGGATAGACACCTCTACAAGGCACAAGAGGAGTGCCATACAGGAAAAGAAGAGAGAGTCCTTGACCAAGGGGTCATCAAGGTACTCAGGTCTATAAGGGACCGTTTTCTCTTTAGAAGGAGGAACATAAGGAGATGTGAGTGTGAACTCACAGTCTGAATTGAGAAAGGATTCCAAAGCATTATCAGAGTCAATGGGGATAGCAGCATCAACTTGCAACACTGATGCAAGATCATCAGCAGCTGAGATGGGAAGGAAGGGATAAGAGATTAACTCAAAGTTGGAGTTGGAATTAATTAGAAACTTAAATAAAACTATACCATCTGGTTGAGCAGTAGCATTCTCAAGTTGTTGAACCACTACTTCTGAGTCAGTAGTGTTTATTGAAACTTTTTCACACAAGTCCATGAGGACTTCCTCATTATCTCTCTCAGAGACTTCTTCATCAGCAGCTATATTCACTAGGGAGTGAATGTCTTTGTTAGATAAAGATATCAATTTAAAGTCCTGATTATAACCTTTAG
This sequence comes from Platanthera zijinensis, assembly GCA_039513925.1. Lineage (NCBI taxonomy): Eukaryota > Viridiplantae > Streptophyta > Magnoliopsida > Asparagales > Orchidaceae > Platanthera > Platanthera zijinensis. The sequence continues at coordinate 134,094,440 of CM077085.1, forward strand.
AGGAAGTGTTTTACCTTCTGATTGCTCTGGATCTTTCATTAGAGACTCTTTCTCTGTAAACTCTTGATGTTCTTCTACAATTGCTGTAAGGGGAAGGGAAGAATTGTCCTGAAGGGCCAAGGCATCACCTGAGACCACTTCAACAGACATCTCCCCCTGCATGACTTCAGTGGGGACTGGAGTCATGCATCTTATTGAAGAGGGCTCAGCAGAGGGTGGAAATGATTTGATGGCTTCAGTAAGGGCTTTGATGGATGCAATGAGAGGGGCATTGGCAGCCTCAATCATTTTTTGTATGGATGGAGTGATGAGCTCTACAATTTGTGCAAGCAATTCAGGAGTTATCTGAAATGCTGAGGATGTGGAGGTGGATGGAATGGAAGCAGTATGATCTACCACATGATCAAATGAATCATGTGGAGATGGGTGAACATCAACATGAGTGTGGGATTCATGTTGAGATAAGTGTGTGAGGATGGTAGCAGTTACCATGTCAACACTGGCTGCGGCTGCCAGATGTTGTGGTATGGGTGACTGGGGTGGAGATGCATGTAGGATGGAAGATGCATGTTGTGGTGGCACTGCAGATTGTGTGGAGGGTAATGCAGGAGATGAGAATGCAGGGGTAAAGAGGGAGGATGAAGGGATTGCTGAGCCTTCCCCAGCAAGCTGGAGAGTGGCTGAATCAGCCCTTGTGTCTGATGGAGGGTTAGGATCAACCCTGGCTGACTTCTTGATGACTCTCTGAGATTTCTTGAACAGAGAGGGGTCCAACCTCTTGCTGGCGTTGACTGCGGAGGGTGCAGAAACAAGCAGCAGGGGTGCTTTCACATATAGAAACACACCCAACACCCTGGCAAGGTTTACTTCTTTCTGATTGTTCTTTCTCCTTATTAGTTCAAACAGAACTTTTTCCCAGGCTATCTGCGTCTTATTCACCAAAACTGACATTAAGGCAAATTGTTGCCTGTTGATGTTGTCGTGAGCAGAGTGCTTTCCCAAAACGACCTTGCCCACCAGGTCTGCTAGAAACTTGTACTCTGGAGACAGGTTTATCTTCAGCAGCTTAGCTGGAATACCCTCAGCATGGCCCATCACAGTTAGCATGCGGCCATATTCCTCTGAATTTTGCTCATAGTCCTCAGTACCGGTTGGTAGACCAAACAACTCAGTCAGAACTTCAGGAGTCAGAATGACCTCCTCTCCATTTATCTTTCCAGTCATCGCTTCGTCGCTGGAGGACGAGGTATATATCCATTCTCGAATCTCTTGTATATGAATCTTTGGTGAGAATGACATAAATTTCTTTAGGCCTTGATCTTCACACAGCTGCAGAATGTCTTGGATGGGTTGATCACATCGACTGAAAGAATCGAAGTCGACACAGAAACCAGTGTCGAACTTCATCCCGAAGAGAACTGCAGAAGGAATCGCCATTAGATTGAAGAGAGAATGGCGAATCGAGATGCAAGGCAGGGGAGAAGAGAATCGCGCGGGAGTAGAGTTCGAGAGCAAATTCTAAGCCAGAAGATGGAATATGAAAAGACGGAGTGGAAGGACGACGATCTCCAGACCTAAATCGACTATTTGATATAAATCTACGATCGTCGAACCCGGAACAAAATCGGTCGTCGAACACTGACCGACGATAGTCAATATTTGACTAAACATTAAACATCGACCGACTGCAAGCAATCACCACGATCGTCGATCAATATATGTTGGTCGACGATTCTCCACACAGCACAGAAAATCTGTCGTCGACCACTGGTCGACGATAGATACCTAAGGAGAGATCGTTGACCAGTTGGTCGACGATTTCTGCCTTACTACCGAACGAGCTGTCGTCGACCGTTGGTCGACGATAGTTCTGACCTGGTCGAAGATCGTCGAGCAGTCGTTCGACGATTTTAGACAGAAAACAAATCTATCCAAATTTTCACTACTCTGAACCATTAATCATTCCAAGCTGGTTCAGGAAAAACAAATGCCTTTGTTCAACAAGGGGCTTAGTGAAAATATCTCCTCTCTGCAGGTCTGTGGATATAAATTCCATTGCTATCTTGTTCTTTTCCACATTATCTCTCAGAAAATGATGTCTAATCTCAATGTGCTTGGTCCTGGAATGGTGCACAGGATTTTGTGCAATTGATATTGCACTGGTACTGTCACACAGAATTTTTGTTTTTGAGTGTGTGTACCCATAATCCACTAGCTGATTTTGAATCCACAGGATCTGTGAACAACAACTAGCTGCTGCTATATATTCAGCCTCAGCAGTTGAAGTAGACACAGATGCCTGTTTCTTACAAAACCAAGAGACAAGTCTCTCTCCCAGGAACTGACAGGTCCCTGAGGTGCTTTTCCTGTCAACTCTACAACCGGCATAATCAGCATCTGAATATCCAATTAATTCAAATCCTGACTCAGCTGGGTACCACAGTCCTAAGTTAGGGCATCCCTTAAGGTATCTCAAGATCCTCTTGAGAAGAGTTAAGTGAGATTCCTTTGGGTTGACCTGAAACCTAGCACATAGGCATGTAGCAAACATTATGTCAGGCCTACTTGCAGTCAAATACAGCAGGGAACCAACAATGGCTCTATAGTTCTTTTGATCAACAGACTTGTCATTGACATCAGAATCAATAACTGCATTTGAGGCCATAGGTGTGCTCATTGATGAAGCATCAGACATTCCAAATCTTTTAACCAGCTCTCTGGCATATTTTGATTGAGAAATGAAGATACCATCAACACACTGTTTCACTTGGAGACCAAGGAAATAGGATAACTCACCCATGCTGCTCATCTCAAACTTGGAGTGCATTAGTTCAGAAAACCTCTTGCATAGTTTGGGATTAGTGGAGCCAAATATAATATCATCTACATAGATTTGAACTAACAGTTGTGAGTCCTTATGATGTCTAATAAATAGAGTTCTATCTACTACACCTCTCACAAACTTGTGTTCTAGAAGGAAATTTGCTAAGGTCTCATACCAAGCTCTAGGAGCTTGCTTAAGTCCATATAGAGCCTTTTGGAGTTTGAACACATGAGAGGGTAAGGTTGATGAAACAAACCCTGGTGGTTGTTCAACAAACACTTCTTCCTTTAAATCTCCATTGAGGAAGCCACTCTTCACATCCATTTGGAAGACCTTAAATCTCTTATAGGCAGCATAGGCTAGGAAAATCCTAATGGCTTCTAGTCTAGCTACAGGGGCAAAAGTTTGATCATAATCTATGCCTTCCTCCTGTCTATAGCCTTGAGCTACTAGCCTAGCCTTATTCCTAACTACTATGCCTTGGGCATCAAGCTTGTTTCTAAACACCCACTTGGTGCCTATGATTAGTTGGCCTCTTGGTCTTGGAACCAAAGTCCAAACTTTACATCTTTCAAACTGGTTAAGTTCCTCTTGCATGGCTATAATCCAGTGTGGATCAAGCTCAGCATCTTTAATGGTTAGGGCCTCAACCTGAGAAAGGAAACAAGCAAAAATCACATCTTTGTTGAGTTGATGTCTTGTCTGGACTCCTACTGAAATGTCTCCAATCACTTGAGATACAGGGTGATCTCTAAGTGTGACAAGATTAGTAGGTTCAACAATGATCTGATCTTCAACATGTTCATGATTTAATTCCTCATGTGGAATTTGATCAACTGTTGGAGCAGGTGCTTTAACTTGAAAAAGTTCTACATCGGATTCAGAATCTGAAGAAGCAACCTGAGGAGTTTGTTGGGGATGATTCTCCTGTGTGAGTCTCAAACCTTCCAAATCCTTACTTACTCCTAGGACTTGCACTGTACTATTAGAGGAAGAGTCCTTCTCCTTATAATACATGACTGTCTCATCAAAAGAGACATGTGCAGACTCTTCTATCTTAAGAGAGGATTTATTGAGGACCCTATAGGCTTTGCTTACTTGAGAGTATCCCAGAAAAACTCCCATTGAATCTTTTGCCTCAAATTTTCTAAGGTATTCTTTGTTATTGTTATGAACAAAAGCAACACAGCCAAATACTCTAAAATAGTCTATTTTAGGTTTCACTTGCTTAATTAACTCATAGGGAGTCTTACCCTTAAGTTTATGTATCAGACTTCTGTTCAATACATAGTTAGCTATGCTAACTGCTTCAGCCCAAAAGGACAGAGGCATGTTAGCATCTGCCAACAATGTACTTGCAGCTTCAATTAGGGTTCTGTTTTTCCTTTCAACTACCCCATTTTGTTGAGGAGTTCTAGGAGCAGAGAAGCTATGTTTGATACCTTCCTTCTCACAGAATTCTTGCATAAGAAGAGACTCAAACTCAGTACCATGATCACTTCTGATCAAGGCAATCTGAGTAGAGTACTCACTCTGTATACACATTAGAAAATCTATAAGAACCTTGAAGTTATCAGCCTTAGTTCTCAAGAAGAATACCCAAGTGAACCTAGAGAAGTCATCTACAATTACTAGAGTGTAAGACTTTCCTCCAAGACTCTGTACAACAATAGGACCAAATAAATCCAAATGTAGCAAGTACAGAATCCTGGGAGAATCACTTTTATTAACTGATTTAAAGCTATTTCTTGTTTGCTTACCTAATTGACAAGCTTTGCAAAGGCCTTCCTTCTTGTAGGGGCAAGAAGGTAAGCCTCTTACAAGGTTGTATTTAGCCAGCCTAGAAATGTTTTTCAAATTTACATGACTAAGTCTCTTATGCCAAAGGGTATTATTACTGGTTACTTCATTAAATAAGCATATTTCAGATTTGGATGAGTTAAAATCTACAACATAAACATTACCAATTCTAATACCTACTAACACAGCAGTATTATTTAAAGCAATATTACAAGCAGTGTCAGTAAACCATACCTTGTACCCAGCATCACACATTTGGCTTACAGAGATTAGGTTGTGCTTTAGTCCTGAGACATAAGCAACCTTCTTGAATGTTACAGCTCCTATGGTGAAGCTGCCATACCCTTCAGTCTGTCCACAGCTGGAATCCCCAAATACAACTTTTGGTCCCAGCTTGGCTTTGAACCCTGACAGATTCTTCTTCTTTCCTGTCATATGCTTTGAGCATCCACTATCCAGATACCATTTGTCATGTATGACTGGATAGGTCTTCACCTGCAAAGATATCAATTATACATTGTGGACCCAGGTTACCTTGGGTCCAGTATTCTTCACAAAAGAAAAACTAGATATAAAAGATTTTGCAGGCTTAGATTTATATCCTAAAGGGTGTGATCTCCTAGGTGGGATAATCCATTCAGTTGAAGGATTAAACAACCTAGGGTAGTGATTGGGATTTGCAATTCTGGAAGTTTGAAATTTATTTTCCAGCTTAAGTCCAGATCGTCGATCCACGGTCGACGATCGCAAGCCATATCGTCGATCATTTGTAGTAGTGCTATGTTCTGGATTCCACGATCGTCGATCACTGGTCGACGACTCAAGATGAGATCGTCGATCTCCTGCACCAAAGATATCATACTTGGTGAAGGTGTTCAGCGATCGTCGATAGACGTTCGACGATTGGTTTGACGATCGTCGATTAATGTTCGACGATTTTTGTAAAGCTAGGAATTTTTTCTTCCTGTTCTCTTTCTTAATCTTATTCTGAATTTTCTTACATTTTTCAATTTCCTCAGTGTTCTTTATTCCTGATTCAGAAATAATTTTTACTGGAGTGCTAAATCTCTCCTTTGTGAGGAGGATGGGTTCACTAGATGTAGCACCTAAGCCTAGTTTATCATTACCAACCCTAGTGTTTGCTATACTGGTTATTTCAGATAATTTAAGGCTTCTGCCATTTAATTGTTCTTCTAATCTCTTTGATTTAGCTATTTCTAATTTTAGGAATGTTACTTCTTCTTTTGAGCTTTCTAATTCCTTTTCTAATCTAATTATTTCAGTACTTTCCATGTCTAGTTCCATTATCTTTAATCTAAGTGACTTAATTTCTTTTTCAGACAATAGTAAATCTAAACATAGAGTTTTAAATTTTAATTTGAACTCAGGAGATGAGAAATCAAATGAGTCGATTACCTGGTCTTCCATAGAGGAATCTTCTTCATTGTCTCCTTCTTCTTCAGAATTCTCTGCAGCTGACAGAGAGCTGCAGGCATCAATAGCCATGAGGCAGAACTCTTTGGCTTTCTTCTCTTCTTCTTCTTCTGAATCACTGGAGCTAGAGGAGCAGGTATCCTCTTCTGTTTCACTCCAGGTAGCAGCCACAAATCCCTTGTCCTTCTTCTTGTATTTGTGTGAGGAGGACTTGGAGTGGTGCTTCCTGTACTCTTTCTTATGTTTCTTCTCCTTGTGTTTCTTCTCTGGACAATCTGGAGCAATGTGTCCAGGCTTGCTGCAAACATAACAAATGATTTCTTTAGATGGAGTTTTGTCATACCTTGGTTTGTCCTCATACTTGGAGAACTTCTTTCTGAGGTCTCTTCTTCCCATGTTGAAGAACCTCTTGGCAATGAGTGCCAGTAACTCCTCATTTGATTGACTTCCTTCAGAAGTCTCAGCAGCCTTAAGAGCTAGAGAGTGTTCTTTCTGTGTAGGTGTAGGAGTTTTTACTTCAATTGTAGCAGCTCTGCTCTTTAAAGTTTGCTCATATGACTTGAGCTTTCCCAACAGAGCTTCTGTGGAGAGTTCCACAGTGTTTCTTCCATCCTTGATGGGCCATATCCTTGAGTCCCAAGAGATGGGAAGGCACATCAGGATCTTGTCATTGACTTCTGACAACGTTATCTCCTTGTCCAAAGATCTCAGTTCACTTATTATTGAACTGAGTCTTGTGTACATTGAGTCAATGTCTTCAGCATCATCCTTCTTGAAATTTTCATACTGAGAAGTGAGGTTGGATCTCCTGTCCTTCCTCTCATCAGCTGAGCCAGCAACTATGTGGTTGAGGGAATCCCACATAGCTTTGGCTGAGGTACATTCAGCAAGCTTCTGGAATATTTCATCAGACATTGTCTGAGCTAGGATGTTCATTGCTTTTGCATCAGCTGCTTTTGCCTTCTTGTAAGTTTCATTGTAGTCAGGTGGTGGCACAGCACTGAGATCAGCAGAAGTGGAAGCAGCAGTAGGCCTAGCAGGTGGTCTTGTCAAAATAGAAGAAAAGATATCTTCATCAATAGAATTCATGTATAGTCTTATCATGGCCTTCCATATGCCAAACTTGGACAAGTTGCATACAGGAGGTCTGGTGCTTGAATAATCCTTAGACTGGGCCATGTGTGAAAGTGTTTGTGAATGGTATCAGGAAACAACTTATCACTGGATCTTTTAACTCAGGTGTTAGCCTGTATGAACAGCTAACCTGCCTCTGATACCAATTGAAAGTGAGGGGATAAGTTGTAAACTACTCTAGAGGGGGGGTGAATAGAGTATTCAAATTTTATGAATAACTAGTCAGCTCCCTTGGAGTTTATTTGCGGAATAAAATAATCTGATACTTGAACCCTAAGAGCCTAACACAGTGAAGTGCACAAGTGAGAGAGTTAACTGAAATTTCAGTTTAACTATAAACCTATCACAGCAACTAGCAATCCTAGGTAGTTCTATCACAGCCACAGAATAAACAATTAAACAAAAACAGCCAGAGAGACACAGGATATATAGTGGTTCCCTCTAAATAGGTACTCCACTCTTCTACCACCCTGGTAGGAATCCACTACAGGTTTTTGCTAAGGTGCCCTGCCACCAATGATCTGATTCAGGTAGATCAAACAGACCCTTTGAGCTTTTGATAAGGATGCTCAACCACAGGTTGTTGATAAGGTGCCCTGTCACCAATGTTCACTTTTGAAGAGGTGTGAAAACTCTTTTACAAAGGGGTTAAGAGGGTTAGATTGTCTTCTCTGTTGTTAATACAGATTAGAGAAGACTTGTGGATTCTCAAAAGAATCAAAGTCTCCCCCTGGCTCAGTGAAAGTCCAGGGAAAGCCTTTGCTTCAGGATGAAGGAGTTTCAGATATACTGAAACTAAATCCTCAGAGATCTGTAGACTGATTTTTATCAGGTCTTTAGATTCTGGAGCACGTGAAGCAGATCTGGAGCTCTTTCTGAAGTCTTGAAAACTCTAAGCAGATGCTCAGGAGACTTGAGAATGAAAGAAATTGCTTTGGACTTTTGCTTCAGGAAAACTTTTCTTCTTCTGATTGTGAGATTGTGAAGAGTTGCTCTGAAGATGCTTGAGAGAATGAAGCACACACAAAAAAATAACTCTGTATCTGTAGCTTGTTAATTTTTCTGAGAAAAATCTCTCTTAAATATCTTCTCATTTTTCTTTTAGAACGGCTCTATTGATTTGAATTCTCGAGCCCTGCAACAGATTATCTCAAAATAGAATATAGCAATAGGAATAGAATGACCTATTAGCTTACTGTCAGTCCCAAAGAGGAATTAAATAAGTGGGAAAATATCTCAGTATAAAGACTTACCATTCTTGGAAATAGCAAACAGCGCCAACGGCTAGAATACAGCCTGGCAATATATTTTGTATAATAGGACAAAAATGCTTTATCAAAATACGAAATCCCGTAATTTATGCTTAACCTATTTGGTAATTAATTCATTTGAATTTAAGCCATAAATTAGCAAAAACAATCTTCAGAAAATCTTTCTAACCATACGCTAAAACACTTGGAAATAAACCAAGGAATAAAATAAATGCAAATTGTTAAAGGCAGACAGTAATCGTCGAACAGGGGTTCGATGATCGTCGACCTAGCTAACAGATCGTCGACTAAAAGCAGAAATCTGTCGAAACAGAAATCGTGAAGCAAGAACACGATCGTTGAACTGCTGATGGCAGATCGTCGACTAACCTTCAGAGCATAATAAACTTGCTCTGAGATCGTCGACCAGCGGTCGACGATAATTGTCTTGACTTCAACGATTCTATAGCCCTGCTATCGTCGACCAATGATCGACGATCGCGAGGCCTCGTTCGACGATGGTCGAACGGAAAATGCCTTAACCAAAAATACATCTAGAACTACTAGCCTAAGCTCTAGGTCAGTTATAAACTGTCCTAGGGAAACTGAACAAGGCCTAATCATGATCATATATAGTTATATGGATCAAGAGGGGCTGGAAAGGGATTACATAAGCCAAATCACATCCAGGGTACCAACAATCTCCCCCTATTTGGGTTATGTTATCCAATCCGATCTAAAACTAATGCACACAATATCAAAAGCAGAGATTAACCAAAAATTTAAATCACAGGCAATCCACAGAAAAACAAAAAAACATAAATCAGCAGAACTATAAAGTATCAAGTAGATTTATCAGAGGTTTTATCATCAGATGAGTTCTTAGGGATTACAGCTGGTTTGAAAATAATTTCCCTGTTTGGGTTTGCTGCTTGTCTTTTGGATAGCATTAGATCATGTTCACCAATAATTTTCTTTTCAGCATAGCTTGGCAAAACTGCAGCAGGGTGTAACTTCATGTATTCTTCAGTATTAAAAGTTTCAGAGTTGACTTGAATTTTGCTGAGTTCCTTTTCTCTGAATTCAGACATAGTTGTATATGCTGTAGGGTCTAGTCCTTGAGCTTTGGCTCTCTCCATCATGCTTAGTGCAATAGATTCCTTAAATCTTGCTATAGAGGCAATTCTTTCAGTTTCAGTCATATCTGATGGAGAGGATGGTCTGTCTGTATCAGCTTGAGCTGCAATCTCCATGTTCCTTTGAAGAGCTGTGGCTAATTTGCTTGAGTCAAGAGGAATCTGTGCAGCCTTTTTAGGATCAGTTTCAGCATATAGAGATCTGGGAGGTGCAAGTTCAATGAACTTCTTGTGGGATTTCTCTGAATAGACCACTCTTTTTCCTTTTGTTTCAGCTGTCTCAGAAGCAGCAGGTTTCCGTGATGTGGAGGATGGACCTTTCCTGGGAGGAGAAGGTTTCCATTCTGGAACTTTCTTTTTAGGAGAAGGAGGAGGAGAGAAAGTAGGTTGCTGAAATGTCATCTTCTTTATTTGTTCCATGGGAACATTTTCATTTCTTTTCCTTCCTTGTCCTGATACATCTTGGCCTCCCTGGCTTTGGTTACTCCTTCTCTGGTAAGACTTAAAGGTGTTGGAACTTGCTGATTTTGCAGATGGGGCAGAAGAGAGACTTCCAGAGGCTCCAGCACCAGGAGGTGGAGGAGGACCTCTGGGGGGGAATTTCTGAATTGGAGTGTCATATCTTTTTGTTCTCTTCTTCTCTCTTGTCTGATTCTTTGAAAGTCTCATCCATGGTTGAAATTCCTTGCTCTTGGGATCAATTCCCTTCAGAATGAAATAGGGAACATCCTTGTCTGAATTAGCAGTAGGATGAGCAGATGCTTTTCTTTTCTTGGATACATACTTTTTCTTCTTCTGGGTACTATCAGAATCCTCAGAGTCATCATCATCAGAGGAGTGGGATGAGGTTCTGCCAGCATAATCATCAAAATCTTGTTCTGAGATATCTTTGGCAGCTATAGCATGTTCAGCCTTTTCTTTCTCCTGCTTCTCTCTATCTTCTTTTTCTCTTGCTTCCTCAATGGCATCTTGCACAAGGAGGGCATCAAGATCAACATTTGGAGATCTCTTCCAGAGTTCTGATTCAGGATACAAGTCAGGAGCTATCCTGGGGACCAGTTCTGCAATAGAAGGAATGGGTAGAGGATAGGTAAGGATAGGTGGAGAAAAGATGACTGTATCTGCAGGGGCAGATGCTTTCTCTAGAGAGATGACTAGGGAATCCATATGAGAATTAGCCAACCCTTCAATGTACTCAGAGGCAATATTCTCAGCCACAAAGGCTATAAATTGTTCAAGGTTGAGAGTACCTGAGCTTGATTCCTTTTCAGTCATTTTGGAGGCATTCTCTGGTAAGTCTTGCACAGCCTCAGCTTCTTCAGCAGCAGCAGCAGCAGGGATGTTGATTGTGCCTGCATACAAAGAAAGATAAGTTAACAACCAAGTGGGAATAGAGTATTCCCCAAGGTGAACAACAGCAGGTAATTGATAGAGTTACCTGAGATCTACACAGGATACCACTTTGCATCTAGGAAGGAGGTTATAATTCCTTCTAGATGTTCAGTGACATCAGGGATAGACACCTCTGCAAGGCACAAGAGGAGTGCTATACAGGAAAAGAAGAGAGAGTCCTTGACCAAGGGGTCATCAAGGTACTCAGGTCTATAAGGGACCGTTTTCTCTTGAGAAGGAGGAACATAAGGAGATGAGAGTGTGAACTCACAGTCTGAATTGAGAAAGGATTCCAAAGCATTATCAGAGTCAATGGGGATAGCAGCATCAACTTGCAACACTGATGCAAGATCATCAGCAGCTGAGATGGGAAGGAAGGGATAAGAGATTAACTCAAAGTTGGAGTTGGAATTAATTAGAAACTTAAATAAAACTATACCATCTGGTTGAGCAGTAGCATTCTCAAGTTGTTGAACCACTACTTCTGAGTCAGTAGTGTTTATTGAAACTTTTTCACACAAGTCCATGAGGACTTCCTCATTATCTCTCTCAGAGAATTCTTCATCAGCAGCTATATTCACTAGGGAGTGAATGTCTTTGTTAGATAAAGATATCAATTTAAAGTCCTGATTATAACCTTTAGAGGAAGTGTTTTACCTTCTGATTGCTCTGGATCTTTCATTAGAGACTCTTTCTCTAGAAACTCTTGATGTTCTTCTACAATTGCTGTAAGGGGAAGGGAAGAATTGTCCTGAAGGGCCAAGGCATCACCTGAGACCACTTCAACAGACATCTCCCCCTGCATGACTTCAGTGGGGACTGGAGTCATGCATCTTATTGAAGAGGGCTCAGCAGAGGGTGGAAATGATTTGATGGCTTCAGTAAGGGCTTTGATGGATGCAATGAGAGGGGCATTGGCAGCCTCAATCATTTTTTGTATGGATGGAGTGATGAGCTCTACAATTTGTGCAAGCAATTCAGGAGTTATCTGAAATGCTGAGGATGTGGAGGTGGATGGAATGGAAGCAGTATGATCTACCACATGATCAAATGAATCATGTGGAGATGGGTGAACATCAACATGAGTGTGGGATTCATGTTGAGATAAGTGTGTGAGTATGGTAGCAGTTACCATGTCAACACTGGCTGCGGCTGCCAGATATTGTGGTATGGGTGACTGGGGTGGAGATGCATGTAGGATGGAAGATGCATGTTGTGGTGGCACTGCAGATTGTGTGGAGGGTAATGCAGGAGATGAGGATGCAGGGGTAAAGAGGGAGGATGAAGGGATTGCTGAGCCTTCCCCAGCAAGCTGGAGAGTGGCTGAATCAGCCCTTGTGTCTGATGGAGGGTTAGGATCAACCCTGGCTGACTTCTTGATGACTCTCTAAGATTTCTTGAACAGAGAGGGTCCAACCTCTTGCTGGCGTTGACTGCGGAGGGTGCAGAAACAAGCAGCAGGGGTGCTTTCACATATAGAAACACACCCAACACCCTGGCAAGGTTTACTTCTTTCTGATTGTTCTTTCTCCTTATTAGTTCAAACAGAACTTTTCCCCAGGCTATCTGCGTCTTATTCACCAAAACTGACATTAAGGCAAATTATTGCCTGTTGATGTTGTCGTGAGCAGAGTGCTTTCCCAAAACGACCTTGCCCACAAGGTCTGCCAGAAACATGTACTCTGGAGACAGGTTTATCTTCAGCAGCTTAGCTGGAATACCCTCAGCATGGCCCATCACAGTTAGCATGCGGCCATATTCCTCTGAATTTTGCTCATAGTCCTCAGTACCGGTTGGTAGACCAAACAACTCAGTCAGAACTTCAGGAGTCAGAATGACCTCCTCTCCATTTATCTTTCCAGTCATCGCTTCGTCGCTGGAGGACGAGGTATATACCCATTCTCGAATCTCTGGTATATGAATCTTTGGTGAGAATGACATAAATTTCTTTAGGCCTTGATCTTCACACAGCTGCAGAATGTCTTGGATGGGTTGATCACATCGACTGAAAGAATCGAAGTCGACACAGAAACCAGTGTCGAACTTCATCCTGAAGAGAACTGCAGAAGGAATCGCCATTAGATTGAAGAGAGAATGGCGAATCGAGATCCAAGGCAGGGGAGAAGAGAATCGCGCGGGAGTAGAGTTCGAGAGCAAATTCTAAGCCAGAAGATGGAATATGAAAAGACGGAGCGGAAGGACGACGATCTCCAGACCTAAATCGACTATTTGATATAAATCTGCGATCGTCGAACCCGGAACAAAATCGGTCGTCGAACACTGACCGACGATAGTCAATATTTGACTAAACGTTAAACATCGACCGACTGCAAGCAATCACCACGATCGTCGATCAATATATGTTGGTCGACGATTCTCCACACAGCACAGAAAATATGTCGTCGACCACTGGTCGACATAGATACCTAAGGAGAGATCATTGACCAGTTGGTCGACGATTTCTGCCTTACTACCGAACGAGCTATCGTCAACCGTTGGTCGACGATAGTTCTGACCTGGTCGAAGATCGTCGAGCAGTCGTTCGACGATTTTAGACAGAAAACAAATCTATCCAAATTTTCACTACTCTGAACCATTAATCATTCCAAGCTGGTTCAGGAAAAACAAATGCCTTTGTTCAACAAGGGGCTTAGTGAAAATATCTCCTCTCTGCAGGTCTGTGGATATAAATTCCATTGCTATCTTGTTCTTTTCCACATTATCTCTCAGAAAATGATGTCTAATCTCAATGTGCTTGGTCCTGGAATGGTGCACAGGATTTTGAGCAATTGATATTGCACTGGTACTGTCACACAGAATTTTTGTTTTTGAGTGTGTGTACCTATAATCCACTAGCTGATTTTGATTCCACAGGATCTGTGAACAACAACTAGCTGCTGCTATATATTCAGCCTCAGCAGTTGAAGTAGACACAGATGCCTGTTTCTTACAAAACCAAGAGACAAGTCTCTCTCCCAGGAACTGACAGGTCCCTGAGGTGCTTTTCCTGTCAACTCTACAACCAGAATAATCAGTATCTGAATATCCAATTAATTCAAATCCTGACTCAGCTGGGTACCACAGTCCTAAGTTAGGGCATTCCTTAAGGTATCTCAAGATCCTCTTGAGAAGAGTTAAGTGAGATTCCTTTGGGTTGACCTGAAACCTAGCACATAGGCATGTAGCAAACATTATGTCAGGCCTACTTGCAGTCAAATACAGCAGGGAACCAACAATGGCTCTATAGTTCTTTTGATCAACAGACTTGCCATTGACATCAGAATCAATAACTGCATTTGAGGCCATAGGTGTGCTCATTGATGAAGCATCAGACATTCCAAATCTTTTAACCAGCTCTCTGGCATATTTTGATTGAGAAATGAAGATACCATCAACACACTGTTTCACTTGGAGACCAAGGAAATAGGATAACTCACCCATGCTGCTCATCTCAAACTTGGAGTGCATTAGTTCAGAAAACCTCTTGCATAGTTTGGGATCAGTGGAGCCAAATATAATGTCATCTACATAGATTTGAACTAACAGTTGTGAGTCCTTATGATGTCTAATAAATAGAGTTCTATCTACTACACCTCTCACAAACTTGTGTTCTAGAAGGAAATTTGCTAAGGTCTCATACCAAGCTCTAGGAGCTTGCTTAAGTCCATATAGAGCCTTTTGGAGTTTGAACACATGAGAGGGTAAGGTTGATGAAACAAACCCTGGTGGTTGTTCAACAAACACTTCTTCCTTTAAATCTCCATTGAGGAAGGCACTCTTCACATCCATTTGGAAGACCTTAAATCTCTTATAGGCAGCATAGGCTAGGAAAATCCTAATGGCTTCTAGTCTAGCTACAGGGGCAAAAGTTTGATCATAATCTATGCCTTCCTCCTGTCTATAGCCTTGAGCTACTAGCCTAGCCTTATTCCTAACTACTATGCCTTGGGCATCAAGCTTGTTTCTAAACACCCACTTGGTGCCTATGATCAGTTGGCCTCTTGGTCTTGGAACCAAAGTCCAAACTTTACATCTTTCAAACTGGTTAAGTTCCTCTTGCATGGCTATAATCCAGTGTGGATCAAGCTCAGCATCTTTAATGGTTAGGGGCTCAACCTGAGAAAGGAAACAAGCAAACATCACATCTTTGTTGAGTTGATGTCTTGTCTGGACTCCTACTGAAATGTCTCCAATCACTTGAGATACAGGGTGATCTCTAAGTGTGACAAGATTAGTAGGTTCAACAATGATCTGATCTTCAACATGTTCATGATTTAATTCCTCATGTGGAATTTGATCAACTGTTGGAGCAGGTGCTTTAACTTGAAAAAGTTCTACATCGGATTCAGAATCTGAAGAAGCAACCTGAGGAGTTTGTTGGGGATGATTCTCCTGTGTGAGTCTCAAACCTTCCAAATCCTTACTTACTCCTAGGACTTGCACTGTACTATTAGAGGAAGAGTCCTTCTCCTTATAATACATGACTGTCTCATCAAAAGAGACATGTGCAGACTCTTCTATCTTAAGAGAGGATTTATTGAGGATCCTATAGGCTTTGCTTACTTGAGAGTATCCCAGAAAAACTCCCATTGAAGCTTTTGCCTCAAATTTTCTAAGGTATTCTTTGTTATTGTTATGAACAAAAGCAACACAGCCAAATACTCTAAAATAGTCTATTTTAGGTTTCACTTGCTTAAGTAACTCATAGGGAGTCTTACCCTTAAGTTTATGTATCAGACTTCTGTTCAATACATAGTTAGCTGTGCTAACTGCTTCAGCCCAAAAGGACAGAGGCATGTTAGCATCTGCCAATAATGTACTTGCAGCTTCAATTAGGGTTCTGTTTTTCCTTTCAACTACCCCATTTTGTTGAGGAGTTCTAGTAGCAGAGAAGCTATGTTTGATACCTTCCTTCTCACAGAATTCTTGCATAAGAAGAGACTCAAACTCAGTACCATGATCACTTCTGATCAAGGCAATCTGAGTAGAGTACTCACTCTGTATACACTTTAGAAAATCTATAAGAACCTTGAAGTTATCAGCCTTAGTTCTCAAGAAGAATACCCAAGTGAACCTAGAGAAGTCATCTACAATTACTAGAGTGTAAGACTTTCCTCCAAGACTCTGTACAGCAATAGGACCAAATAAATCCAAATGTAGCAAGTACAGAATCCTGGGAGAATCACTTTTATTAACTGATTTAAAGCTATTTCTTGTTTGCTTACCTAATTGACAAGCTTTGCAAAGGCCTTCCTTCTTGTAGGGGCAAGAAGGTAAGCCTCTTACAAGGTTGTATTTAGCTAGCCTAGAAATGTTTTTCAAATTTACATGACTAAGTCTCTTATGCCAAAGGGTATTATTACTGGTTACTTCATTAAATAAGCATATTTCAGATTTGGATGAGTTAAAATCTACAACATAAACATTACCAATTCTAATACCTACTAACACAGCAGTATTATTTAAAGCAATATTACAAGCAGTGTCAGTAAACCATACCTTGTACCCAGCATCACACATTTGGCTTACAGAGATTAGGTTGTGCTTTAGTCCTGAGACATAAGCAACCTTCTTGAATGTTACAGCTCCTATGGTGAAGCTGCCATACCCTTCAGTCTGTCCACAGCTGGAATCCCAAAATACAACTTTTGGTCCCAGCTTGGCTTTGAACCCTGACAGATTCTTCTTCTTTCCTGTCATATGCTTTGAGCATCCACTATCCAGATACCATTTGTCATGTATGACTGGATAGGTCTTCACCTGCAAAGATATCAATTATACATTGTGGACCCAGGTTACCTTGGGTCCAGTATTCTTAACAAAAGAAAAACTAGATATAAAAGATTTTGCAGGCTTAGATTTATATCCTAAAGGGTGTGATCTCCTAGGTGGGATAATCCATTCAGTTGAAGGATTAAACAACCTAGGGTAGTGATTGGGATTTGCAATTCTGGAAGTTTGAAATTTATTTTCCAGCTTAAGTCCAGATCGTCGATCCACGGTCGACGATCGCAAGCCATATCGTCGATCATTTGTAGTAGTGCTATGTTCTGGATTCCACGATCGTCGATCACTGGTCGACGACTCAAGATGAGATCGTCGATCTCCTGCACCAAAGATATCATACTTGGTGAAGGTGTTCAGCGATCGTCGATAGACGTTCGACGATTGGTTTGACGATCGTCGATTAATGTTCGACGATTTTTGTAAAGCTAGGAATTTTTTCTTCCTGTTCTCTTTCTTAATCTTATTCTGAATTTTCTTACATTTTTCAATTTCCTCAGTGTTCTTTATTCCTGATTCAGAAATAATTTTTACTGGAGTGCTAAATCTCTCCTTTGTGAGGAGGATGGGTTCACTAGATGTAGCACCTAAGCCTAGTTTATCATTACCAACCCTAGTGTTTGCTATACTGGTTATTTCAGATAATTTAAGGCTTCTGCCATTTAATTGTTCTTCTAATCTCTTTGATTTAGCTAGTTCTAATTTTTGGAATGTTACTTCTTCTTTTGAGCTTTCTAATTCCTTTTCTAATCTAATTATTTCAGTACATTCCATGTCTAGTTCCATTATCTTTAATCTAAGTGACTTAATTTCTTTTTCAGACAATAGTAAATCTAAACATAGAGTTTTAAATTTTAATTTGAACTCAGGAGATGAGAAATCAAATGAGTCGATTACCTGGTCTTCCATAGAGGAATCTTCTTCATTGTCTCCTTCTTCTTCAGAATTCTCTGCAGCTGACAGAGAGCTGCAGGCATCAATAGCCATGAGGCAGACCTCTTTGGCTTTCTTCTCTTCTTCTTCTTCTGAATCACTGGAGCTAGAGGAGCAGGTATCCTCTTCTGTTTCACTCCAGGTAGCAGCCACAAATCCCGTGTCCTTCTTCTTGTATTTGTGTGAGGAGGACTTGGAGTGGTGCTTCCTGTACTCTTTCTCATCTTTCTTCTCCTTGTGTTTCTTCTCTGGACAATCTGGAGCAATGTGTCCAGGCTTGCTGCAAACATAACAAATGATTTCTTTAGATGGAGTTTTGTCATACCTTGGTTTGTCCTCATACTTGGAGAACTTCTTTCTGAGGTCTCTTCTTCCCATGTTGAAGAACCTCTTGGCAATGAGTGCCAGTAACTCCTCATTTGATTGACTTCCTTCAGAAGTCTCAGCAGCCTTAAGAGCTAGAGAGTGCTCTTTCTTTGTAGGTGTAGGAGTTTTTACTTCAATTGTAGCAGCTCTGCTCTTTAAAGTTTGCTCATATGACTTGAGCTTTCCCAACAGAGCTTCTGTGGAGAGTTCCACAGTGTTTCTTCCATCCTTGATGGGCCATATCCTTGAGTCCCAAGAGATGGGAAGGCACATCAAGATCTTGTCATTGACTTCTGACAACGTTATCTCCTTGTCCAAAGACCTCAGTTCACTTATTATTGAACTGAGTCTTGTGTACATTGAGTCAATGTCTTCAGCATCATCCTTCTTGAAATTTTCATACTGAGAAGTGAGGTTGGATCTCCTGTCCTTCCTCTCATCAGCTGAGCCAACAACTATGTGGTTGAGGGAATCCCACATAGCTTTGGCTGAGGTACATTCAGCAAGCTTCTGGAATATTTCATCAGACATTGTCTGAGCTAGGATGTTCATTGCTTTTGCATCAGCTGCTTTTGCCTTCTTGTAAGTTTCATTGTAGTCAGGTGGTGGCACCGCACTGAGATCAGCAGAAGTGGAAGCAGCAGCAGGCCTAGCAGGTGGTCCTGTCAAAATAGAAGAAAAGATATCTTCATCAATAGAATTCATGTATAGTCTTATCCTGGCCTTCCATATGCCAAACTTGGACAAGTTGCATACAGGAGGTCTGGTGCTTGAATAATCCTTAGACTGGGCCATGTGTGAAAGTGTTTGTGAATGGTATCAGGAAACAACTTATCACTGGATCTTTTAACTCAGGTGTTAGCCTGTATGAACAGCTAACCTGCCTCTGATACCAATTGAAAGTGAGGGGATAAGTTGTAAACTACTCTAGAGGGGGGGTGAATAGAGTATTCAAATTTTATGAATAACTAGTCAGCTCCCTTTGAGTTTATTTACGGAATAAAATAATCTGATACTTGAACCCTAAGAGCCTAACACAGTGAAGTGCACAAGTGAGAGAGTTAACTGAAATTTCAGTTTAACTATAAACCTATCACAGCAACTAGCAATCCTAGGTAGTTCTATCACAGCCACAGAATAAACAATTAAACAAAAACAGCCAGAGAGACACAGGATATATAGTGGTTCCCTCTAAATAGGTACTCCACTCTTCTACCACCCTGGTAGGAATCCACTACAGGTTTTTGCTAAGGTGCCCTGCCACCAATGATCTGATTCAGGTAGATCAAACAGACCCTTTGAGCTTTTGATAAGGATGCTCAACCACAGGTTGTTGATAAGGTGCCCTGTCACCAATGTTCACTTTTGAAGAGGTGTGAAAACTCTTTTACAAAGGGGTTGAGAGGGTTAGATTGTCTTCTCTGTTGTTAATACAGATTAGAGAAGACTTGTGGATTCTCTAAAGAATCAAAGTCTCCCCCTTGCTCAGTGAAAGTCCAGGGAAAGCCTTTGCTTCAGGATGAAGGAGTTTCAGATATACTGAAACTAAATCCTCAGAGATCTGTAGACTGATTTTTATCAGGTCTTCAGATTCTGGAGCACGTGAAGCAGATCTGGAGCTCTTTCTGAAGTCTTGAAAACTCTAAGCAGATGCTCAGGAGACTTGAGAATGAAAGAAATTGCTTTGGACTTTTGCTTCAGGAAAACTTTTCTTCTTCTGATTGTGAGATTGTGAAGAGTTGCTCTGAAGATGCTTGAGAGAATGAAGCACACACAAAAAAATAACTCTGTATCTGTAGCTTGTTAATTTTTCTGAGAAAAATCTCTCTTAAATATCTTCTCATTTTTCTTTTGGAACGGCTCTATTGATTTGAATTCTCGAGCCCTGCAACAGATTATCTCAAAATAGAATATAGCAATAGGAATAGAATGACCTATTAGCTTACTGTCAGTCCCAAAGAGGAATTAAATAAGTGGGAAAATATCTCAGTATAAAGAGTTACCATTCTTGGAAATAGCAAACAGCGCCAACGGCTAGAATACAGCCTGGCAATATATTTTGTATAATAGGACAAAAATGCTTTATCAAAATACGAAATCCCGTAATTTATGCTTAACCTATTTGGTAATTAATTCATTTGAATTTAAGCCATAAATTAGCAAAAACAATCTTCAGAAAATCTTTCTAACCACAGGCTAAAACACTTGGAAATAAACCAAGGAATAAAATAAATGCAAATTGTTAAAGGCAGATAGTAATCGTCGAACAGGGGTTCGATGATCGTCGACCTAGCTAACAGATCGTCGACTAAAAGCAGAAATCTGTCGAAACAGAAATCGTGAAGCAAGAACACGATCGTTGAACTGCTGATGGAAGATCGTCGACCAACCTTCAGAGCATAATAAACTTGCTCTGAGATCGTCGACTAGCGGTCGACGATAATTGTCTTGACTTCAACGATTCTATAGCCCTGCTATCGTCGACCAATGATCGACGATCGCGAGGCCTCATTCGACGATGGTCGAACGGAAAATGCCTTAACCAAAAATACATCTAGAACTACTAGCCTAAGCTCTAGGTCAGTTATAAACTGTCCTAGGGAAACTGAACAAGGCCTAATCATGATCATATATAGTTATATGGATCAAGAGGGGCTGGAAAGGGATTATATAAGCCAAATCACATCCAGGGTACCAACATATCAATTCCTTGGGAGAAGGCTGGTGCCATTGTGTAGCAAAAAGAAAACAAGTGTATCAATATCCACAACAAAATCTGAGTACATTTCAGTTGGAAGTTGTTGTGCACAATTGCTTCGGATTCAATACCAATTACAAGATTACAACATTCAGCTAAGTAAAATTCCACTATATTGTGATTCTACTAGTGTTATTTCAATTGCAAACAATCTCGTGTCACATAGTAAAACTAAACATATTGAAATTAGATATCACTTTATAAGGGAGCATGAAGAAAATGGAGATATCAATCTAGAAATTGTTCCTACAAATAAGCAAATTGCTGAAATTTTAACTAAGCCCCTAGATGAAGAGAAATTTAATTTCTCTAAGTTTGAACTTGGAATGTTTAATCTTGAATAATTTATGCATATAGATAAGAAAAACTTAAAAAAATAAGAATACAATATAAATGTCAGTAATTAAGTTTACTTACCTAAATATACAGAATAGACCTTAAAAATGTCAAGTATCTATATTTTAGAAAACAAAATTTTGACTAAGTCAAAAGTTGTGTAGGGACACTAGAGATTGTGTCGACACAACATACTGCAATGTGTCGAGACACCAAAGTAAGTGTCGAGACATAAAGGGTGTCGAGACCCAAAGGTATATGTCGAGAGACATTATCCTTATGTCGACTTGTGTCGACACATCTAGACGGACAATGTTTTCCCTGTGTCAACACTGGGCATTTACCTAAAAATTTGGAAAAGTCTAAATAGAGTGTGCCCTTTTGTCTTCAGGAAAGATTAGCCTATAAAGAGGGTGTGAGAGTAGAAGTAAACTACGTTTTCTTGAATTGTTGATCCCTGAGTGTCGAGACCTCGAACTTTGATCAGTCAACACTCGTCAATCTTTTCTCTCCACTCTCATGGCTCCTAATAATGACGATAACATCTTTAAAGGTTATGAGCTTGTTTGCAAGGGATTCAACTCGGCAGGTGAAGAAATTAGGAATGTAAAAACCCTAATCAATGAAGCAGGTTTGGAATATCTACTCTCTGAACCGTCAAATATCTGGAAATGAGAAGTTTCAGAATTCTTCTCAAATGCTCATATTGATGCAAACTCAGAAAAGATTAAGTCTAAAGTGAATGGGGAAAAGGTTAAAATCACAACCAGGAGATTGGACAAGATTTTTCAATTACCAAGAATTGATCAGGATGATGACCTTGATTCTGCCAGGACTGCAGATTCTTTGAAGTGGTGTGCATTGGCCCCAACCACAAAGATTGGAAGCACCTTGATCAGGAAGGGTATGAATACCCAGGGAAAATTCCTATCTGAGATAGTAGGAAAGGTACTGCTGTGCAAGACATGGGCTCATGACAGTATCTCTGCATTTATGTTTGAGCTGATGACTAGAATTATCTTTAAAGTCAAGACAAACTAGAGTAAAATACTCTTTGACAAGATTTCAGAAAGTATAAAGAAGCCAAATATGTATAGATTTATAAGCCTCTACTTGGTTCATGCCATTCAAGACAGCCTCAAACTCAAGATTGGATCTAAGTTCAATCACATGAGGAGAATGGACATGAGGATACTGGCAAGGTGTGATAGAGTACTATCAAAGGACACACCTATAGTGAAACTAGAGAAGGAGAAAAAGAAGAAAACAGTGGTTGTGGAAGAAGATTTTTCCAGTGAATCTGATGAATAAGATTGTTCTAGCTTAGAGAAATAGGTTGATATAGCACCTGTAAAATCTCTATGGACCTCTCCTGGCACTTGTGATTAGATGCAGGGGGAGACAATCCCGGATAGGGATCTAATTAAGGGGTAGAACCTCAATGTTATGCAAGATATAGATATGGATATTGTAAATACTATTATAATAGAAGTAGTACAAGAGCTGGATACTGTTTTGGAGCAAGTAGAGGTTCCTGAACATGATATACCTGATAGAGAGATTGAAGAGACAGCCTCTAAGGAGACAGAGGAAGAAATCTTTCTGAATAAGGATACAGATATGCAGAGGGAGATAACTGCTCTTCAAGAGGATCTAGTTCATGATGACATAGATTTGGGTGAAGAAGGGGCAAGGGTTGAGGGGGAGTTAGAGAATACGGCCCCAACTATTGAAAAAGCTAAAGAGCCTACATCTGTTAAAGTAGTTAGTTATTCAGAATCTGAGGAGGAAGAAGCCTCTCAGATAAAGAAAAGAAAGTTGTCTGAACTCAAAAAGAGGAGTAGCAGTAATAAGAATACTATTCAGTCTTGAAATATACCTGCTCCTGCAATAAATTCAAGCTCACTTCTTGTTCAACTACAGATAATGCTAGATCAATAGAGAAATCAAGTGGAAAAGTATGTGGATGAAAGCAACAAGGAGTTGTAGTTCCAGTTGGCTCAAGAAATCAAATCAATTAGATTTGATGTTGATCTATTAAAGAAAGATATGACTGCTTTCTTTCAAAGAGGAGCTAATGTTGTAGTGTATATTGCTAAAGAGCAAGTGGAGTCAAAGAAAATTGAAGATGAAATAGCTGTAAAACAAGGATATGTAATGGAAAATCAGACTAGAATGAATGGAAATATGATAGTTATGTATGATGCTACATTGGAAGAGATAGCTAAGAAAACTACTACTCTGGAGACTAAGATAACCTCTACCTCCAAAGACATCTAAACTCAGCTATCAACTCACTCAACTTCTATGATTCCAGATATAAAGGCTTCTTACAAAGAACTGGATGACCACTTGCTCAAGGCAAATAATCACTTGTCCTCAGGGATTACCCATCTTGAAAGTCAGGTCAGATTACACAAAAATGACTTAAGAGATCATATTAAAAGAGAAGTCATAAAGGGGGAGAGAGTACTGATAAAGGCACGCCCTGTGCATGATATTTGGACCTCAAACAGCATCAAAAAAACTCTAGGCCATCCTCTTATATGGTATGTTGAAGATCAAACTACTGAGTCTGGTTGCCAACCAGCTCATTTTGAGGACATTCAAACTGCTGTCAAGTCCATGTGCAATACTCCACCACAAATTCACAATATAGTATGTGAGGAGGTGGAGATGACTGCTTCTGCATTGCTTAAATAGAAAGAAGCTCAACTATCTAAGAAAAGATTCAGGGAATAAGCTGAAGCTAGGCAAGATTTTGAGTAGTGGAGTTAAACATCTAGATCAATTATACACACTGCATGGAAAGCAGTCAATAATAACACAGCTACTAATGGAAAATGGTATTTAGAACCGCAGTGGGTCAAGCATACAAAGTAGTAGGAGATCATCCACAAATTCAGAAATGATCTGAAGGTAGGGAAGATCCCATCCAATTCTATTGAGCCCAGCAAATATTTTCCCAAGCCCTATCATTATCTTGAAAGACAAAGGCTCAAGCAAGAAGAAATCTCTAAAGCTAAAGATGTCAAGGGCAAGAAAGTGGCTGATGACAAAGTGACTGAAGTCAAAGATAAAATACAATCAGGAAAAGGCATTGTCATCAAATAGCCAGAACAATGTTAGAATATTTTTGTTTCTAGGAATTATGTGATTTTGTTTTAAGATAATTGTAACAAAACAAACTGAAAACTGTAATCTTTTAACAATTTGGAATGAAATGTTTGGTTGCACTTAATTATATCTGTGATATCATTGTTGTGTTCTTTATAATTTTATTCAGCACTTTTCATATATATCTTAATTGTCATATTTTGGTATTAAGGTGTATATCATTGAATTGGGGTTATGAATTCTCGAAATAGGGGGAGATTATTGGGTACATTAGACACAATGTACTTGATTTGAAGAAGCCCTTTCAACTCAATTTTATACACAAATAAGTATTTGATGTATGTTTCAGTTCATGTATACAGGTTGTCTATTTCATATTGATTGGATATGTGGTTCATGTCATATTGACAGGTGGATTCAAAGAAGCTGTCTGGAAAGTGAAGAAAATTGCCTAAGTATAAAAGCGTCGAGTGAAGTCAAAAAAGTGCTGAGTGAAGTCAGCACAGTCAACACCTAGCAAATTGCAATGCAGAAAAATAGCTAAGTAAAAAAGTGTCGACACACTTCAACTATGTCGATACCTTTGCAAGAGCAGTGTCGAGATAAGTCAGTTATCTCGACACTTTGAATATCAAGTCAACAGTGTCGAGACAAGTCAGATATCTCGACACCTTAAGACAGAAGTGACGAGACAATACAACTGTCTCGACATAATGTATAACTGAAGTACATACTTAAAGTGTAAACACTCAATAGACGATTGTGTCGAGACAATTCAACTATCTTGGATAAGTGAGGAATTAAAACAAGTGTCAAAACCAAGCAGGCAGAAATGTCGAGACAATTCAACTATCTTGACACAGTGAAGAATAAAACAAGGTTTGACACCCAGAAGACAGTATTGTCGAGACAATTCAACTGTCTCGACATAGTGCAAATTTAAAGATGGTGACACAGACAACTGTTCTGTCAAGAAAAGTCATCTATCTTGATACTTTCAAGTCAACTGTCTCGACATAGTACAGATTTAAAGATGTCGCATATGTGGAGTTCTCCGGTCAGGTTTAACCCGACTGCTATTCACGAAGAAGAAGGGCTATTAGAAGGAAGTGACAACCCTTCTCAACCCCGGACGTCATCTGTTGTAATGCCCCAGGTTTTCGTAAAATTATTTTATCATGTCGGTGACGTCATTTTGACGTAAGGGCATTACATTTCCGCGAGGTGACGGAGCGTCGTCGTTAGCACGTCGTGAGTCCGTTAGGTTTGACCTGCCAAATTTTGGGATTTGCGCCGGAAGTGGAAAATTTTATGTTAGGAAATTAGACTGGATAATTTTAGACTTGTTCGTCAAATTTCGTCGCATTCCGAGAATTTTTGGATCTTCGGTGCGCGATTGAAGTTTTGTATGTTTTCGCGTACGCCGTTAACTTTAGAAATTTTTATCTCGAAAACGGTGCGTCAGAATTCGATTTCGACTTCGCCGTTGGATTTGTAGCATCGTCATTCGCCTACGATGCGAATTTCGTTCGATTCGGCGCGCGTTTGGCCCTCTATATTATTATTATTATTATTATTATTATTATTAATACTTTTTAATATAATATTATTATATATATATATAAAGTAAAGAAAAAAAAAGAGGGAATCGATGAGAATGGGATTCCATTCTCACCGATTCTGCCCCCCCCCCTTGCTATTCCCGCCGAACCAAGCAGCCCCCCCTTTTTTTTATAATACTAATTATTATTATTAGTGATAATATAATATTATTATTATTAATATTATTATTAAGTATATAATAAGATAAGGCCCTTTCTTCTTCCCCGATCAATAGCCGAGCCCCCCCTCCTCCTGTGCGAGAGAAAAACGAGGGAGGAAACCTCTTGTTCGCGAATCTTCCGGCGGCCGCCACCGCCGATCCGGTGGACGGAATCTTGATCCGATCGCGGCGTTGGAAAGCTCTCGGCGAGGGCTTCGAGATCGTGGTAAGTTTCTTCCGTTTCGTCGACCTTTTCGCCATGGATTTTTTCGGCCGTAACCTCATTTCGTCCGTTTTTCATAGATCTCGCCTCCTCGTGTCTTCTTTTGGGCAGATCTACGTTGGGGAGTTGATTGGAGAACAAATTACAAGGCAAGTGGTGTTTCCCCCGTCAATTTCGTCTGTCGTTAATTTCGCTCCTAATTCATAATATTTCGCGTAAAATTATTCGTTAGGAAGTCACGATTTTCTGTAGGTTTCGCCGTCTAGAAACATTACGCGTGTCGCCTCGCGAATAATATAATTTTCGCGAGCGATCCCGTCGGGAACGTAACGGTTTACGGAAGCACCGTACTGGTTTACAGACATGTCGTAGTGGTCTCGG
This sequence comes from Platanthera zijinensis, assembly GCA_039513925.1. Taxonomy (NCBI): domain Eukaryota; kingdom Viridiplantae; phylum Streptophyta; class Magnoliopsida; order Asparagales; family Orchidaceae; genus Platanthera; species Platanthera zijinensis. Next base: position 134,121,070 of record CM077085.1, read on the forward strand.
TGTTTCGATCGTCTCGTTGTTTTGACAAGTATAATTTGTGCAAAATGTTTAGTCGCACGAATCATTGTCGTACCGTTCCAGTCGACGTGTCGCATTGTCCGTTCAATTCGAACTAATACACGAACCTTAACTAAAGAAACTGAATAGTACGTTATGAATTAAAGAAATTATGATAGGGTCTGTGCGCGTGGGGTTTCTCCCACGGCACAAATTTATGAAATGAAGAAAGCTTGAAATGGTCTGTGCGCGTTGGGGTTTCTCCCACGGCACAGTGCCTTAGGGCGAAGTCTGTGCGCGTGGTGGATTTTCATCCCCGACATGTTACCTTAGCTTTAGGACTGTGTGCATTGGGGTTTCTCCCTCGGCATAGTGCCTTTAGGCTGGGTTTATACACGTAGTGGACCTACTCCCCCGGCACAACACTCTGTCCCGATGAGCCGATTTGTCTCAAATTAAAATACTGCATAACTAGAATACCGAAGAAAAAGAATAAAGTAGAACTCTGATAGTAGATGTGATAGTTTGAGCAGGCTGTTCTAGCCTAGTTTTCCTGACTTGTTAGATTTTCTGTTTTGATTTCCTATACCATGTTTCTGACTCCTTTTGCAGCTGTTTGTTTTACCTCGCTCGTTTCGAGGTTTGTTAGCTTTCTTTTTACTCTTGCACCGCTTGTAGCTTGCTTTTTGAGATGTTCTTCTTTTGAATACCTCAGGCCCAGGGAAGGAGCAGAGTTAGCTGACAGGGTAGTGTTGCAGGTGTTGCGGGTTGCCGCCACCGCTTTTAGTTCCACCTCAGGGTGTTGATGTAGACTTTTGTTAGACTTGATAGATTTTCTATGGGTTCGTGTCAGTTGTTGATGCCCATAGTTTTAGACTTTCTGTGATAGACGACTTACTACTTGTGTTGTTTTACTTACTTTTAGCTTAGTACTTGCTCTCTGGGAATGCTTTATGTTAGGATACATGTTAGGTATTTTAATATAAAATAAAACTGCATTTTTTTTACATGACTCTTTAGCTTGCTTTTCAAAAGATCAAATCACTATTTTAAGGGCTATAAACTGTTTTCTTACTTATAGTAAATCTAGAAGTCACATGTTCATTGTATTTTATGCTGAATTTTTATTCTCATATAGGATGATAAATGAATCAAACTAGAATTTTCCGCTGTGTAAACCTATACTTTCTAACCCGTGGACTAGTTGATCCACTAGACTGAGGTACACGGTTAGCATACATAATAATTAAACAATGTTTTAAAACATAACTCATAGTCTTTTTAAAAAATTAAGTGATAGGACAGGGTTGCCTGAATGTCTACAGTTGTCCCCTGCACGGCATAGCATCACGATCGCGTATTTTCTCTCACTCTGATAGTATTTTTATACTGAGAAAATGCGGGTTGTTACAGTTGGTATCAGAGGGAGGTTTTGCAAGAGGGTTGGTTGGTTTGGCAAGGCACTCGAAAAACTTTCCCTTAAGCAAAACCTCCAGCGTATAGTTTCATTTCATTGCATACACACACCAATATGTCATCCGTAGATCTTGATGGAAGCATGAACACTACACTCATAGCATAATAAAAAGTATACGGGGCATATTATGTAGTATGGGATGCATAATATGTGTTTGTATATGGATCCACCATAGGTGGCAACATGTAACGGTTATGTAGTATGGGATGCATAACCACCATTACATGGATGCCCATTAGTACGTTTTACTTTTTCGTTGCATACAATATTATGTAGTATGGGATGCATAGTATTGTATGTGTACGCCGCTCATAACATGCACTAGGGCCTTTTTAGAATGTATAGCACTTCATACATAACATATCATTGCAGAAGTACACGTGCCAAGTTAAAGATCTACATGATGACATATGTACATACATGATTATAAAAAAAAGAACAAAATTTTATCATTTATGCATTCATATCATTATCACAAGTGTTAGTGAGAGCATAACATCATTTATTGATTCCCAGAGCAAGGTAACAGCTAGAGTAAGTATCTGTCTATTTCGATCTGATCTGAGTTAGGATATCTGAGTTTCTAGCTTAGGTGTCTTAAACTAGGTATTAGTTGTAGTATGTTTGTTCCGTAGAAATGTCGGCAAAGCGTATTGCGACGAGATCGACTCCCCAGTCTGAGGGTGAGTCTTCCGGTGCTTAGAGTGAAGTAGTGATCGAAGGATTGCGTCAAAGTAATGAGGCCTTGACAAGACAGATGTTGGACATGTAGTCGCAGATTCAGTCGTTATTAGCTGTCGCTGCTAGGCAGCAGCCTATAGCACAGGACCCTGTCGTAGAACAAGCTGTCCCTACTCCTACTGCGTTTGTACCCCCAGTTGTACTGCCTCCAGTGATGAATTTCATTTCTCATTTCTAGCGTTTGGGACCCCCTACCTATGATGGTAAGGCAGACTTCAAAGCATTAGATGATTGGGTCATAGCCATCGAAGAGATGTTCTCTTATTCTTGCTTCTCCGCCGATCATAAGGTAATGATCGGGGCTTATCAACTCAAAGGACTTGCGAAGAGTTGGTGGATCAAAGAGAAGGAGAACCATACGGAAGGATGTACGTGGGATTCGTTTAAGAGTATGTTGCGAAAGATGTTTCTTCCATCGGTCGAGCAAGACCGTCTGATGAATAATATCCTGTATCTTAAGCATAGACAACTTACTGTCAGCGAGTACGAGATCGAATTCAGTAAGCTCAGTCGTTTTGCCCCTGAGCTAGTAGCGTTTGAAGAAAGCAAAGTAAAACGCTTCTTGGGTGGTCTGAGGTTTGACATCCCGCAATTGACAAGTGCGTACAGTTCAGAGACCTTCGCAGAAGTGCTGGAAGCTGCCTTGAAGGTTGAGTCGATAGAAAATGCAAAGAATCGAGGAATGATGGCAAGAAAAGATAAGAGAAAGTCTGATGACAGTGGAAGTGCAAGGGCATCTAGCCCTATGGTGTAGAAAGATCGAAAAGAAGTATGCAGCTTCTGTGGCAAGCCTGGAGACCCGATGGAAAGGTGCTTTAAGAGGCGGGATGCGCAGAAGTAGTCTCAGGTTCACGCGATTCAAGATGCACCGAAAGGAACCCTTGTCTGTACCTACTGCTAGAGGAGCGGGCCTGATGTGCCTCATTGTCATAAGAAGGTTGGAGCTTGTTTTCTCTGTGGCCAGAAAGGGCACATTAAGGCTAATTGCCCGCAGTTCCAACCTGCATTGCATGCAGTTCCGTTGCAGACTCTACCGCCGCCCCATATACTCATGGACAAGGGAAAAGGAAAGTTGAATGTGCTGACAAAGGAAGAAGCTCAATCATCGGCTCAAGTGATCTCTGGTGAATTTAAGGTGAAGGATAAGTAGGCGCGCGTTCTGTTCGATTCAGGTGCTACTCACTCCTTTGTAGCGAGGAGTTTTGTAGACCGATATCGATGGGATCTCGACCAGCTTGACACTTCTCTGAATGTCAATTTCCCTTCAGGAGAGTTGGTGATATCAAGTCAGGGTATCCAATAATTCCCTATCTTTCTAGGTGGTTTTCTAGCTTTTGCGGATTTGAAGTTGTTAGACTTGGAAGACTTTGACGTGATTTTAGGAATGGATTGGCTGTCCAGCTATGATGCCGTCATTCAGTGCAAGCAAAAGCGCTTGGATTTCAAAGATGACAAAGGCCAGCCCATGAGTGTGTATGGTATATCACGTCAAGAACCTCCAATCTTTTCTGCGGTGCGTGCTCGTAAGTTTCTAGAGTCGGGCTGTGATTCTTTTCTTGTCTCTATTTCTGTTTTGTAAATTGCACCTATTGTGCTTCGGGTTGAGGACGTTTCTGTGGTGTGCGAGTTTCCGGATGTCTTTCCAGTTAGTCTTCCAGGACTTCCACCTGAGCGAGAGGTGGGGTTTTTATAGATCTCGAGCCAGACACTCGCCCTATCGCGAAAGCACCGTACCGCAGGGCTCCGCGTGAGTTAGAGGAGCTGCGTTCTCAGTTAGATGAACTGCTTCAGTGTGGTTTTATTAGACCCAGTTCTTCTTCCTGGGGTACACCAGTCCTCTTCGTGAAGAAAAAGGATGGAACATTGAGGCTGTGTATAGATTATAGAGAGCTACACAAGGTGACCATCAAAAATAGATATCCATTGCCAAAGAAAGACGACTTGTTTGATCAGATTCGGGGTAGTCCTGTATTCTCGAAGATTGACCTTCGTTCGGGCTACCATCAGTTGAGAATTCATGAGTCAGACGTGCCGCGAACCGCTTTTCGTTCCCGATATGGTCACTTTGAATTTATGGTGATGTCGTTTGGATTAACAAATGCACCGTCATCTTTTATGGACATGATGAACAGAGTATTCAAAGATTTTCTGGATAAGTTCGTGGTGGTATTCATTGATGATGTCCTCGTATATTCTAGAAATGCTGAATAGCACGCCTTGCACTTGCGACTGGTCTTGGCTACTCTGAGAGAGCACAAACTGTATGCGAAGCTTAGCAAGTGTGAGTTCTGGTTGTCTCAAGTGTCATTCCTAGGACACATTATAAGCAAGGACGGTATCTCAATGGATCCCTCAAAGATAGCTGCAGTCTTGGAATGGAAGAGGCCTACGACGCCTAAGGAGATAAGGAGCTTCTTAGGGTTGGTAGGTTATTACAGAAGATTTGTGGAAGGATTCTCTGTGCTTTCTTCGTCGTTGATTAGACTCACACAGAAGAACGCGGCGTTTGTTTGGAGTGAAGCCTGTGAAGAAGCTTTCCAGTAACTCAAGAGGAGATTGTGTTCTGCTCTAGTTTTGACTTTGCCTAGAGAAGGAGTGGAGTATGCTGTTTATGTGGACGCCTCACAAGTTGGACTCGGTTGTGTGTGGATGTAGGACGACAAAGTGATTGCGTATGGATCGAGACAATTGAAGATTCATGAAATAAATTATCCTACGCACGACTTGGAATTTGCGGCCGTCGTTTATGCTTTAAAGTTATGGAGACATCTCTTGTATGGAGTTTCGTGTAAAATATACACAGAACACAAAAGTTTGAAGTATGTATTCACTCAGAAGGAGTTGAATCTGCGCCAGCGTAGGTGGTTAGAATATGTTGCGGACTACGAAGTCGATATCCTTTATCATCCCGGCAAGGCTAACGTAGTAGCGGACGCCTTGAGCCGAAAGCCCGCACATATCTTTAATCTCTCGGTGCAATCGCTTGCAGAAGAGTTTTTGCTCATGGATATAACTGTAGGGAATAGCGCTTTGCCGAGTGGCTTAGAAGTGGAAGAGCCTTCGTGGATCACTCTCACTAGGCTGCATCAGAAAGATGACCCTGATTTGCAGCACCTTCACAGTAGGACTGAGAAAGGGGAATTACCTGACTTTTCAATTGATGACGTGGGTACCCTAAAGTACCCCGGCAGATATTGTATTCCCGCTGTTGAGAACATTCGGGTAATGATATGCAGTGAAGCGCATGGATCAAGTGTTGCTTATCATCCTGGTTCCACGAAAATGTACAGAGATTTGAAGCAGATTGTATGGTGGTCAGGTATGAAGAATGACATCGCAAGATTTGTATCTGAATGTTATACCTGCCAGCGTGTAAAAGCTAATCATAGAAGGCCGGGTTGTAAGTTAACGCCTTTAGATATACCGAGTTGGAAATGGGAAAGTATATCCATGGATTTTATAATCGGTTTGCCTAGATCGCCTCGAGGGCATGATGCAGTATGGGTCATTGTGGACAGACTGACCAAGTGTGCCCACTTTGTGCCTTTCAAGATTGATTATTCTATGGAAAAGATAGCAGAGCATTACTTGGACAAAGTTATCAGACTGCATGGTGTGCCTATGAATATCGTGTCAATTAGAGATTCCCGATTCATGTCTCGTTTCTGGCAGAGCTTGGAAGGGGCTCTAGGTACTGACCTTAGGTATTCTACGGTTTATCATCCTCAGACAAATGGTCAGACAGAAAGAGTGAATCAAATTTTGGAAGACATGATAAGATGCTATATTCTGGACCATGGTGGACCTTGGGATAAACGCCTCGGACTGATGGAATTCGCATACAATAATAGCTATTAGGAGAGTTTGCATATGGCACCCTTTGAAGCCTTATATGGTAGGCGTTGTAGAACTCCCCTCTTCTGGGCAGAGGTTTGTGAGAAGCCTTTGCTGGGTCCGGAAGCTTTAGAGGAAATGAGCATTTCAGTGACACATATACGTGAAAAGTTGAAGTTGGCTCAAGAGCGATATGAAAAGCATGCAAATCAGCGTAGAGTTGATCTGGAGTTTGTAGTTGGGGACATGGTGTTTCTAAAGGTCTCGCCGATGCCAGGTGTTAAGAGATTTGGAAGGAACCATAAGCTGGATCCCAGATATGTGGCACCTTTTCTGATTTTGGAGCACATCAGAGTTTCTGCCTACAGACTGGAGTTGCCTGTTTCTTTCCCTGGTGTTCACGACGTGTTTCACGTGAGCCAGTTGCGAAAATGTATTCGTACCGATCGTCAAATTCTTGACTCCGTGCCTCAGTTGCAGCCCAATCTTTCTTATGTCGAAGAACCTGTCCGGATTCTGGAATCGCAAGATCGGGTGCTGAGAAGAAAGACAATCCCTATGGTCAAGGTTCTCTGGCGCAATCAGGATGCTAGAAGTGCGACTTGGGAATTGGAATCCTCGATGAGAGAATCTCATCCTCAGCTTTTCGCCTAGAATTTCCAGGTTAGTAGTCTGTTTGAGAATTCCTTTTCTAGCTTGTCTCTCCCTCTGTTCTTTTTGTTTTCGTTCCACGTCTCAAGTTTCAGGACGAAACTTCCTTTTTGGAGTGGTGACTATAACGCCCCAGGTTTTCGTAAAATTATTTTATCATGTCGGTGACGTCATTTTGACATAAGGGCGTTACATTTCCGCGAGGTGATGGCGCGTCGTCATTAGCGCGTCGTGAGTCCGTTAGGTTTGACCTGCCAAATTTTGGGATTTGCGCCGGAAGTGGAAAATTTTACGTTAGGAAATTAGACTGGATAATTTTAGACTTGTTCGTCAAATTTCGTCGCGTTCCGAGAATTTTTGGATCCTCGGCGCGCGATTGAAGTTTTGTATGTTTTCGCGTACGCCGTTAACTTTGGAAATTTTTAACTCGATAACGGTGCGTCAGAATTCGATTTCGACTTCGCCGTTGGATTTTTAGCGTCGTCATTCGCCTACGGTACGAATTTCGTTCGATTCGGCGCGCGTTTGGCCCTCCGTAACGATATAATACTATATCATTATTATTATTATTATTATTATTATTAATACTTTTTAATATAATATTATATATATATATATAAAGTAAAGAAAAAAAATAGGGAATCGGTGAGAATGGGATTCCATTCTCACCGATTCTGCCCCCCCCCTTGCTATTCCCGCCGAACCAAGCAGCCCCCCCTTTTTTTTATAATTCTAATTATTATTATTAGTGATAATATAATATTATTATTATTAATATTATTATTAAGTATATAATAAGATAAGGCTCTTTCTTCTTCCCCGATCAAAAGCCGAGCCCCCCCCCCTCCTATGCGAGAGAAAAACGAGGGCGAAAACCTCTCGTTCGCGAATCTTCTGGCGGCCGCCACCGCCGATCCGGTGGACGGAATCTCGATCCGATCGCGGCGTTGGAAAGCTCTCGGCAAGGGCTTCGAGATCGTGGTAAGTTTCTTCCGTTTCGTTGACCTTTTCGCCATGGATTTTTTCGGCCCTAACCTCATTTCATCCATTTTTCGTAGATCTCGCCCCCTCGTGTCTTCTTTTGGGCGGATCTACGTTGGGGAGTTGATTGGAGACCAAATTCCAAGGCAAGTGGTGTTTCCCTCGTCAATTTCGCCTGTCGTTAATTTCGCTCCTAATTCGTAATATTTCACGTAAAATTATTCGTTAGGAAGTCACGATTTTCCGTAGGTTTCGCCGTCTAGAAAAATTACACGTGTCGCCTCACGAATAAAATAATTTTCGCGAGCGATCCCGTCGGGAACGTAACGGTTTACGGAAGTGCCGTACTAGTTTACGGACATGTCGTAGTGGTCGCGGCATTTCGATCGTCTCGTTGTTTTGACAAGTATAATTTGTGCAAAATGTTTAGTCGCACGAATCATTGTCGTACCGTTCCGGTCGATGTGTCGCATTGTCCGTTCAATTCGAACTAATACACGAACCTTAACTAAAGAAACTGAATAGTACGTTATGAATTAAAGAAATTATGATATGGTCTGTGCGCGTGGGGTTTCTCCCACGGCACAAATTTACGAAATGAAGAAAGCTTGAAATGGTCTGTACGCGTTGGGGTTTCTCCCACGGCACAGTGCCTTAGGGCCAAGTCTGTGCGCGTGGTGGATTTTCATCCCCGGCATGTTACCTTAGCTGTAGGACTGTGTGCGTTGGGGTTTCCCTCGGCATAGTGCCTTTAGGCTGGGTTTATGCACGTAGTGGACCTACTCCCCCGGCACAACACTCTGTCCCGATGAACCGATTTGTCTCAATTTAAAATACTGAATAACTAGAATACCGAAGAAAAATAATAAAGTAGAACTCTGACAGTAGATGTGATAGTTTGAGCAGGCTGTTCTAGCCTAGTTTTCCTGACTTGTTAGATTTCCTGTTTTGATTTCCTATACCATGTTTCTGACTCCTTTTGCAGCTGTTTGTTTTACCTCGCTCGTTTTGAGGTTTGTTAGCTTTCTTTTTACTCTTGCACCGCTTGTAGCTTGCTTTCTGAGGTGTTCTTCTTTTGAATACCTCAGGCCCAGGGCAGGAGCAGAGTTAGCTGACAGGGTAGTGTTGCAGGTGTTGCGGGTTGCCGCCACCGCTTTTAGTTCCACCTCAGGGTGTTGAGGTAGACTTTTGTTAGACTTGATAGATTTTCTATGGGTTCGTGTCAGCTGTTGACGCCCATAGTTTTAGACTTTCTGTGATAGACGACTTACTACTTGTGCTGTTTTACTTACTTTTAGCTTAGTACTTGCTCTCTGGGAATGCTTTATGTTAGGATACATGTTAGGTATTTTAATATAAAATAAAACTGCATTTTTTCTACATGACTCTTTAGCTTGCTTTTCAAAAGATAAAATCACTATTTTAAGGGCTATAAAACTGTTTTCTTACTTATAGTAAATCTAGAAGTCACATGTTCATTGTATTTTATGCTGAATTTTTATTCTCATATAGGATGATAAATGAATCAAACTAGTGTTTCTGGTGTGTAAACCTATACTTTCTAACCCGTGGACTTGTTGATCCACTAGACTGAGGGACACGGTCAGCATACATAATAATAAAACAATGTTTTAAAACATAACTCATAGTCTTTTTATAAAAATAAGTGATAGGACAGGGTTGCCTGAACGTCTATAGTTGTCCCCTGCACGGCGTGGCATCACGATCGCGTATTTTCTCTCACTCTGATAGTATTTTTATACTTAGAAAATGCGGCTTGTGACATCTGTAGACTGAGCACGGACAAGGCCCGAAAACCCTTGACTCCGGCCGCAAATCTCAGAAAGTCTTCATGAATTTGGTTGTATATCTCCCCCTTTCTCTTGTAGTAACTTTGATCTTTATTGCGTGGTTGTTGGATTGATGAGTAAGAACTTGATTTACTTAATGATTTCAGCAAGTCTATGTGTTAACATATTTTAGTTCTTGATTGTGTTGGTGCGCTTCCATCCTTTGGGTTCTTGATGCGATAATGCCGTAGTAATAATTATTAGGAGCATGCGTGGAGAAGAGGTGACTGTGACCCTCAATGGTTTGTCCATCCTCCCTTTTACTCGCTTGAATAATCCACCCGAGCAACGCGGTGAAGGCGACCCGCATTAGTTTTATTAGTGTTAAAATTTGGAAACAAAAAATCAAAACCCCTTGTTACGTTGATACTTGTAATCCCTTCTTCAATAGTGAAGTCACACTCCCTACCTGCACTCCTCGAGATATCGATATCTAGAGATTCAACTCCTCAACTTTATTACTTAACTACGATCGGTAAACTAGGCAAAAGTGGCATCATTATGTAGGATGTAAAGAAGACAGGAAAAACATATCAGGCTCATATCAATTCCTTAGATGAAGGCTGGTGACATGGACTAGCAAAAATCAATCAAGTATAGCAATGTATATAGCTGAATCTGAGTACATTTCTGTTGGAAGTTATTGTGCTCAATTGCTTTTGATTCATCACCAATTACAAGATTACAACATTCAGCTAAGTAAAATTCTATTATATTGTGATTTGACTAGTGTCATTTCAATTACAAAAAATCTTGTGTCACATAGTACAAATAAACATATTGAAATTAGATATCACTTTATTAGGGAGCATGTAGAAAATGGAGATATCAATCTAGAATTTGTTCCTACAAATAAGCAAATTGCTGTTATTTTCACTAAGCCCCTAGATGAAGAGAAATTTAATTTCTTTAAGTTTGAACTTGGCATGTTGAATCTTGAATAATTTATGCATATATATAAGAAATACTGATAAAAATAAGAATACAATATAAATGTCAGTAATTAAGTTTACTTACCTAAATATCAAGAATAGTCCTTAAAAATGTCAAGTATCTATATTTTAGAAAACAAAATTTTGACTAAGTTAAAAGTTATGTAGAGACACCAGAGATTGTGTCGACACAACATACTGCAATGTGTCGAGACACCAAAGTAAGTGTCAAGACATCAAGGGTGTCGAGAAGCAAAGGTATATGTCGAGATACATTATCCTTGTGTCGACACATTTTGACGGACAATTTATTCCCTGTGTCGACACTGTGTATTTACCTAAAAATTTGGAAAAGTGTAAATACAGTGCGCCCTTTCATCTTTAGGAAATATTAGCCTATAAATAGGGTGTGAGAGTAGAAGTAAACTACGCTTTCTTGAATTATAGATCCCTGAGTGTCGAGACCTAGAACCTTGATTAGTCAATACTCATCAATCTCTTCTCTCCACTCTCATGGCTCCTAATAATGACAATAACATCTTTGAAGGTTATGTGCTTGATCGCAATGGATTCAACTCGGCTAGTGAAGAAATTAGGAATGTAATAACCTTAATCAATGAAGCAGGTTTGGAATATCTGCTCTCTGAACCGTCAAATATCTGGAAATGAGAAGTTTTAGAATTCTTCCCAAATGCTCATATGGATGCAAACTCAGAAAAGATTAAGTCTAAAGTGAATGGAGAAGAGGTTAAATCACAAGCAGGAGATTGGACAAGATTTTTCAATTACCAAGAATTGATTAGGATGATGACCTTGCTTCTGCCAGGACTACAGATTCTTTGAGGTGGTTTGCATTGGCCCCAACCACAAAGATTGGAAGCACCTAGATAAGGAAGGGTATGAATACCCAGGGGAAATTTCAATCTGAGATTGTAGGAAAGGTGCTGCTGTGCAAGACATGGACACATGACAGGATCTCTGCATTTATGTTTAAGCTGATGACTAGAATTATCTTTAAAGTCAAGACTTACTGGAGTAAAATAGTCTTTGACAAGATTGTAGGAAGTATCAAGAAGCCAAATATGGACAGAATTATAAGCCTCTACTTTGTTCATGCCATTCCATACAGCCTCAACCTCAAGATTGGATCGAAGATCAATCACTTGAGTAGAATGGACATGAGTATACTAGCAAGGTGGGATAGAGTGCTGTCCAAGGACACACCTATAGTGGAACAAGAGAAGGAGAAAAAGAAGAAAACAGTGGTTGTGGAAGAAGATTCTTCCAGTGAATCTGAATAACAAGATAGTTCAAGCTTAGAGAAACAGGTTGATACAACACCTGTAAAATCTCTAAGGACCTCTCCTGCTACTGGTGATCAGATGCAGGGGGAGACAATCATGGATATGGATCTAATTAAGGGGTAGAACCTCAATGTTCTGCAAGATATAGATATGGATATTGTAAATACAATTGTAATAAAAGTAGTACAAGAGCTAGATACTATTTTGGAGCAAGTAAAGGTTCTTGAACAGGATATACCTGATAGGGAGATTGAGAGGCAGCCCTTAAGGAGATAGAGGAAGAATCTTTTTGAATAAGGATACAGATATGTAGAGGGAGATAACTACTCTTCAAGAGGATCTAGTTCATGATGACATAGATTTGGGTGAAGAAGGTGCCAGAGTGGAGGGGGAGTTAGCAGATATGGCCCCAACTACTGAAAAATCTAAAGAGCCTAAATCTATTAAAGTACATAGTTCTTCAAAATCTAAGGAGGAAAAGCCTCTCAGATAAAGAAAAGAAAGTTGTCTGAACTCAAAAAGAGGAGTAGCAGTTATAAGAAGACAATTTAGTCTTGAATTATACATGCTCCTGCAATAGATTCAAGCTCACTTCTGGTTCAACTACAAATAATGCTAGATCAACAGAGAAATCAATTGGAAAAGTTTGTGGATGAAAGCAACAAGGAGTTGCAGTTCCAGTTGGCTCAAGAAATCAAATTAATCAGATTTGAGGTTATTCTATTAAAGAAAGATATTACTAATTTTTTTCAAAGAGGAGGTAATGTTGTAGTGTATTTTGCTAAAGAGAAAGTGGAGTCAAAGAAAATTGAAGATGAAATAACTGTAAAACAAGGATATGTAATGGAAAATGAGACTAGAATGAATGGAAATATGATAGTTATGTATGATGCTACATTGGAAGAGATAGCTAAGAAAACTACTACTCTGGAGAATAAGATAACATCTACCTCCAAAGAAATTGAAACTCAGCTATCTACTCACTCAGCTTCTATGATTCGTGATATTAAGGCTTCTTGCAAAGAATTGGATGACCACTTGCTCAAGGCAAAGAATCACTTGTCCTCAAGGATTACCCATCTTGAAAGTCAGGTCAGATTTCACAAAAATTACATAAGAGATCATATTGAAAGAGAAGTCATAACGGGGGAGAGAGTAATTATAAAGGCCAGGTCTGAGCATGCTATTTGGACCTCAAAAAGCATCAGAGAAACTCTAGGCTATCCTCCTATATGGTATGTTGAAGATCAAACTGATGAGTCTGGTGGCCAACAAGCTCATTTTGAGGACATTCAAACTACAGTCCAGTCCATGTACAATCCTCCACCACAAATTCAGAATATAGTATGTGAGGAGGTGGAGATACTGCTTCTGCATTGCTTAAAGAGAAAGAAGCTCAACTATCTAAGAAAAGATTCAGGGAGCAGACTGAAGCTAGGCCAGATTTTGAGTTGTGGAGTCCAACTTCTAGATCAATTATACTCACTGTATGGAAAGCAGTCAATAATAACACAGCTACCAGGGGAAAATGGTATTTAGAACAGTAGTGGGTCAAGCATACAATGAAGTAGGAGATCATCCACAAATTCAGAAATGATATGATGGTAGGGAAGATCCCATCCAATTCTATTGAGCCCAACAAATATTTTCCCAAGCCTTATCATTATATTGAAAGGCAAAGGCTCAAGCAATAAGAAATATCTAACGCTAAAGATGTCAAGGGCAAGAAAGTGGTTGATGAAAAAGTGTCTGATGTCAAAGCTAAAATACAATCAGGAAAAGGAAATGTCATCAAAGGGCCAGAAAAATTTTAGTATATTTTTGTTTCTAGGAATTATGTGATTTTGTTTTAAGATCATTGTAACAAAAACAAACTGAAAAGTGTAATCTTTTAACAATTTGGAATGAAAATTTTGGTTGCACTTAATTATATCTGTGATATCATTGTTGTGTTCTTTATAATTTTATTCTGCACATTTCATATACATCTTAATTGTCATATTTTGGTATTAAGGTGTATATCATTGAATTGGGGTTATGACTTCTCGAAATAGAGGGAGATTATTGGGTACATTAGACACAATATACATGATTTGAAGAAGCCCTTTCAACTCAATTATATACACAAGTAAGTATTTGATGTATGTTTCAGTTCATGTATGCAGGTTGTCTATTTCATATTGATTGGGCAGGTGGTTTAAGTTATATTGACAGGTGTACTCAAAGAAGCTGACTGGAAAGTGAAGAAAATTACCTAAGTATAAAAGCATCGAGTGAAGTCAGCAAAGTGCTGAGTGAAGTCAGCACAGTCTACACCTAGCAAATTGCAATGAAGAAAAATGGCTAAGTACAAAAGTGTCGAAACACTTCAACTTTATCGATACCTTTGCAAGAGAAGTGTCGAGATAAGTCGGTTATCTCGACACTTTGAAGATCAATTCAGCAGTGTCGAGACAAGTCAAATATCTCGACACCTTAAGGCAGAAGTGTCGAGATAATACAACTGTATCAACATAATGTATAGCTGAAGTACATAATTAAAGTGTCGACACTGAGCAGACAATCGTGTCGACACAATTCAACTATCTCAGCACAGTGAAGAATTAAAACAAGTGTCGACGCCAGGCAGGCTGAAGTATCGAGACAATTCAACTATCTCGAAATAGTGAAGAATATAGCAAGTGTTAACACCCAGCAGACAGTAGTGTCGAGACAATTCAACTGTCTCGATATAGTGCAGATTTAAAGTTATTGTTGGAACCCTAGGTTTTGATTTGAGTTTAGTCTTCTCTTTCTGTCTCTTGACCCAAGATTTATCTATGGTCAAAGGTTAGTTGATAGGATAGATTCTCTAGTTGTATAGAATTGCTTTTCCAGATAAATATTCGGTTAAGTAGTTTTTCGTTCGACTATTATCGAACGCCGCTCGACTATCGTCTATCGGCTGATCGACGATCGTCTATCAGTTGGTCGACGTTCTGTCTGCGTTGATAGCTCGACTATCTGTTGATAGGTCGACTATCTGTTGTCTTTGATAGTTCGACTATCTGCTTGGATAGTTCAACTATCTGATAGCTCGACTATCTGTTGATAGGTCGACTATCTGTCCGCTTTGATAGTTCGACTATCTGTTGATAGGTCGAATATCTGTGTTGCTTTGATAGTTCGACTATCCATTGATAGGTCGATTATCTGCTTTTTGTGATAGCTCGACTATCTGTTGATAGGTCGACTATCTGCTCTTCTTTGATAGTTCAACTATCTGCTTGGATAGTTCAACTATCTGATAGTTCGACTATCTGTTGATAGGTCGACTATCTGTTTTTCTTTGATAGGTCGACTATCTGTTGATAGGTTGACTATCTTCTTTCTGTGATAGGTCGACTATCTGCTTGATAGGTCGATTATCTTTTTTGCTTTGGTAGTTCGACTATCTGTCCTGATAGATCGACTATCTGATAGCTCGACTATCTGTTCTGATAGGTCGACTATCTGCCGAGGTAGTTCGAATATCTTCTTTGATAGCTCGACTATCTGGATCGTTCGACTATCTGTCCGATAGGTCGACAATCTCCGTGCTTCGGTCGACGATCTCTGAGGGTCGTTCGACGTTTTGCTGTATGTTTTAAATAGTTTTGTCGTCTTCTTTGATGTGACTAATTTCATACTTATTTTGGCATATTTTATAAAAGATTATCTGAATAAATTGTGATATTATTTCCATGCAATATCAGTTCCATTCCTCTTGCATGAGCTAATCTTTTTCTGACAAAGTTGTTTGTCTTATAGCTGAGATATGTTTTTTGCTTTATCCGCCAGGCTGTCCTTTATAGCCGTTAGACTCAAAAAGTCTTTCTTGGCTGTAATGAGTCTTTTCTGATGTGACTTTCTCTTATATTATTTCATCAGAATTATTTGCAGCTTCTTAGAAAGCTTTATCCTCTTATAGGATATCTGTCTGCAGTATTTTGTTTTGCTTTATGATTTTTGCAGCCCAGCTTGCAGAGTTCAGAAGAAGACAAGATTCAAACTCAAGTAAGAGCCGTTGCTGCTACTGCTATATAAAGACTTCTTTGAAGAAAGAAAGAAGCTAGCTCTCATATACCAAAAAGCGATCAGCAGCATTCAAGCTTAAGAACTTACAGTTTCCAACTGCTCTCAGCACATTCATTTCTAACTGAGAAGAAGTTCTAGTTCTTCACTCTTCTTCAACCTGAGTTCTCCTGCTTACAGGAAGATCTTCACTCAGAGCCTTTTGAAGAAGAAGAAGAAGATAGCTTCCTTAAGAAGTTATTTTATTTAATATTATTTATCTTCTTGTAGCTTTTTCCTTCAGTATTTTTTGAAATGTTTCTGCACTGAAGCAAGACTTCACCTGGACTTTCTTTTAGCCAGGGGGAGCCTTGATTCTTTTAGAGCTTTCTAGCTCAGTGCAAGTTATTGTGCTTCTCTAATCTATTGTAAAATAGAGAAGACACCTTAACCTCCTTTCCCCTTCCTGTAAAGGGTTATTACTCCCTTCAAAAGTATCCCTTGGTGGCAGGGCACTTGATCAAAAACCTGTGTTAGTTTTTAGACACCTGATCAAAAGTCTAAAGGGTTTCTGGATCTACCTGAAGCAGATTTTGTTGGTGGCAGGGCACCTGATCAAAAACCTGAGTGGATTCCTACCTTGTTGGTAGAAGAGTGGACGTACCCAAGTTGTTTGGGGAACCACTATAAATTCCTTGTGTCGTCTGGATTGCTTTAATTAATTACTTACATTGTGGCTGTGATTAGATTTTAACTAGGTCTGCTAATTGCTATTTAGGATTCCTAGCCTTAACTGTAATTATAGTTGGCTGCCTTTTGAGCACATCACTTGGGTTAGGCTTTAAGGTTTAATCTCAAATATCAATAACTTTCATTCCACAATTAACTTCAAGGGAGTTGAGTAGACGGTCAACTTTGCTAGTGCAATTTTTGATTACTCTATTCACCCCCCTCTAGAGTAGTATCTATCCCTTTTCTTTCAATTGGTATCAGAGGGAGGTTGACTGACTGAATAGGCTAACACCTAAGTCACAAGATCCTGATAAATACCAAAGTTTATAGATATTCACTTTCACTATCATGGCCCAGTTCAAGGATTACTCTAGCACCAGACCTGCAGCATGCAACTTAGCCAAGTTCAGCATCTGGAAGGCAAGGATCAAATTATATATGAACTCTATTGATGAGAGTATTTTTGCTTCTATTTTGTCAAGACCACCAAGAGCACCTGCTGCAGCTGTTGCCTCATCAT
Source organism: Platanthera zijinensis (assembly GCA_039513925.1). NCBI lineage: Eukaryota > Viridiplantae > Streptophyta > Magnoliopsida > Asparagales > Orchidaceae > Platanthera > Platanthera zijinensis. The sequence continues at coordinate 134,138,121 of CM077085.1, forward strand.
CAACTGATATGAGTGCAGTGCCTCCTCCAGACTACAATGATGAATACAAAAAGGCAAAGATGGCAGATGCCAAGGCAATGAACATTCTGGCTCAGACAATGTCTGATGAAGTATTCCAGAAGGTTGCTGACTGCTCCTCAGCAAAAGCTATGTGGGATACACTGAACCAGATTATAGCTGGTTCAGCTGATGAGAGGAAGGACAGAAGGTCCAACCTTATCTCACAGTATGAGAATTTCAAGAAAACTGATGCTGAATCAGTTGAAGCTATGTACACAAGGCTCAGCTCAATCATCAATGAGCTGAGGACTCTTGACAAGGATATTTCATTGACAGAGGTCAATGATAAGATTCTTATGTGCTTCCCTAGCACATGGGATCTGAGGATCGGGCCTATCAAGGAGGCCAGAAGCACAACAGAAATCTCAACAGAAGCCCTTCTCGGCAAGCTCAAGTCTTTTGAGCAAGTGCTGAAGTCCAGGGAAGCTGAGGCTGAAGCAAAGACCCCAACTCCTACAAGAAAAGAGCAAACCCTTGCTCTCAAAGCTGCTGACATTTCTGAAGGCATGCAGTCCAATGAGGAACTGATGGCATTATTTGCCAAAAGATTTCTCAAGATGGGAAGGAAAGACTTCAGAAAGAAGTCTTCAAAGTATGAAGAAAAACCAAGGTATGATCGCACTCCTACTAAAGAAATAATCTGTTATGGTTGCAAGAAGCCTGGACATATTCTTCCAGATTGTCCAGAGGAAAAGAACAAAGATAAAAGGAAAGACAAGGATCAGCACAGGAAGCATTCCAAGCAATCCACCTAAAAGAACAAAAAGAGGGAGAGAGGCTTTGTTGCTGAAACCTGGAGCGATTCTGATGAGGAATCCTCTTCCTCAAGCTCCAGTGAGGATAAAGAAGAAAAGAAGACAAAGGAAGATTGCTTGATGGCAATTGATGCCTGCAGCAATCACTCAGCTGTAGAGAATTCAGATTCTGATGAAGAAATGCCAACTGAAGATGAGGTATTGTCTTCTTATGACTTTACATCTGCTGAGTTTAAATCTTATTTTAAATCTTTATGTTTAGATTTAATTAGTTCTGAAAAAGAAATAAAAGAACTTAGAATTAAACTAGCTGAATCTGAATTGATTGCTAATGAAAACATTAGGTTAACATCAGAACTCACTAATGCTAGTGAAGAAATAAAATTCCTTAAGAATGAATTAGCTAAGTCAAAAAGGTTAGAAGAATCTCTGAATGGTAGAAGCCTTAAGTTTCTTAAAATAACCAGCATGTCTAACACTAGGTCAGGCAATAACAAATTAGGCTTAGGAGCATCTTCTAGTGAGCCCCCAATCATTCTTAAAAACCAACTTTCAACTCTAGTGAATTTTATTTCATCTAGTGGAATAAAAAACACTGAGCAAGTTAATCAAGTTAATAGAGCTTTAAATAAAGCTAAAAGAGAGAAAAGAAAACAGAAATTTAAGGAATTACAAAGAGCGTCGAACGCTGCTCGACGATCGTAGGCCCAATGGTCGAACGGAGATCGACGATATGGGAACCAATCGTCGAACGCCGATCGACACTTTCAACAAGAATTTCAAAATTCCAACCAGAACTTTAGAAACCCGAATATGAATTGAAACCCTAGGTTCATTGACCCATCATCAGCATGGAGAATCCCACCTAGGAGATCATACCCATTAGGTTATCACCCTCAGCCTGCTTATTCATTTATTTCCAGTTTTTCTTATATGAAAAACAAGGGACCCAAGGTTACCTGGGTCCACAATGTTTAAATTGATTTATTTACAGGTGAAGACCTATCCTATCACTCAAAATAAGTGGTATTTGGAAAGTGGTTGCTCCAAGCATATGACAGGAAATAAAGAACATCTGTCAAGGTTCAAGGCAAAGCTTGGCCCAAAGGTAATCTTTGGAGATTCAAGCTGTGGTCAAACTGAAGGCTATGGCAGGATGACAATTGGAGCTGTAACATTCAAGAGAGTTGCTTATGTGACTGGACTGAAGCATAATCTAATTTCAGTAAGTGAATTATGTGATGCTGGATACCAGGTATCATTCTCTAACTCTCTTTGCAATATTAGTTTAAATAATAATGTTGTATTAGTAGGTATTAGACAAGGTAACATTTATTTAGTAGATTTTAACTCAACTCACTCTGAAATCTGCTTGTTTAATGAAATAACAAATAACAATACTTTATGGCATAAAAGGCATAGCCATGTTAACCTCAAGAATATATCTAGGTTATCTAAACACAACCTTGTTAGAGGTTTACCTTCTTGCCCCTACAAGAAGGAGAGCCTTTACAAGGCATGTCAATTAGGCAAGCAAACCAAGAATTCATTTAAATCAGTAAATAAAAGTGATTCTCCTAGAATCCTGTATTTATTACATTTGGACCTATTTGGCCCAATAAATGTACAGAGTTTAGGAGGGAAGTATTACACCCTAGTCATTGTAGATGACTTCTCCAGGTTCACTTGGGTGTTCTTTTTGAGAACTAAGGCTGATAACTTCAAAGCCCTTACAGATTTTCTATTATGTGCGCAGATTGAGTACTCTACTCATGTGGCCTTGATCAGAAGTGATCATGGTACTGAGTTTGACTCTCTTCTCATGCAAGAATTCTGTGAGAGATAAGGTATCAAACATAGCTTCTCAGGTCATAGAACTCCCCAACAAAATGGGGTAGTTGAAAGGAAGAACAGAACACTAATTGAAGCTGCTGGCACATTGTTGGCAGATGCTAATATGCCTCTTTCCTATTGGGCATGTTGGAACCCTAGGTTTTGATTTGAGTTCAGTCCTCTCTTTCTGTCTCTTGACCCATGATTTATCTATGGTCAAGAGTTAGTTGATAGGTTAGATTCTCTAGTTGTGTAGAATTGCTTTTCCAGATGAATATTTGGTTAAATAGTTTTTCGTTCGACTATAGTCGAACGTCGCTCGACTATCATCTATCGGCTGATCGACGATCGTCTATCAGTTGGTCGACGTTCTGTCTACATTGATAACTCGACTATCTGTTGATAGGTCGACTATCTGTTTGCCTTGGTAGTTCGACTATCTGTCCTGATAGTTCAACTATCTGATAGCTCGACTATCTGTTGATAGGTCGACTATCTGTCTGCCTTGATAGCTCGACTATCTGTTGATAGGTCGACTATCTATGTTGCTTTGATAGTTCGACTATCTGTTGATAGGTCGACTATCTGCGTTGCTTTGATAGTTCGACTATCTGCTTGGATAGTTCAACTATCTGATAGTTCGACTATCTGTTGATAGATCGACTATCTGTGCTTTCTTTGATAGGTCGACTATCTGTTGATAGGTTGACTATCTGTTTTCTGTGATAGGTCGACTATCTGCTTGATAGATCGACTATCTGTTTTTGTTTGGTAGTTCGACTATCTGTCCTGATAGATCGACTATCTGATAGCTCGACTATCTGTTCTGATAGGTCGACTATCTGCTGAGGTAGTTCGACTATCTTCTTTAATAGTTCGACTATCTGGATCGTTCGACTATCTGTCTGATAGGTCGACGATCTCCATGCGCCGGTCGACGATCTCCGAGGGTCGTTCGACGTTTTGCTGTATGCTCTTATATCGTTTTGTCGTCTTCTATGATGTGACTAATTTCATATTTATTTTGGCATATTTTATAAAAGATTATCTGAATAATTTGTGACATTATTTCCATGCAATATCAGTTCTATTCTATATGCATGAGCTAATCTTTTCTGACAAAGTTGTTTGTCTTATAGCTGAGATATGCAATCTGCTTTATCTGCCAGGCTGTCCTTTATAGCCGTTAGACTCAAAAAGTCTTCCTTGGCCGTAAAGAGTTCTTTCTGATGTGACTTTCTCTTATATTATTTCATCAGAAGTATTTGCAGCTTCTTAGAAAGCTTTATCCTTTTATAGGATATCTGCCTGCTGTAGTTTGTTGTTGCTTTATGCTTTTTGCAGCCCAGCTTGCAGAGTTCAGAAAAAGACAAGATTCAAACTCAATTAGAGCCGTTGCTGCTGCTGATATATAAAGACTTCTTTGAAGAAGAAATCAATTAGTCCACATAGAAAAGAGATCAACTAGTTCTTAGATTATATTCATTTAGCAAGCTTACAGCAAGAACAAGTTTAACTGCTCTCAGCAATCTTCACTCAACTGAAAAGTGTTAGCTCTTCTGCTCTTCTTCAACCTGAGTTCTCCTGTTCCAGGAAGTTCTGACTCAGAGATCTTTTGAAGAAGAAGAAGAAGATAGCTGCTAGAAGATTTTCATTTCTTATTTTATATCTTCTTGTAGTTCTTCCTTCAATATTTATTGAAGTGTTTCTGCACTGAAGCAAGACTTCACCTGGACGTTCTTTGAGCCAGGGGGAGCCTTGATTCTTTTAGAGCTGTCTAGCTCAGTGCAAGTTATTGTGCTTCTCAAATCTATTATAAAATAGAGAAGATACCTTAACCTCCTTTCCCCCTCCTGTACAGGGTTATTACTCCCTTCAAAAGTATCCCTTGGTGGCAGGGCATCTGATCAAAAACCTGTGTTTGGTTTTTAGACACCTGATCAAAAGTCTAAAGGGCCTCTTGATCTACCTGAAGCAGATCTTGTTGGTGGCAGGGCACCTGATCAAAAACCTGAGTGGATTCCTACCTTGTTGGTAGAAGAGTGGACGTACCCAAGTTGTTTGGGGAACCACTATAAATTCCTTGTGTCGTCTGGATTGCTTTATTTAATTACTTGCATTGTGGCTGTGATTAGATATTAACTAGGTTTGCTAGTTGCTGTTTAGGTTTCCAAGCTTTAACTGTAATTACAGTTAGCTGCCTCTTTGTGCACAACACTTGTGTCAGGCTCTAAGGTTTAATCTTAAATATCTATAACTTTCATTCCGCATTTAACTCCAAGGGAGTTGAGTAGAAAGTCAACTTTGCTAGTGCAATTTTTGATTACTCTATTCACCCCCCCCCTCTAGAGTAGTATCTATCCCTTCTCTTTCAATTGGTATCAGAGGGAGGTTGACTGACTGAATAGGCTAACACCTAAGTCACAAGATCCTGATAGATACCAAAGTTTATAGATATTCACTTTCACTATCATGGCCCAGTCCAAGGATTATTCTAGCTCCAAACCTCCAGTATACAACTTGGCTAAGTTTGGCATCTGGAAGGCAAGGATCAAATTATATATGAATTCTATTGATGAAAGTATTTTTGCTTCTATTTTGTCAGAACCACAAAGAGCACCTGCTGCTGCTACTGCCTCATCATCTGATATGAGTGCAGTGCCTCCTCCAGACTACAATGATGAGTACAAAAAGGCAAAGATAGCAGATGCCAAGGCAATGAACATTCTGGCTCAGACAATGTCTGATGAAGTATTCCAGAAGGTTGCTGACTGCTCCTCAGCAAAAGCTATGCGGGATACACTGAACCAGATTGTAGCTGGTTCAGCTGATGAAAGGAAGTACAGGAGGTCCAACATTATCTCACAAGATGTGAATTTCAAGAAAACTGATGCTGAATGAGTTGAAGCTATGTACACAAGGCTCAGCTCAATCATCAATGAGCTGAGGACCCTTGACAAGGATATTTCATTGATAGAGGTCAATGATAAGATTCTTATGTGCTTACCTAGCAAATGGGATCTGAGGATCTGGCCTATCAAGGAGGCCAGAAGCATAACAGAAATCTCAATAGAAGCCCTTCTCGGCAAGCTCAAGTCTTTTGAGCAAGTGCTGAAGTCCAGGGAAGCAGAAGCTGAAGCAAAGACCCCAACTCCTACAAGAAAAGAGCAAAACCTTGCTCTTAAAGTTGCTGACACTTCTGAAGGAAACCAGTCAAATGAGGAACTGATGGCATTATTTGCCAAAAGGTTTCTCAAGATGGGAAGGAAGGAATTCAGAAAGAAGTCTTCAAAGTATGATGAAAAGCCAAGGTATGATCGCACCCCTTCTAAAGAAATTATCTGCTATGGTTGCAGGAAGCCTGGACATATCCTTCCAGATTGTCCAGAGGAAAAGAATAAAGAAAAGAGGAAAGATAAGGATCAGCACAGGAAGCACTCCAAGCCATCCTCCTACAAGAATAAAAAGAAGGAGAGAGGCTTTGTCGCTGAAACATGGAGTGATTCTGATGAGGAATCCTCTTCCTCAAGCTCCAGTGAGGATAAAGAAGAAAAGAAGGCAAAGGAAGTTTGCCTAATGGCAATTAATGCCTACAGCAATCACTCAGCTGCAGAGATTTCAGATTCAGATGAAGAAATGCCAACAGAAGATGAGGTACTATCTTCTTATGACTTTACTTCTGCAGAATTTAGATTAGAATTTAAATCTTTATGTTTAGATTTAATTAGTTCTGAAAAGGAGATTAAAGAACTTAGACATAGGCTAGCTGAATCAGAAATCATATCTATTGAAAACATTAAGTTAAAGGAAGATCTCACTAACTCTAGTGAAGAAATTAAATTTCTTAAGAATGAATTAGCTAAATCCAAATGGTTAGAAGAGTCTCTAAATGGTATAAGCCTTAAGTTGCTTGAAATAACCAGCATGGCTAACACTAGGACAGGCAATAACAAATTAGACTTAGGAGCATCTTCTAGTGAACCCCCAATCATTCTTAAAAACCAACTTTCAACTCCAGTGAACTTTATCTCAGCTGATGGGATAAAGAACACTGAGCAAGTCAATCAAGTAAATAGAGCTTTAAATAAAGCTAAAAGAGAGAAAAGAAAACAGAAATTTAAAGAATTACAAAAAACGTCGAACGCTGCTCGACAATCTCAGGCTCAGTGGTCGAACGGAGATCGACGATCTGAGTAGCCATCGTCGAACGCTGGTCGACGTTTCCAATATGAATTTCAAAATTACACCCAGAACCTTAGAAACCCGAATATGAATAGAAACCCTAGGTTCATTGACCCATCATCTGCATGGAGAATCCCACCTAGGAGATCTTACCCATTAGGTTATCACCCTCAGCCTGCTTATTCTTTTATTTCCAGTTGTTCTTATGTGAAAAACAAGGGACCCAAGGTTACCTGGGTCCACAATGTTTAAATTATTTTATTTGCAGGTGAAGACCTATCCTATCACTCAAAATAAGTGGTATCTGGATAGTGGTTGCTCCAAGCATATGACAGGAAATAAAGAACATCTGTCAAAGTTCAAAGCAAAACTTGGCCCAAAGGTAATCTTTGGAGAATCAAGCTGTGGTCAAACTGAAGGCTATGACAGGATGACAATTGGAGTTGTTACATTCAAGAGAGTTGCTTATGTGACTGGACTGAAGCACAATCTAATTTCAGTAAGTCAATTATGTGATGCTGGATACCAGGTATCATTCTCAAACTCTCTCTGTAATATTACTTTAAATAATAGTGTTGTATTGGTAGGCATTAGACAAGATAACATTTATTAAGTAGATTTTAGTTCAACTGATTCTGAAATCTGCCTATTTAATGAAGTAACTAATAATAACACCTTGTGGCATAAAAGGCTTAGCCATGTTAACCTCAAGAATATATCTAGGTTATCTAAACACAACCTTGTTAGAGGTTTTCCTTCTTGCCCTACAAGAAGGAGAGCCTATGCAAGGCTTGTCAGCTAGGCAAGCAAACCAAGAACTCTCTTAAATCAGTAAATAAAAGTGATTCTCCTAGAATCCTGTATTTATTACATTTGGACCTATTTGGCCCAATAAATGTACAGAGTTTAGGAGGGAAGTATTACACCCTAGTCATTGTAGATGACTTCTCTAGATTCACTTGGGTGTTCTTTTTGAGAACTAAGGCTGATAACTTCAAAGCCCTTACAGACTTTCTATTATGTGTGCAGACTGAGTACTCTACTCATGTGGCCTTGATCAGAAGTGATCATGGTACTGAGTTTGACTCTCTTCTCATGCAAGAATTCTGTGAGAGAGAAGGTATCAAACATAGCTTCTCAGCTCCTAGAACTCCCCAACAAAATGGGGTAGTTGAAAGGAAAAACAGAACACTAATTGAAGGTGCTGGCACATTGTTGGCAGATGCTAATATGCCTCTTTCCTATTGGGCAGAATCTGTTAGCACAGCCAACTATGTCTTGAATAGAAGTCTGATACACAAACTTAAGTGTAAAACTCCTTATGAGTTACTTAAAGGAAAAAAACCTAAAATAAATTATTTTAGTGTTTTTGGCTGTGTAGTTTATATTCATAATAACAATAAATAATATCTTAGAAAGTTTGAAGCAAAGGCTTCAATGGGAATTTTTCTAGGATATTCCCAAGTAAGCAAAGCTTATAGTTTATTTAATAAATCATCTTCTAAAATTGAAGAGTCTGTTCATGTGTCCTTTATGAATCCCAAATGTTTTACGAGGAGAAGGAAAATTCTCCTTCCTCAAGTTCATTACAGGTACAAGAATCTTCCAAAAATGTCTCTCAAGAAATCCTCCATCTTTCAACTCTTCATATCACTGAATCAGATAGTGATGAAGACATTGCTGAAGCTGTTGTTGTTCCACAAACAGTAGATCAAATTCCTCCTGAGGAATTAATCCCAACTGTTGCTGAAGATCACATCCCACCTGCTGATGTTGTCACACTTAGAGATCACCCCATATCTCAAGTGATAGGAGACATATCAGCTGGTGTTCAAACAAGACATCAGTTAAGACAGGATGTGATGCATGCTTGTTTCCTCTCACAGATTGAGCCCCTCACCATTAAAGATGCAGAGCTAGATCCCCACTGGATCATTGCTATGCAAGAGGAACTCAATCAGTTTGAGAGATGTAAAGTTTGGACTTTGGTTCCAAGACCTAAAGGCCAACTGATCATAGGCACCATGTGGGTGTATAGAAACAAGTTGGATGCAAATGGCATCATTGTAAGGTTTAAAGCTAGGCTTGTAGCTCAGGGCTACAGACAGGAGGAAAGTATAGATTATGACCAAACCTTTGCTCCTGTTGCAAGGCTAGAGGCAATAAGGATCTTCTTAGCCTATGCAGCCTACATGATGTTTAAGGTTTTTCAAATGGATGTCAAAAGTGCTTTTCTTAATGGTGAGCTAAAGGAAGAGGTTTTTGTTGAACAACCACCTGGTTTTGTTTCTTCAACTCAGCCCTCACATGTATTCAAGTTGCAGAAAGCTCTTTATGGACTAAAGCAAGCTTCCAGAGCCTGGTATGAGACTTTAGCTAGTTTCCTGTTAGAGCACAACTTTACTAGGGGAGTAGTTGATAGAACCCTCTTCGTCAAGCACCACAAGGACACAATCCTGTTAGTTCAAGTGTATGTGGATGACATTATTTTTGGTTCCATTGATCCCAAACTGTGCAAAAAGTTTTCCAACTTGATGCATTCCAAGTTTGAGATGAGTAGTATGGGTGAGCTGTCTTATTTTCTTGGTCTCCAAGTAAAGCAAGATGCTGATGGCATCTTCATATCCCAATCCAAATATGCCAAGGAATTGGTAAAGAAGTTTGGGATGGAAGATGCTTCAGCAATGCATACACCTATGGCTACTAATGTAGTTATTGATTCTGATGATCAGGGAAAGCCTGTAGATCAAAAGAATTATAGGGCCATTATTGGTTCCCTATTGTATTTAACTGCAAGTAGGCCAGACATAATGTTTGCTACATGCCTTTGTGCTAGATTCCAGGTCAACCCCAAGGAATATCATCTGATTCTTCTCAAGAGAATTTTGAGATACCTGAAGGGATGTCCAAATCTAGGACTTTGGTACCCAGCAGAGTCAGAATTTGAATTAATTTGATATTCTGATTCTGATTATGCTGGTTGTCGAGTTGATAGGAAAAGTACCTCAGGAACTTGTCAGTTCCTGGGAGAGAGATTGGTCTCTTGGTTCTGTAAGAAGCATGCCTCTGTATCAACTTCAACTGTAGAAGCTGAATATATAGCAGCTGCCAGTTGTTGTTCACAGATCCTGTGGATACAAAATCAGATTTTGGATTATGGGTACTCACACAAGAACACTAAAATCATGTGTGATAGTACAAGTGCTATCTCCATTGCACAAAATCCAGTGCACCACTCTAGAACGAAGCACATTGAGATTAGAGACCATTTCCTGAGAGATTGTGTGGAAAAGAACAAGATCAGCCTTGAGTTCATATCCACAGACCTTTAGAGAGGTGATATATTCACCAAGCCCTTAGATGAATAGAAGCATCTGTTCTTTTTAGTTCAACTAGACATGATTAATGGAAAAGACTAAGTGTGACGCCTGCCTTGTTGAAACTTGTTCGAAGATAGTCCAACGAAGTTCGACGATAGTCGAGCGGATCAAGCCTATCGTCGACCTATGGTTGAAGATAGCTTATCTGCTTGAAGATCGTCGACCGGCGTTCGAAGATCGTCGAATAGGTCGAGCTTACCGTCGATCTATGGTTGACAACAGCTTGCTGTTTGTGAAGAAAGAAATAGTCGAACGATTGATCGACTACTCTGCTTCAGGACCGATCGTCGAACGACCGTTCGACTATCGTCTCCAGTATCTTTTAAATAGATCGACGATCGCTGTTTTAATATAAAGCCGATAGTCGACCTAGGTTAAAAGATAGTTGATTTTATCGTCGACGGAGAGCGTCTTTTCGCATTCCGTCTTCCCGCTTTCTCTTTGTCTTGCGCTCCGTCCTCGCCGTCTCTCTCTCTCGTCTTCTCCAGTTTTTTTTCGATGGCGATTGCTCCAGCGCTTCTTGTAGTGGTAAAGTTTGATGCCGGATTCAGCGTTGATTTCGACGCCTTCAGCAGTTGCGAACCAGGGATAGTAGAAATCCTAAATCTGTGTAGAGAACAAGGATTAGAGAGACTCATGTCTTACAGAGTAAAGATAAACACTCAGGAAATCAAAGAGTGGGCCTTCACTTCATCGTCGACTGATGATTCGATGACCGAAATAATTAGCGGAGAAGAGGTAATATTAACTCCCGCGATTCTGACAGAAATTTTTGGATTAATTAATGGTGAAGAAGAGTATGAGCAAGATGCTCCTGAATTCGGAAGAATGTTAACTGAGCTGGGACATGCCGAAGGTATTCCCTCCAAGCTGCTCAAGGTGAATTTCCCGTTCAAGATCAAGTTTCTTGCGGAAATTGTTGGAAAAGTGCTAGTGGGAAAGCACTCAGCCCACGATAATATTACAAGGCAACAATTTGCACTAATGTGTGCAATTGTTAATAAGAAGCAGTTAAACTGGGCAGGCATTCTGTTCGATTTAATAAGGAAAAAGAATGGAAAGAAAGAGGTTACCCTAGGAAGGGTTGTTGGTATTTTTCTGACGGAAAAATACCCCCATTTGCTTGTGTCTGCCGCCACCTCCATCAACGCGAGTAAGAAGATGGATCCTTCACTGTTCTCAAAGTGGAAAAGGACTTTCCTGAAGCCCTCTCCCGCAGGGGTTGCTCCAGTTATATCTGAGAGCACCAGGACTGTCGCAGTCACTCCCCCCTTTCTAGCAGCTGGCTCAGCAAATCCATCTTCTTCATCAGCTTTGCCGTCTACTGCAGTTGAAGTTCCTTCAACATCAACTGAAGTACGACATTCTGCCTCTCCTCCTGCATCTTCTCTCCCGACTGATCTTGCTGGGATTTCTCAACCCAGCTTTGATTTGTTGGCGTCTGAAATTTCTTCTCCAGTTCATTCTCCAATTCCAACTCCTCCTCACTCTCCAATTCTATCTTCAGATCATCTTGATCACCCTGCATCCACCCATGCATCTCCACATCATTCTCCAGCTCATCTTGCACATACCATCACTACTACTCTTCCACCCTCTGAACTTCCTCCATCATAATCATCATCTTCTTTTGTTATAACTCCAGCATTTATTGCTAGCATTGTGGAGTTAATTACCCCCTCAATCAAAACTATGATTGATGAGGCAATTGCTCCCCTTGCTTCTTCCATATCTTCTTTGACTGCTGCTATTCAGGCACTCTCAAAGTCAGCTGAGCCCTCTTCTTCTAGGGGCCTGGTTTCAGTCTCTACTGAAATCAGGGAGGGGGAGATGCTTGATGAAGATATCTCAGAGCATCCTTTGGCCTCCCCTCCAGCAGTTCATCTTGCAGTAACAGAGAAAGTAGCAGAAGATTCAGCTCCTCCTCCTCCATCTGAAAAAGGAAATATCTGATGCAATCATGTTGACAGAGTTTGTAGTAAAAGTTTACTTAGAAGAATCCTCAACTCCCTTGGTTGCCCAGTACCTAGAAGGAATTATCACTTCCTTTCTAGATGATTTATGGGAGTTAGGAAACCCTGAAGAATATCCTGAAGGTATGTCTCTTTCTCAATTTGTAGATTACTCAATTGATATGCTATTTTGGGAATATCTGGAAGGGATGACTAGATGTCATTTAGCAAGATTTTATTCGTAATCCTACAGATATAATGGAAGAAGTAGTTGTTGTCCCAGAACAAGAACCAGAACCTGAACCTGCTCTAGAGATTTTAGATGCTATAGAGCCTGAACCTGTGTCTGCCCCTGAAGATCAAGTGGTTGTAGAGCCTGTAAGTGAACCTGCTTCTGAAGTTCAACCTGAACCAAAAGTAGCTGTTCTAGCTTCTGAGGCTTCTGAGCAAGCAGTGCAAATTGAACTGGTCCCCACGATAGTTCCTGAGCTTCAAGAAATGAATTCTGAAAGTCAAATTGAAAAATCTACTGTATGGGATGATTCCCCAGGATTGGACTTAGATACTCTCCTGGCACAGGATGCCATGGAAGAAGAAATGGAAAAAGATGCTTTAAAGGAAAAAGAAAGAGCTTTGAAAGAGGCTATTGATCCCTATGATATGCCTATCTCTTCAAATTCTGAAGAAGAAATTGATTCTGATGAATCTGCTGATTCTAAGAGAAAAAGGATTGCTAAAAAGAAAAAAAAGGCTGTAGCTCCTCCTCCTGCAAATCTAGACAATGATACACCATATTATATACTGAATGGGATTGATCCCAAGTCAAAAGAATTCCAGCATTGGATGTGGTTTTCTAAAAATCAACAAAAGCAAAGGAAAAAGGCTAAGAGGTATGACCCTCCTGCTCCTAGATGGAATCCTAGAGGTCCTCCTCCTCCACCTCCCGGTGCAGGAGCCTCGGGAAATTTATCTTCTAAATCTGCCTCTCAATCTGAAAGATCAAATCCATCTCAGCCTGCTCAAAGGAAAAGTTCTCAAGGTTTCCAAGGTAAAAGCCAAACTGGCTATCAAAGAACTGATACAGTTAAAGAACAAGTTAAGGAGGTAGTTTATCAAAGACCAACCTTTTCCCCTCCTCCTTCTCCAAAGAAAAATGTTCCATCTCCAAAGCAAGTTCATACTGAGAAAGTTGTTCCAAAAGGAAAGCAATTTATTTTATCTGAAAATTCTAGCAAGAACTTTGCTAAGTCTGCTCTCTCTTGTTATTTAGTTAATCAAGATAAAGAACTAGTTGATTCTTCTTCTGAGATTGTTTATGAAAGCCCAGAGCTTGATCCTAACTCTAGGATGGCTCGTTTTCTTGAACTGGTTGGAGCAGCGCAAATAAGGAAAGCAAAAGCTGAAGGAAAGGACACTGCCGGATCAACCACAATGTCTAAATTCAGAAAGAAGGAGCTCTAAAAGTTCCAGGTTAGACCTGAGATGTTTTATCCTTCAAAATATATGGACAAGCATCCAGAGGCAGTGGTCCCAAGAACAACTGAATTGAAAATTATTGGAGAACAAGATTTGAAGCTATCGAAGAAAGAAGCTCTAGATCCTACAAGGAAAATTACTTTTGTTTCTAGCTCTTCTAATCCTTAATCTAACTCTAAAGCACCTTAATTGTTCATTGATTGACAGTTATTTTTATCTGATTGATTGATGATACCTGCTTAGTTATTTCCCTTTATGCATTTTATTTACTTTCTGTAATTAGTGTTGTTTGTTTTATTTGTTGAGAGACTTAACTCAAATAGGGGGAGATTGTTGGAACCCTAGGTTTTGATTTGAGTTCAGTCCTCTCTTTCTGTCTCTTGACCCATGATTTATCTATGGTCAAAGGTTAGTTGATAGGTTAGATTCTCTAGTTGTGTATAATTGCTTTTCCAGATGAATATTTAGTTAAGTAGTTTTTCGTTCGACTATAGTCGAACGTCGCTCGACTATCGTCTATCGGGTGATCGACGATCATCTATCAGTTGGTCGACGTTCTGTCTGCGTTGATAGCTCGACTATCTATTGATAGGTCGACTATATGTTTGCCTTGGTAGTTCGACTATCTATCCTGATAGTTCAACTATCTGATAGCTCGACTATCTGTTGATAGGTCGACTATCTGTCTGCTTTGATAGCTCGACTATCTGTTGATAGGTCGACTATCTGTGTTACTTTGATAGTTCGACTATCTGTTGATAGGTCGACTATCTGCGTTGCTTTCATAGTTCGACTATCTGCTTGGATAGTTCAACTATCTGATAGTTCGACTATCTGTTGATAGATCGACTATCTGTGCTTTCTTTGATAGGTCGACTATCTGTTGATAGGTTGACTATCTGTTTTCTGTGATAGGTCGACTATCTGCTTGATAGGTCGATTATCTGTTTTTGTTTGGTAGTTCGACTATCTGTCCTGATAGATCGACTATTTGATAACTCGACTATCTGTTCTGATAGGTCGACTATCTGCTGAGGTAGTTCGATTATCTTCTTTGATAGTTCGACTATCTGGATCGTTCGACTATCTGTCTGATAGGTCGACGATCTCTGTGCGCCGGTCGACGATCTCCGAGGGTCATTCGACGCTTTGCTGTATGCTCTTATTTAGTTTTGTCATCTTCTATGATGTGACTAATTTCATATTTATTTTGGCATATTTTATAAAAGATTATCTGAATAATTTGTGACATTATTTCCATGCAATATCAGTTCTATTCTATATGTATGAGCTAATCTTTTCTGACAAAGTTGTTTGTCTTATAGCTGAGATATGCAATCTGCTTTATCTGCCAGGCTGTCCTTTATAGCCGTTAGACTCAAAAAGTCTTCCTTGGCCGTAAAGAGTTCTTTCTGATGTGACTTTCTCTTATATTATTTCATCAGAAGTATTTGCAGCTTCTTAGAAAGCTTTATCCTTTTATAGGATATCTGCCTGCTGTAGTTTGTTGTTGCTTTATGCTTTTTGCAGCCCATCTTGCAGAGTTCAGAAAAAGACAAGATTCAAACTCAATTAGAGTTGTTGCTGCTGCTGATATATAAAGACTTTTTTGAAGAAGAAATCAACTAGTCCACATAGAAAAGAGATCAACTAGTTCTCAGATTATATTCATTCAGCAAGCTTACAGCAAGAATAAGTTTAACTGCTCTCAGCAATCTTCACTCAACTGAGAAGTGTTAGCTCTTCTGCTCTTCTTCAACCTGAGTTCTCCTGTTCCAGGAAGTTTTGACTCAGAGATCTTTTGAAGAAGAAGAAGAAGAAGATAGCTGCTAGAAGATTTTCATTTCTTATTTTATATCTTCTTGTAGTTCTTCCTTCAGTATTTACTGAAGTGTTTCTGCACTGAAGCAAGACTTCACCTGGACGTTCTTTGAGCCAGGGGGAGCCTTGATTCTTTTAGAGCTGTCTAGCTCAGTGCAAGTTATTGTGCTTCTCTAATCTATTGTAAAATAGAGAAGACACCTTAACCTCCTTTCCCCCTCCTGTACAGGGTTATTACTCCCTTCAAAAGTATCCCTTGGTGGCAGGGCACCTGATCAAAAACCTGTGTTTGGTTTTTAGACACCTGATCAAAAGTCTAAAGGGTCTCTTGATCTACCTGAAGCAGATCTTGTTGGTGGCAGGGCACCTGATCAAAAACCTAAGTGGATTCCTACCTTGTTTGTAGAAGAGTGGACGTACCCAAGTTGTTTGGGGAACCACTATAAATTCCTTGTGTCATCTGGATTGCTTTATTTAATTACTTGCATTGTGGCTGTGATTAGATATTAACTAGGTTTTCTAGTTGCTGTTTAGGTTTCCAAGCTTTAACTGTAATTACAGTTAGCTGCCTCTTTGTGCACAACACTTGTGTTAGGCTCTAAGGTTTAATCTTAAATATCTATAACTTTCATTCTGCAATTAACTCCAAGGGAGTTGAGTAGAAAGTCAACTTTGCTAGTGCAATTTTTGATTACTCTATTCACCCCCCCCCCTCTAGAGTAGTATCTATCCCTTCTCTTTCAGGGCAGAAGCTGTTAGTACAGCCAACTATGTCCTGAATAGAAGTCTGATACACAAGCTTAAGTGTAAAACTCCTTATGAGTTACTTAAAGGAAAGAAACCTAAAATAAATTATTTTAGAGTTTTTGGCTGTATAGTTTATATTCATAATAACAATAAAGAATACCTTAGAAAATTTGAAGCAAAAGCTTCAATGACAATTTTTCTTGGATATTCCCAAGTAAGCAAAGCTTATAGGGTATTTATTAAATCATCTTCTAAAATTGAAGAGGCTGTTCATGTTTCCTTTGATGAATCTCAAATGTTTTACAAGGAGAAGGAAACTTCCCCTTCCTCAAGTTCATTACAGGTACAAGAATCTACCAAAGATGTCACTCAAGATATCCTCCATCTTTCAACTCTTCATATCACTGAATTAGATAGTGATGAATACATTGCAGAAGTTGTTGTTGTACCACCAATAGTAGATCAAATTCCTTCTGAGGAATTAATCCCAACTATTGTTGAAGATCGCATCCCACCTGTTGATGTTGTCACACTTAGAGATCACCCTACATCTCAAGTGATAAGAGACATATCAGCTGGTGTTCAAACAAGACATCAGTTAAGACAGGATGTGATGCACGCTTGTTTCCTCTCACAGATTGAGCCCCTCACCATTAAAGATGCTGAGCTAGATCTCCACTGGATCATTGCTATGCAAGAGGAACTCAATCAGTTTGAGAGATGTAAAGTATGGACCTTGGTTCCAAGACCTAAAGGCCAACTGATCATAGGCACCAAAAGTGGGTGTATAGAAACAAGTTGGATGCAAATGGTATCATTGTAAGGAACAAAGCTAGGCTTGTAGCTCAGGGCTATAGACAGGAGGAAGGTATAAATTATGACCAAACCTTTGCTCCTGTTGCAAGGCTAGAGGCAATAAGGATCTTCTTAGCCTATGCAGCCTATATGAAGTTTAAGGTTTTTCAGATGGATGTCAAGAGTGCCTTTCTTAATGGTGAGCTAAAGGAAGAGGTATTTATTAAACAGCCACCCGGTTTTGTTTCTTCAACTCATCCCTCACATGTATTTAAGTTGCAAAAAGCTCTTTATGGACTAAAACAAGCACCAAGAGCCTGGTATGAGACTCTAGCTAGTTTCCTGTTAGAGCACAACTTTGTTAGGGGAGTAGTTGATAGAACCCTCTTCGTCAAGCACCACAAGGACACAATCCTGTTAGTTCAAGTGTATGTGGATGACATTATTTTTGGTTCCACTGATCCCAAACTATGCAAAAAGTTTTCTAACTTGATGCATTCTAAGTTTGAGATGAGTAGTATGGGTGAGCTGTCTTACTTTCTTGGTCTCCAAGTAAAGCAAGATGCTGATGATATCTTCATCTCCCAATCCAAATATGCCAAGGAATTGGTAAAGAAGTTTGGGATGGCTGATGCTTCAGCAATGCATACACCTATGACAACTAATGTAGTTATTGATTCTGATGATCAGGGAAAGCCTGTTGATCAAAAGAATTATAGGGCCATTGTTGGTTCCCTATTGTATTTAACTGCAAGTAGGCCAGACATAATGTTTGCTATATGCCTTTGTGCTAGATTCCAGGTCAACCCCAAGGAATCTCATCTGATTCTTCTCAAGAGAATCTTGAGATACCTGAAGGGATGTCCAAATCTAGGACTTTGGTACCCAGCTGAGTTAGAATTTGAATTAATTGGATATTCTGATTCTGATTATGCTGGTTGTCGAGTTGACAGGAAAAGTACCTCAGGAACTTGTCAGTTCCTGGGAGAGAAATTGGTCTCTTGGTTCTGTAAGAAGCAGGCCTCTGTCTCAACCTCAACTACAGAAGCTGAATATATAGCAGCTGCTAGTTGTTGTTCACAGATCCTGTGGATACAAAATCAACTTTTGGATTATGGGTACTCACACAAGAACACAAAAATCATGTGTGATAGTACCAGTGCCATCTCTATTGCACAAAATCCAGTGCACCACTCTATAACGAAACACATTGAGATCTGACACCATTTCCTGAGAGATTGTGTGAAAAAGAACAAGATCAGCCTTGAGTTCATATCCACCAAACTTCAGAGAGGTGATATATTCACCAAGCCCTTAGATGAACAGAAGCATCTGTTCTTTTTGGTTCAACTAGGCATGATTAATGGAAGAGACTAAGTGTGACGTCTGCCTTGTTGAAACTTGTTCGAAGATAGTCGAACGAAGTTCGACGATAGTCGAGCGGATCAAGCCTATCGTCGACCTATGGTTGAAGATAGCTTATCTGCTTCAAGATCGTCGACCGGCGTTCGAAGATAGTCGAACAGGTCGAGCTTATCGTCGATCTATGGTTAACGACAGCTTTCTGTTTGTGAAGACAGAAATAGTCGAACGATTGATCGACTACTCTGCTTCAGGACCGATCGTCGAACGACCGTTCTACCATCGTCTCCAGTATCTTTTAAATAGATCGACGATCGTTGTTTTAATATAAAGCCGATGGTCGACCTAGGTTAAGAGACAGCTGCTTTTATCGTCGACAAAGAGCGTCTTTTCGCATTCCGTCTTCCCGCTTGCTCTTTGTCTTGCGAATTTCTACCGCTCCGTCCTCGCCGTCTCTCCCTCGTCTTCTCCAGCTCTCTCGATGGCGCTTTCTCCAGCGCTCCTGGCAGTAGTAAAGTTTGATGCAGGATTCAGTATAGATTTCGACTCCTTCAGCTGTTGCGAACCCGGAATAGTGGAAATTCTAAATCTGTGCAAAGATCATGGGTTAGAGAAACTCATGTCCTACAGAATAAAGATAAACACTCAAGAGATCAAAGAGTGGGCTTTCTCTTCGTCTTCAACTGACGATTCGATGACTGGAACCATTAGCGGAGAAGAGGTAACATTGACTCCCGCTATTTTGACTGAAATATTTGGATTGATTAATGGTGAAGAAGAGTATGAGTAAGATACTCCTGAGTTTGGAAGGATGTTAACTGAGCTGGGACATGCCGAAGGCATTCCCTCTAAGCTGCTGAAAATAAATTTTCCTTTTAAGATTAAGTTTCTTGCTGAAATAGTTGGAAAAGTGCTACTTGGAAAGCACTCTGCCAACGATAATATTACAAGGCAGCAGTTTGCAGTGATGTGTGCAATAGTGAATAAGAAGCAGATCAATTGGGCAGGAGTATTATTTGATTTAATCAGGAAAAAGAATGGCAAGAAAGAAGTTACCCTAGGAAGGTAGTTGGGATTTTTCTGAAGGAGAAATACCCTCATCTGTTGGTATCAGCTGCCACCTCCATAAACGCAAGCAAGAAGATGGATCCATCCCTGTTCGCCAAATGGAAAAGGACCTTCCTGAAGCCCGCGCCCGCAGGGGTTGCTCCAGTTACATCTGAGAGCACCAGGACTGTCTCAGTCAATCCCCCCCTTCTAGCAGCTGGCTCAGCAAATCTATCCTTTCCATCTTTTTCATCTGTTTTGCCGTCTACTTCAGTTGAAGTTCCCTCAACTTCAATTGAAGTACGACATTCTGCTTCTCCTCTTGCTTCTCCTCCCGCATCTCCTCTCCCGACTCATCTTGCTGGGATCTCTCATCCCAGTTTTGATTTGTTGCTGTCTGAGATTTCTACTCCTCTTCATTCTCCAATTCCCTCTTCTGATCACATTGATTACCCTAAATCCACTCATCCGTCTCCAGTTCCATCTCCATCTCCAGTACATTCTCCAGTCCATCATACCATCCCTGCTGATCTTCCATCCTCTGAAATTCCATCATCATCATCATCCTTTGAAATAACTCCAGCATTTATTTCTAGCATTGTGGAGTTAATTACCCCTTCAATCAAAATCATGATTGAAGAGGCAATTGCTCCCCTTGCTTCTTCTATATCCTCCTTGACTGCTGCTATTCAAAAACTCTCAAAGTCTGCTGAGCCCTCTTCTTCTAGGGGACTGGTTTCAGTTTCTACTGAAATCAGGCAGGGGGAGATGCTTGATGAAGATGTCTCAGAGCAGCCTTTGGCCTCCCCTCCAGCAGATCATTATGTAGTGGCAGAGAAAGCAATAGAAGATTCAGCTCCTCCTCCTCTATCTGAAAAGGAAATTTCTGATGCATTATTGAAATCTGAGTTTATTGTTAAAGCTTGTTTAGAAGAATGTTCTACTCCCTTGGTCGCCCTGTACCTAGAAGGAATCATCACTTCCTTTCTAGATGATTTGTGGGAGTTAGGACACGCAGTGGTCGATTCTGAAGGTATTCCCTTTACTTACTTTTTAGACTTGTTAACTGATATGCTTGTATGAGAATATCTGGAATGGATGATTAGATGTCATTTACAAAAATTTTATTCATAATACTACAGATAAATTGGAAGAAGTTCTAGATGTTCAAGAACCGGTTATCCAAACTGCTCTAGAAATTCAACCAGAATCAGGTGTTCAAATTTTTGAAGTTGCTCAGGCAGAAGTGCAAGCAGAACTGGTCACTATGACAGTTGATCTTCAAGAAAAAGCTGCAGATGTTCAAATCGAAAAATCTACTGTATGGGATGATTCCCCAGGTTTGTATTTAGATGCTCTCCTGGCACAGGATGCCATGGAAGAAGAACTAGAAAGAGCTGCTCGAAAGGAAAAGGAAAGAGCTTTAAAAGATGCTATTGACCCATATGATCTACCCATCTCTTCTAATTCTGAAGATGAAATCGATTCTGATGAGTCTGCTGAGTCTAAAAGAAAAAGAATTGCTAAAAAGAAAAGAAAAGCTGTAGCTCCTCCTCCTGCTAATCCAGATAATGATACCCCATATTATATACTGAAAGGAATTGATCCAAAGTCAAAAGACTTCCAGCATTGGATGATATTTTCTAAGAACCAGCAAAAGCAAAGGAAAAAGTCAAAGAGGTATGACTCTCCTGTTCCAAGATGGAATCCTAGAGGTCCTCCTCCTCCACCTCCCAGTGCAGGAGCCTCAGGAAAATTATCTGCAAAACCTGCTTCTCAGTCTGAAAGATTAAATCCATCTCAGTCAGCTCAAAGGAGAACTTCACAAGGATACCAAGGTAAAAGTCAAACTGGCTATCAAAGACCTGATGCTGTTAACGAACAAGTAAAGGAGGTAGTGTATTAAAGACCAACCTTCTCTCCTCCTCTGTCTAAAGAAATCAAAAGCTCTACCTCTCCTAAGCCAGATCACTCTGAGAAGGATGTTCCAAAAGGTAAGCAAATTATTTTTATCTGAAAATTCTAGCAAGACATTTGCTAAGTCTGCCCCCCTTTCTTATCTAGTTATTCAGGATAAAGAACCAGTTGATACTTCTTCTGAGAATGTTTATGAAAGGGCAGAGCTTGATCCTAACTTTAGGATGGCTCGTTTTCTTGAACTGGTTGGGGCAGCGCAAATTAAGAAAGCAAAAGCAGAAGGAAAAGACACTGCAGGATTGCCCACAAAGTCGAAATTCAGAATAAAGGAGCTCGATAAGTTCCAGGTTAGACCTGAGATATTTGACCCTTCAATGTATATGGAAAAGCATCCTGAGGCAGTGGTCCCAAGAACAACAGAATTGAAAATCATTGGAGAACAAGACTTGAAGTTATCAAGAAAAGAAGCTCTAGATCCCACAAGAAAGATTACTTTTGTTTCTAGCTCTTCTGATCCTAAGCCTAACTCTAAAGTACCTTAATTTTTCATTGATTGACAGTTAATTGTTTATCTGTTTGATTGATGTTATCTGCTTAGTTATTTCTTTTCATGCATTTTATTTTACTTTCAGTAATTAGTTTTGTATGTTTAAATTGTTGAGAGACTTAACTCAAATAGGGGGAGATTGTTGGAACCCTAGGTTTTGATTTGAGTTTAGTCTTGTCTTTCTGTCTCTTGACCCAAGATTTATCTATGGTCAAAGGTTAGATGATAGGATAGATTCTCTAGTTGTGTAGAATTGCTTTTCCAGATGAATATTCGGTTAAGTAGTTTTTCGTTCGACTATGGTTGAACGCCGCTCGACTATCGTCTATCGGCTGATCGACGATCGTCTATCAGTTGGTCGACGTTCTGTCTGCGTTGATAGCTCGACTATTTGTTGATAGGTCGACTATCTGTTGTCTTTGATAGTTCGACTATCTGCTTGGATAGTTCAACTATCTGATAGCTCGACTATCTGTTGATAGGTCGACTATCTGTCCGCTTTGATAGTTCGACTATCTGTTGATAGGTCGACTATCTGTGTTGCTTTGATAGTTCGACTATCCGTTGATAGGTCAACTATCTATTTTCTGTGATAGCTCGACTATCTGTTGATAGGTCGACTATCTGCTCTTCTTTGATAGTTCGACTATCTGCTTGGATAGTTCAACTATATGATAGTTCGACTATCTGTTGATAGGTCGACTATCTGTTTTGCTTTGATAGGTCGACTATCTGTTGATAGGTCGACTATCTGTTTTCTGTGATAGGTTGACTATCTGCTTGATAGGTCGACTATCTGTTTTGCTTTGGTAGTTCGACTATCTGTCCTGATAGATCGACTATCTGATAGCTCGACTATCTATTCTGATAGGTCGACTATCTGCCGAGGTAGTTCGACTATCTTCTTTGATAGCTCGACTATCTGGATCGTTCGACTATCTGTCTGATAGGTCGACGATCTCCGTGCTTCGGTCAACGATCTCTGAGGGTCGTTCGACGTTTTGCTGTATGTTTTAAATAGTATTGTCGTCTGATGTGACTAATTTCATACTTATTTTGGCATATTTTATAAAAGATTATCTGAATAAATTGTGATATTATTTCCATGCAATATCAGTTCCATTCCTCTTGCATGAGCTAATCTTTTTTTGACAAAGTTGTTTGTCTTATAGCTGAGATATATTTTCTGCTTTATCTACCAGGCTGTCCTTTATAGCCGTTAGACTCAAAAAGTCTTTCTTGGTTGTAAAGAGTCTTTTCTGATGTGACTTTCTCTTATATTATTTCATCAGAATTATTTGCAGCTTCTTAGAAAGCTTTATACTCTTATAGGATATCTGTCTGCAGTATTTTGTTTTGCTTTATGCTTTTTGCAGCCCAGCTTGCAGAGTTCAGAAGAAGACAAGATTCAAACTCAAGTAAGAGCAGTTGCTGCTGCTGCTATATAAAGACTTCTTTGAAGAAAGAAAGAAGCTAGATCTCATATACCAAAAAGCGATCAGCAGCATTCAAGCTTAAGAACTTATAGTTTACAACTACTCTCAGCACATTCACATCTAACTGAGAAGAAGTTCTAGTTCTTCACTCTTCTTCAACCTGAGTTCTCCTGCTTACAGGAAGATCTTCACTCAGAGCCTTTTGAAGAAGAAGATAGCTGCCTGAAGAAGAAATTTTATTTAATATTATTTATCTTCTTGTAGCTTTTTCCTTCAGTATTTTCTGAAGTGTTTCTGCACTGAAGCAAGACTTCACCTGGACTTTCTTTTAGCCAGGGTGAGCCTTGATTCTTTTAGAGCTTTCTAGCTCAGTGCAAGTTATTGTGCTTCTCTAATCTATTGTAAAATAGAGAAGACACATTAACCTCCTTTCCCCCTCCTATAAAGGATTATTACTCCATTCAAAAGTATCCCTTGGTGGCAGGGCACCTGATCAAAAACCTGTGTTGGTTTTTAGACACCTGATCAAAAGTCTAAAGGGTTTTGGATCTACCTGAAGCAGATCTTGTTGGTGGCATGGCACCTGATCAAAAACCTGAGTGGATTCCTACCTTGTTGGTAGAAGAGTGGACGTACCCAAGTTGTTTGGGGAACCACTATAAATTCCTTGTGTTGTCTGGATTGTTTTAATTAATTACTTGCATTGTGGCTGTGATTAGATTTTAACTAGGTCTGCTAGTTGCTGTTTAGGATTCCTAGCCTTAACTGTAATTACAGTTGGCTGCCTTTTGAGCACATCACTTGTGTTAGGCTTTAAGATTTAATCTCAAATATCTATAACTTTCATTCTGCAATTAACTCCAAGGGAGTTGAGTAAACAGTCAACTTTGCTAGTGCAATTTTTGATTACTCTATTCACCCCCCCTCTAGAGTTGTATCTATCCCCTTTTCTTTCAGGTGTAAACACAAATAACTTTTGTGTCGAGACAAGTCAACTGTCTTGACACCTTTAAGTTCAGACTGATAATTCTACTAAGTAAAATTGTGTCGAGACTGCTAAGATGTCTCGAACCCTTCTATATAGTGTTGAGACACTTTGGACATCTCGATACTTATGTTTCTGAAGATGTGCAGAGTCAACGCAAAAGTGTCAAGACATGTCAGAAATTTCACATCAGCTACAGTATCATGATATCTCATCAGAAACTGTTTGAAGGAAGAATTAGACTATGATGTCATAATGATGACGTCATCAATCAGAAGCCAACAACCCGTGAAGGGTACAAATAGAGGGGTTATCTACATAGAATTGAGAGATCAGAACACAATAAAAAATTCAACAAATCAATTCTCATTCTAATTTCTTCCATGTCAGGGGAGGCCGCACAACAGTTGGAGGAGAGGTTCCTGCAGTTGAGGCAGGGCAGCAGGACGGTGTTGGAATACTATCAGGAGTTCGCACATATAGCCCGCTTTGCGGACACGTACTAGCTGGACGATGCGATCTACGAGAAGAGGTTATATAAGTGCCTTCACGATGATATGAGGCAGGCCCTCCTCTTCATTTCTGATGGGAGCTTGGCAAGGATCTTGGAGATGGCCAAGAAGCTGGAGGAAGACTAGCTTATAGTCCGAGGACGGAAGAGACCGATTAATGACTCAATGATTAGTGGCAGGAGAGACCAGCCGAGAGGTAAGGTCATTGGGGAAATAAGTAATTGTGATCAAACCTATTAGAAGGACCGACAGGAGTAGAGGAACCCGGTGGTGCTGGCTCCCCAGGCCTTACAGATATGGGGGATTCTGAGGCTTTTGTAGGAGGAAACGACGTGCTTTGTGCAACCAGCTGGGACATATTTAGAGGAACATTCCACTAAGGGAAGCTCCATATTTAGTATTACAAGATACCCCACCTTCCCGGCAGCTTGGAGGCTGAGGATGTGGTCGAGGACATGGATTTTAGGGCAGTGACCGCAGACAGGACAGAGGGAGGGTGTATGCCCTGGACTTGGCTCTGCCTCGAAACCCGGAGAGGGTGATAACAGTTATAACAGTAATTTTAAATTCTTCCTAGATTCTATATGGTTGTAGAATTGCTAGGAATAGGAAGAAAATTATAACTAGACATCTAAGACATTTAGTAAACTCAGGGGTAGTGATGGTATGCGACAAGCCTGCCCATACCTTAATCGACATTCGGGCATCACACAACTTTATCTCGGAGGACTTTATCAAGGACCTAGAGGGAATCAAATATTACGAGGGAGTCACAAGGAGGGTGCGTCTCCCAATGGGATGGAGGTATGGTCTATGACAAAATTCCTTTTAAGGGTGACCATTGATGGGTTATCCTCGAAGCCCCGACCATTATCTTAAGTGCTGGATTTCGATCTTGTTCTGGGAATGTCATGGCCAGTGAAGGATAAGGGGATATATCTAAGTAGCTCTAGAGGGGGGGGGGGGGGGTGAATAGAGCATTAAAAACTTTTTACAGATTTATATGATTTAGTAGTAAAATAGGTGATAACAAATATTATGTTAAGAGAATAAAGCTATAGGGCAAGGAGTATTTGGGGCTTAGAAGAGCCAATTCTCAGCCAAATGGGTTGGGACCTTGGTCAGAGCCCCATGGTCAGTAAACACACCGTCTAATTGAGTTTGAGATGAATTGGGGTGGGTTAGCCCTAAGACCCTAGTTCAAACCCTAAGGTTTGACTTTGGGGGTTTGTGAAGGACATAGGGTGATATGTCCTTGTATGGACTTGGTATTTAGAATAAATACTTGTACGGTGGTTAAAGGCCCTAGGAAGTGATTGACTAGTGGTTTGACACAAATACCCCACACAAACCACTTGATAAGTATTTAGGTCTTTACACCCTAGGAATTTTATAATGAGTCATGTGACCTTGATTCATAGTGAAACTTTGGCAGGACGGTTTCCATAGTGATTTTCATATCTGGGAATTTTTTTATGAATTATAGATCAATAAATATAGTACTTCATTTACAAACCATCAAATTGTACTTTTAACTTAGGAATTTCTTATGAATTAACCACTCACTGGAATCTTTTGAAATTTATTCAGAAGAACTTTTATAATATTATAAAGCCTTGTAGATTTTTGTGGAATTTTTGGAAGTCTTGTTATATGGGTTGCTTCACAAAGTGATACTTTTGATGTAAAACCATTTAAATTTATTTTGGTACCTAGTAAGCTTTACAAATTATGATATTTGCTCAGAGTTCCTATTTGGTAACCCTTAAGATTCAGTAATTTTTCTATAATTATCTGATGATAAATTATATTACTTATTTCTTTATTCATGATGGTTGGATTTACATTGGATTTGTTAATTAGAAGCCAAAGAATTTATGGAAAATTATGGAATTTGATATTTAATGTTAACTCTTGGTTATCTAGTGTTCATAAATTTCTGGCGGCTATTACATGATAAAATATTGTACATCATGTTCAATTCAAGCATGGATTAGATAGGAAAGAAATTAATTAAATATCAAACAAATTAGAAAAAATGTGAATTTCTGGATTTAGCCTAATTATATCATCATAGACTCCCAGTAAATAATATAGGTCATTTGGATAATTATTATGAGTACTTCCTATTTTATACATCATATAGCTTAGGATGGTCTGCATTTAGTAAAAACTGCAGGAATCATATTATGGTGCAAAATGATCTTTGGGAGATGGCATATTAGTGTATTGATTTGTTAAGTGATATGAGGAGTCATGATGAGGAGTGAGAATTCTGGCTAGTGTTTAGAGGTGCTCGGGGATGACGAAACATCGTCTACCCCTGTAGGAGAGAAAGTGTCAAATACAGTAGGGTTAGAACCAATATAACACAAGAGGGATTGGGAATAGGGTAATAACCAATAATATTAAGTGCCTTAAGAAAGGGAACGATGGGCTTCATCTACAATCATAGTTCCTAGTGTACTTTGAGAGCCCTTCACGGGGTATGTCGGGGGCAGTCCTGGGCTAACGTAGACCGTCGGAATAATAAATTAAAAGAGCAACTAGTATAACTAGGGTTTCACATTCACACCCCTCGGTAACTAGGGAGGTTGAATAGGTTGGTTTGATTGCCATCCGAACGGTATATTTGGAAGGTAGATGCACGGACGGGAAAGTCCGGGGAGTCGGGGGATCGAGGGTTTGGATATAGAATAAGGTGGTGGGTCCTCTGTATTTGACAGCCATTCACACCGACATCGGTACATAGACTCGGCGGTGTGGGACACTTTGCCTAAGAAAGTCTGGTGGATATAACCAGCACTAGTACGCGGATACTCTAGGTTGTGTTCTTCTAGGGGCGTACGGAAGGGATAGGCTCGGTAGTATGGATACCCGCCTAGGAGTGTGGGGCCCGACCCACTGTCTCCATTTGCCACTACGGAGGTTCCTGGGAGTTAAGCTAGCTGCCCGAACAGGGGGAACTAAAGGTATGTGTGCATAGAGTCATGTGCATGAGTTGCCCTTGCATGAATCATGGCATAACATTTCACAACACTCATATTTACATACATCTGACACCCAACCGTATAAATCGGTATGAGACTTTTTATACGATAGGAGCCTTGCAGAAGACCCCTTAACTTATAAGTTTGTATGAGCATTCATATAAGTTAAGGTTACTTACTTACTTGTTTTCTACCTTGTCTTTTATTACATTTTCTTCTTATTTACTTGTTTACTTTACTGCTCACTATTGTAGAACTGCTAGATTGTACCTTTCTTACATAGCTGATATAAAACATGAATAAATACTAGATTAGTTCAACTTTCATCTGCTTTGCTTACTCTCCACCTTTGTAGCTTCCCTTTCCTCCTCTCCGCTTGGTGCTTAGGTGCCGTGGGGGGAGGGGTAACGGATGATAGGACTTAGTCTTTATGACTAATGGTTTTCGAACCACAAAATTATAGGAGCTCCGGATGGGGGACAGAGACCAGCAGCCCAGGGACAAGCACCAGCAGAGTACGGTGCGCATGGAGGTGGGCCAGTCAAGTTCCGGAGCACTAGTGAGCAGCTCAGTGAGTGTTTAGTACTATCTTATAGCTTCCGCGAGGGATTGTAGTGAGGATTTGATGTACCGGGATTAAGCCCGTCGATATTTCATTTGTACTGATCTTTTGCAGTACTCCATTTTATATATCTATGGACTTGTTGTGATTTTTATTTATAAGTGATTCTGTAGACATGAATATATTCTATTATAATTACTTCTCTCTCTTTTATGATCGAAAAGGCCGACAGAATTGGCATTTTGTATTGGCGGCCTTCCTGAGTGTCGGTGCCACCGCAAAACGGTAATTTTGGGCATAAGACCCCGGTGGTTTAAAAAGAAACAAAATGGGGTATTACACTCTCTTCCAAGGAGGGGTGCCGAATGTGGCTAAAAAAATCAGAGACCAGCACATCAGACGTGTCTGATGAAGACTTTGCTGCCTTCTCCAGGCAGTTCAAGAAGTTTATGAAGAAGAAACACTAGAGAAGAAGGGCCTCCTCCTCCTCTCATCACAAGGAAGACTACTACAAGGGAAGGATGAAATCCTCTAAGGAGGAAAGGTATGGTTCTAAACCTAGCAAACATATTTCATCTAAAGTGGTTTGATATTGTTGCAGCAAGCCATGGCATGTGGTGCCGACTGCCTAGTTAAAAGAAAGGAATCAAGTGAGAAGAAGGACCATAAATAAAAAGGTAAGAAGGGTAAATCCATCTTTGCTAAGAAGCAGAAGAACTGGACTGACACCTCCTCATAAGAATAAGAAGAGGAAGATGAAGATGAAGCCTACATAGGGTTGTACTCTACTAAAGAAGAAGCTGAAGAAGCAGCCTTCATTGAGAAGCTGGCTGCTATTGTTGAAGAAGCTGATGAAGATCTTCCTGCTACTAGGACTGAAGTCAGGGCCCCTCTATCACAGTGAAATTGTGATACAGAGGTGGATGAAGATATAGATGAAAACAGCTGTTTCTATGGTCTAATTGCTATGACTGATGAAGAATTTAGCCAAAATCAGCCTGGTCAAAAAGAGGTACACTCCCTATCAAAATCTTCTTCTGAGTCAGGCTGTGAGACCAGCACAGATTCTGAAGCTCATTCATTAAGAGATGAAGGAGATTTTGAATCTGAGGAAGATGTTAATTCTATGATTGACAAGTATGGTGTCCGGCTGAATGCCTTCAAAAAGAGAAAGTTTCTGGCTAAGGAGATCTCTTCCCTTCAGCATGCTGCTTCCGAACATGTTGATTCAACTTCAATGCTTAAACAGAAATTAAAGGAAATAAATGAACTGGAAACAATTTCATTCATCCAGTTAGGCACCATAGAGTACCAAGAAAATAGAATAAGGGACTTGAAAGTGCTGTTGGAGAGAGAGAAGTGGATAGTGGCTAGTTATTCTAAGCCAAATTCAGTGCTTCCCTTGATAGACTCCTTCACTTCCAAAAAGGGTAAGAAGGGGTTGGGATTCAAGGGATCTACAAGAGTTGCCAATCCTAAAGGAAAGGGAGAAGCTATAGCATAGCCACTAGCCTCCAAGCTTCCTATTCCATTTAAGAGAGTGTAGCTACCTTCAAATAGGTATGACTAAGAAAGTATCATTGGTCACTGGATGAGTGGTAGATCCACCAAAGGGAACAAAGATTGTCACCACAATGGTAAAAGATATAGTAAGGGTGTTAGTGCCTTTAAGGCACCCTATGAGGAAATCGAAATGGCCCATCATTGACCATTTGTGTTTGGTGCACCAACTCCTTCACTCATGGGTAAAGCTACAGACTGTTCTCAAAATATTCCACCCCACTCTAAGACCAAGGGAAAGTCTTTTAGTAGACCAGACTTGGGCATCTCTGAGGCCATCAAGAGTGTGCTATCTAAAAAGAAGGCAGCTGCTAGTAGGGCTGAAGATATCCCAAGCACTTCTACTGCCATACCTACTACTAGGCAGGTTGGAGCTGGGAAATAAAAGTACAGGACTAGTGCTGCACCTTCTAGAATAAGAACTATTGTCAACACTTCTAGCAGGCCTTCTCAGAAAAGAAGGTACAATATCTTTGAGTGCTAGTGTTGTGGCAAGGTAGGCCACTTTGTTATTGATTGCTGGCATAATCAGAGAGTGCAAAGAGCAAATGTTAGCATGCCTGTCAGAAGAGCTATAGGTAGGCATTATTAGAGTAACGTACACCTAGGATACAATAAGTATTGGGGTCTTAAGGTTAACTAAATTATGTCTTGCAGGTTCGTACAAGTGCATATACCCCTATATAGTACTTAGAAAGTGGATGTTCTAGGCACATGACTGGAACAATGAGCTTGCTGAAGGAATATACTCTAGTAAAGAATGGACCAAAGGTTATCTTTGGTGGCTCAGAAAAAGGAGAGACTATAGGTTATGGTAAGGTCTCTAATGACATAGTCACCATCACAAAAGTAGCCTATATGGAAGTGTTGCAACACAACCTGATAAGCATTAGTCAACTCTGTGATCTTAGCTATGATATAGTATTCCACAAGGATGAGTGCAAGATTAGGAGGTTATGTGACCAAGAAGTCATCTTAACAGGAACTAGGAGAGGAAATGTGTATTGTTTAGATTTCTTATGTTTGAGTAAGCACTCCTCTGTATGCCTAGATGTAGATAAGAAATCCTCTTTATGTGTCTAGTGGCACAAGAGGCTAGACCATCTGAATTATAGAACCATATGCAAGCTCTTAAGTAGGGAGCTAGTCAGGAATGGTCCTAAGTTAATGTGCATTAAGGAGGGTATCTGCTCTGCAGGCCAAAATGGAAAACAGACCAAGACCTCATTTAAGAGCATTAATACCAAAGACTCAGTGAGGTGCTTATAACTCCTACATATGGATCGATTTGGTCACATGCCAATTCAAAGTTTAGATAGGAAAGTCTACACCCTTGTGGTTGTTGATGACTTTTATAGATTTTCCTGGGTGTTCTTTCTAAGTAAGAAATCTGAAACCCCTGATGTATTCCAGACATTTTTCAAGAATATTCAGATTGAATTTAATAGTACTGTGGTCAAAATAAGAAGTGTCTATGGGACTGAATTTCAGTCTGAGTGCATGACAAGGTTCTTTGAAGAGCATGAGATTCATCAAGAATTCTCCTCTCCTAGAATACCCTAGTAAAATGGGACTGCTGAGAGAAAAAATAAGACTCTCATAGAGGTTGATAGAACCTTATTAAGTGACTCATCTCTCCAAGAATACTTCTGGGCTGAGGCAGTTAACACTACATGTTATGTCCTTAACAGGAATTTTATCACAAAGATCCACAAGAAGACTCCCTATGAGATCTTGAATGGCAAAAAACAAAACCTGAGCTATTTCAGGATCTTTGGTTGAAGTGTTATGTGCTTAAGAATGGAAAATCCCATATAACTAAGTTTGCTGCCAAGTCCCATGAAGGGATCTTTGTTGGGTATAACATTCATAATAAGGCATATAGAATATACAACTTAACAAGTCAAGTTGTAGAAGAGTCAATGATGATGGACAAGCTAACCATCAAGAAAGCTGCATAGCTACTTTTCTAGTATTGCAGATACAGAGATGATGATGGACAAGCTAACCATCAAGAAAGCTGCTCCTATAGTCCAAGATAAAGCAGATGGACAGATCCTTCCTAGAGATGGGGAAGACATAATTGAAGTGGTGGAAGAACAGCTAGCTGAAGGCAATGAAGGATAGCAAGCTGAAGTTAGACTACCTCAAGTCGAAAGGCATCTGAAGGACTATCTAGCCCACCCAATCATTTGTGATGCAAGCCATGGAGTCGAGACTAGAAGCGAGAGTATCAATACAGCTCTCTACTCAAGTGTTTTGTCTCAAGAAGAGCCCAAGAGGTTTGAAGAGGCAATCAAAGAACAGTTCTGGATTGGATCAATGCAAGAAGAATCAAACCAATTCAAGATGTGTAAGGTATGGAAGTTGGTTCCAATACCACAAGGACAAAATGTCATTGGGACAAGGAACAAGTTGTATGAGAATAGCATTATTGTAAAGAACATGGCTAGATTGTTGGCTGAAGGATACAAGAAAGAAGAAGGGATAGATTTTGACCAGACATTTTCCCAAGTAGCTAGATTAGAAGCAATAAGACTCTTCCTTGCATTTTCTGCCTATCAAGGATTCAAAGTCTACTAGATGGATGTGAAGTAAGCCTTCCTGAATGGGGACTTAAAAGAGAAAGTTTATGTGGATCAGCCACATGGTTTTGTTGACCCTATCTCTCCTAATTTTGTTTATAGTCTTAGGAAAGCTATATATAGGTCGAAGTAAGCCTCTAGGGCTTCGTATGAGACTTTCTCTAATTTCCTCATTGAGAACAAATTCTCAATGGGAAAAATAGAGAAGACCTCATTCCTAAGGGAATCTAAGGGCAAGATCATCCTAGTACAAATTTATGTAGATGACATAATTTTTGGGTCTACTAATGACAACCTTTGTAGGAATTTTGCTAAACTTATGCAAAGGAAGTTTGATATGAGCAGTATATGTGAGCTCAAGTTCTTCTAGGGACTCCAAGTAAGACAGAGTGATGAGGGCTTGTCCATATCCCAGTCCAAGTTTACCCAGGAGTTGATTAAGAAATATGGCATGGAGAATGAATCTACCATGAGAACTCTCATGGGGTCAAGTATACCTATAGGCAGAGATGACGTAGGGAAACTTGTTGATGAGTCTTTGTATAGAGGGATAATTGGCTCACTTCTATATCTGACTGCTAGTAGGCCTGACAACATGTATGCTATATATGTCTGAGTGGGTATCAGTCCTACCCTAAAAAATCTTATTAATCTACTATAAAGAGAATTTTGAGGTATCTTAAGGGCACACCATATCTTGGTCTATGGTACCCTAGGAATAGGGGTTTTGATCTAACAGGTTTTTCAGATGCAGATTTTGTAGGCTGAAAAGAAGATAGGAAAAGTACTCTTTGTACATGTCTGTTCTTACGTGGAAGACTAGTGTCATAGAGCAACAAGAAACAAATGAGTGTGGCAATCTAAACTGCAGAGTCAAAGTACATTTCAGTAGGAAGCTGTTGTGCTTAGTTGTTGTTGATTCATCACCGACTTCAGGATTATAACATTGAGATAAGTATAACTCCTCTCTATTTGTATTCTACTAGTGTCATTTCTATTGGTAAGAATCCTGTCTCACACAATAGGACTAAGCACATTAAAATTATATATCACTTCATTAGGGAACATATAAAAAAGGAAGACATCAACCTTGAGTTTGTCCCCACTGACAATCAAGTGGCTGACATCTTCACTAAGCCACATGATGAAGCAAAGTTCAACACCTTGAAATTTGAATTGGGTATATTGTACTTAGTTTAGCTTTAGTTACTCCTAGAGTATTTTGGTTACATGTTTGTTCTTTTCCTTGCAGACCGAGAAGATCTTTAGTGGTATAAAGAATGTGGAGACCAAAATGTCTATCAATAAATTTTGATAGAAGATGGTCCTATTGAGGGGGAGCAAATTAAAACAGATACAAAAGCAGGTTCAGCCTTATGAAGAGAGGCAGCTTGCAGCTATATCAGTTGACCTCCTACACACAGCTCAGGAGAGAAGAAGATCAAAGGAAGCCAGACCTCCCGGACTATTCTATAGAAGTCAAAAAGGGGGAGATAAGGTGGTGATCAATTTAGAGATCAAGTTGGAGCAAGGCCAAAAGAATTGAACAAGCTCAACTATGGTCGTAAGACATGGGGAGTAGGTAACCATCCTGTAACTGTATAAGGGAGTAGGTAACCTTCCGGTAACTGTCTTGTTATAATGTTTATTACTGCAAATATGGTGTGTATGTCATTGACTAAGAAATTGAAGTGATGTTTTGACTTCTTCAAATAGGGGGAGATTGTTGGGTCCATTGCTCCCAATATCCCTGATTTGTTAAAAAGTCAAACAAGTCAATGATATACACAAAGTTGTATTTGATGTATGGTTAAGTTTCATGTGCAGGGTGAAAACTTAATGAAATGACTAAGTACAAAAGTGTCGACACACTTTACAACTATGTCAACACCCTTTTAGGAGAAGTGTCGAGATCAAAAAGATAAAAGATAGAAATGTTAAGACACAACACTTCACTCGACAGTTCAAATAGCTGTGTCGAGACAATTCAGTTATCTCGATGCCTTGAAGATCAAGTCAGTAGTGTCAAGACTAGTCAGATATCTCGACATCTTAAAGCTCAGGATAGTAGGGTCAAGATAATGCAACTGTCTCGACACAAAGAAGAATTGAGTACAGACTTAAAGATGTCGACACTCAGCAAACTGCAGTGTCGAGATAATTCAACTATCTCGACACAATGAAGATTTAAA
The DNA here is from genome assembly GCA_039513925.1 of Platanthera zijinensis. Classification (NCBI taxonomy): domain Eukaryota; kingdom Viridiplantae; phylum Streptophyta; class Magnoliopsida; order Asparagales; family Orchidaceae; genus Platanthera; species Platanthera zijinensis. Next base: position 134,172,817 of record CM077085.1, read on the forward strand.
TCAAATCTGTCACAAAAAATAGCTAAGTCCATAGGCATTGTGTGATGTCAACTCTCTCAACATCATGCGACATAATTCGTCGAGTATTTCTTCTTAAGTCATAGCAATAGAGTTTCTGTCAAAGGAAAATAAGCTAAGTCTAGAAGCGTCAAGTGAAGCCAGTTCACTCGACGCTATACTGATTCTGTCAACGCCATAGAAGATAGACTGGAAAATTCACCTAAGTCCACTAACATTGAGTGAAGCCAGTTCACTTGACGACAAATGATAAAGAGCTTTGAGTCAAGCACTAGCAGTCAAAGCCAAGGCGAAAGTGTGACATAAAAATGGTCATGTACAAAAGCGTTGAGAGTTGAAGATACACTCAATGCTCTCAATGCTCTCAATGCCATGTAGTGGATCAGTTGAGTCCCAGTACAAAAGAGTTGAGTGATGAAGCTACACTAAATGATCTCAACGCCGAAGTTACTAAAGAAGCAAAAAATGATCTAAGGAAAAAAGCATTTTCTGGATCGTGTGGCGCCCTTAGAGGAGGGGGGGGGGTGAATGATGATTCTCTAAATTTTTCGTAAATAAGATAAATTTTGCTTGATGAATAAAAATTATATAATTAAGGAATGAAAATGTATACAAAAAAAACAACAATTATATATTTAAAATGTAATACATTTGAATACAAGGTATCTCTATAGAGCTAGAGATAAAGGCTCATGAAACAAATAATTAACTTGTGTTTTCCTCGGTCTTGTAACGCCACCGATTTTTCAGCGATTATTTAATTCTCGTTTCGCATTACGTTGATGCGTTTTCTTGGCTTCTGCCATCTATGGAGTGTGGTCTTAACTCCTTAGAACTGGGTGCCCTTTTTTGTAGCCTGTTGGCAAGATCTCCCTAGCAAACCGAGTCGTTTTGGGTGACCCGGTGTGGCCTCTCGGGGGATAGTTGTGTTTTGGCTTAGAGAGGGTATAACTCGAGTTCTGTTCGTCGAAAGTTAATTTTGACTTCGCCATTGTGTTTGTAGCATGGATATTTAGTTACGGTGCGAATTTCGTCGAATTCCGAGGTGGTTCAGTTTTCGAGTCGTTTTGGGTGTGCTATTAGTAAAAACAAATTAGAAACCCTTTTAAATTAGGTGAACCGGTGGCTTGGGAGGCAGTTAGGCTGAACCATCATGGCTAAGCTTATATAAAAGCCTTATTAAGAAGTGGCGGGCCCACTTCTCCTTCCTTCTTCCCGAGACCGAAAGAAGAACCGTTGTTCCTGTTTTGCGGAAGGCAGAGGCGGAAGCGACGGTTAGCCCTTGCCATTGGACGTTGATTCTGGGAGTGTTCATGGATGGATTTCTATTCCGAAAGCGGCGTTGTCCTACTCTCGCTCATACCTTCATTTCGACGGTAATAAATTTGATTTTCGTGGAGTTTTAGGAGACTTGGAATTTCGGTTCTTGTGGTTTTCCGCCATTAATGTGCGGGTTTGCTTGGTAGGTGCTTCTCCTTCTAGTGCAGAACGAAGAGGAGGGAAAGCCGACCAAGCTTCGCCGGAAATCGAGGCAAGTGGTATTCTTGCCCTTGCTATTATTGTTCTTTTGATATTCTAGAATGTTTCCCGGTTAGCCCTAGGGTAGAAACCAAGCATATTTTCTTTTACCTTGCTGAATTTAGGGCTTAGATTCGCCTATGAAACCCCCCTCCTTGTGCTGTTTTGCTCAACCCGATGATTGTTTTAACCATTTAGACTGTAGATTTGTAGTTCTAGTTGGGTGCTTTTGTGGGTGGAGCCGAGAGAGAGAGTGAGGGAGTTTGTTGTGGTAGGGCTCTGGTTAGAACCAGTCTTGGTAGACTCTCGGGTTTTGGTGTCGGGTGTGGTGCGCACACTCAAAGCCAAAAGCCGCCTGGACTTGGTGTCGAGTGCGGTGGATACACTCAATGCTATAGTTCGGTTTGTTCTTTGCGGCTGAGTGGTGGGGTGTTTGAGTTAAAATTTTCGTCTAAGTCAAAATCGACGAGAATCATCCTTGATTCCCGCCGATTTCGACGTGATTTCCGCCGATTTGGCGAGAATCATCCTTGATTCCCGCCGATTCAGAGAGAATCATCCTTGATTCCCGCCGATCGTCGAGAATCCTTCTGGATTCTCGCCGATTCGGCGAGAATCATCCTGCATTCCCGCCGATTCGGCGAGAATCAGTCGGCATTCCTGCCGACCTACTCTTGTTGGCGTTGGCTTAGGGTTCTCCTGCGTAAATGAGCCTTGGCGTAGAGTGAGTTGACCTTACTCAACGCCAAAGCTGCTTTGGCATTGAGGGAGGTAGACTCACTCAACACTACTTTAGGTTTTGTGCTTTTGCTGAAGGCGTTGAGGGAGTGGACCTCACTCAACGCCTTCAGCAAAAGCACAAAACCTAAAGTGGTGTTGAGTGAGTTGACATCACTCAATGCCAAAGCTGCTTTGGCGTTGAGGTAGGTTGACTCACTCAACACCACTTTAGGTTTTGTGCTTTTGCTGAAGGCGTTGAGGGAGTGGACCTCACTCAACGCCATAGTTGTTTTGGCGTTAAGTGAGGTTAGCTCACTCAACGCCGCTGCCTCTTTTGCTGAAGGCGTTGAGGGAGTGGAGCTCCCTCAACGTCGTGGCTGTTCTGGCGCTGAGTGAGGCTAACTCCCTCAACGCCAAGGTCTAGATAGGCCCTGAGTGGATTCCACTCAACGCCGAGCAGTGTTGAGTAACATCAACACTGTTTCTCTTTCCTCGATTTATGTTCCTGAGTGAATTCCTTGATTATATTTGTAGTTTCCTTGATGGCCATGTTTTCTTTCTTAATGGCCGAATCGTGGGATGTGGATAGTAGTGGTGGTTTGAAACTCTTCATGGGGGAGGTGTTGTGTAATCTAGCCAAGGCCACCCTAATTATTCTATCTTGCTCCAGGTACGGGCTAGGCAAGGGGGTGGAAGGTCCCTTGTGCTTTCACTTGTAGACCCTCGAGCTTGTTGGCTTGGAAATGGTGGTTGGGGGACTGAGTTTGCCTCCAACCCAGATCCATGCTGTTTGTTTTAGCTACTACAATCTCTCACAGCTTAGGGTGTTAGAAGTTTCATCCTTGGTAGATTGCAGCACTTTGGGCTCTTGGTTGCCTAGTAGACCTTACAGGATGTAGTTTTTGGCCAGGGTTGGTGCTGTTTCCTTGCACGTAGTGCATTTCTTATTGTCTTGCCTTGGGAAGTTGTGACTTTTACTGCTGTGTGGTCTCCTCTTTTATTTATTCCCTGGTTGACACTTCCATGCAGTTTTTCCTTGTTTTGCTTGCTGAGGTATTCTTTCTTCTTTTGAATGTCTCAGGTTCTGAGCAGTAGCCAGTTTTGTGGCTGGGTTGCTGTGGTGTTGCTGGTGGTCTCTTAGACTTTGGAGATCTTGTTGCTTTGTTAGTGAGGTAGTTTTTCAGTACTTTTCTGACAGACAAATATTTTTGCCCGTGGGTTCGTGTCTGCTTGTTGGCGCTCACTGGTAGTTTTTACCTTTGTACTAGATATATTACTTTTGTTGCTACCATTTTTTGGAGATAGTCTACTTGCTCTAAGGAGGATTTATGCTAGGTTTCTAGTTATTTTAAAACTACAACTATTATTATTATAAGATTATCGCATGATCAGCATGTTTTATAAAGGTAAATCACTATTTTCCAAACAACGTATAAAGATCGTTTTCTTATATATAATATAAATTAAATGTAGAGTCTTGCATGGCATAAGTTGTCCTCTTAGGGCTCTTATGCACTTCTTAGGATGCCAAACCTGAATAAATTATTTTTCTGCAGCGCTTAAGTATAATTTTTTAACTATGGACTAGGTGATCCACCGAGCCGAGGGATACGGCCCTTAAAGTATAACTGATTTTCTAATCATTAAACTCATAAATTTCTTTCATAAAGTGTAATAGAAGGTTTTGCCTGAGCGTCAGCAGTTATCCCCTGCTTGACGTGGCATCATGACGCGCGTTTTCTCATACTCTGATAATTCTTTAATTCGGAGAAAATTCGGGTCGTGACAGTTGGTATCAGAGGAAGGTTGCTTGACAAGTTATGTCGGGCAACCTTCCTTTGATTGCTTTAGAAGTTAAGCATCAATTCATTCACACACCAATATATCATCAGCACGTCTTGGCAAAAGCACGAACACTACACTCATATCATAACATAAGGTATATGGGGCATATTATGTAGTATGGGATGCATAATATGTGTTAGTATATGGATCCACCATAGGGGCAACATGTGAGGGTTATGTAGTATGGGATGCATAATCTCACCACATGGCTGTGACTAGCACGTTTTCTTTTCTTCATTGCATACGAATGTTATGTAGTATGGGATGCATAACATTCTCATGCGTACGCCACTCATAACATGCATTAGGGCCTTTTTAGAATGCATAGCACAAACATGCATATCATAACATTGCATAAGCACAACGTGCCAAGCTAAAGACTGGAAGGATGACATATGTACACACATAAGTTTTCGAGTCAAAAATAATATAAAATCATGCATTCCCGATCTAGGCACAAGAATTAGTATGGTGGTGGTTAACCATCCTAGGCTAGGGCATAACATCAATTTTTGTAAAAATATAAACTCCCAGAGCAAGTTTAGCAGCTTTAAGTTCATATCTATATATGTATTGTCTGTACTAGTATTTGGGTCTAGCTGTTGTACTAGGATCTAACTAGTGTTGCTATGACTTTAGAATGGCAAGACGTACCTCAACTAGATCAACTCCCCTGTCTGAGGGTGAGTATTCTGGAGCTCAGAATGATGCGGTAATCGAAAGCTTGCGGCAGAGTAGCGATTCCTTGAGCAGGCAGTTGGTGGAGGTGCGAGCCCAGATTATGTCTTTGGTAGTAGTTGTGGAAGGTCAGACTCAGGGAGTGCAAGGCCCTACAGGGGGGATTGCTGTTCCTCCCCCTCCTGCACCCTTAAGACCTCCAGTGGTGGTGCCAGTGGAGATGGCCTTCATCTCGCAGTTTCAGCGGCTGAGCCCTCCCACTTATGACGGGAAGGCAGATTTCATGGTGTTAGACGACTGGCTGATCTATGTGGAGGAGATGTTCTCGTACTCAGGGATTGCAGACGATCAAAGGGTGATGATAGCCTCCTATCAGCTTAAAGGATTGGCTAAGAGTTGGTGGCTGAGAGAGAAGGAGAGCTTGGTAGTTGGATGCTCTTGGGAGGTGTTAAAGGAGATGCTATTGAGGAAGTTCTTACCCTCGGTCGAGCGTGACCGCCTCATGAACGACTTCCTCCATCTAAAGCAAAGGCAGCTCACGGTGGGTGAGTCTGAGATAGAGTTCAGCAAGCTGAGCCGTTTTGACCCAGGATTGATAAGCATTGAGGCTGATCGAGTTAAGCGATTGTTCAGTGGTTTAAGGATTGAGGTACAACAGCTGACCAGTGCTTATGGGTCAGAGACTTATGTAGGATTAGTGGAGTCTTCTTTGAAGGTGGAGGCTATTAAGACTGCGAAGAGCAGAGGACAGCAAAGTAGGAAGGATAAGAGGAAGTCTGTCGAGGAAAAGAAACCCCAGGTACCCGGTACGATTCCTGGGAAGAAAAGCAAAGTGGTGTGCAGTTTCTGTGGCCGGTCAGGCCACCCTGTCGAGAGATGTTTCAAGAGGGCAGCAGCTCAGAGGAAGGAGCAGGTTCATGCTATTCAGGGTGCTCCTAGGAGAGATGTCTCAAGTTCTGTTTGCAAGCGACCCGGGCATGATGCTGCCCCGTGCTGGTCCAAGGATAAGGTCTGTTTTCAGTGTGGGCAGAAGGGACACATCATGTCTAGGTGTCCCCAGGTCCAGCCTTCTCTTCATGCAGTTCCTCTTCAGGGATTACCTCCGCCCCAGCGTGTGGACAAGGGAAAGGGAAAGCTGAACGTGATCTCTTCCGAGGAGGCTGAAGCTTCGACTAAGGTCATCTTAGGTTAGTTGTCTTCTAGCCTGAATGTTTTGTTCCTATCTTACTAGAATGTTTGTAGTGTTGTTGTGGTAGTTCCTTAGTTATATATGTTCCTATAGGGAAGTTTAAGGTGGAGAACCGCTGGGCGCGGGTTCTGTTTGACTCCGGCGCTACCCACTGGTTCATGGCTAGAGCCTTTGTAGAGCGACATCGGTTGACTTTAGATCGAGTTCGGGATACCTTTTGTGTCAAGTTCCCCTCTGGTGAATCTGTGTTGTCAGATTTGGGCATGTTAGTTTGCCCTGTTTTGTTGGGGGACTTCCTTGCGAAGGCAGACCTGAAGATGATTGATCTGGAGGACTTCGATGTTATTTTGGGCATGGACTGGCTGTCTAGGTATGATGCAGTCATTCAGTGCAAAGGGAAGCGCTTGGACTTCATAAGGGATTACGGTCAGCCCGGAAGCGTATATGCAGATCTGAGCCAGGATTCTTCTGTTATCTCTGCGGTATGTGCTCAGAAGCTTTTTCTTTCGGACTATTTTGCTTGTTTGGTCTCGGTGGTTCGGACCGCTGTTAGTGTGCCGCACTTAGAGGAGATTCTAGTTGTTCGTGATTTCGCCGATGTTTTTCCTGATGACCTTCCTGGTCTTCCTCCCGAGCGGGATGTTGAGTTTATGATCGATTTGGAGCCGGGTACGCGTCCTATTGCTAAGGCACCGTACCAGATGGCCCTCGAGAGCTAGAGGAGTTGTGAGTCCAGTTATACGAGTTTTTGGCGAAAGGGTTTATCAGGCAGAGTTCGTCGCCTTGGGGTGCTCCTGTTCTATTTGTGAAGAAGAAAGATGGGTCAATGCGGCTTTGCATCGACTATAGGGAGTTGAACAAAGTCACAATTAAGAACAGGTACCCTCTGCCGAGGATTGATGATTTATTTGACCAGTTGCACGGTAGCACGGTCTTCTCCAAGATTGACCTTCGTTCAAGCTATCTTCAGCTTAGGATCCGTGAGATAGATATTCCACGGACTGCGTTTAGATCGAGGCATGGACATTTTGAGTTCTGAGTGATGTCGTTTGGATTGACCAACGCACCATCAACGTTCATGGATATGATAAACTGGGTGTTCAAGGATTTCCTAGATAAGTTCGTGGTGGTCTTCATCGATGACGTGTTGGTTTATTCTCGCAGTGCTGAGGAGCACGAGCAGCATCTGCGCTTGGTTCTATCGAAGTTGAGGAACCATAAGTTATTTGCCAAGTTAAGCAAGTGCGAATTTTGGTTGCCTCAGGTCTCGTTTCTGGGCCACGTGGTGAATGAGGATTGGATCTCGGTTGACCCGGAAAAGATCGCAGCAGTGATGGATTGGAGTAGGCCGGGCACGCCCAAAGAGATCAGGAGCTTTCTAGCATTGGCCAGCTACTACAGGAGGTTTGTGGAGGGTTTCTCTACCCTAGCTGCACCTTTGACTAAGCTGACTCAGAAGAACGTGGCTTTTGTTTGGAGCGAGAAGTGCGAAGAAGCCTTCCTGGAGTTAAAGAGGAGATTGTGCACTGCCCCCGTTCTGACCCTGCCTACCGAGGGCGTGGATTATGATGTATACATGGATGCTTCGCATGTGGGTCTGGGATGCGTATTAATGCAGGTGGGTAAGGTGATTGCCTATTGGGTCAAGGCAACTGAAGACTCATGAGAAGAATTATCCTACGCATGACCTCGAGTTCGCAGCGGTTATTTATGAGTTGAAGCTGTGGAGATAACTACCTTATGGGTCTCAGTGCAAGATCTTCACCGACCATAAGAGCCTGAAGTACGTGTTCACGCAGAAGGAGTTAAATCTGTGCCAGCATCGGTGGCTAGAGTATGTGGCCGATTATGATGTAGAGATCCAGTATCATCCAGGCAAGGCAAATGTGGTGGCCGACGCCTTGAGCCGAAAGACGGGAAAGATCTTTAATCTCACCGCCGATCGTTTAGTGGAGGACTTCCTCCTTATGGATATATCAGTGAGATGCTATGGCTTACAGAGTAGTTTGTTAGTGGCAGAGCCATCTTGGATTTCTTTGACCAGACTTCACCAGAAGGACGACCCAGATCTTCTACACTTGTACTCCAGGACTGAGAGAGGAGAGTTGCCAGATTATTCCATCGATGATGCGGGAACTTTGAAGTATAGCGGTAGATTTTGCGTCCCCGCGGTTGGAGACATTCGGGGTATGGTTTGTAGAGAGGCTCATGGATCCAACGTTGCCTACCATCCAGGATCTACAAAGATGTATCGGGACTTAAAGCAAATTGCCTGGTGGTATGGCATGAAATGAGATATAGCCCGATTTGTTACGGAGTGCCACACTTGCAAGCGGGTGAAGGCCGATCATGGAATGCCTGGTGGCAAGCTGACTCCGTTAGAGATCCCGACTTGGAAGTGGGAAAGTATATCTATGGATTTCATCACGGGTTTACCTCGATCCCCGAGGGGATTTGATTCCGTTTGGGTCATAGTGGATAGACTGACAAAGTGTGCTCACTTCGTGCCATATAAGATTGATTACCCGATGAAGAAGATAGCGGAGTTTTACTTGAATGAAGTCATCCGACTGCACGGTGTGCCGGTTAGCATCATTTCTGATCGAGACTCCCGATTTACTTCTCGTTTTTGGCAGAGTCTGCAGGAGGGTTTGGGTATGGATCTGAGGTATTCTACTGCGTACCACCCGCAGAATAATGGGCAGATGGAGCGGGTGAATAAGATAGTTGAGGATATGATCCGATGCTACGTTTTAGACCACGGTGGAGCGTGGGACAAGCGGCTGCGACATATGGAATTTTCATACAACAATAGTTATCAGGAGAGCTTGCAAATGGCTCCGTTCGAAGCCTTGTATGGGAAGTGCTGAAGAACTCCGTTGTTTTTGGCTGAGGATGGTGAGAGACCATTGTTGTGTCCTGATGCGCTCGAGGAAATGGAAGTCGCAGTGAAGCTTGTTCGAGAGAAGCTTCGTATAGCTCAGGAGAGGTACGAGAAGAACGCAAATCGGCATAGGTCTACCTTGGAGTTTTCTGTAGGGGACCTTGTATTTCTTAAAGTTTCCCTGATGGTTGGTGTAAAGAGGTTTGGTAAGAATTGGAAATTTGACCCGAGGTATGTGGGCCCATTTAAGATTTTGGAACAGATTGGCGTGTCATCTTACAGGTTGGAATTGCCAGCAAACTTCCCAGGTGTTCATAATGTTTTCCATGTTAGTCAATTGCAAAAGTGTGTGCGGAGCAGTAGGCAAGTTTTGGACGTTGTTCCCCAGTTGGAGCCCAACCTCTCTTTTGTTGAAGTGCCGGTTCGTATTTTGGATACTCAGGAACGGGTGCTGCGAAAGAAGTCTATTCCGATGGTGAAAGTTCTTTGGAAGAATCAGGATTTGGAGAGCGCGACTTTGGAGCTAGAGTCGGCTATGAGAGAGGCTCACCCTCAGCTGTTTCCCTGATTTGTTTGGTTTGTTTTTCTTCTTGTAATGTTTAGATTATTACTTTCCTTCTATAGTAGAAGTGTTGTGCGTAAAGTTTCGGGATGAAACTTTGTTTTAGGGGGAGTGACTGTAATGCCCTCGATTTTTCAGCGATTATTTAATTCTCGTTTGGCGTTACGTTGACGCATTTTCTTGGCTTGTGTCATATGTGGAGTGTGGTCTTAACTCCTTAGAACTGGGTGCCCTATTTTGTAGCCTGTTGGCAAGATCTCCCTAGCAAGCCGAGTCGTTTTGGGTGACCCGGTGTGGCCTCTCGGGGGATGCTTGTGTTTTGGCTTCGGGAGGGTATAACTCTAGTTCTGTTTATCGAAAGTTAATTTTTACTTCGTCGTTGTGTTCGTAGCGTGGATATTTAGTTACAGTGCAAATTTCGTCGAATTCCGAGGTGGTTCGGTTTTCGAGTCGTTTTGGGTGTGCTATTAGTAAAAACAAATTAGAAACCCTTTTAAAATTGGTGAACCGGTGGCTTGGGAGGCAGTTAGGCTGAACCGTCATGGCTAAGCTTATATAAAAGCCTTATTAAGAAGTGGCGGGCCCACTTCTCCTTCCTCCTTCTTCCCGAGACCGAAAGAAGAACCGTTGTTCCTGTTTCGCGGAAGGCAGAGGCGGAAGCGACGGTTAGCCCTTCCCTTTTGACGTTGATTTCGGGAGTGTTCGTGGATGGATTTCGATTCCGAAAGCGGCGTTGTCCTACTCTCGCTCATACCTTCATTTCGATGGTAAGATATTTGATTTTTGTGGAGTTTTAGGAGACTTGGATTTCCGGTTCTTGTGGTTCTCCGCCATTAATGTGCAGGTTTGCTAGTTAGGTGCTTCTCCTTCTAGTGCAAAACGAAGAGGAGGGAAAGCCGACCAAGCTTCACCAGAAATCGAGGCAAGTGGTATTCTTGCCCTTGCCATTGTTGTTCTTTTGAAATTCTAGAATGTTTCCCGGTTAGCCCTAGGGTAGAAACCAAGCATATTCTCTTTTACCTTGCTGAATTTAGGGCTTAGATTCGCCTATGAAACCCCCCTCCTTGTGCTGTTTTGCTCCACCCGATGGTTTTTTTAACCATTTAGACTCCAGATTTGTAGTTCTAGATTGGTGCTTTTGCGGGTGGAGCCGATAGAGAGAGTGAGGGAGGTTGTTGTGGTAGGGCTCTGGTTAGAACCAGTCTTGGTAGACTCTCGGGTTGTGGTGTCGGGTGTGGTGCGCACACTCAAAGCCAAAGGCCGCCCGGACTTGGCATCGAGTGTGGTGGACACACTCAATGCCATAGTTCGGTTTGTTCTTTGCGGCTGAGTGGTGGGGTGTTTGAGTGAAAATTTTCATCTAAGTAAAAATCGACGAGAATCATCCTTGATTCCCGCCGATTTCGACGTGATTTCCGCCGATTCGGCAAGAATCATCCTTGATTCCCGCCAATTCGGCGAGAATCATCCTTGATTCCCGCCGATCGTCGAGAATCCTTTTGGATTCTCGCCGATTCGGCGAGAATCATCCTGCATTCCCGCCGATTCGCTGAGAATTAGTCAACATTCTCGCCGACCTCCTCTTGTTGGCATTGGCTTAGGGTTCTCCTGTGGAAATGAGCCTTGGCGTAGAGTGAGTTGACCTCACTCAATGCCAAAGCTGCTTTGGCGTTGAGTGAGGTAGACTCACTCAACGCCACTGTTAGGTTTTGTGGTTTTGCTGAAGGCGTTGAGGGAGTGGACCTCACTCAACGCCATAGCTGTTTTGGCATTGAGTGAGGTTAGCTCACTCAACGCCGCTGCCTCTTTTGCTGAAGGCGTTGAGGGAGTGGACCTCACTCAACGCCATGGCTGTTCTGGCGCTGAGTGAGGCTAACTCCCTCAACGCTAAGGTCTGGATAGGCCCAGAGTGGATTCCACTCAATGCCGAGCCGTGTTGAGTAACTTCAACACTGTTTCTCTTTCCTCGATTTACGTTCCCGAGTGAATTCCTTGATTATATTTGTAGTTTCCTTGACGGCCATGTTTTCTTTCCTAATGGACGAATCGTGGGATGTGGATAGTAATGGTGGTTTGAAGCTCTTCATGGGGGAGGTGTTGTGTAATCTAGCTAAGGCCACCCTTATTCTTCTATCTTGCTCCAGGTACGGGATCGGCAAGGGGGTGGAAGGTCCCTTGTGCTTTCACATGTAGACCCTCGAGCTTTTTGTCTTGGAAATGGTGGTTGGGGGACTGAGTTTGCCTCCAACCCGGATCCATGCTATTTGTTTTAGCTACTACCATCTCCCACAGCTTAGGGTGTTAGAAGTTTCTTCCTTGGTAGATTGCAGCACTTTTGGCTCTTGGTAGCCTAATAGACCCTACAGGATGTAGTTTTTGGGCAGGGTTGGTGCTGTTTCCTTGCACGTAGTGCATTTCTTATTGTCTTGCCTTCGGCAGTTGTGACTTTTACTGCTGTGTGTTCTCCTCTTTTATTTATTCCCTGGTTGACACTTCCTTGCAGTTTTTCCTTGTTTTGCTTGCTGAGGTATGCTTTCTTCTTTTGAATGCCTAAGGTTCTGAGTAGTAGCCAGTTTGGTGGCTAGGTTGCGGTGGTGTTGCTGGTGGTCTCTTGGACTTTGGAGATCTGGTTGCTTTGTTAGTGAGGTAGTTTTTCAGTACTTTTCTTACAGACAAACATATTTGCCGGTGGGTTCGTGTCAGGTTGTTGGCGCCCACTGGTAGTTTTTACCTTTGTACTAGATATATTACTTTTGCTGCTACCATTTTCTGGAGATAGTCTACTTGCTCTGAGGAGATTTTATGCTAGGTTGCTAGTTATTTTTAAACTACAACTATTATTATTATAAGGTTATTGCATGATCAGCATGTTTTATAAAGGTAAATCACTATTTTCCAAACAACGTATAAAGATCGTTTTCTTATATATAATATAAATTAAATGTAGAGTCTTGTATGGCATAAGTGGTCCTCTTAGGGATCTTATGCACTTCTTAGGATGCCAAACCTGATTAAATTATTTTTCTGCAGCGCTTAAGTATAATTTTTTAACTGTGGACTAGGTGATCCACCGAGTCGAGGGATACGGCCTCTAAAGTATAACTGATTTTCTAATCATTAAACTCATAAATTTCTTTCATAAAATGTAATACAAGGTTTTTCCTGAGAGTCAGCAGTTATCCCCTGCTTGACGTGGCATCATGACGCGCGTTTTCTCATACTCTGATAATTCTTTAATTTGGAGAAAATGCGGGTCGTGACAGGTCTATCTACCAAGAACTAGCATGCTAAAGCGTATCTCTATCTAGATCTTTCTACTAGCCTACCCCTAGATCTAACCACGATCTAGACGCAGCACACAAGGCAACAATTTCTCTCTAAGTCGTGCAAGGACTCAGACGCCACTCACAAGTCGGAAATTTTCCCTAAGTAACACAAGGACTTAGACGCCATGCACAAGGTGGCGATTTTCCCTCTCGATTACAATAAGAAAATAATAGAAACAAGAACAAAACAAATTGAAAACTTTAGGCTAGATATTACTTTCAAACAATTTGCTGAAGATGCCAATGAATCCTTATCAGAGATACTTCAAATACTGCGAACGTGCTGTCAATCTTTTGCACTTTGGCCTTCTTGAGAGTATGGAGTAAATCTGAGATCTGGAGCTCTCTGAATCATCTAAACAGGAAGGTAAACTCCATGTAATAATATTCGTTATCCCCACAAGAAATTGACTGGCTTTTATACTTATCGATATCGCCCGATGACACTAGGTATCGGTATATGCTGCCACGTGTCCCACGAACACCTCATTTTCGCATCGCAGATCCGTAGATTGTCGAACGTGCACTGTCGCCTCGACATACTAGGTTTCTCCACCTAGCGATAGTGATGTAACGGATGCCACGTGGCCCATGAACTTTGTCGAGCATCAAACGAAGATGCGTCGAGCGTCGTTATCGCCTGTCGGTGATACTCGGTATCGCATGGCGATATCTCCTGAGCTCAGTTTTGACCCGATTCAGCACCCAAAAGACATTAGTGCTAGATTTGTGATATCTGCACATCAACAACACCCAAAGGTCAAATACACACAAGATTTGTTATTAGTAAACCAAGAAGCGTGCAACAAATGCTCCAACAATCTCCCCCTTTTAATAATAACAAATCGACTAAGAAAGAAATTATGAATGTTATATGAAGTGTTGGAAACTATGAGTATCAAGACTAACCATTTGTATGTGCACACATTTCTCTTGGATTAAAAACTCCCCCTATATGTGTACTCCCCCTAAATCTAAGAACAGTGAACGTTGGAGATTGTTGGAGCATTCGTTCCACGCTTCCTGGTTTGCTAATAACAAATCTACTATAAAAGAAATTATGAATGTTATATAAAGTGTTGGAAAATATGAGTATCAAGACTAAGCATTTGTACGTGCACACATTTCTCTTGGATGAAACACTCCCCCTACAGGTGTACTCACCCTAAATCTAAGTACAGTAAATGTTGTAGATTTTAGTGTTAGTTAATGTAAGGATCACTAGCAGTTTATACACGAGCATTTAACATGAATTATTTCCTTTGAAAATTCTCCCCCTTTGGTATTGTCAAAAGAGATAACAGAGTGGCGCGGAAGCTAAAGAAGGAAAACACAAAGGAGAAATCAAAGATAGTACATGTGAGCTACGTAGTGAAAAAAATGATTAAACACTAACATTGGCAATGTTCATCCAGGGATATCACAGATATATACACCAGTGAAGAATATGTTATAAAAGTTTTAGTATAATTCTTATAAGAACTTTTAGAGAAGACAATGTTGTGTATATGTGATATGTTGATTGAAAACACATATGCAAACCCTTACAAATACATGAACACGGGGAATGTAAAAAAAACATCATAACGTAGAGTTAAACATGTTTAGCGGTACTGGTACCTAAGAATGCAGAGCACATACAAAAAAAATTATCCAGATAAAAACTTTCACAAGACATTTTACAATTCTTTCCAAGGTTCTCAATCTCACAATGCTTATGAAGACTTATCAGGAGGGTAAGTATTGCTTGGTGGAGGTTCCTTGTCAGCCCTTTTATGATCTTTGTTTTTTTTTTCTTTTTTTTGATGCACATCACCAAAGGTGTGCACATTTGGTAATATATATATATACAAGCAGTCGTGCACGGGGGACCCCGTGCGGGAAACATTCGTCGTGGGTGCGACATTTGTCAAGGGGACGACATGTTTCGTGAGTGCGACATTTGTCGTGGGGGAGACATTTGTCGTGAGGCGACATTTGTCGTGTAGGAGATATTTGTCGTGGGGGCGACATTGTTCGGAGGCGGCGAAATTGATTGGGGTAGGCAACTTTGGTCCGAGGCAGCGACATTGGTCAGGGGTAGCGACATTGGTCATGGGAGGTGACAATAGTTGGGAGCGACGACATTGGTCGGGAGAGGGGACATTGGTCATGGGCGGCGACATTGGTGGAGAGAGGATGCATTGTCGCGGGGGGGGGGGGGGGGGGGGGGTGACATTGGTCGTAGGGGGCAACATTAAGTGTGTAAGGAGATATTTGTCGTGGGGGCGACATTAGTCGTGAGAGACTACATTGATCGTGGGCGGCGACATTGGTCGTGGGCGCCGACATTGGTCATTAGAGGCGACATTGGTCGGGGCAGAGACATTGGTAGGGGCAACGACAATGGTCGGGGCGGCGACATTGGTCGGGGCGGCGACATTGGTCGGGGCGGCGCTATTGGTCTAGGGGAACATTTATTGTGGAAGGCGACATCAGTCGTGGGTAGGGACATTGGTCGTGGAAGGGGACTTCAGTCTTCAAATATTCAAAATAAATTTTCATGTCTTTGTAATCAAATTATATGCTGCCAATAAAAATCACAGTTCTTATATCACAAAAAGGTTGTATCATATAGAACCAAAATATGTCTATCACTTATGGTAGAATAAAAAGATGATGAACATGGTGATTTGACGATTGCGAAGGTACTATATCATTTGAAGACACTCGGTATTTCATTCTCCTTGAGATTGTGAAGGTACTATATCAGTTTAACTCAAAAGGATTTGATAACAGATCACTTTGTATAAGCTGGATGTATAGACCTTTAATTAAACAAAGCAGCTTCAAAGCTGAGAAGTGAGAACACGATTTGAGAGCATGGGGAGCATTGCTGATTTTATGAAGAAAAAAATAAACATTGCTGAGCACAATCTATAATGATCAGAAACTATTATCACGATCATGAGGAAGTGAGTAAGTAAGAAACTGTAATCATGATCATGAGGAAGTGAGGAACTGTGATCATGATCATGAGGAAGTGCTGAAAAAAAATAAACTTTGCTGAACAGAAATAAAAAGAGTACTTATTGTTGATGAGCATATTGCACCAAAAAAGCTGAAATCACAAACCTTATTTCAAAAAAAATCTGAAATCAATAAAAATTTGAAGCCAACATTTGCAACAAAAAATCTGAAATCACAGAGGCGCACTCTAAAGTAACTCCTTGCATTTTTATTTCCCTTATCTGTAATGAAGAAATAATGAAGAAAGATGAAATAAAAAATCTGATATCACAAACCTGAAGCAAACTTTTGCACAAAAAAAAGCTGAATCATACTTTTGCACACAAAAAGCAAAAAATCTGAAATACATAGATAACTCATGCATTTGAGCAAATCATTAATTATGAAAAAAGCTGAAATATAAAATCTGTATCACAAAGCTGAAGCAAACTTTTGCAACAACAAAATCTGAAGCAAACTTTTGCACCAAAAAAATCAGAAAATCTGAAATCACAAAGCTTATTTCCAAAAAATGTATTCAAAAACGGAAGCAAACAAATGTGCATTTTTATTTCCCCTCTCTACTTTCATTACATGTTACATGGATAACTCATACACTTGAGCAAATCATTAATTATATATTGCTTTACTTTTGAGAAACGGTATACTGCAGCATCTGATGAGAAATAAAGTCACAGTAAAATATTAAAGTGATAGAAATAGGCAGTGATTTCAAGATCCCTATTGGTTCTATTGCAGCTGATTTCATAGGGATCCGCCAATATTGCATAAATTTAATATTACTGTGAGTAAAACAGGGATCTGTAGTAAAGATCATTAAATTTATGCAATATGCAATATGCAATTTAATATTGCTGTGAGAAGAACCCTGAGTAGAATCAATAGGGAAGGCAGATCCCTATTTAATGATCTAACACCTGTAACTATTGCCTATTTCATGATCTATTCTAACACCTGTAAAGCAATATTTGTGAAAAACAAACAGGGAACCCATGCTGAGAACGGAGAAACCCCGATAGAAACCTTCGCCGGAGAAGAGACAGGCAGGCAATGCCCTAGCAGATCAACATGGAGAAGAGGCATGCCATACCCTAGCGGAGAGGCTTGGAGAAGAGCTGGCGGCCAGGGCTTCTATTGGGTTAAGCGGAGAAATCGCGATGACCAAAACCTGCGCGGAAGAAATGGGGAAGAAAATCGCGAATATCGCGAATAGCTGCGTAAAAGAAGAAGAGGTATCGGGAAAATGTTGCCGTTGGGGACAGAATGTTGCACCGTCGATGAAGGGGTTGCGTCGCAGTTTCTGAAAGAGGAAACGGTAGATCGGAAAGAGGAAAACCTCGCAATTTCTGAAAGAGGAAACGGTAGATCGGAAAACCTCGCTCGATCGGAAAACCTCACTGAGACGACAAAGAACAAAAAAACTGGCAGAAAATGCTTACCGTGATGGGCGAAGCTCTGTGGAGGGTGGCAAGGAGGAGAAGCTATTGCGGCGAGGCTTTGCAGAGGAGAAGCACCGTCGATGAAGGGGTAGCGTCACGTTCTTTTTGGCCGAAATGTGGAGAGCGGGAGGACAGTGGGAGGAAGGAGGAGGATGGGTCGTCGAGAAGTGGAGAGCGGGAGGAAGGAGGAGGACGGGTAGATCTGAGAAAGCAATAGATCTGGCGTTAAGATGAAAGAGCGATCCGTGGCTTTCCCATAAGGCCACCGCTGACCGTTGATTTGCACGGATCCTGTGGTGGGAAATCAAAGGATCCGTGGTTTTATCCTTGTTTGATCCTTGACCATGGATTGCATTAGATCATATGGCTGAAATCGTGGAGGGCATTTTGGGAAGATGAAAATTACACATTTGAAAGGGTTATTTTGGGAATAAAAAAAGTTACACAAAAGCTCAAAAGCTCTTTCTTTATAGTATAAAGATATATTTTACTGTAACCTCTTTGTTTTTGTTTTTTAGGCTGTACAAAGAAGTCCGAATTCACTTCTGAGAGCATACAAGATAATCAAATATTAGTAGCGCAATGTAGTAACCAGGATAAAGCAGTAGCATGCAATTCTAGCGATTATGGTAGAACATTCACGATTCATATATTCAGTAAGGTGAACGCATATGAAGATTTGCACAACTGTGGGTGAAAGAACATTATCATAAAATAAAAGATTTCTTATACTTAGAGGCATGCGAAAATAATTTCACAAATTTAAAAGAACTAGTATTGAAGTATGTAGAAAAGGATATACAAAGGTCTAACTATGGAACCATACTATTGGGAACAAAAAAAGTTTCAGATTTTTTACTATCGCCTGGCGATACCGAGTATCGTCGATCGGCAATAGTACAAAAATATAAAAACTGTCCAATTAGGTCAAAGGCATCAATTCCAGCAGTTTTTCCTGAATACTGGTTGCAGAAACTGAAGCGAACGACGGTGAAAACGTAGGATCAAGGTAAGGGTCTTAGATTTTTGGTTTGATTCTTAAGATTTTTGAGATCTAAGTGTTTGTAGAGTGTATCATGGAACCCTTAATGAGATATTTTTCAAGTTTTGAAGTAGGATTGACCAAGATGAGGGTTTGGTGAAAAACTCGCAAATTTTGAAGTAATATTCTAAAAATCTAAGTGTGTAGGGAAATATTTGCATATATTTTAGTATGTAGAAAAGGATGTGCATAAAGACTTTTTTATTTTTTATGTTGTTTTTGTTTTTTTCTTAACCCAACATGCCATGTACACTTTACATATATTTTTTTGCTTAATGACTTACACATATTAAGTCTAATGATAAATCGATCCAGCTGAATGAATTTGAGTAAAGGTCATATCCTTGCTAAGTGGCCAAAATTTACTTATTCTCTAAAATCAATCCTTTTAAATCCATTTCCTACAAATGTCTTATATTATCAATATAATTTGAATAACTTTAAACAATGGATTATAAAAAGGCTATAAGGGGCCTTATGCTAAAATATTAAAATGCTCAACCTTTCTGATTATTTCTCCAATCTCTTTGCTGCATATAATAACCCCTTTATTGAAAAATCATAATCGAGAAAAATTGGAATCAAAAGGGATTAAAAAATATTCTTTTTAAAGAAAAATCCAAATTCGGTTACTATCTCTCAGCGATAGGTATTACTGTCACAACCCGCATTTTCACCGCATATAAAAACATTTCATATAAAGGGAAAATGCGCGTCATGATGCCACATCAGCAGGGGATAACTGCGGACGCTCAGGCAGACACTTACTTTATCATGAAGAAAAATTGTTTAATTTATTTATAAGGAAAAAATTAGTTAAGTGCAATTGTTAGCCATATCTCTCGGCTTAATGGCTCATTTAGTCCATGAATAAAAATATAGTTATACGCGGCGGAAAAATACTTATTCAAATTGACTCCAACATCCTACATGAGTATAAACGTCCCCGAAAGACAACTAATGCTATGCAATACTCTAAATTTATAATAGTAGTAAGGATAGCTTTTACGCTCGCTAAATATAACAAGTTAGAGTTTTTAAATTATGCAGTGCATGAAGTAATAGTAATAGATTTTATTATTAAAAATACCTAACATGCATTCCTAGCATAAATCCTCCCAGAGAGCATGTAATCCACATCCACATAGAGAGAACTAAGCAGCTAGCAAGTATCAAACAAATAACAAAACTGTGGGCGCCAACAACTGACACGAACCCACTTACAGTAAAGTAAGTCTGATCTAGTAACTAAATAAAAAATAGTCTACCTCATTGAGATGAGGTAACAACCACGGCCAACACTGCCGCCCAAAAACACCAAAAAAGCTCTACAATCTGCTACTGCTATGAACCTGAGGCATTCCAAAGACAGAATACCTCAGCAAGAAATTACAAATGGTGGCATAGAATAAATAAGCCAAAATAAACAAAGATCAAGGGGTACCAACCCAAGACCAACAGTACTTAAATAAAGCACAAAAAGAGCATCAAGTTATCATAAAAAAATAACTCTTACGTGATTCATCACGTACAACAATAGTACACCAGACGCACGAGGCTATAAGATGACAACATGAACCATTCATAAGGAATAAATACAAACCCTAATTAGGCACATGTGGTTGTCTCTACCCAAAAAAAACACAGGTGAGGTGGTCACTCATGGACACACCACCCAGAAACACGGGCGAGGTGGTCACTCTTGGACTCACCATCCAAAAACACGGGCGAGGTGGTCACTCTTGGGCTCACACACAAAAATACGGGCGAGGTGGTCACTCTTTGACTAACCACATAAAAACACGGGTAGACTTCCACAGGACACTAATGAAGGAAACAAACACCGCGGATGTAGAATTGTCCACTAACTCCTGTGATCAAGAAAACACCATAAATCTCGAGATTTGGCTTGTCGGATTCTACTTCACATTACTAGACACATGACATGGTTGATCAACCCTTAAGAACGATTTTCAATCCTAGATAACTCTTATCCGTTCAATAACGAAATCTAAGGCGTTTAAAGTCGTCAATAAAACACTTTAAGAATGATCAAATATATCCGGACAAAATTCGAGTTCACCATAACAAAACGTTACAAGCACATGTGATCATTGAGAAGGTTAATCATAACAATAAATTGGAAGAACAAGTGTAGAAAATTTTAAGGAACATGAAAAACATATCCGTTGCCATCAAACCAGACAAGGAGAAACGAGGGGAAACGATCACTTGCCTTGGTTTGACCGAAAAAGTCCTATGAATCACTCTACGTTGTAGATCGGGGCAAAAGAACACGGGAGGAGTTGAAATCTAAACAAAAATGGCCGAAAAGGGGGTTAGGGCCGAAAAAACGTAACGAGAAAACTCATGGAAGGGGATAAATTTACCACGATTGCGTAGCTCTCTGTGAGAGCTTTCCGGATCTATATTCGGATGAAGATTTCGAGCACCGGAGCACCGTCGGCGGCCACCAGAAGGTTCACGAAATATTTTCTCTCTCACGCTCACGCCGCTCTGGTTCAGGAGGAAAAAGAATCGGATAAGATGAATTTCTGTTCAAACTTAAGTCCAAGAATATATATATATATATGTAAAAGTAATTATAAAATTTTTTGTCTAAATACAAGAAAATGTGTGATTTATGAGTGGCTATGGGGAAACAAAAGATAGTGATCTAAGATGGCTCCAAATCAAAAAGTGCCCAACATGAAAGTTTTAGATCACGTCGATATAATCAAATTTTATGTTGACCATTGTTTTTTACAACATCGTTTTGACCCTCAAAACGGTGTCCGAATACAGACGGTATAGAACCACTCGAGAGGAAACAGACCTACTCGAGATGGAGAGGTTTGCTCTCGAGAATTACATTGGTTCTCGAGAACAAAAGGCATGGTTCTCGAGAGGAACATCAAGTCTTGAGATGGAGAGGCTAAGGCTCTCAAGAATAACATTGGTTCTTGAGAATAAAGGCTTAGGACTTGAGAGAATCAATCAAACAAGCTACCTATGAGCAGTCTCGGGAGAATCACAAAAAGAGGTCTTAGATGGCTCCAAATCAAAACGTGCCCAACATAAAAGTTGTATATCTCGTCGAAACGAACATATTTTATGTTGACCGTTTTTCCATACAGTGCCGTTTTGATCCTAAAAAAATGCGCACAAACGCAGACTATACAGGACTACTCGAGAGGAAAGGGGGCTTCTCGAGAAAGCTTGCAAAGTTCTCGAGAGAAACTCATAGTTCTTGAGAGAAACATCATAGTTCTTGAGAACAAAAAAGCAAAACTCGAAAGAATTAAGTATTTCTCGAGAATAAGACCATAATTCTCAAGAATAAACAGTAGTTCTCGAGAACAACAAGGGTTCTCAGGTAGAAATCAATAATGCAACTTATTTACGAGCAGTTTTTGGAAAATTGGAAGTAAGAGTCTATGATGGCTTCAAATCAAAAAGTAGTCAACATGAATGTTATAGATATCGTCAAGATGATTAAATTTTTATTAACCATTTTTCATACAAAGCCGTTTTGACACACAAAACGGCGCCTGAACACATGCCGAAAAGAACCTCTCGAGAACACCAAATGACTTCTCGAGAACAGCCAAGGACTTCTCGAGAAAATCAAAGGACTTCTTGAGAATAGCATAAAACTTCTCGAGAACTAGAATAGACTTCTTGAGAACAACTGGGAGTTCTCGAGAACGAAAGGGGGGATCTCGAGTACAAACAGGACAAATTGCAGAAGTTTCGATTTGACTAATATTTTGGAATGACTCGCTGACTCTACGAATTAGCAGCGTAGACAACCTTAGAATCCGACGTATCATTATCGAGATATTAAATCACGCACCGATACTCCAAAAACTCTCGGATTGCGATGAAACATGACAAGCAAGTCCAAAATTTCAAAATGCAAAAATTTTCCCAATTACAACAAGAATTCAACCGACTCGACCGCACGGACACGAAAATGCCTTAACAGCACTGCGTCGTCAACTCGACATTAAATGTAACGCTACGACGTCGTAAATATGATGTTTCACATTTAAATAAAATCATCAAAAAAATCGGCGGCGTTACAATCACCCCCCTAAAAAGAAGTTTCGTCTCGAAACTTAACACAACTCAAAAACCAAATCAAGACGATAAATCAAACATAACTGCAAACATAACTACATACCCAAAACTAAGATAAGAGGTGTGGATGAGATTCTCTCATTGCTGATTCCAATTCCCACGTCGCGTTCTCGATGTCTTGATTTCTCCAAAGAATCTTGACCATGGGGATGGTCTTTCTTCGCAGCACACGCTCTTGAGAATCCAGAATACGAATAAGTTCTTCCACATACGCAATGTTCGGCTGAATCTGGGGCATTGGTTCGAGGGCTTGATAAGAATTACGAACACACTTTCGCAGCAGGCTCACATGGAACACATCATGGACACAAGGGAAGGTCGCAGGAAAATCCAGCCTATAAGCTGACACTCTGATGCGTTCAAGAATCTAGAAAGGTCCTACGTACCGGGGGTCTAACTTGTGGTTCCTTCCAAACATTTTAAGGTCAGACATCGGAGAAACCTTCAGAAAAACCAAGTCTCCAACGGTAAACTCCAGATCAACCCTTCATTGATTGGAAGACTTCTCATAGCGCTTTGAGCTACACAGAGCTTTTTTCGAATATCAGTCACGACCAAATTCATTTCCTCAAGGGCTTATGGACCGAGAAATGGTCTCTCACCAACTTCAGCCCAAAACAACAGAGTTCTACAATGCCTCCCATATAAGTCCTCAAACGGGGTCATCTGCAGACACTCTTGATAACTATTATTGTATGCAAACTCCATTAGCCTCAGACGCACATCCCACGCTCCACCATGGTCCAAAATGTAACATCTAATCATGTCCTCCACGATCTGATTTACTCTTTATGTTTTCCCATTCGTCTGCGGATGGTAGGCGATGGAATACCTCAAGTCGGTACCAAACCCCTCTTGCAAGCTGTAACACTCCAGAAATCTCAAAAAGCCAAAGTAGGATTCAGGTTGGCTGATACGGCCTGAGACACGGGCGTGTCTCAGGGTGTGTCAGGTGTACACGGCTTGGGACACAGGCGTGTCCTAGGGCATGTCCCTAGTCTCGACAGTACTCGAGCCCTGATCGTCAAGTGTGGAACACGTGTTGTAACACGGGCGTGTCACAGGGGCGTGTTTGGCACACAACTAGGAACACGGGCGTGTGCTTTAGCCGTGTCCTTCTCAGGTAATTTTGGAGATCGTGTTACAGGGGTGATACGGCCGGGTACACGGCCGTGTACTGTGTGACACGGGCATGTCAGGCTTGATACGGGCATGTCAATGCCCGTGTTCTGGTTTATTTTCAGTCAGATGTGCACCGCTTCAAGAACACGGCCTGTAATACGGGCGTGTCATAACTCGTGTTCGGCCCAGGAAATCAAATTAAGGGCTAATCAAAGCCGTTCATTTTCTTTGACCATGACCCAATGGTCTGGCTCTTCCCTGGGTTGATAAGGCCGGGATTGAAGAGGAGAAAGCTCATTTGAGTTTCATCTTTCTCTTTCTAAAGTTAAGAGAGAGGGGAGAGCAAAGAAAGGAAGAAGAAGAGGAATCCGGCCGCCGGTGGTGCTGCGGTGGTCCAAATCGCGAGCCGAGTTCGGATTTACGAAGGCAAGTCTGCTACGAAGGCTTTCATCCATCTCAATTCTCTCCATGGCTCCGAGGCGAATTCCAAGGGTAACGATTTCCGTCTTGGACATGTGAATTACTTCTTTCCTGCATGTGCATAGGGAAAACCCTTCCCCGCAAGTATGCGGTGGATTGTGGCGTCCCTTGGGGTAGATATGTAAAGTCCCCCTTGTTAGAATCCGGAATTAGAGTACGGATCGAAGCATGCTGTGTGAAGCCCATCTGGACGTGCTGGTCTGGATTGGTTATGCTTGTTTGCATTCGGAGGAATCTCCGAGAATTTTATTGTTTGTGTGCAATCAGTGGTGCATACTTGTTGCTTGGTGCAGCAGGAAGTACTGGAGGAAGTCCAGGAAATTGTGCGAGTTGGGTTCAACTCTTGTGGTGGACGGGTAAGGTGAAGATTTACCCACGTCAGTCTAGTCTTGAGTTTGATGATGTGAGCAACAGGATAGACGGATCTGTACCTGAGTTATGGTTGTATAACCTTGGGTGCTTAAGGCCCTGTTAGGATCACATAGCGAGAGTCGACGGCTTGCGTGCCGATCAAGACTAGAATGCTCATTGGTGGGATCCGGTGTTTCCGGTACACCCGAATATGCCCTGAGTGCACAGAGCGTCGGGCCGTCGTGTCGACGTTTGTGATATGTATTGACTGTACGGTCATGCACGTCTTGCGTGGTTTGCTATATATATATATCATATTGGAAAATGCTATGTAGGGATGGAATTTCACTGTCCCGTGCCAGGGGCAGGGTCGTTATAATTGGTCAGCTGAATGCTGACCGTTGCCCTGTTTGCCACCGCTTGGTGGATTGGTTCTTGCAGGTGCTGGAGGTGCTGGTCCGAGCGGGACTTAGCGGGCTGAAGCCAGAGCTGCGTTGCTGCCCTCGAAGGATTTGTTTTGTTTCTTATTGTTCATGTGTAGCCGGTCTGCGTGCCGATGTCTGTAAACCACACCTTGTTAAGAGAAATTTGTAAGGCCTTAAGGCCAGATACTTTGGTTGTATATATTCCTATGTTTTAGTGGACAGTTCTTGTTTTGCTTGAGTTCAAGTTTTTCAACCGTGAAGCTTCCGCAAGAAAGCTCTGTGTTAGGATGCGTTGGTTTTGATATTATTTCATAGCGTCTCCGTTTGTATGTGGAATATGGTGTGGGGCCCCCAGTCGGACCCTCTATTATATTCTTCTTGACGGGTAGAGGTGTTATAATTTGGTATCAGCTTGTTGGTCAATCTCTTCTGAATTCGCGGACGAATTCTTTTGAGCGGTGGTGAGCACGTGTCAGTGTTGTCGTTATAACACTTAACTTGAACTCAAGAATGTCCACTTAGTAATGCTAATACACTTGTTTGTTGAACCTGTGTATTCTTTTTGTATGTTTGCCATTTTACTTGGTCGCTAAATTGTGTGTTTTACACATATAGGTGACTAGAAGTGTTGCGGGTCAATCCTAACCTCAACATTCTGTAGAAAGTGCGGCACCAGCTGAGGTGCCCACACCTCCTCCATCCGCTGAAATGGTACGTTTCATCACGAAAACGGTACTTACTATGATGAATGCTCAGCAGGCTGGGCAGGCACGTCCTGTAGTGGTGCCAACGAATGTTGGGGTACGGCAAGAACCGGTAGAAGCTGTAGTTGATCCGCGGGCAGCAGATCAACAATTGAAGCAATTCTTGAGCTTCAATCCTCCACAATTTACTGGGGCAGGGTCACCGGCCAAAGTAGAGGATTGGCTTGCAAGGATCAAGAGGATCATCATAGCGATCAAGGTTGAGGAGGGACAGAAGGTTATGTTGGCCGCATTCCTACTGGAAGGAGAGGCTCGTTTATGGTGGGATGAGATTGAACTTTATCACTTGGCCGATAAACAACTTGCAGAAGTCTCAATGGACGAATTTTCTCAGTTGTTCTTGTCACAACATCTACCAATGCAGCAAAGGATATCGATGGAAATGGAATTTCAATGGCTAACTAAGGGAGATCGTTGTGTGTATGATTACCTACATTAGTTCACACATTTGGGAAGATATGCGGGTACAATCTTCGCCGAAGAAAAGCGTAAGACTAGTAGGTTTTATGCGGGACTGCGAGATGAGCTGCGGTATTTGCTCTCGAGTTCTGTGAGTCAGGGATTTCAAGCTTTAGTCTGTACCGCTCGGTCTTTGGAGACGGACATGAAAAGAGGGCAAGCAAAGGGGACCTTGGCTGTGACAAAGCCAGAGTTCAAGCCGCCGCATCCGGAGAAGTTTGGGTGCCGTAAGAGATGGGGAAAGAAGTCCAAGTCTACTGGACAAGCTCCGTATGCGATTGTGACAGAGACATCTGGGTATGGATCTCGCGCTTGTTTTACGTGCGGGAAGTTGGGACACTTCGCACGTGATTGTCGAGTTGGTCCTCCAAAGGGTGACAAGAAGACGGGAGAATCTTATGCGGAGAACGGGAAGACTGTGGTGGAGTCTTCTGCCTCGCACGCGCAGCCCAGGGTCTTCAACCTTGGACAACAGGAGGCCATTAAGCAGGCGGATGTCATCACAGGTGCGCGCAGTTCTTAATGTTATTTTATACTGTGTGTTGTGCTTGTTTTGATTGTGATGTTTTGGGGTTTGTCCTTATACGAGAGTTTCCGGCGCGAGCACTGTTTGACACAGGTGATTCACATTCGTTTCTATCTGAAGAGTTTGTCTTTCATGTCGGGGTACCTATCCGGACCACGACAGACAGTGTAAAGGTGTTGTTACCTAACGGATGTTTGATGTGCGCGGATAAATCTTGCAGTCTTGAGGGCAAGATAGGGAGTCGGGAGTTCAAGGTGGAAACACTAGTATTGCCGATCAAAGAATTTTATATAATCTTTGGTATGGACTTGCTGTAAGAATACGGATACGAATACGAATACTTGCTGTAAGAATTTTATATAATCTTTGAATTTTCTCAATACGAATACGGGAGGGAGACGAATGGAAGACTGCTTTCAAGTCTAAGGATGGACTTTATGAATGGCTAGTACTTGGAGAAGGACTTACAAATAGACCAAGTACTTTCTCACGATTGATGACCCAAATCTTTAAGCCCTTTATGGGAAAATTTGTAGTGGTATATTTTGACGACATTTTGGTATTTAGCATGTCGCCGGGGGACCATGAGACTCATCTAAGAACCATCCTTACCACGTTGCGCGCAGAGAACTTATATATTAACTTTAAAAAATGCGCATTCGGTGTGCCTTCTGTTGAGTTCTTAGGATATATCGTGAGTTCAGAGGGCATTCATGTGGATCCCAAGAAAGTCCAAGCGATTAAGGAATGGCCGGAACCTAAGAACATTCGAGACGTTAGAAGTTTCCACGGATTGGCCACGTTTTACCGAAGATTTATTCGGAATTTTAGCAGTGTTATGGCACCCATAACTGAATGTATGAAAAAGGGAGAATTCACATGGACGAAATCGGCCACTAGTGCCTTCCAAACGATTAAGGAACGAATGTCTGAAGCTCCTTTACTCCGATTACCAGATTTTAGCAAAGTTTTTGAACTATCATGCGACGCATCGGGGGTAGGAATTGGAGGAGTACTAAGCCAAGAGGGACACCCGCTAGGATACTTTAGTGAGAAGCTAGCCGGGCCGAAATTAAATTATTCCAATTATGATCGTGAATTCTATGCGGTGATCCGATGTCTCCAACATTGGCAACATTACCTTATATCAAAAGAATTTGTAATATTATCGGACCACGAGGCCCTCAAATTTGTGAATTCTCAAAATAAGATTAGTCCACGGCACGCAAAATGGATATCCTATCTACAGGAGTACACCTTCATAATCAAGCATTTGAAGGGAACACTAAATCGTGTAGCGGACGCACTAAGTAGAGTCACACTGTTATTAAATACCATGGAAGTGTCGGTCATAGGATTCGATAGGATAAAGGACGAATATATCCATTGCCCAGACTTTAAGGACATTTATTTCGCCGCTAAGGATAACTCCCCTACCACTATTTCGGCATTCTATATTCGGGATGGATATTTATTCAAACATGTGCAATTGTGCATACCCCGGTCGTCTTTACGACATTTCATTATATGGGAGTTACATAGCGGGGGATTAGGCGGACATTTTGGGCGAGACAAAACGATCACACTTGTGGAAGATAAGTTCTTTTGGCCGGGCCTTAAACCCATGGTCAACAAAGTTGTAGGAAGTTGTCGTGTTTGTCAACTAGCTAAGGGAAATAAGACCAATGCGGGTCTTTACACACCCCTTCCGATTCCGTCGGTACCATGGCAAGATGTTAGCATGGATTTTATATTGGGCTTACCTATGACCTTTAGGCGACACGATTCCATATTAGTGGTGGTAGATCGATTCTCAAAAATGGCATATTTTATTGCAAGCAACAACACCTATGATGCTTCAAATATAGCAAAACTATTTTTCAAGGAGGTTGTAGCACATCGAGGTGTGCCCAAGACGATAGTGAGTGATCGAGATGTAAAGTTTACAAGTTATTTTTGGAAGACACTATGGAAATTAATGGGCACTAAACTGATGTTTTCGTCGGCCTATTATCCTCAAACGGATGGGCAAACGGAAGTCGTCAACCGTAGCTTGGGAGGGTTACTTCGTTGTCTAGTAGGCAAACATAAGGGTACTTGGGATCTTATCCTCCCGCATGCTCAGCTAGCGTACAATAACTCTAAGAACCGGTCCACTGAATTGTCCCCGAATGAGATAGTGCACGGTTATAAAGCGCCAGTGCCACTTGACTTGATTCCTTTACCACCTTCTTTTAAGTCAAGTCAATTTGCACTAGACTTCGCTTCACATGTTCACACTCTCCACGAGCACATTGGCAAGACGTTAGCTAAGCAATATTCTATATATCAATCGAATGCTAATCTACATCGGCGAGTAGTCTCTTTGAACATAGGCGATTTGGTTATGGTTCGTCTAATCCCTGAACGGATGCCTTCGGGCACCATAAAAAAATTAGCGAACAAGAAAGCCGGTCCCTTTCGAATCTTGAAGAAATTAGGCGAAAATGCTTATTTGTTAGAGTTACCTACTGATTGGGGAATCTCCCCTGTGTTTAACATTTCCGATTTAACGCTTTTTGTTGCTCCACCACCTGAATTGTCTATCTCTCCGTTTCATATTTCTACGAAAAATTCTAATGGGGTGGGGGGTGAGTTAAATTCTGGATCGCTTTCTCCTGCGCAGTCTACGGGAGGTATGCAGTTTATTGATGATGAAAATTGTTTTTCTGCTTCACCTAACGCTTTTCCGAGGTTTCCCCGGACAGATTTCTTGCCTGACAAGATTTTGCAGGATGATGTTGTTCCCACTACAGATGGCGACGTTCACAGGTTCTTGGTTCGTTGGCGTGGTCGTCTGGCTTCGGACGACTCTTGGCTCTCGACTGCACAGTTGGATCTTCTTGACGCGGACCTCCTACACCGCTATCTCTCTGACCACTCATCGGTGATGAGTCCTTTTGAGCGGAGGAGGATTGATGGCGAAGGCCATCATGATGGAGCACTTGGAGCACTTGGAGCACTTGAGGATGGACCATCGAGGAGTGAGGAGGTTGAAGATATACCGGCAAAAGACTTGCGACGACGTAGCGGTCATGGCTACGGGCTTCGCCCTCGTAACAAAACTCGTGTTTGAATATTTTTCTTTATGATGTGCTAATAGCCTTTTCATGAGTGGCTATTTTAAAACAATATTTTATTTCCTGCATTTCATTTTATGTGGTGTGTATTTAGCCACTAGTTTTTTTCATTTGGGATGTAAGCCTATATAAGGCTATGACTCTTTCATATTGATGTAGATTATTATTGAATTATAATTGAGATTTCCTAAACCCTAATCTTCTTGCTCTCTCTCTCCCTTGCCCTCATCTTAGCCGCCGCCCCTCTCATCTCTCCTCCCCAAACCGACGGCCTACCCTAATCTCCCTCCTCAAGAGATCGGCCAACCTCTTCTTCTCCTCTCATCCCCAAGCCGCCACCTTCCATATATCTCCTACCCAAACCGACGTCTCTTTGCCTCTCCATCTCAAAACCGAGAGGTGATCCTCTCCTAAAGGAAGTTCGGCCACATCAAGATCTCGCAAGGAAGGAGGTCTTCTAGAGGATCCTCGCCGGCGTGACGTGAAAAGGATTTCAAGATTCGTCATCCATAACGCTCTTCCGTGGACATCAAAGGAGAAGCGATCATTCCGGTGGATCCACGCATCTCGGATCTATCATTCCGTGAGGGGTAACGAAATTCTACACAAGAGATTTCTCTTCTTAGATAATTCTAGTGGTGGACGAATTTTGCGTTGATTTCCGAAATTGTTATTTCTTCGTAGCTAACAAATAATAGATTAGTATTTTTCGTTTGGTTTTCCGAAGGATTCGTAAAAGGATTTGGCACTCCTCGCTTTCTTTTTGTTGGGATAGATCCTACCACCTTTCGAATCGTTTGTTCTTGGTGGATCTATTTTGGTACAACCCAAAAGCTCGTCCGGGATTAATATTATCCCTTTTAGCCGGAAAGAGTTCGGCCTATAGCCGACACTCGATCTAATTGCGGAACGGCGATCCGTATGGTTAGCGCGTGCGATAAATAAAATAATTGTTGTGGCTGCGTTTGCGTTATTGTGCGGGTTAGAGGGCGTAGATCGTGTTATAAGCGTCGTCGCGACCACAAGACGTGTCTCGAAGAGACATCCCTACATCAAAGAGCAGCGTGTCTGTATAGATTGCACTTCAAAAGAGGTCACACTCGGGCAGAATACCGAACAAGAGACCAAGTTCATTGGTATACAAGGGTTGAGTGGGATGTTGTTATCTGCTCTCCAAGTCGTTAAGGCAGTTCGGAAGGGTGCAGAGTTATTCTTCACACTCGTAGAGGCGGTGGCGCCGAACACCAGTGTGAGTGAAGTGTCGATTGTGTCGGAGTATGCTGGTGTGTTTCCAAAGGACCTTCCGGGGTTACATCCCGAAAGGGAAATCGACTTCGCTATCGAGCTGGTGTCGGGTGCGAAACCTGTGGCTAGTTCGCCGTATCGGGTAGCGCCAAAAGAGATGGTCGAACTAAAAGTTCAGTTGCAAGAACTGTTGGAGAAGGGATATGTACGCCCAAGTATGTCACCTTGGAGCGCGCCTGTTCTTTTTGTGAAAAAGAAAGACGGTAGTTTGCGACTATGTATTGATTATCGCGAACTGAATAAGCTGGCGGAGAAAAACAAGTATCTGATTCCTCGGATCGATGACTTGTTCAATCAGCTAGCGGGTTCAACCGTCTATTCCTAGTTGGATTTGAAATCCGGGTATTACCAATTGCGGATTAGGGAAGGTGACATCTCCAAGACAGCGTTTGGCACACGCTACGGTCATTATGAGTTCACAGTGATGTCGTTTGGCTTATATAATGCGCCTTCGGTATTCATGGATCTCATGCATCGAATGTTCCGCGAATACTTGGATCTGTTTGTGATTGTGTTCATTGATGATATCCTCGTGTACTCTGAAAGTCCACCTAGTGTCAACTACCTTCACCTATGGGGGGGGGGGAATAGGTGTCTTTGCAGCGTGTTAGCGGAATTGAAATTATACCTGCACAAGAAAATAAAACAACAAAGCACAGAGAGGACACAGGCAATTTATAGTGGTTCCCCGATTTGGGTACGTCCACTTTCCCCCTTCGACCTATCTCCCAACCAGGGACGACTCGGTCACTTCACCAACAGGATTGAAATCCAATCCTTGCACTAACGGAAGGAACCCTTCCACACGTAGGAGTCACCACTCCCACAACACGGGTTGCACCCAACCCTTACAACTAGAGACCAATCGGTCCTTTACAAAGAAATTGAAAATAGCTTGTAAGAAATACAAACAACTTTTGGAGACAAAGGTGTCCCTCTTCGTTCGACGACGTGTTCTTGAAGACAACGAAGAGTCCACAACCCTAGATCTCACTTGGATTGAACCTTCCCGAAACCGGCGGCGGCTTAGTGCGGCGACTAGGTTCACGGAGTAAGCGGCGGCGACGGAGAGCAGCTGCTGTGCTAGTGATTCTAACTTCATAGCAAAGGAAGCAAGGTCTTCCAACGGTCACACTAGGATCGATCGTCTCGATCGATTCGGACAGGGAAGTTTTTCCCAATCTACGAATCAAGAGACAAGGGATCTCTGGTTAGACGCGTGAGACGCTATGCTAGCCTAAGCTTCTGTCGACGGAGATCTGGAGTAACTTGAGATCAACAGCGGCGAAAATGGTGCTAACGTCGGAGACGATCGACAGAGCAAGATCGGGATCAGGCTCGACGGCGGCTCGTCCTTTTTGAATTCGCGTATTTTTCTCTATCTGTCCCTGTTCATACATACGGGGTATATATATATTAGGTCAAGTATTTGACCGTTGTGGGTCCCACCAATAAGAAGACTTGAGCCCGGTTCGAAACATTTCAGATAACTTGAACCGGTCTAGAGAACAACAGGAAATTGCACAAGTCAAATTCGGCGAGAATCGTAGGTGATTCTCGACGAATCGGCGAGAATCACTTACGATTCTCGCCGACTTCTACTTAGCCGAATTCTGGCTGTACTGATACAGAAGCCGGTGAGAATCGGCGGGAATCACACTTGATTCTCACCGAATCGTCGAGAATGCAAAGTCATTCTCGACGAATCGGCGAGAATCACTTAGTGATTCTCGACGATTCTGCTTTAGAGAAATTTCAGGCGGTGTCGAGACTGCCGGCTCCAACTGGCGAGAATCAGCTAGTGATTCTCGACGACTCGGCGAGAATCATTAGTGATTCTCGCCGATTTGGAGAGAATCACTTAGTGATTCTCGTCGATTTTTACTTGGGCGATTTCTCCTCTTTCTTTCCTTGAGCTGGTCTTTGGCCCATCCTTGCTCCTTGTCTGCTCTTGCTTTATCATAGCCCTGTACTTGAAATTAAGTACACCCCAATAGAGAGAGTACACGTAGGCCAACACACTGATCTGCTCAACGAGGGATTACGTTGCACAGACCCGTGTATATTGACCCACTGTACCCTGACATTCGTGTGTACTTAGCGTGGAATAACTGCAAGCACAACTAAAAAATAGTTCATCAAATACATTGTCTATTTACCTTGGCTTGCACAGGGGCTTCTTCAAATCAGGTACATTGAGGATGCAATACCCAACAATCTCCCCCTATTTGAAGAAGCCTAAACCCTACTAGCTAAGGTGAATAGAGCATATAGGAATGAAAAACCGAAACTTAAAAGTGTGGTGATAGGGATATGCATTACCAGTTACTTGAGAGCAAACTAGAACATTGAGCTACCTTAGCCTTAGCCGAGAGGGTAATCTCTCCCTTTTCGGCTTCTGCAAATCTGGGTCTGGTGCACCTGACACCATGCTCCCCCTCAGTTCGTGCACTTATGTTTTCACTTGAGTTTCTGGCAGATGCTCCCCCTAGATGCACGAGCCAGGAGCGTCTGGAGTCTTCATTCCTCATAGTTGAGCATCCCCAATTCAGTTTTGAAGAGACTGAACTTGGCCTCATCTAGGGGCTTTGTGAAAATATCTGCAATCTACTTGTCCGTGGGGACATAGCAGAGAGAGATGTCCTTGTTCTCCACGTGCTCCCGAATGAAGTGGTAGCGCACTTCAATATGCTTCGTTCTGCTATGCGAAACTGGATTGTTTGCGATAGCAATTGCACTTGAGGAGTCGCAGTACATTGGTACTTCCTTGAACTGGAGATCATAGTCTGCTAACTGGTTCTGTATCCATAGAAGTTGTGCGCAACAGCTTCCTACCGAGATGTACTCAGACTCTGCTGTGGAGGTTGCGACACAATTTTGCTTCTTGCTGTTCTAGGAGATAAGCCTTCTTCCGAGGAATTGGCACCTCACGGAGGTGCTTTTCCTGTCATCCCTACTCCCTGCAAAATCAGCATCTGAAAAACCTATTAGCTCGACATCATTGTTTCTCGGGTAC
Source organism: Platanthera zijinensis (assembly GCA_039513925.1). NCBI lineage: Eukaryota > Viridiplantae > Streptophyta > Magnoliopsida > Asparagales > Orchidaceae > Platanthera > Platanthera zijinensis. The sequence goes on from CM077085.1 coordinate 134,206,757, forward strand.
CACAAGCCAAGATTGGGAGTACCTTTAAGGTATCTAAGAATTCGCTTTGCAGCGACATAATGAGATTCCTTAGGGTTCACCTGATATCTGGCACAAACACATGTGAAGAACATGATATCCGGTCTACTGGCAGTAAGGTAGAGCAGGGATCCAATGATGCTTCTGTATTTGGTTTCATCGAAAGGTTTACCTTTCTCATCCTTATCCAGAGACATAGTGGATCCCATTGGAGTCCTCATAGAGGTTGCATTCTCCATTCCGAATTTCTTGAGGAGTTCATTTGTGAACTTCGTCTGAGAGATGAAGATTCCTTCCTCAGACTGTTTCACTTGAAGTCCCAAGAAATACTTCAGCTCCCCCATACTGCTCATTTCAAACTTTCCTTGCATAAGTTTGGAAAACTTTTTGCAAAGATTGTTGTCAGTTGAGCCGAATATAATGTCGTCAACATAGATTTGCACCAGCAAAATCTTGCCTTTGACTTCCCTGAGAAACAATGTCTTGTCTATTTTTCCTCTAGAGAACTTGTTCTCAAGAAGAAAACTAGACAATGTCTCATACCAAGCTCGAGGAGATTGTTTTAAGCCATATAGCGCTTTATTAAGAAAATATACATGATTAGGATAAGTAGGATTGACAAAACCTGGAGGTTGAGCGACGTATACTTCCTCTTTCAAATCTCCATTCCAGAAAGCCGATTTTACGTCCATCTGATAAACTGTGAATCCTTTGTGGGAGGCATAGGCTAGGAATAGCCGTATTGCTTCGAGCCGTGCAACTGGTGCAAACGTCTGGTCAAAATCAATCCCCTCCTCCTGTCGGTAACCTTGAGCCACTAGTCTGGCCTTGTTCTTTATGATGACACCATGTTCATCTAGTTTGTTTCTGAAGATCCACTTGGTGCCAATCACATTCTGCTTTTGTGGTCTGGGCACAAGCGTCCAAACGTTGCATCTTTCGAACTGATGCAATTCATCTTGCATGGCCAAAATCCATGCAACATCTTTGTTCGCCTCGTCGAACTTCTTTGGCTCAACCTGTGACAGGAAGCTAAGATTCAAAATCTCGTTAATAGTACCTCGGCGAGTTCTGACTCTGTCACGAGGATCTCCGATGATCTGATCTCTTGGATGATCCCTCACGTGTCTGAGCTATAGAAGTCTGGCATCAGGAGCTTCAACTACTTCATGGGCATCTCCTTCTTCTAAAGGATTTGCTCCATTTTGAGTTTCAACTTCTCCGATCTGCGTAGAAGTGGACACCTTGACGTATGTTGGAGTTGCATCTTTCTCGGGCTCATCCAGTTGCAACCGTTCGAGTCTGGCACCTGCATCTTCAGGAAGATGACTAGAAGTCTTGCATGTAAGCAAACTTCCTTCATCAAATACAACATTTATTGACTCCTCTACCACAAGGGATTTCTTGTTGAAAACTCTATAAGCCCGGCTGCGGCTACTATAGCCCATGAATATGCCTTCGAAGCATTTTTCACTAAACTTAGTACGCGGGTACTTCCCGTTATTCAGTACATAACATTTGCAGCCAAAGATCCTCAGGTAGGACATGGTTGGTTTCTTGCCTTTCAGTAGCTCATAGGGAGTCTTACGATGGCTCTTGTTAATCAACGCCCAGTTTTGTACATGACAAGCCGTATTGACAGCCTCGGCCCAGAAGTATTCCGGGAGAGAAGTGTCATTCAACATTGTCGTGCACGCCTCAATGAGTGTTCTATTTCTCCTCTCCGCCACTCCGTTCTGTTGAGGAGTGCGAGGGGAGGAGTACTCATGAAAGATACCAAGTTCTTCACAGAACTCTGTCATAGCCCCAGACTCAAACTCTGTTCCGTGGTCACTTCTGATTTTGACCACCGAGCAGTTGAGTTCGTTCTGTATCTGCTTGACAAAATTGGTGAAGATGTCAAACGTATCAGACTTGCGTTTTAAAAAGAACACCCACGTAAACCGAGAGTGATCATCTACAATCACTAGCGTATACGACTTCCCTCCTAAGCTATGAACTTGCATAGGACCAAACAAGTCCATGTGCAGAAGATAAAGACATCTGGAGGAATCTTTGTCTGGGATGCCCTTAAAGGTAGCCCGAGTTTGCTTGCCCATCTGACATGCAGGATATGAGCTATCTTTAATGCACTTAATAATGGGAGCATCCCTTACTAAGTCTTTGGAAAACATCATATTAATTGTCTTGTAATTAATGTGTGCCAATCTCTTGTGCCATTGTTCACAAAGAGATGCACTGCCTTTTGCTACTAGGCATACGGGGGTGGAAGAATCTAGACTGAGAAAATCTAAACAGAAAATATTTCGGCTCCTAATGCCAGTTAATACTGTCTCCGAAGAGGCACATGATATTATCAGGCATTTATCCTTGCAGAACTTAACGTCATACCCTTTATCACATAACTGGCTTACGCTGATCAGGTTATGATTTAACCCTTCAACATAAGCTACGTCAGAGATAGAGAGTATACCGTTGGAAATCATACCGTAACCTCTGGTGACTCCCCGATCAGATCCCCCAAAGATGACTTTGGGTCCATTCTCGACTGGAGAGTACTCCCGCAGCAGGCTTCTTGTCCCAGTCATATGACGGGAGCATCCACTGTCCAAATACCAAATAGGAGTTTTGTTGGCCTTTGGACATTCCTGCAAAACAGAATTAATTTGCCTTAGGAACCCAGTCGAACTTGGGTCCTAGACTCCTTGTTAGCATACTCCCCCTCGATTGATTAGCCCTACGAGTGGTCTGCCTCGCACTGCTAACATAAGGAGTCTCGTTATACCTTGGATTAAACCAACAATCTACGGCAAAGTGACCAACTTTGCCACAACACCAACAGTCAAATCTGTTGTACCTCTTCCTAGGCTCCTGCTTCACCCTCGGAATGGTGGGTACAGCTGGGGCCTTGGATCTGGAGGTGGAGGCATCATAGTGATTGCAGTCACATGATTTCTTCACCTTCTGTTCTGTCAGTATAACAGGCTTGACTTTTGGTGCCTGCTTCCTATTATGGCCGCTAGAGAATTGACCATAATTTCCCAAGTGGATTTCCTCATAAGGTGCCTTGAAGACACTCTCACTGAAGTTGCGGGGAAAAGTCCAACCATCATATCGACTCTTAGGCTTTGCAACCGAGGGCCGGAAATGATGACCAAAGGTTGACTCAAAGTCATGTTGGTTGCAGGGAAAGCTTGGCTTTCTGAACTCAACAGGACTGAGTGGGGCCTTTCCCTTTTCAGCAGCAGAGGCCTTCTTGGCGGCCTTATTCCTTCTCTGGTTCCTGTTTCTCCTAGATGAGGAACCGGATACCCCTACATGCCCCAAGCCAGCTTCTTTGGCCTGAGCAGAGAAGGTATCAACTAATGGAAGAACAGTTTTTGGCATAGAGAAGCTCTTGACGATCTTCCTTTCTGCCGCAAGTAGTTCTTCCAACTTGTCGACTTCCTCCTGCTTGAGATCAAGGAGCTTAAGAGACTCTGAATGCTTTGGAGTTAGTTCCAAGTGCTCCTGTCGGAGGGAGATCAAACTGGTGATCTCTTCCCTCAGGGATACACTTTCACCTTTAAGGAATTTTACTTCCTTCTTCGCAGCCTTCATTCTCTTTCGACATTCCAGGAAAGTATTGAGCAGAAGCTCATACTTATCGAGGAGCTCAGCTTCACGGGCAGAAGAGCTATCCTTAGGGTCATCATCCTGAGACTCAGGATCAGAGTCAGAGTCAGAGAGAGGGGTGTGAGCTTTTACCTTCCCCGTAAATGGGGGGCTGTCTCCTTCCGAGTCACAGTGACCCATTAGCCCAAAGTAGGCTTCCTCGTCATCGCTGGTATCTGATGAGTCCGATTCACTCAGCGTCTTTGACTTCTTCGCGATGTAGCTCCTCTCCTTCTTCTTGTCTTTTGAGGACCTGTGCTCCTCTCCCTTTCCCTTTTCCCTCTTGCCTTGATGGTAGTCGGCCACGACGTGTCCTGGCTTGTTGCAGCCAAAGCAAATAATGTCAGATGAGCGGTGTTTGTTCGGTTTGGATAAATACCTGTCAGAAGAATAGTTCTTCTTCTGATCCCTCGAAGAGGAGCCGTTTCTCTTTCTCTGATTCCTCAGCTTGAGGAACTTCTTGAATTCCCTTGTGATAAGGGATAAATCTTCCTCAGACAATTCTGAGTCGGAGGAGCTTGGCTCCGAGTCTTTCTCTTCATCTTTCTTCCACACACGGGAAGAGACAACACCCTTGCCCTTTCTGGAATGAATGCCTTTCAGGGCCACCGTCTTTTCCTTGGCCGCGGCTTTCTCTGCTTCCTCTTCAGCCTTCCTTGTGTTCAACTGAAGCTCATAGGACATGAGCTTCCCGAACAGAATCTGAGGGTCGGTTTCCGCAAGTCTGCCAAACTCGCGGATGGCGCAGATCTTTGTGTCCCATTCCTTAGTGAGGGACCTAAGGAACTTATCATTGAGTTCACCGTCAGTGAACACTCTTCCATATCCTTTGAGTGCATTGACGATCTTGAGGAAGTTTTCGAAGGTGACTCCGATCTCCTCCATTGGCCCTTGTCTGAAGGCCTCATATTTCTGATTGAGGAGGGATCTCCGATCGTCCCTCACTTCATCTGTGCCCTCCATTAGGACAATCAGACAGCTCCAGAGATCCTTGGTTGTCCTGCAGTTGCTGAAGTTCTGCATTATAGAGTCGTCAACTGTGCTCACCAGGATGTTCTGAGCTTTCTTGTCGAGTCCGAACAGCACCATTTCGTCCTTGTCCATTTCCGAAAGTTTCTTGGGTACTTTCTTGGTAGGATCAATGGTGGAGGCCTTAGTGGGAATGTAAGGTCCCTCCTCCACTATCATGAAGAGCCGGGGGTCGACTGCTTCCATGTAGAATCTGATTCTTTCCTTCCAGATAGGAAAGTTAAGTCTGGTGCATACTGGGATTTTGCCGGAGTGCTTGAGTCCGTCCATGGAAGATATCTTACTGCTTCTTGACACTGGTGGCAGGATTTTACTCAAGGTGTGAACCTTTTTGATGAGTAACCTCCCTCTGATACCACTTGAAAGTCCACCTAGTGTCAACTACCTTCACCTATGGGGGGGGGAATAGGTGTCTTTGCAGCGTGTTAGCGGAATTGAAATTATACCTGCACAAGAAAATAAAACAACAAAGCACAGAGAGGACACATGCAATTTATAGTGATTCCCCGATTTGGGTACGTCCACTTTCCCCCTTCGACCTATCTCCCAACCAGGGACGACTCGGTCACTTCACCAACAGGATTGAAATCCAATCCTTGCACTAATGGAAGGAACCCTTCCACACGTAGGAGTCACCACTCCCACAACACGGGTTGCACCCAACCCTTACAACTAGAGACCAATCGGTCCTTTACAAAGAAATTGAAAATAGCTTGTAAGAAATACAAACAACTTTTGGAGACAAAGGTGTCCCTCTTCGTTCGACGACGTGTTCTTGAAGTCAACGAAGAGTCCACAACCCTAGATCTCACTTGGATTGAACCTTCCCGAAACCGGCGGCGGCTTAGTGCGGCGGCTAGGTTCACGGAGTAAGCGGCGGCGACGGAGAGCAGCTGCTGTGCTAGTGATTCAAACTTCGTAGCAAAGGAAGCAAGGTCTTCCAACGGTCACACTAGGATCGATCGTCTCGATCGATTCAGACGGGGAAGTTTTTCCCGATGTACGAATCAAGAGACAAGGGATCTCTGGTTAGACGCGTGAGACGCTATGCTAGCCTAAGCTTCTGTCGACGGAGATCTGGAGCAACTTGAGATCAACAGCGGCGACAACGGTGCTAACGTCTTAGACGATCGGCGGAGTAAGATCGGGATCGGGCTCGACGGCGGCTCGTCCTTTTTGAATTCGCGTGTTTTTCTCTATCTGTCCCTGTTCATACATACGGGGTATATATATATTAGGTCAAGTATATGACCGTTGTGGGTCCCACCAATAAGAAGACTTGAGCCCGGTTCAAAATAGTTCAGATAACTTGAACCGGTCCAGAGAACAACAGGAAATTGCCCAAGTCAAATTCGGCGAGAATCGTAGGTGATTCTCGACGAATCGGCGAGAATCACTTACGATTCTCGCCGACTTCTACTTAGCCGAATTCTGGCTCTACTGATACAGAAGCCGGGGAGAATCGGCGGGAATCACACTTGATTCTCGCCGAATCGTCGAGAATGCAAAGTCATTCTCGACGAATCGGCGAGAATCACTTAGTGATTCTCGACGATTCTGCCTTAGAGAAATTTCAGGCGGTGTCGAGACTGCCGACAAGAATCATTAGTGATTCTCGCCGATTCGTCAAGAATCACTTAGTGATTCTCGTCGATTTTTACTTGGGCGATTTCTCCTCTTTCTTTCCTTGAGCTGGTCTTTGGCCCATCCTTGCTCCTTGTCTGCTCTTGCTTTATCATAGCCCTGTACTTGAAATAAAGTACACCACAATAGAGAGAGTACACGTAGGCCAACACACTGATCTGCTCAACGAGGGATTACGTTGCATAGACCCGTGTATATTGACCCACTGCACCCTGACATTGGTGTGTACTTAGCGTGGAATAACTGCAAGCACAACTAAAAAATAGTTCATCAAATACATTGTCTATTTACCTTGGCTTTCACAAGGGCTTCTTCAAATCAGGTACATTGAGGATGCAATACCCAACATACTCTCAGTCAGAGGAAGATCATGAAAACAATTTGCGGTTGGTATTGCATACCTTGCGGAGAAATAAGCTGTATGCCAAGTTCTCTAAGTGTGAGTTCTGGCTCTCGTCGGTGGCTTTTCTGGGCAATGTGGTAAGTGGAGAGGGCATAGCGGTGGATCCGGCAAAGATAAGTGCCATTCGTGATTGGTCAGTGATGTCTTTGGTGGCCGAAGTCAGGAGTTTTCTTGGACTGGAAGGCTACTATAGACGATTTGTGGCGAACTTCTCCCGGATTGCTTTGCCTTTGACTACATTGACGAGAAAAGATCAGAAGTTCGTTTGGACGCCGGAGTGCGCGTGAGCTTTTGAGGAGTTAAAAGGTCGTTTGACTACGACGCCTATTTTGACGTCGCCTTGTGGTATAGACGGTTTTGAGATTTATAGCGATGCGTCAGGAAGCGGCTTAGGCTGCGTTCTCCTGCAGTTTTGCAAGGTTATCGCTTTTGGCTCACGTCAATTAAAGGTGTATAAGAGTAATTACCCCATCCATGACTTGGAGTTGGCGGCGGTGATCTTTTTGCTAAAGTTGTGGCGGCACTATCTTTGTGGCGTGAAGGTAGATATTTATACAGATCATAAAAGCCTAAAGTATCTGCTCGATCAAAAGGATTTGAATATGCGACAAAGGAGGTGGATGGAATTCCTAGGGGATTATACCTTCGACATTCACAATGTTCCCGGAAAGGGAAATGTGGTCGCTGATGCCTTGAGTCCTAGGACTCCGGTGCGGGCAAGTTGGTTGCGGATACATGATGAGCGTCTAATCCAGGAGCTGGAAGCGTTGTAGATATCTTGTGTGGAAAGGGATTCTTCGGCCGATGCATGATTGAACTTGATGGAGGTTCAACATGACCTTGCAGACAGGGTTCGGCGGGAAACGGAGTTTGATGAAAGTCTCCAGCGTTATGAAAAGGAGGGGTCTGGTGACCAATTCTCCTGGGATGACGGTGTGTTACGGAGGGATGTCCGATTGTGTGTCCCTTGTGCGAGTAAATTGCGAGAAGAATTGTTATATGAAGCACACTTTACAAAGTACTCAATTCACCCTGGGAGCACAAAGATGTACAAGGACATGAAGAAATTGTTCTGGTGGCCCGGTTTAATGAAGGACATAGCCGAGTATGTGGCTATGTTTCGTACTTGTGCTTTGGTAAAGGCAGAGTGTCAACGGCCTAGTGGTTTCCTGAAATCATTGCCAGTTCCGCAGTGGAAGTTTGAGGATATTTCTATGGATTTTGTGCACGGATTGCCGAGATCTCAATGTGGGAATGACTCAATCTAGGTGATTGTCGACCGATAAACAAAGGTGGCTCAATTCCTACCAAAAAAGCGGGACGATTCAGTTGAAACGTTGGCAAAGCTCTATGTGGAGCAGATTTTTCGATTGCACGGTATCCCCCGAAGCATCGTTAGTGACCGTGAAGGGCGATTTACTTCAAAGGATTGAAGGCTAATTCATCAGCTGTTGGGCACGAAGTTAGCATTCAGTACGGCCTTTCATCTGCAAACGGATGGCCAAAATGAACGAACCAACAGAACAATGGAGGATATGCTCTGTATGTGCGCCCTGAACTTCGGAACGAAATTGGAAGATCATCTTGTTATGGTGGAATTTGCCTACAATAATAGCTACTAAGCGAGCATCGGCATGGCACCGTTTGAAGCTCTGTATGGTCGCAAGTACCGTACACCGTTAGCTTGGGAAGAAACTGGCGAATCCAAACTTTTGGGACAAAAGGCAGTCTAGGATGCTAACTCAACAATACGCTCTATTCGAGAGAGACTACTAATAGCCCAGGATCGGCAAGCCAAGTATTACAATGCTAAGCACCGGAACGTGGAGTTCGTGGTGGGTGACTGGGTCTATTTAAAGATTTAACCCTTCATAGGCGTATCTCGGATTTGGTGGTTTAAAAATCTAAGTCCGCGATACCTTGGTCCGTTTGAAGTGGTGGAGCGAGTTGGGGAAGCTGCCTATCGGCTAGCTCTTTCATCGAAATTGGGTGGACTGCATGATGTGTTCCACATCTCGGTACTACGAAAAGCAGTCATGAATCAAGCTCAAGTGATTGAGAATTATTGGGTGCCGGTTGAGTATGGGCTAACGACAAAGGTGAGGCCCATTCAGATCAAGGGTCGAGCTGAGAAACATTTGTGGAACAAAATGATCGGGATGGTCAAAGTCTGGTGGGACAATTGTGGCTGAGAAGAGCTAATATGGGAGCGGGAGCAGACCATGCGAGCTGAGTTTCCCGAGTTATTTTCGTAACCTATTCGCTAGTTTGTATTTGTGATAGAAACATATATGTCTCTGATTGTGTTATGTTGTTATCTCCCTGCTGTCTTCAAATTTTGGGACGAAATTTTATTAAGGAGGGGAGGATTGTAACACCCCAGAATTCTCAAAAAGCCAAAGTGGAATTCAGGTTGGCTAACACGGCCTGAGACACGGGCATTTCTCAGGGCGTGTCAGGTGTACACGGCCTGGGACACGGGCGTATCCCAGGGCGTGTCCCTAGTCTCGACAGTACTCGAGCCCTGATCGTCGAGTGTGGAACACGGCCTGTTACACAGGCGTGTCACATGGGCGTGTTTGGCACACGGATAGGGACACGGGCGTGTTCCTTAGCCGTGTCCTGCTCGGGTAATTTTGGAGATCGTGTTATAGGGGTGACATGGCCGGGTACATGGCTGTGTACTATGTGACACGGGCGTGTCAGGCTTGACACGGGCATGCCAATGCCCGTGTTCTGGTTTATTTTCAGTCGGTTGTGCACCGCTTCAGGAACATGGCCTGTGAAACGGGCGTGTCACAACCCGTGTAAGGCTGGATATTTGTTGGGTACAGCACAAATAGTAAGGCTGGATTCTCGTACATGCTATAACTGTGGCCGGGTGGCCTGCATCACGTGTCACTTCCCGACCCTTCTAGAACGAAGCCAACCAGCCGCAGAAGCTAAGTCAAACACGTCTTTGACTAACACGCCCCCTGTCACGCCCGTGACCTAGGGCGTGTCACAACCGAATTTTTGTCTATAAATAAAATCTTTCAGAAAGCTTTTCTTGTCCACTTTTTGGTCCATTTTGCCAAGGTGTTATGCTGTCCAGATTAATTCCAAATGCTATATAAGGGAAATTTCTCCCCCTCTCCTTAGCTTTTATTTTTGTGTCTTTGTAACTCGTTCTTTTAATTAATAAAACTTGTTTTTCTTCTCTTTATATGTCTTTGGAATGGATCTATGCAACTCTCCCTTTAGCAATCTTATCTTTTCTTTTTATGTTTTCATCTTTATAGCTTCATAACTTGGTTAGATTTAGGAAATTTACTTTATTTTCTAGCCGTTATGCCGGCGATTTTATTTTCATACTCATAACTTGTTTAGGTTTAGATTTTCTTCTTTATTATCTTCATTCTTATAGCTTTATAAAATCCTCTTTCAAAGTGTTTGTTTTTACTTTCTTTAGCTTAGCCTTTTTATTTTCGTAAATCTTTTTCGTTCGTTTTACTTTATTTTCACTTTTTAGGAGCTTTTTTAAAAATATAAGAATGAAAAAGTTGTTATTTTAATTTTTTGCCAACTTCATTTTTGCGTTTATTTTCAAAACTTTTCACTCGTTTAATTATTATTTTCTCTTTTTATGAATTTCTACCGCATTCTAGCGGTAGAAATGCAGTTGTTTTAATTTTCTGAGCACTTAGCTTTTTCTTATTTTTGCAAGTGTGTGTGCATGTATGAGTTAGTGTTATAGCTTTCTTTCAATTTTTGTACGTGTGTGTGCGTGTGCGCATTTATTTCCGCCTACTCGTAAAGAGTTAAATGGCGCACCGCTTTCATTTCCCGCCCACTCGTTTGAGTGGGACTTGTCTTTTTTGCTTTCATTTTATCCTACTCACTTGAGAAGGTAAACTTTGTGTGCATGTGTGTGTTTCAATTTATGTAGAGTGCGTGTGTGCGTTTACATTTCAGTAGAGTGTGTGCGTGTATGAGATAAATTTTCCCCCGCCCACTCATTTGAGCCGAGATTCACATTTACTGCTTTCTTCAGCCCTGCTCATTTGAGTAGGACTCGCAATTTTCATTTCTCCTATACTGCTTTCTTTACAGCTTTATTTACAACTTTCTTTTTTCGCTTTCTAGTGTAAGTGTCCCCATTCCGATGAGTGGCTAACCGCCCTTAGCCCTCAATATCGAAGAGCAACGGGATAGATAGAAAAGATTTAAATAATTGAAGGTCCTGTTTTTCAGTTTAATTAAATTTATTAAGGTTTGCCCCGGGTTAACAACGCGTAGGACCGCATAATCGATATGTGGGATCTATTTCCATTATCCATACGCAACGCCGAGAGGCCGTGCGTATGGACCGATCACCCTTGGGTAAAGATAGCTCCGCGCTAACCCTCGAGAGAGTAGGTGCGTGACTCTACCGGATTGGGTTCCCCACCCAATAGCGGGGTTCTTTGCGTAATGCATGTGTTAAGAGGAATCCTTCGTCGGTCTAGTGATCGGTCGAATAGTCTTAGCGTTCAGGTGAGCGATATCCCTAAGCCAAGGTGAGCTCATATCTAAGGAACCTCCACGGCCGAGTCTCTGCCTTAATTAATATGAAATTTAGGACCCCTTTTTATTAAAAGTTATTTTAGTTAAATTCTCTTTTTGATATCGTCGCGCTGAGTTTTTCATCGGCTTTCTGATTTATTTATATTTCCTGCACTTTATTTCCTATTATAATTATTATGCATTTTTTATATTTTTAGGTCATCTTCTTTTTAAACAACTAAAATATTATCGGTAAAATAATAGGTATTTCAGGGAAAGAGTAGAAATAGCTAAGCCGGCCCCGAGAACAATACGACCCTGATATTCCTCCACACGGGAATATCCTATACTACACGCGATAGGTGCACTAGACTCCCTCTCGTTAAAACTCGATTTCTAATAAAATAAAACGCTCTTCTTTTTTATAAAATAAAGTCACCTCCACTTTCATCATAAATAAGAGCCGTCGTTTTAACCATCAAGTTTTTGGCGCCGTTGCCGGGGAAAATTTCGACTTACTATTTTGAATTCCTGAAAACTATTAATTTTAAATTTTATTTCTCTAAAAAATTGATTAACAAAAAAAATATATTTATTAATAAATAATAATATCAATATTAATAATAATAATAAATACTTTAAAAAAATCTAAAAAAAATCAAAAACTAAAAAACATTAAAACTTTAAAAATAAAAAAAACTTAAAAAACTTAAAAATCTAAAAAAATGAAGAACTAAAAAACATAAAAAAACTTTAAAATCTAAAAAAATATCAAAAAAAAACATAAAATCAAAATAAAAAAAAGGGATGAAAATTTTTTTTTATCTTATTTTCATCCAAAAATTCAAAATCCACCAAATATTTTATATCTTTGTTTTTGATGCCTTTATCTTATTTTCTATTTTTTATTTTCAAAAAAATGAAAACAAAAAAACATAAACTTAAAAATCTAAAAAAAATTCAAAAAACTAACAAAAAATATATAAAACAAAAAATTTAATTATATATTTATTTTGTCGTTTCGGCACGCTTCACTATTGTCAGAACTAGGGGAACGCATATCAGCCACGCTCATATAGCTAAAACGTTAGCTTACGAGTGTCACTCACCCGCGCCCCATACCACCAGCACATTTTTGCCGAATTTATCTTTTTCGTTTTAAATATTATATTTTTTTGCTATTTTCTTCTAACTTTTGCAGGTCTTAATTTAACGGGCCTCCCCGAACACGTTTTCAGGGAAGCTTCTTAAACTCCTGTCTTATATTTTTTACATAACCGCTTAGTCTTTTTTATATATATATCCCGTTCCTCATACTTAGTGCAATATTGGGGATAATGTTGGACTTAAGTATGTGGGTGTTTCCTATTTTCTGCTCTTTTATTTTCTGCACCAAACCAAAAACTCAAAAAAAATTTGCAAAAATTAAAAACTAAAATATATATATATATTTTCAGGCTTTAATAACAATAAAAAAAAAAAAAAAATTCAAAAAAATTAAACATCGCTCCGCGACATTCGACTCATCGAACCAACCACAAATAATAGTCTGTTCGCGGGCGATCTCTTTTTTACTTTGTTAATAATTTTTGTAAATATTCTCGTCTCTTTCACCTTCTCTTTAATATCTTGTAAAAATTCTCTCTCTTCTTGTAAATATTTCCAAAAATCAAATATCAAAAAAAAAATTTTAACTCATAAAAAATTTTTAAAAAAATTGCCTAACCTTTAAAAAATTCCAAAAAATTGAAAATAACCCCAAAATATGAAAAAAAATTAGAAAAACTCATAAAAATAATAAAAAAATTATCTTGAATTAAATAATTCGAATACCTCATTTCTTAACCTCTTTGCTCTCCAAATAATCGTTTCGAGTTTATTTATAACCGAATTTTTATTAATTCTTTATTTATTATTTGTTTATTAATTGTAGCACGATAGACTTAGATTTCTGGGGTTTAGATTTTAATGAATTTTTTGTCTTTTCCTTATTATAGGGAACTCACGTTTCTCATTTCACTTCTTATTTTTTTTTGAAATAAAGCACATTTTTATATTAGAAAATAACATTTATGGATTTTATATTATTTCAACTTATGTTTTTAGAAACGTAGTAACGTTCAAATTAAAGAGGTTGCTCTCAAATTTTTTTATTAAACTCTAGTTTTATTTTAGAAAAAATCACTTCCACCTTTTTTTCTTGCCTTACTTCATATGATTCCCCACTCACACTTAAAAGATCTTATGTCAATAGGGATAAAATTTCATCCCGTAAACATAAGCACCCAATAATTAAAAGATTATATGTTACGGAGTTAGAGGATAAAATTCATAAATCCTATACATATACATTGGGTTTATTTTTATTTAAAAAGAAACAAAAAAATGTTAGGCAAATAAGATTTCATTTTCCTAATTTTTCAAAAAGAAATATGTGGAGGTTCGAGAAAAAATTGCCTCGCCTCAAAAATCAAAGCCCTCTTCATAACCGCCAATCCACTTAGCCTAATTTTCATGATTCTAGAATTAATCTAAATCTTTTTGAGAGCATAATTTTTAAATTGTATTATTTCCTATTAATTTCTTTTTAGCAAAAGTTTTTTTGTTAATTGCAATCCATTTTTGTTAAACTAACAAAAATAATTTTCACTTTCTTTTTCCATTTAGAAGTATTTTTTGAAATAGTTCCTCTATTTATAACATTTTCATAATTAAGGATTTAATTCTAAAACCTCGGAAATTTGTTTCGATCTTTCTTACAATTAACTTAAGCGTTAGTTAAATTTAGGATTCTTTTTTTATTCCTTATATGTTCATCTCCAACTTTTGCTCTGAAATAGCAAACGCATAAGTATGGTGGTATTTGATGAGTTGTAAATATACCTATATTTTTGTATTTTATTTACGTCATTTTTATTTTTTTGTCTTTTTTAGTTTGTTTTCTTTAATAAAATTGCTTCTTTTTTGTAAATATTTTCTAACTTAGTTTATTTTTGTTTTTCTTAAAAATTTAAGAAAAGGTCAAAATTTGACCTATCACGCCCGTGATACCCCCCGACACGCCCGTTTTAGGCACTCAACGCCTTCCGCCAGACGACACTCAATGATTTCACTGTTCAACACTCAACGCCTTCCAGACACGCCCCAGTCACGCCCGTGTCCAAGCCCCGTCACGCCCATATCGATGCTGACACTAAACACTTTTCAACACTCAATGCTGCCGACATCATATTTGCCAGCTGTCCAAGTCACGCCCCCAGACACGCCCGTAACCAAGCCTGTCACGCCCGTGACTGCCATGTGTTCCATCCAGAAGCATCCAGATCGTCGATCATTGCTCTAAGATCGTCGACCACTGCTTGGCATTCCCTCCATCACGCCCGTGACCATGCCTATCACGCCCGTGACCGACACATGTCACTTCCTGACCCTTCCAGAATGAAGCCAACCAGCCGTAGAAGCCAAGTCAAACACGTCTTTGACTGACACGCCCCCTGTCACGCCCGTGACCCAGGGCGTTTCACACCCGAATTTTTGTCTATAAATAAAAGCTTTCAGAAAGCTTTTCATGTCCACTTTTTGGTCCATTTTGCTATGGTGTTATGCTTTCCATATGAATTCCAAATGCTATATAAGGGAAATTTCTCCCCCTCTCCTTAGCTTTTAGTTTTGTGTCTTTGTAACTCGTTCTTTTAGTTAATAAAACGTGTTTTTCTTCTTTTTATGTCTTTGGAATGGATCTATGCAACTCTCCCTTTAACAATCTTATCTTTTCTTTTTTATGTTCTCATCTTTATAGATTCATAACTTAGTTAGATTTAGGAAATTTTCAGCATTTTCTAGTTGTTCTGCCGGCGATTTTATTTTCATACACATAACTTGTTTAGGTTTAGATTTTCTTCTTTATTATCTTCATTCTTATAGCTTTATAAAATCTTCTTTTAAAGTGTTTGTTTTTACTTTCTTTAGCTTAGCCTTTTTATTTTAGTAAAACATTTTCGTTCATTTTACTTTATTTTCACATTTTAGGAGCTTTTATAAAAATATAAGAATGAAAAATTTGTTGTTTTAATTTTTCGGCAACTTCATTTTTGCGTTTATTTGCAAAACTTTTCACTTGTTTAATTTTAATTTTCTCTTTTTCTGCATTTCTACCGCATTCTAGTGGTAGAAATGCAGTTGTTTTTATTTTTTCAGCACTTAGCTTTTTCTTATTTTTGCAAGTGTGTGTGCGTGTATGAGTTAGTGTTATAGCTTTCTTTCAATTTTTGTACATATGTGTGCGTGTGCGCATTTATTTCCGCCTACTCGTTAAGAGTTAAATGGCACACCGCTTTCATTTCCCGCCCACTCGTTTGAGTGGGACATGTCTTTTTTTCTTTCATTTTCCCCTACTCACTTGAGTAGGAAAACTTTGTGTGCGTGTGTGTGTATCAATTTATGTAGAGTGTGTGTGTGCGTTTACATTTCAGTAGAGTGCGTGCGTGTATGAGATAAATTTACCCCCGCCCACTAATTTTAGCCCGGATTAGCATTTACTGCTTTCTTCAGCCGTGCTCGTTTGAGTAGGACTCGTAATTTTCTGTTTTCCTTTGCTGCTTTCTTTACAGCTTTCTTTACAGCTTTCTTTTTTTGGTTTCTAGTGTAAGTGTCCCCATTCCAATGAGTGGCTAACCACCCTTAGCCCTCAATATCGAAGAGCATCGGGACAGATAAAATAGCTTTAAATAATTGAAGGTCCTGTTTTTCAGTTTAATTAAATTTCTTAAGGTTTGCCCCAGGTTAACGACGCGTAGGACCGCATAATCGATATGCGGGCTCTATCTCCGTTATCCATACGCAACGCCAAGAGGCCGTGCGTATGGACCGATCACCCTTGGGTAAAGAGAGCTCCGAACAAACCCTCGAGAGAGGAGTGTGACTCTACCGGATTGGGTTCCCCACCCAATAGCGGGGTTCTTAGCGTAATGCGGGCGTTAAGAGAAATCCTTCGTCGGTCTAGCGATCGGTCGAATAGTCTTAGCGTTCAGGTGAGCGATATCCCTAGACCAAGGTGAGCTCATATCTAAGGAACCTCCACGGCCGAGTCTCCGCCTTAAATAATTTGAAATTTAGGATCCCTTTTTATTAAAAGTTATTTTAGTTCAATTCTCTTTTTTATATCATCGCGCTGAGTTCTTCATCGGCTTTCTGCTTTATTTATATTTCCTGCACTTTATTTCCTGTTATTATTATTATGCATTTTTTATATTTTTAGGTCATCTTCTTTTTAAACAACTAAAATATTATAGGTAAAATAATAGGTATTTCAGGGAAAGAGTAGAAATAGCTAGGACAGCCCCGAGAACAATACGACCCCGATATTCCTCCACATGGGAATATCCTGTACTACACGAGATAGGTGCACTTGCCTCCCTCTCCTTAAAACTCGATTCCTAATAAAATAAAACGCTCTTCTTTTTTATAAAATAAAATCACCTCCACTTGTATCATAAATAAGAGTCGTCGTTTTAACCATCAGTTATCAAGACGGGAGAGATGGTAGACGTCCAAGTTCTCGGCTCCTTGCTTATCACGGATCTCTAAGGGTTTGTTTGGCACAGCTCTGGTGGCTGGAAAATCTCTATTCCAGCCGCCAGAGCAGTTTTATATGTGTTTGGGACAGCTCCTTATGAAGAGCTTTTAAAAAATCTGGAGCTGTTTTGCAGCTATTCAGAAATCTCCCCCCCCCCCAGCTTCAGCTTCCGCAAAATAGCTTTCTCTCTCACATGTTTTGGAAATCTAATGGTTTCCTTAGTTGGAACATGCTCAAAGGCTGGACGGCCTGCCTCCGTCGATTCCGAGCTCATGACGGCCTTCCTCCGGCGATTACGAGCCCCCGACGTCCTTCCTCCTGCCATTCCGAGCGCACTTCTGAACAAAACACCCAAACACTCTGTAGCTTTTCAAAACTGCTCCCCAGAGATGTATTTTAAAATAGCTCTTTCCGGAAAGCAGCTTTTCAATCTGCCAGAGCTATCCAAAACAAAGCCTAAGTCAAAATCCTGGAGGAGTAAGACCCAACGAATCAAGAGCAGCTTGGCATCTGTTTTGGAAAAAAAGATATTTGAGGGACGATTGGTCCGTAAAAACGATAATTTTTGAAAGTATAATATAAGGACGGAATTTATCAAACACGAATACTACAGCTAGGAGCTCCTTCTCGATCGTGGTGTAATTTTCCGGTGCAGATGCGAGCGTTTTACTTGCGTAATAGATGGGGTGGAAGTTTTTAGATATGCGGTCACCTAATACGGCTCCCCTCGCGAAACTACTCGCATCGCACATTATCTCAAATGGAAGGCCCCACATAGGAGCTATCATAATGGGTGCGTTAATTAACTTTTCTTTAATTAATTTGAAGACAGAAAGACAAGAGTCATCAAAAATGAATGGGGCGTCTTTTTCTAAGAGATGGGTAAGGGGCTTGGTGATCTTAGAGAAGTCCTTTATGATGCGGCAGTGGAAACAAACGTGACCCAGGAAACTTCTCATAGATTTTATGTTTGTAGGTGGTGGAAGCATCTCGATGACTTCTATCTTCGCAATATCTACCTCAATTCCTCTCGCAGAAATTTTACGATCCAAAACTAACCCTTCCCTCACCATAAAATGGAATTTTTCAAAATTTAGGGCAAGGTAAGTTTCTTCGCATCGTTCTTAGACTTTTTCTAAATTTTACAAACAATTATCAATGGAATCGCCAAACACGGAGAAATCGTCCATAAATACCTCCAAAATGATTTCTACGTACTTGTCAAAGATAGCGAGCATACATTGCTGGAATGTAGCTGGCGCATTGCACAATCCAAACAGCATTCTTTTGTAGTTGAAGGTGCCGGAGGTACAAGTAAATGTAGTTTTATTTTGGTCCTCGGGAGAGATGGGGATTTGAAAATACTCCGAGAGTCCATCGAGAAAACAATAAAAGCTATGGAAGATAATCATTCCATAATCTGATCGATGAACGTCAAAGGAATGTGGTCCTTCCGGGTGGCATCATTAAACTTCCTATAATCTATACACATTTGACATCCCGTCATTGTCCGTGTCGGGATTAATTCGTTATCATCATTACTAACTACTATTATCCCTCCCTTCTTTGGCACTACCTGAACAGGGATAACCCACTTACTATCTGATAAAAGATAGATAATTCCTACATCTAAGAGTTTCATAACCTCGCCCTTAACTACTTCTTTCATGTTCAGGTTTATATGACGCTAAGGTTGTATTGAATTGCGTGAATTATCTTCCATTAAGATTTTGTGAGTGCAGAAAGATGGGCTTATGCCCTTGATATCGAAAATTTTCCAGGTAATAGCTTGGTGATGCTTACGTAGAACTAAAAGAAGTTTTTCATTTTGGACATCCGTGATGTAGGCTGAAACTATAACTGGCAGCTTGGAGTCTTTTTCTTAGAAGGCGTACTTGAGATGTTCAGGAAGTTCTTTAAGTTCTAGGGTAGGGGGTTCTGCATAAGAGGTTTGAGAAATTCTTTCTTTTTCTAATACCATATCTTCATAGATCTTTTTAGACGAAAAATTAAAAGGGGGGAAGCTTGTTGCCAAGGCGGCTTCTTGCAGTAATTCAGTTGGAAGAGTAGAAGAGGAATAAAAATTAGAAAATTCTTTTTCCAAATCAGATAGAAGATAAGAGGATTCTACACTTTCTTCACTTAGGTATAGCAATTCAGTTGGAAAAGAAGAGGAACAAAAATCAGAAAATTCTTTTTCAAATTTTGAAAGACAATAGGAGGATTCATCACTTACGACATCTATGAAAAAACAGGAGTCATCATTTACTAAGGTGTTTTTCATCGAAGTTGTGATAGAGAAAGTCACTTGGTCGTCGCCTACTAAAAGGAAGAGCTTACCATTGCTTACGTCAATGATGGATCGGGAGGTGCCAAGGAAGGGTCGACCAAGGATCAGGGGAACCTCGACATCTCCTTCGATGTCCAAAATGACAAAGACCACTGGGTAGATGAAGTTATCGACTTTAACTAAGACATCCTCCACGATTCCTAACGGGTACATGACGGATCTAGCGTCGAGCTTGATACTCATGTGTGGGGGGTTGAGGATACAAATTCTTGACTTTTTAAACAAAGAGAGGGGCATCATATTAATACTCGCACCTAAGTCGGCTAATGCATTCTTGACAAAAAGATCACCAACGACACACGGAATAGAAAAACTACCCGGGTCACTAATTTTCTTTTGTAAGACGTTTGTCAAAACCGCAGAGCACTCGACATTTAACGTGACGTGCGAAAAGTTCTCTAACTTCTTCTTGTTGGTCAGGAGGTCCTTAAGGTACTTGGCGTACTTCGACATCTAGGAAATCGCTTCATGGAAGGGCCGATTTATGTGGATTTGCTTAAACATCTTTAAGAAACGAGAGTATTGATCGTCCTGACATTGTTTATTAAGTTCGAAAGGGTAAGGTGGATTTTGATTATTTTTACAGATGGATGGTGGAGTGAGATATTTTTCTAAAATAGGGGTGATAAGTTCTTCAATAGAGGGTGGAATTTTTAAAATGGGAGCGGAGCTTTGATTTTTTTAGAGTGGGGGAGGAGCTTGCCTCTGGCTCTTCACTTACCATTCCGGGAACTTGCTTCCCACTCCAAAGAGTTATAGCTTTCGCTTGCTCACTCGGGTTGGGCTCGGTATTGGAAGGAAGAGACCCTATGGGTCGCTCAGAAATTATTTTAGCGAGCTGTCCTACTTGATTTTCAAGACTTTTAACGCTTTAAGTTAAAGTTCTTATCGTAGCGTCATTTGTGGTGATATATTTAGAAAGTAAATCCTCCAAGCTTTGACATTTTGGAAAGTTTTGGAGTGGTGGTGGTGCAGAAAAATAGTTTTTGGGTGGCGGGCACATCGCATTCGAAAGATTACTTCAAGAAAAATTAGTGTGATTTCTTAAAGTAGGATTATAACTATTCGGAAAATTAAACAAGGAGGATGAAAATTCGCCGCAGAAAATTTATTAAAAGCATTTCTAGGCATATTTTTAACAAAATCTAATTGTTCTGGGGTAGGAGTTGCAGATTCCCATACCTGAGGGGAGGAGATAGTAGTCATCTCAGTTATCTTTTTGGTTAATATTTCAACTTATAGAGCGAGTTGGGAGACATTGTCCACTTCAAAGATACCTGCAGGTTGGTTTGGGCGGGACCATGGCACATTCCACTGATAAGTATTCATGTCCATGTCCTCGAAAAGATCAAGAGCTGCTTCCGGGGTCTTATGGTTAAAGTACCACCAGAAGCTGCCTCTATCATTTGCTTTGTATTTCCATTTAGCCCATTATAAAACTTCTGCACATGTAACCATTCAGGTACCGCATGATGTGGGCATCGTCTTAATAATTCTTTAAATCTTTCCCAGGTTTCGTATAAAGTTTCAGAGTCTATTTCTCCAAAAGAGGAAATGTCGTTCCTAAGTTTTGCAGTTTTAGCTGGCGAAAAATACTTCGCCAAATTTTTTTCAGTTAATTCATTCCAGGTTGTGATGTTGTTTTTAGGTAGAGTGTTCAGCCACTACTTAGCCTTAGTTCTAAGAGAGAAGGGAAATAATCTTAGCCTAATAACATCATTTGTAACACAATTTATTATGAAGGTGTCACAAATTTCAAGAAAGCTTGTTACATGTGCGTTCAGATCTTCATCTTGAAGTCCGCAAAATTAAACATACTGCTGCACCATTTGAATTATGCTAGGTTTTAATTCGAAGTTATTATTTTCTATAGTAGGGGGACTATGCTAGATTCTGTACCCTCGAGATTTGGCATTGCATAATATGACATAGTTCTTTGCAAGGCTTCATCTACGTTGGGTTCTTCCATTCTTAGAGTAGAGAATGACTCGGAGTCCTCAACCAACACTTGGATAGTAGGACCTTGAAATCGCGATCTTCTCTGAAGAGTACGCTCAATTTCGTGGTCCAAGTCGAAAATAACCGATGGCCTCCCACGGGTCATGCACTAAAATAAGAAAAGAGAAGAAAGAGAAATAAAATAAACTAGAAAGAAAAGCTATATTTTTTTTGAAATAGAATTATTTAATAGATTAACTCCCGAACTTCCCACGAATACCCGGTGAAGGTTTTGCAAGGTACTAGAAAAGATAGCGGCACTTAAAGCCGCTTTGAACTTTTCGAGAGAATTAGGTGGCAAAGAAAAATTATGAAGTGGGTTACTATTAAGAGCGCTAATAAATTTTTTTTGATTTTAAAATTTTTAAGAAAGAGGATGAGAAAGAGAAGATATAAAATTAATAGGTTCGTGTTTTCAATATATAAACGAAAGAGGCTACCCCCCCCCCCCCCCCCCCCCCCCCCCCGACAACGGTGCCAAAAACTTGGTGGTCGCTTAGCTTCGAAGAAAATAAAAGAAACCGAATTAGCAATCTAATGAGGCAAGTATACCTATCGAACTGTAGATAGGGGACACAAGTGTCGTGTTGAAATCCGGGAACTGTTGAGTACACTTACTCACACGAAGACTATTAATTTATCGACGAAAAATTTATGGTTTAGAGAAACTAATTGAAATAAAGAAAATAAAGCTATGCTAGAATGAGAACTACTGCAGTTAATTAAATAGCAAATAGAAGTGATTACAACGAAGTGCTAAAACTATGAAATGGAAATGCACTCGATCAAGAATCACCTCGGCTAAAGTCGACTAAGAAATGCGATAAAAACATTAACTTAATATGGTAAAGGTCCTTGACCGTGGAGGTTCCTAAAGCTTGAACATGATTCTCTCGAAGTCATGCCCAACTGAGTTTAGGAAGGTCCGACCGAATCTCGTCTAAATCAGAGTCCCAAAGCTCGCTTTACTCGGTGAACCCCACTATTGGATTTTACTCCAATCAGGGAGATTTGGACGTCTGCCTCTCTCGATGGGTGCGTACAACTCCCTTTACTCTTGAACGCTCAGTTCAAACTATCAGCCTCTCGGCTAGCCAAGAATGAAAGCAAAGGTGGAGTACAATGAGGGTTAGTTAATCATAATGGGGTGGAGGAGGGGGATGAGTAGTAAAACATAGTAATAACACAAGTAATAAAGGAGAGAAAACAACACTTTTATTAATATTGAAAGAGGGCTATAATTTAGAAATGAAAAAATTACAAGTGCATGAAATTAAAATCCCAATCTAGCCCTACATTTATCAACTAGAACAAGTGCATAAACTACACTAAAAACAAATACAACAAAAGCATTAAGCTAGGGTTAAAAAGATTACAAAAAGAGAAAGAGAGAGGGAGAGGGAAGAACACTAAAAAACAAGAAACAAAGGGGCAGCACCTCTCCTCTCAACCCAAGATTTCTGAAATGGAAGAGGAGGTCTTAATTTATAGGAAATGTTTACAGGTTTGTCACTCCCTGCGACACGCCCTAGGGGGGGCATGTCAGGGGGCATGACAGGTACGGGGTCAAACTCGGGCTCTAAATTCTGGCAGGAAGGATGATTGCTTTTGTACGTCGGTGGAAACGCCCTTGGTCACGCCCATGTAGGGGGTCATGACACGCACGTCGCGTCGAAATCATTGGTCAGAAATTTGTAAGTCATCAGAAAAGGAGGGGTCACGCCCTGTCTTACGCCTGTGACAGGGAGCGTGACAGTACTGTTGGCATGCTGAGTAGAAATGGAATTTAATGTGGCGGCAGGCTTCGGGCAGAGGGAGACACTCCCAGTGTCACGCCCGGGGACACGCCTGGGGAGGGCGTGTTAGAGGGGCGTGACAGCCGTTTTTCCTGGTATTTTTCTCAATCAGTAAGCTTCATCGGGATCGATTGACACACCCTGTGACACACCCAGGGAGGGCGTGACAGGGGGGAGTGTAAGGTCATTTTTGGATAAACATCTAGAAATCTGCAAAAAGAGAAGAAAATGTTAGTGACAATAATATTTACATAAAAAAATAAAAAAATAAACTAATAAGACAAGATTAACGCCTACAAAACTAGAAAATATGATAATAGTTTAGGCTACAAAACGTTTTAATCACCTGTGCCATGGTGAAATGTAAGACACCCCTCCCAGAACACAGAACACGAAACGAGAAGGGTCTTTTGACCAGAACAGCCGTCATGCAGTAACACTAGCACTTGGACTAGTCTGTACCACAAGACACCTATTCTGCTGGCTACTACCAATATCATTCATTACCAACCTAACCAGAAAATAGAATAGAAGTTAAATCCACACCAAGCATATAGTCCATAAGATAACAACAGTAGAGAAGCTACAACAAGCTTCTAATATCAGAGTACGTAAATAGTTTTCCCAAAAATAGGTACAACAAAACCTCTCACACTCACATCAATAATCGACGGTGGCGACAGTATCGTCCCCTCAGGCCCTGTCGTCCTGGCCTGGCTATCTGGCTTCTTAACCTGCTGCTCCACCTACGGGGTTTCCTCATAAAAAGGAATACGTAGCAACCATTAGTCATAAAGACAAAGTGGCTTCACATCCTCTCCCCCGATGACTCCTCGGCACCGAGCGGAGAAAGGAATATGGTACAATATGTTGGGTATTGTATCCACAATTACCTGGATTTGAGGAAGCCTCCTATCAAGCTAAGATGAATTCACTATGTATTTGATGAATTTCTTCTAGTTGTGCTTGCAGCAATTCATTGCTAAGTACACACCAATGTCAGGGTACAGTGGGTCAATATACACGGTCTGCGCGACGTAATTCCTCATTGAGCAGATCAGTGTGTTGGCCTACGTGTACTCTCTCTATTGGGGTGTACTTAATTCCAAGCACAGGGTCATGAAAGATCAAGAGCAGACAAGGAGCAAGGATGGGCCAAAGACCAGCTCACGGGTGGAAAGACGAGAAATCGTCTAAGTCCAAATTGTCGAGAATCACTAGCTGATTCTCGCCGGTTGGTGCCGGCTGACTCAACATCGCCAGAAATTTCTCTAAGGCAGAATCGTCGAGAATCACCAAGTGATTCTCGCCGATTCATCAAGAATGACTTTGCATTCTCGACGATTCGGCGAGAATCAAGTGTGATTCCCGCTGATTCTCCCCGGCTACTTCCTGTGCAGCCAGAATTCGACCTAATTCGGCGAGAATCGTAGGTGATTCTCGCCGATTCGTCGGGAATCACCTATGATTCTCGCCGAATTTGACTTGGGCAAATTTCCGACACTTCCTGGACCGGTCCAGGTTTTCAGCGGTATTTCGAACCGGACTTAGATCAAATTGCTGGTGGGGCCCACAACGGTCATCTTTATGACCTAATGTATAAATATACAGGCATGTGTGAACAGTAAAGTACACAACACACGCGAATTCAAAAAGGACTGCCGCCGTCGAGCCCTAGCTCTCGATCTTGCTCCGCCGATCATCTCCGCCGCCGCTCGTGCAGTAGTCACCGTAGTCGATCTCGATCTCCTCCAGATCCCCGGTGATAGAAGCCAAGTCGTGCACAGCGTCTCACGCGTCTAACCAGAGATCTTTTGTCTCTTGATTTGAGATAGGCAAATCCATCCCCGTCCGAATCGATCGAGACGATTGATCCTAGTGTGACCATTGGAAGACCTTGCCAACTTCTCTATGAAGATTGAATCTCCAGTGCATCGCTGCTGTTTTCAGTTGCCGCCGCCAACACCGAGAGCCTTGCCGCCGCCCTCTACCGCCGCCGGTCTCGGGGAGATTTTCTCCAAGAAAGATCAAGGGTTGTGGACTTTTTGTTGCCTACAAGAACAAGTAGTCTAACGAAAAGGGACACCTAGATCTTCAAGTTGTTTGTACCTCTTATACACTTCAATTTCTTTTTCATTGTAAAGGAACATTTGGTTCCTAGTTGTAGGGTTGGGTGCAACCCGTATTGTGGGAGTGTTGACTCCTACGTGTGGAAGGGTTCCTTCCGATAGTACAAGAATTGGATTTCAATCCTGTTGGTGAAGTGACCGAGTTGTCCCTGGATTGGGAGATAGGTCGAAGGGGGAAAGTGGACGTACCCAAATCGGGGAACCACTATAAATTGCCCGTGTTATTTTCTGTGATGTGTGGTTTTGTTTTGATTCTGCAGGTACAATTTTAATTCCACAAATACGCTGCAAGTCACCTATCCCCCCCCCATAGGTGAAGGTAGTTGACACTAGGTGGACTTTCAAGTGGTATCATAGGGAGGTTACCCATCAAAAAGGTTCACTCCTTGAGTAGAATCCTGCCACCTGTGTCAACAAGGATGGAGCTGGAATATGATATCCCTCCGCTTAGACTCCCTACGTGCACAAAGGAATATTACCCCATCTGGAAGATGAGGGTATCTTTTTACTTGGAGGCCGTTGACCCGCAAACATCTATCATCCTGGAAGAGGGTCCAATCATTCCTATGAAGACCTCCTGCTCTAGAAAGGGTCTTCAAACACCTATGGATGTCTCTGAGATGTCAGAGCTTGACCTCTCCTTATTCAACCTGGATAAAGAGATCCCTAGAATCATCATGGAAGTCTGGACTGGACCTTTTCGATCAAGACTGGAAAGGTCTAGGACAACCCAGTCCCTATGGCAGACAATATCAGACCTCATGGAGGGATCAGTATCTGCTAAAACAAGTTGCCAGCGAGAGGATGAGGCTTATGTGGGGATCAGCATTTCAGAAGATGACAGTGATGACCAATCTCTCTATATCAGGGCTCCAGTATCCTTATCAGAGACTGAGGAGGAAGTCGAGGAAGACTGCTCTGATGAAGATGACGCAGCTGTCCCTTTCAATCTGAACGTTACCTCAGAACAGCTAAACCAGGAGCAGGTAACTCCTTCATCTTGCCCCTCTCCCTCTGAAACTCCTGAAGAAAGGAATGGTTCAGAGGATAGCCCCTCTGGTGTTGCCCAGGATAAGGAATGCCCTACTCCATGGCTTGAAACACCTAGCTCCCTTGAGTGTGCTCTTCAGAAAAGCAACTAACTTGTTGGGGAGCATGCTCTGGAGATTGCTGGATTGAAGATCTTGATGGATCACCAATTGGAATCTATCAAGAAAAAGGACGCTCAAATCTCAGATCTAGAGAGTCGTCTAGAAAATGAGAAAAGGATAGTATCGAACTTCTCCAAGGTTGATGCTATCAAAAGAAAGGAAGAAAATGGGTGGATCTCCCGTATTATTAAGTCTTGGAGAAATGGGGAAACGGTATTCTGTCCCCCCATCTCAGGCAGGGAAAGTACTCATCATGCCTTCAGGTATGACCACAGGAATAATCGTGGTCACTGCAAGGATGATTTGCCCTCATATGGAGGCACCCATAATGCAAGGGCTGTCATGGCCACCCAGAAGAGAATACCTCAGGCTTCCACCAAGCCCTTTGTATTCTCGACCACATCCCCAACTCGTCATGAATCTGCCAGTATCTGCTCACAATGCGCCTCTCACCTCCCTAGGACTCAGGAAAGGGGGGTTAGAAATCATGTTGTTGGGACTCATGGGGTCCTTGGAAGGGGGCTGACTAAAAGGAAGGCACCACCTCCCAAGCCTCATGACCCCTGCCATATGCATTCTTTCCACCCTTCCAATAGTCACGGTGGAAGAGACAACTCTGTTAGCATATCCGGTTCTATCCCATTTAGACCTAGAACTTTGACTACCTCATTCACCCGTTCAGGTCACAAACGGCGATACAACATTCATGAATATTGGTGTTGTGGCAAAGTGGGTCATTTTGCCATAGATTGTTGGCACAACTCTTCTGTGTCAAAGGCAAGGGGACTTCCACATCCTTGAGACAATGTTAGTCCTCCCACCAGGATTCTTGAGGGGAGGCACTCCAGTTATTATGCTAACAGGAACCTAGGACCCAATACTTATTGGGTTCCTAAGGCAAGGTAACTTTTTCCTGCAGGGTGGTCTGGGTTCCCGCAATCCTGATGGGAACCGGACAGGAGATGCTCCAAGAATGATGTGGAAAAAGTGTCGAGAATGGGAGCAGTACCATCATTACAGGCACATGCATACTGACCTCCTGATATACTCTGCGCTGATGATGTGAATGTTACATCTTGTTATCACAGGTAACTGCAATTAGCCTTAAATGTTTGAGCCATAAAGCATAAACAATTCCATATATGTATATATGTATGTTGACATATCCACACTTAATAATGAATTCACTTCTTTTGACATTAGATGGTCATATCGAAAAATTATTCACGTATGCTCAGTCACTTAGGGAAGGAGTATAAGTATAAGATAACCTTCAGTTACATTAGTACTGATTAGTTTGACATTTTCAGCCATAAGTCCGCCCTCAAAAATTTTGAACCCCTTGGTTGGATTAAGAAACAATTATGCCTATTAAGACTTTCCTACCCTTGACAACGACATAAATTTGGAATCTCAGCGATTTCCCTCAAACCAAATTCCGCCAATCCCGACGATCAATATTCAACTATTGCAGTTTCCGTCGAACAAAGCCTTCAGACATAAATATAAATAAACCCGCTTATAACATCGAACCTAAATCCCGCCGACCCTTCAAATTCCGTCGTTCGCCGAGACCCTGTCCAAGCTCCGTCGAAATCCCTTCGACTTCTCCTCCCAGCGGGTTCCTCCTTCGGCACTTCGTGGTGACCTAACGACACCTCCTGAAGACTTCCTCTTGCAACCAGGAACTCGTCCAAGCTTCGCCTCGGATCAACTCGCCGTCTCTCTGGTAAAGCAGCCGGAACTTTCTCTGCCTCTCCTCACTAGGTAATCTCCATCTTGTCCCTTACCGTGACTTGAGCTTAGTGTAGATTTTGTTCTCCCTCTCTTGGTTTCAGAGATCCTTAGACTTGGAAATTGGTATTCCCTTTCTTCCTAGTTTGCTATGGCCGCACGGACTACTGCAGGCCTGATCACTGGATGCGAGCTAGTGAGAACAGGATTCTCCCAGGCCTCGGACGAGTTCCGGAACATAATCATTATGATCGAGGAAGCGGGACTGACATTCGTGCTGGAGCACCCGTGCAAGATCTTGGATAAGGAAGTATTGGAGTTCTTTACAACTGCCAAGCTCCGTCACGAAGACACTTCCATCAAGAGCAAGGTTACTGGGAAGAAGATCAAGTTATCCGCCAGGAAACTGACCCAATGCCTGCGGCTCTCCTGTTGTGAGGAAGAAGATTACCTGGAGGACGAGGATAGAGCAAGGACCCTATCCTTCTGTAGACTGGCCAGGGGGACCAGGTCAACCAAAAGGAAAGACAAGAACGAGGAGGGAAAATTGCTGTCTGACATCATTGGGAAGGCTCTAATCTGCAAACCTGGATCCCACGACCATATTTCAGGGGAAATGTTCAAGATTCTGGTGGCGATCGTCTGCCGAAAGCGGTTCAATTGGGGAGCCATGCTCTTTGAAAGAATTAAAGACACACTCTGAACCGCCAGCTTCGGCAGAATCATCAGCCTCTATCTGAATCAGCTGGACGGAGATACATTTGACATGAGCAAAGGAGTGCCTCTGCACTATTTGAAAAAGATGGATGTAAGCATATTCGACCGGTGGGAGCGTCGAATAGGGCAGGTTGTCAGGGAAATAGACCAAGAGGAAGCATCTCCGGCCGAGGACACCAGTGCTCCTGCACATTCTACGGCAGCACCCAGTGAAGTTCCTGACGCACTGATTGCAGGAACTGAGGGGGAGCCTGTACTCTCTTCTGCAAACATCATATCTGATATTTCTTAGATAGCTAAAGATGTTGTGGAAACTGTGCAAGAAGACGGTGAGGAGGTGGTGGCAGATGAAGTGGCAGATGTCGAGGAGGAAGAGGAAGGTGAGGAAGATATGAATTACCTGGGAGATGAGGTGGATGATGAGGAGGAGGAGGAAGAAGTAGAGGAAGATATGCACAACTCTGCAAATAAGCCTGAGCACTTGGAGACTGAGATGGAGGAAGGAGTAATTGAGAGGGAGAAAGTGGTGGATCCTCGGGAGGATGCTGCTGTTTCATCTGAGGAACAAGCTCCTGAGAGGTCGGATGCAGGAATGGAGGGGGAGCCCTCTCAGCAACCCTCTATTCTCCCTGTGGACTCTATTCTAGTGTCCAGCTCTCCCAGTGCTTCTGCTGGGGAGCCTGACCAGGGTCTGCCTGCAGCTCCTCCACTTCAAGCAAACATAGCAAATCACACTGTTAATTTTGTCCAAGGGATGCCGGATGAGCTTAAGGATACGTTTGAGAAATCCCACAACAAAGTGCTAAAGAGACTGAAGGACTCGGAGGATCTCATGCTCAAGAATATGGTTCAGATAAACCATAAACTAGATGTGATGGAGAAGAAATTTGATGAAAAATATACAGAGGCAGGCACAGCATTATCTCTTCTCATGAAAGGACTGAAGAAGAATACTGACAACCTGACAGTAGTCAATAAAAATGTTCATGCTGTGGCACAGAACATACAACAATTTGATGCCAACATGGTAACGCTGAACGCAAATCAGAAAACTCTGCTGAACGAATTCAGTAAAACTGTGAAGCACATTGATGCATCTCTGCATTCCTATGCAAACTCTATAGCCGCCGAAGCCAAAAAGGGGGAGGAAGCGTATAACGCTAAGATGGCGGGGCTTCAAGAGTTAGTAATTCTAAACTTCGATCAGACTAATAGGTATGCCTTTCAAAACTAAGAAATCATAACTGCACCTTTAATCAAGTTAATAAATAATAATTGACAAATACAAATTCAATAATTCGAATAGGTACATGTTTGAAACGGCTCACTGGCTGGTAACTAAGGCATCGGGAATACATGTTCCTGTTGCTCCGCCTGAGGATGTGGGTCCTGCTGGTACTACTGCGGGTGAAATAAGGACTGAAGAAGTACCAATGAGCGAAGCCGAGTAAACAAAGCTGCTGAAAGGGCTGAACGAAGAAGCTGGTTTGATCAAGAGGCCCTAGCAAAAGCCAGGAACAAGAGAAAAATTCAAGAAGGGACATCTAGGGAAACGCAAGATGAAAAGAAGATCAGATTGAATGAGGATGATGTGAGGAACGAAAAATGGAGGCCTGTATCAAAGAGTATTATCTTGGACACATTTTTGTTACAGCAGAGGGGGCAAATAAATCGAAATGATGTATATAGTCAGTACGAATGGGAGCGGCATAAAGAATTTGAAGCTAAACGTAACATATTTTTCAGGAACAACACCGTGGCAGATAAAGCCCCTCCTCCGAGATACTATCCAAAGCCCAAGGAGTATCTTGAGCGACAAAGCAGAAAGTTATTAGCTCAGCAACTTAAAGAAGACATAGCTAAGGATAAAGATCTTTAGGATGTTAGCTTTTGTAGTTATCACATTTAAACTTTCCTTATCATGTAATCATGTGAACATTTCTGTGTGGATATTCATATTTATATATACATGTGTGTGGTTTATTAATTGACTCTCACATTGATCTGATTATGTTTATTGTTCACTCTTTTGGTTAATGCATATTTTATCTTGAGTGTTGAAATTCATCATAGCTTAGTAGGATTTTGGCTTCGTCAAATAGGGGGAGATTGTTGGGTATTATATCCACAATTACCTGGATTTGAGGAAACCTCCTATCAAGCTAAGATGAATTCACTATGTATTTGATGAATTTCTTCTAGTTGTGCTTGCAGCTATTCATTTCTAAGTACACACCAATGTCAGGGTGCAGTGGGTCAATATACACGGGTCTGTGCGACGTAATCCCTCGTTGAGCTGATCAGTGTGTTGGCCTACGTGTACTCTCTCTATTGGGGTGTACTTCATTCCAAGCACAGGGTCATGAAAGATCAAGAGCAGACAAGGAGCAAGGATGGGCCAAAGACCAGCTCACGGGTGGAAAGACGAGAAATCGTCTAAGTCCAAATCATCGAGAATCACTAGCTGATTCTCGCCGGTTGGTGCCGGCTGACTCAATGCCGCCAGAAATTTCTCTAAGGCAGAATCGTCGAGAATCACCAAGTGATTCTCGCTGATTCGTCGAGAATGACTTTGCATTCTCGACGATTCGGCGAGAATCAAGTGTGATTCCCGCTGATTCTCCCCGGCTACTTCCTGTGCAGCCAGAATTCGACCAAGTAGAATTCGGCGAGAATCGTAGGTGATTCTCGCCGAATCGTAGAGAATCACCTACGATTCTCGCCGAATTTGACTTGGCAAATTTCCGGCACTTCCTGGACCGGTCCAGGTTTCCAGCGGTATTTCGAACCGGACTTAGATCTTATTGCTGGTGGGGCCCACAACGGTCATCTTTATGACCTAATGTATAAATATACAGGCATGTGTGAACAGTAAAATACACAACACACGCGAATTCAAAAAGGACAGCCGCCGTCGATCCCTAGCTCTCGATCTTGCTCCGCCGATCGTCTTCACCGCCGTTCGTGCAGTAGTCACCGTAGTCGATCTCGATCTCCTCCAGATCCCCGGTGATAGAAGCCAAGTCGTGCACAGCGTCTCACGCGTCTAACCAGAGATCTTTTGTCTCTTGATTTGAGATAGGGAAATCCATCCCCGTCCGAATTGATCGAGACGATTGATCCTAGTGTGACCGTTGGAAGACCTTGCCAACTTTGCTAAGAAGATTGAATCTCCAGTGCATCGCTGCTGTTTTCAGTTGCCGCCTCCAACACCGAGAGCCTTGCCGCCGCCCTCTGCCGCCGCCGGTCTCGGGGAGATTTTCTCCAAGAAAAATCAAGGGTTGTGGACTTTTCGTTGCCTACAAGAACAAGTAGTCTAACGAAAAGGGACACCTAGATCTTCAAGTTGTTTGTACCTCTTATACACTTCAATTTATTTTTCATTATAAAGGAACATTTGGTTCCTAGTTGTAGGGTTGGGTGCAACCCATGTTGTGGGAGTGTTGACTCCTACGTGTGGAAGGGTTCCTTCCGATAGTGCAAGGATTGGATTTCAATCCTGTTGGTGAAGTGACCGAGTCGTCCCTGGATTGGGAGATAGGTCGAAGGGGGAAAGTGGACGTACCCAAATCGGTGAACCACTATAAATTGCCCGTGTTATTTTCTGTGCTGTGTGGTTTGTTTTGATTCTGCAGGTACAATTTTAATTCCGCAAATACGCTGCAAGTCACCTATCCCCCCCCATAGGTGAAGGTAGTTGACACTAGGTGGACTTTCACAATATATATAAACATAGGTACAAGCTGGTGGTATATCACTATGTATATAAAGCAGTATATAAACAAGTAACTTGTAGTTCTAGCATTTCTACCATCTACAACAGCATATGAGTAATGATATAACAGAAGGCAACTCAACTTATATGAATGCCAATACAAACTTATAAGTTGAGGATCGTTCAGCAGTAAGTAACTCATCGTATAGGAGTTCACGCACAAACTTATACGATGAGGATCTTGTGTATGTAATGAGGTGTAATGGCATGTATGGAATGCAATTACTCACCCATGATTACGCAGATGCAATTGCTATGTCGATACAGACTTGCACTTCCCACTTTTCGAGCAGGTAGCTAACCTCTCAGGCATCATGCGTCGTGACCAGATGGTGATAATAGAGCAGGCATCTCCACTACTAAGTCTGTCTCCACACTACCTGGCCTAGGCCTTTATATGCCTCAATGCTAAGAACACAACAGCGGAGCTCACATGTGTACTACGACTCAGCGGGTGTCTCGGGTTAATGTGCACCGAGATCCTTGCCCAGAACTGGCCTAAGGTGTGATACGAAAGGATCCCCGTAAATGAGCACGGGGACCAAGCCCAACCGTTCATATGGCAGGGAAGGAGCCTCGGGACATGAACACCGAGGACCAATCCAACCCGCCCAAGGTCTAGCTATAAACTCCAATCGATGTGATGATTGGCGAGCCCGTAAACCTGCCACACTTTCCATAACCTGGGATTACGAGACCACGTGTCGACTCACACCACATGCATTATATACACATAGTGATACAAAAGGAGCCTCAGAAACGAGCAGGAGGACCAAGCCCAACCGACCACTTGGCACGGAAGGAGCCTCGGGACATGAACACTAAGGACCAAGACCAACCGTCAAATTTTTTACTCTTCTCATGACACCAACAACAATTATTCTACCAACCTAATTACTCATGATCACATGTGTTACTCATCCGATAATCAACACACTAGTTCATATCAATCAATACTGAGCAATTACCCAAGCTCTAGTAATCATTGTAATTAAATGACTAAATAGCATTCGTTCACTAATCCCAACCAAGTTGTTTCGCTCAACCGCATATCATTCACCCTTTATTTACGTGGGGTCTATTCCAATACTATCATCATGCATTTAATTATCACAGTGTATATATAATGATTTTCCAACAGCTTAATGTCGGATTATTACAAGACCTCCTCTAAGTCCCAATTAATTTATATAACTAACCCAGGAATTTAGGTGCAAAATCCTACTGGATAGCAACTTCAACCGAAGGTTCCCGTGGCTATAGGAATTCGGTGAGTGCGTGTAACACCTCGATGGAAAGGTCCTTCCATGGGCTACAACTTTCATGTTCAGTCCGAAACCCAAATCGGACTGTATCCCACATGATATTGGCTCCAAAGCCTGTTGCGTACAAAATATAATTTTTGCACGCTTAGTCTGACAGCCCTGTACTCTGTTCAGACATTCCCGTGGCTACTAACTTCACCCGAAGGCATGTAACCACTCATCAGAAAGGTAATTCCAAGTGCTATGACTCTCGTGTTTAGTCGAAATCCAAGACCTGACCATATCTACCTTAAGATAGAGAAGAAGGTCGCTGCGTACATAACACAGATTTATGCACGCATCTTGAGGTGAAATGAACGACATCAGTTCATCTTCCTCTTTGAGCCAATCCTCCTCAAATCACAACCAAAAGTTCCTCCACCCTTATTCACCATCTTAAGGTCATTCCTATTAACGAATCCACCCCCATCATCACTTTGAAGAAGGGGAGGTTGGCCCTCCTAGAAACCTTCATCTCACACATCAAGACTCATTTGAGTCGATGTCTCGCCTAAGGATAACTATGGATCTAGAACCAAGGAAGAGGGGAGGAAGCTCACCTCATTTCCAACGGTTCCGCCATTTCCGGCCATGGATCTTGTCATCCTTCTCGTTGGCATCGTTTTTACCTTGATGGTAGTGGTGTTTCCTCATGGGGTTGGTTGGCTCCAGCAAGATCTATCTCCTTCAGAAGTTCCTCTCCATAAAATTGGGTTTGGAAGAGAATAAGATTGCTAGGGTTTATTTTTCTCTTTTATACAGAAGTGACACGGGTAGGGACACATACAGAAGTGACACGGGTAGGGACACAACTGTGTCCTTACCCATGTTCTGCACTAAGAAACGTCATCAACAGTTTGATTATCGTTTCGTGCTCATACACGGGTACTGACACGCCCGTGTCTGTACCCGTATCTAGGTGACACGGCCGTGCCTCTTGTCGTGTTGATACCCGTGTCCTACTCAGGACACTTCTCATTTTGCTTGCCTTTGAGCACACGGGTAGGGACACACCCATCTCTCTACCCATGTCCTTATCTGGTCAGCCATGTCTGCCACTCAATGCCATGCTACTCAAAGCCATGGCACTCAACGACATGGCACACGGGTAGGGACACGCCTGTGTCTATACCCGTGTTCTCCTCGTGACAGTCCACTTAATGCTCTGCCACTCAAAGCCATGGCACTTAACGATACGGCACAAGGGTAGGGACATGCCCGTGTCTCTACTCGTGTCCTCCTCAGGATAGTCCACTCAACGCCATGCCAAAATCACTCAATGCCACGGTCACTCAATGTCACAAAACATGGGTAGGGATACGCCCGTGTCCCTACCCGTGTCATACTCAACACAGGTACTCAACTTATTTCCTATTCCCCACGAGTGTGCTCCTGATCGCCTGCACCTCTTGAGCCTAAATAAGCTCTCCTAACTTCAAAAGCACGCATAAGGGGCCTAACGCGAATCGGGTCATTACAAATCCTATAAACAAAATAAAAGATTTTGTCCCCGAAATCATATTAAGGCTACGGGGAGAGAAAAACATAAAATATACATGAATTAAAACATGCTTTAAAAGGTTAACTTGATGAAATAGCTCCGAGTAGCGCATTTGCATCAAGTCCACTGGCTCCAACGTAAACTCCTCTTTCCCATGATTGGACCACATCACTTTTACTAGAGGAACACTTTTGCGGCGCAAAATTCTCTTCTCGCTGTCTACTATTCGCACCGGCTCTAGTCGCACTGACCTATCAGTAGCAACTGCTGCGTCAGTGGTTAGGACATATTATTCGGACCTCAACAACGCCTTTTGGAGCGATGACACATGGAATACGTCATGAAGGTTCTCTAGCTCCGGCGGTAACTCCAACCGATAGGCCAAAGGGCCAATCGTTTCCAATATGGCGTAGGGCCCAAAATACCTTGGGTTGAGCTTCTTCACCCCGCGTACCCGAGATACTTCAAGCATCGGCCTGATCTTCAGAAATACCTTGTCACCCACTAGAATTTCCACAATTCGGTGTTTTGCATCATAATACTTTGTGTGGCGACTTTGAGCCTTGAGCATGCGGTCCCGTATTAGTCTCACAGTCGCATCAGTATCATCTATGTATTCAACTCCCAAAGCCTTCAGATCTTCATTCTGCACCCAAGACAAGGGCGTTCTATGCCTTCTTCCATAAAGGGCTTCATGGGGCGCCATCCCGATGCTAGCTTGATGGTTATTATTGTATGAGAATTCTACCAAGGGTAGGAGCCTTTCCCACAGCTCTCCTCTATCCAACACACATAACCTCAATAAGTCTTCCAATGTCCGGATAGTCCTTTAAGATTTCCTGTCGGTCTGAGGGTGAAACGCTGTACTAAAGGTAAGACGCAAAACCAAATATGCAGACACATCTTTCCATTCCCTAGAGGTAAACCAACCTCCCAGTCAGAAACGATTGTCTTTGGCACGCCATGATACAGTACGAATTGTTCCACAAAAAGGCTTACCAAAACATCCATGTGTGCTTCCTTCTTCATAGGTATGAACCGGGCTACCTTCGTCAAGAGATCAACGATTACCCATATCGAATCATTCCCTGAGCGGGAGCGAGGCAAACTGTGGACGAAGTCCATGGAGACATCCTTGAACTTCCACTCGGTGATCGGCAATGACTGCAATAATCAACCGAGGCTCCTAAATTCTGCCTTCACTCTTGTATAGGCCTCGCAATGCGTAACAAAATACCTGATGTCTTTATTCATCCCCGGCTAACACATGGTCTTCCGCAAGTCAGCGTACATCTTAGCAATTCCAGGATGCACAGAATACTGAGAGCAGTGTGCCTCTCTCATGATATCTTCCCGAATTTTACCTCCCTTGGGAATGTAAAGCCGGCCACGGAAATGAACAAGGCCATCCTTTATAGAGTGCTCGTTGTTTGTCCCATCTTCAATTGACTTTATTGTCGGGGCCAGAGCCTCATAACTTCCCTGCTCTGCCTGAATCCTGTCACGAACATCGCACACTATGCTAGTCGTGGTCAAGTATTCTGTTACCCGTCCGGTTGATCCTTATACACCAAAGTGATCTCCATCTCCTCAAGCATCCGAGCTAACTCCATATACATCAATCGGGACTCGGGGCTAGTTTGCGGTACCTTCATGCCCAAAGCATCGGCTATAGAATTTACTTTTTCGAGGTGGTAATTAAGGGTGTATTTATAATCGCACAAAAACTCCAACCACCGCCGCTGTCTTAAATTAAATTCCTTTTAGGTATGGACGTACTTTAAGTTCTTATGATCTGAGAAGATTTCGCAGTGTACGCCGTATAGGTAGTGCCTCTAAATTTTCAAGTCGAACACTACTGCTCCCAGCTCCAAATCATGTACTGGATAGTTGATTTTTTGCTTCTTTAGTTGTCTTGAAGCATAGGCGATCATATGCTCGTGCTGCATCAATACCGCTCCCATTCCTTGATATGATGCGTTCGTGTAAGCTTGAAATCCTTCCTTCCAGGATTGAAGGTCTAGGATGGGTGCGGATGTAAGTCTCTCCTTTAGTTCTTGGAACGCAGCTTCACATTGTGGTGTCCACTCATACGGTACACCTTTCTTTTTTAGGGAGCTAAGAGGAAGAGCAATCTTTGAGAATCCCTTTATGAACTTGCGGTAGTACCCGACAAGTCCAAGGAAGCTTCGCATGTCGGCCGCTGACTTCAAAGGCGACCACTCCTTCACGGCACGCACTTTGGCCGGATCCATAGCTAGTCCAGCCCTACTGATCACATGACCCAAGAAATCAACCTCCTTAAGCTACAATTCGCACATGCTGAACTTAGCGAACATGGCGTACTTTTTTAACTTCTTCAGTACTAAGGACAGATGCTCGACATGTTCTTCCTCCGTCTTGGAGTAGACCAAGATGTCGTCGATGAAAATAATGACGAAGACATCTAGATAGGGCTCGAACAATTTGTTCATCAAGTTCATGAATGCTGAAGGGGCATTTGTGAGCCCAAACGGCATCATTGTGAACTCATACAAGACGTACCTTGAGAGGAAAGCCATTTTTTGAATATCATCCTCTTGTATTATCAATTGATAATACTGTTGGAACCCCTAGGTGATTTGGGCTAGGTTCTCCTCTTAGGTTGTGACCCATGTTGTATAGAAGGGTCAAATTTTATGTATTTCTAGAGTTTAGGCCATTTCTTTAGAGTCAACAGTACAAAGGATCAGCCTCCATCACTGCTAGAGACTCAAGACTTAAAGAAATCAAGATTCAGTAATAGAGATCTACGTTCGTCGATCTCAGGTCGACGATAGTTGTACTCGGCTCAACTAACTCAGAGATAAAAATCTCTGAATTGAGTTCAACGATCTTTGTTCTCAGGTTGACTAATACTTCATCTCTCAACGCCAAAGATCACTCAGCTCCATAATCACTCAGCGCAATAATGGACTCAGGTACATAATTCACTCAAAGTCAAAGCTGATCTCAGGTCAACGAACTGAGAGCATAAAATCATTCAGTTTATGCAGTGCAGTTGTTCGCAGAGCTCCGGTCGACGAAAGCTGATCTCAGGTCGACGAAATTACAGGTCGACGAAAACTGTAAGACATTTTGTAATTTATTCTTTCTCTTTCTGTCTCATCACTCTATATCTATTATAGGCTATTAATTTCCTTGTAAATCAATGCACTTATATTCTCTTAATAGAGCTGTCACTGGCAGCATTGATTACTAATATCCTCCATAGAATTAATTGCTTATACCTCAGGACAGACATAGAATTGAATAATTGACAGAATTCTTGTCGTTTTACGTCCCCAAAATTTCGGTTGAACATTTATTGCAAGGTTTTTGAAATTCAACTTAGTTGCAGTTGTCTGATATTCATCTCCCTATTAAGAAAACAACACGAGACATATACAAAAACAAGAGACATCAATCCATCTTCAAGAAGTGTTACAGAAAAGAAAACATACGAATGTGCAGTTAAAACATCTCTAAAAGGAGTGTACTACTCTCAAGAGAAGAAGAAAGAACAACCATCATCATCAAGAGTGTTTCTTCCTCTCCTTCTTTGTTTTCAGGGATCTCAAGTGACAGCAAGATTTAAATCAGTCAAGGCCTACTCACCCTTCTACAAAGCTTCCTCTCCTGAACAATTCAAGATCTTAGGGGGAGCTTTGTCATCAACAACAACAAATCCATATAGTCTTCTCACTGTATTTTGAGAAAAGAAGACTTTCATCAAACTCTCTTCCCCACCTCTGTACAGGGTTTTAATTCCCTTCAAAAAAAATTTTGTTCATAAGTCTCCTTCCAAAAGACTTGAGAGTTGGTTTTTGAGAACCTGATCAAAAGCTCATTGATGGCAGTCACCTGATCAAAACCTTTAGTAGATTCCTAATAAGGGTGGTAGAAGAGTGGATGTACCCAAGTTTGGGGAACCACTATAAAATTCTTGTGTTGTCTGTGTTTGCTGTGACTTTTCTTTGTGATTGTGTTGTTATACATTTGTGCTGTGTAGATTAGATGTATATCTCTAGTTTATCTGTTGCACTTGTACACTTGTACAGTTACAGTATAGTAACTAATTTTATTAAAGATTCTTTAATTCAGCAAAAAGTTGAAAAACTTTAAATAACTCTTTTCATCCCCCCCCCCTCTAGAGTTTTCAGAGCTTACCCAAACTTTCAATTGGTATCAGAGGAAGGTTAATCATATCATACAGGCTCACACCTGCATTAACAAAGATCCTCAGGATATACTCTGAATAAGCTTTAGCAGCCTCTCTGTTTAAATTTTATTTTCTGATATCATGGCACAAAACAAGGATTATACCAGCACCAGACCTCCAGTTTGCCACTTGCAAAAGTTTTGAATCTGGAAGGCAAGAATCAAGCTGTACATGAACTCAATTGATGAGGATATTTTCAATTCTATGTTGAATGGACCACCAGCTCCAAAGGCCTCTACCTCAACTTTAATAAATCTCAGTGTAGTGCCTCCTCCAGATCAAGCTGATGCACATAGGTAGCCAAAGATTGCTGATGCCAGAGCCATGAATATACTGGCCCAAACTATGTCAGATGACATATTTCAAAAGGTTGCTGATTTCACATCTGCCAAAGCCATTTGGGATTCCCTTAACCAAATGGTAGCAGGCTCTGCTGATGAGAGGAAGGACATAAGATCAAATCTCATCTCCCAATATGAGAACTTCAGGAAAGATGAAGCAGAATCTGTAGAAGTAATGTACAACATGCTGAGCTCCATCATAAGTGTGCTTAGAATATTGGATAAAGAAATCACTCTGACTGAGGTC
This sequence comes from Platanthera zijinensis, assembly GCA_039513925.1. NCBI lineage: Eukaryota > Viridiplantae > Streptophyta > Magnoliopsida > Asparagales > Orchidaceae > Platanthera > Platanthera zijinensis. Next base: position 134,246,887 of record CM077085.1, read on the forward strand.
AATGACAAGATCCTCACGTTCTTTCCTAGCACATGTGATTCCAGAATCCGGCCCATCAGAGAAGCCAGAAGCATGGCTGAAATATCAACAGAATCTCTTCTTGGAAAGCTCAAATCCTATGAGCAACTGATCAAGTCAAGAGAAGCAGTAGTTGAACCAAAAGATTCAACACCTACCAGGAAGGAACAAAGCTTAGCACTCAAAGATGCAGAAGAATCTCCCAGCTTATCAACCAATGAAGAACTTATGAGTCTCTTTGCTAAGAGATTTTATAAGATGGCAAGGAAGGACTTCAGGAGAAAGCCTTCAAGGAATGAAGATAAACCCAGGTATGATAAGACCCCTTCTAAAGAAGTTCCCTATTTTGGATGCAGGAAACCTTGACATTTTATCTCAGAATGTCCTTAAGCTCAGAAGAAATATAAAAGGCAAGAAAAGGTGTCAAGAAGACATCAGCACAGCAAGGCCTCCTCCATCAAATACAAAAAGAAGGATAAGGGCTTTTTGGATGAAACCTGGAGTGATACTGAAGATGAAACATCCTCCTCTAGCTCTAGTGATGATGATACAGAGGAAAAGAAGGAAAGGGAAGTTTGCCTTATTGCAATAGATGCTGGAAGCAAAAGATCAGATTCTGAAGGATCAGAAGATGAAGAATCCCTCTCTGAATAGGATCAGGTAATTACATCATATGATTTTCAATCTAAATAATTTCAATATGAATTTAAACTAATGTGTTTATACCTAATAGGATCAGAGAAGGAAATCAAACATCCCAGGGAAAAACTGTTAGAACAAGAAAAACTCATTGCTGACAATAAAAAATTAACTGAAGAACTGAACCTAGCTAATCAACAAATAGTGTTTTTAAAATCTGAATTAAATAAGGCTAAGGAACTAGAAGAAACGTTAAATGGTAGAAGTTTATAATTGATAGACATAACTAGTACAGTTAATACAAGATCTAATAATAACAAACTAGGATTAGGAGCCTCATCTAGTGAACCAATCCTCATTCAGAAAAATCAACTATCAAAACCTATTAATTTTATTTCTGAAAGTGGTAAGAAGAATACTTAATAGGTAGACAAAGTTAATGAAGTTCTTAAACAATTAGAAATTAAGAAAAAAAATCAGAAAAAGAAAAACAAACAAAATAACTATGTTCAGCAAATTTCGTCGAACTCAGAATGACAAAATAGGTATGGTTCGTCGACCTCAGAACGACGAACTATGAATGCAAATAATAATATAATCTATTCTTCGAATTGGGATCAATGAAACCAGTATGGTTCGTCAACTAGAGATCGACGTTTTTGGGGCTCTGAGAATGGATATCTCCATTCTTCGAGAAGAGATCGAAGAACTCAACCCCGATCGTCAAACTCAGGTCAACGAACATACTCAAATTTGTCAGATCCAGTTCATAACGAGAGTAACCTAAATGCTAATAAATCACTTAATCCCTTTAGTCAGTGGGTCCTACCTCCTAGAATGTATCATCCCTTATGTTATAAGGATCAACCTGAATGCTCATTTATTTCAAGCTTAAGTTATGTTAAACAACAAGGACCCAAGGTAACCTGGGTCAAAAACTGCCAATCCTCTTTTCAGGTAGAAGAGAACCCTATCACTCAAAACAAATGGTACTTGGATAGTGGTTGCTCTAAACATATGACAGGTTGCAAAGAATGCCTAATCACCTATAAAGCCAAGACTAGACCTAAAGTAATCTTTGGGGATTCAGGCTTTGGATTGATAGAAGGCTATGGTGACTTAAACTATGGAGCTGTCACATTCAAAAAGGTGACTCATGTAAATGGTCTAAAGCATAACCTGATATCAGTAAGCCAACTATATGATATAGGTTATCAAGTAAGCTTTACTAACTCCTTATGCTTTATTTCTCTAAACAACACAACTGTTTTAACAACAATTAGACAAGGCAACATCTACTTAGTAAATTTTGAATCTTCTAACTCTAAAATTTGTCTATTCACTTTTGTTAGCATTCAAACTAGCTTTTGTCACAAAAAACTAGGTCAATGATGTAGTCGTCATCCCCCGGCATGTTGATTTGGAGCGTCCCCCTCCGACGACGATGGTGATCTGGTACATGTTGAAGACCCATGTCACGTTGTTGAGGAAGATCCCCCTTCCGGATGATTATGGTGACCCAGTTATGTTTGGTGTCGTTGTTCGTCGCTATGTGGAGTTTGAAGATTATGATGACCGTTGCCGCAAACTTGAAGGTTGGGACTTGACCGCGACATCCTCTGCAAAGGCCTCATCAACGTCTCCGCCAAGGCCGCGTCAACATCTCCACCGCATCTATGCATGAAATAAAAATATTGTTGTTTAATTCCAATATTTAATTTCAGCATTTTAATTATTATTTTAGCACTTTAATTTTCATTTCATGTTGGCCTATGTTTAGTGAAAATTTGTTTCTCTTTAGAGTGGGCTGCATGTAGCCTCTTGTTTGTGATGTAGCCTATATATAGGCATTGTTTTGTCATAATCCAGTAGAATGAATGAAAAAACTTAAAACCTAATTTCAAGTTGAAATTTTGCCTCCTCCTTTCTTCCCTTGGGCGCCGCCCCCTTCCTCTCATTCACCTTGTTTGGCCGCCGGCCCTCCCTTCTCCTCCCACCCCCTTTCTCGGTTTCTAACCTCTCCTCCCCTCTTCTCCTTATCTCTCTTGTCCACCCGAGCCTCCTCTTCCTCCACCCGAGCCTCCCATAGCCGACCACCCTCAACTCTATCTCCAATATTTCGTCCACCATCATTTCCATTACCAAAAAAAACCGATCCCTCTTGTGAGATTCCAAAAATAGCCCCCTTTATTTCCTAGAGAAAATTTGGCCAAGGCTAAGAGGTGAATCTCGTGGATCTTCAACGACGACGTGAAGGCAACGAAGGTCAACGTGATTCCCTCCAATCAGTGTGCTTCTGGTTGATTCGGAAAGAAATGATTCAAGGATAGGAAAGCCGGAATCATCCATTCTGGTTTGGTAACGAACATCTCCACTCTTGAGTGTTTCCTTTCTTAGACAATTCTCGTGGCATAAGCGTAGCGCGTTATTTGTGAATGGTTTGAAATTTCGTGGTTGATTTCATATAGATTTGTTATTGTCTCTTATCTCCGTTTACATTCGTGAGCCGTGGCGGCCCTCGTTTTATTTTGTTGGGAGAGAACAACCGATTATCCGAATCTTTGTTTTTGGTGGTGTCTCTTTGGGTACAACTTACGCTCGATAAAACCGTGTGGGTTCATCTCGCTTGAGAGGACCTTGGCCTATAGCCTTGGACTTATCATGAGGGGCTTAGCGAACCCCCCGTCACCTAAATATTTTAATTATTGCTATCACGTAGTTACTGTTTTTTGTTATTGCGTGGATGTAAAAGTTATAGTAGAGATGTATACGTATGAATCCCTTAGCCGTCACCGTGTCGAACCCGGGAGCCTACATCAATTTGGTATCAGAGGGAGGTTCTCATCAATTTCCTAATTGGAACTTCTCCCCCTTTTATGTGGCACGTACATACGCATTCAAATTTCAAATTACAAAACAAATAAATTACAAATTTTAAATTTCAACTTCCAGATTTCAAATTTTGAATTTAAAAATTAAAAATTTAAATTTCAAATTTCAAATTTCGAAATTTCAATTTTCAAACTTCAATTTTCAAAATTTAAATTTCAAATTTCAAATTTCGAAATTTCAAATTTCAAATTTCAAATTTAAAAATATAAATTTCAAATTTCAAATTTAAAATTTCAAATTTCAAATTTCAAATTTTAAAATTCAAATTTCAAATTTCAAATTTCAAATTTCCAATTTCAAATTTGAAATTTGAAATTTCAAAATTAAAAATTTCAAATTCCAAATTTCAAATTTTTCTCCAAATTACAAAAAACAAAAAAAATTTTGTGGTCTGCCAATAGCCGGCTAAATTTTATTTTCAGCAATAAAAAAATCAGAAAAAAATTAATTAATAATCTCCATATTTTTGTCAGCTAGAATATCAAAAAAAAAGTTATATATTATTTTTAAATATTAGCGGGAACAAATCTATCTTTGAAAATAAATAGGACCAGGCTATTTTTCTTCCTTGCACGTGTACCGGTTCCGGTTGAGTGTTCTCTCCGATTCCCTCTTAAATGGCCCATGACGTCAACGTCTCTCGCGAAAAAACTATAGGTTCCAATAGGAACGTAGGGAAATCTTTCCATTCCCCAATAATGGATGAGATTACTGCTTTAGTTGCTCAACTAAAGGCTAGTAAAGTAGCACTGCCACCGCGCATATCTAGGCGTGTTAGGATTCCTGCTCCGACATATGATGGGCTAGGTGGACCACGAGTGTTTCTATGTTGGGTAAAAGACATGGAACGTTATTTTGAGCAATATTATCTTGTGGACCCCCACAGGATTCCTGTTGCGAGACTTAAATTATTTGGTCGAGCCCATACTTTCTGGCTCAATGTGGAGAGACATTTTGGGGCGCCCCTTATCGACTTAGGTATAGGTTGGCAGATTATGAAGAATTATTTAATGGATGAGTATTACCCTCCATACTACCGCTCTCAGTCTTCCGACTATCTGAGTGAATCGCCGCCTAAGTTCTTACTTACATCGAATCAGCCCGTCCCCCCGTACTCCCGTACTAAGATGTCTCATGTTATTATACCTCCCTGCCAGGGCACTAGACCCGTTTCTGATTATAGGAGTGACCATAAGTCTCAAGCTATCTCCTTAATATGTGCACCTACCGATGAAGGAAAAGAGAAGCTTAGGACTCTGGTCCCTAGTTTGATTGACGTGATTGCAAGGAATGACATGAGCCCGCGGGGTGAGAGTGTTCTTATCAGTATGATTAAGCCTGAGGCTGATTCTACGATAGAGCCCGTCACTGAGGATGAGGCTATTATCACTGACGAGTGTAGCGGCGTTGAGGAGATTGGTTACCCTAGTGACCTGGATGAGGATTTCTATTTTGAGGGATCATCTCCACTCCCTGTCGACGATATTTCTGAGCCGTCTACCGTGATTGTCATGAATTCTTCCGATTACCCTGAGTCGGTTGATATTATGGCTGAGTCAAAAGAGTCACCTCTTGCTGTGACCTTACCTAGCAGTGAGTTAGGTGATGATCTGTTAGAACTCGAGATGGGTTATTTTAGTCCTAGACATATTGATGTTCCCATTCCTGAGATTTTTACTACGCCTGACTTGGAAGATGTGACAGATGTATTGGAAGTATGTCCTAGTGAGGGAGTGCTATTTTTGGAATACGTTATTGATGTATACCCGGATTAGCATCCCCTGATGCTAACTCCGTCGCATGAAGTTAATTTTGATCTTGACTCTCTCACGGTTTTAATTTTACCGACTCACCCTCCTGATCTGTTTACTCAACTAGCTTACCATTTAGGATACGAGTTGGGTATGTCTGATCTTAGTCATTTTATTTTGCCAACCGTATTGGTCCCATCTTTAGACATCCCTCGACGAGCGTTGATAGAATTCTTGTGTGGTCACTATAAAACTTTTGATAGTCTTGTATCCTCCTGAACTCGCATATTTAGTCAAATCTCTGAGTATATGTTATTTATGTGGCCGTTAATTGTTCCACCTGATTTCATTCTGCTAGTACCACTAGAGGTGGTCCCCTTAGTGCCGCCTGATCTCGTAGTATTGGTGCCGATCTATGACACGATCACTGAGTCTGAATCATATGATATACATAATGAATTGGAAGACATGTCGGATGAGTTTTCCGTAACGGCGAATCCACTGTTTGAATTTTCTTATGATTTTAATGGCTTGCAGTCGGACGATATTTCTTGGACGTCAAATCCGAGTTTTGAGGTTTCGAATTTGACTTCTACTGATACCTTGGCTATGTTGTCTTATGATGTGATGTCCCCTCGACAAACTTATTTTCCAAGCCTGAATGCTCGCATTTATCCCCCTCGTTTTGATGACCCGTGCATGCCAATACTGATGAAAGTAGTTTGGAATGTTGAGTTATGTCGCCCGCACATTTTTTCAAATCCGGGAGCGTCCAACTATAAAATTGGTGATGAGTGTTATCTGCTGGCATTTCTTCATGACGTTTTAAAATTTAAATTTAAGCCTAAATTTCAAACTTCGACGTTGAACTGCACCAACTTTACCACAGATTTTAAAACACCCGTGCCACCTGACTTTGTCCCGTTATTTCCCACTATTGAAATAAGTCATGTTGCACATGGGTTCTCCCCACACAGTTTTAAGATTGTTAGTTTGTATCGGAGTGTATCTTATCGTTATACGAATGATTTAGTTTTGGCTTGTCTCGCCCCTTAACGGATGCCTCCGGGCACCTTAGAAATATTTACGAATCGGCAAGTCCATCATTTGCGAGTTTTATTGAAATTTAGTAAAATGAAATTTCTTGTAGAATTTCCCACTGAATGGGGCATTTCTCCTCTTTTCAAAATTTCATATTTAATGCTTCATTATTCTATGGCCCTTGATAAGTCTATCTCTACGTTTACATATTCCACTATGCTTTATATTGGGTTGGGTGGTGTTAGTATTTCTGGATCGTTCTCTTTCCCAGTCTATATCGGAGGTATGTGGGTTGATGTTGTGGAAATTTTTTGTTCTTATTTGGCTAATATGTTTTTGAGGTCCCCCCAGGACCACCTTTTGCCTTCCAGGTTCCTTTTCCCCAGTGATTACACATAGGACTACTCATCAGTTATGAGTATTTTTGAGAGGGGGAGGATTGATGGAGCCGACATCCCTCGACATATTGATTTGGAGCGTCCCCCTCCGGACGATGATGGTGATCCGGTACATGTTGAAGACCAATGTCACGTTGCTGAGGAAGATCCCCTTCCGGATGATTATGGTGACCTGGTTATGTTTTGTGTCGTTGTTCGTCGCTATGTGGAGTTTGAAGATTATGATGACCGTTGCCGCAAACTTGAATGTTGGGACTTGACCGCGACATCCTCTGCCAAGACCGCGTCAACATCTCCGCCAAGGCCGCGTCAACATCTCCGTTGCATCTACGCATGAAATAATAATATTGTTGTTTAATTCCAATATTTAATTTAGGTATTTTAACTATTATTTAAGCACTTTCATTTTCATTTCCTGTTGGCATATGTTTAGCAAAATTTTGTTTCTCTTTAGAGTGGGCTGCATGTAGCCTCTTGTTTGTGATGTAGACTATATATAGGCATTGTTTTTTCATAATCCAGTAGAATGAATGAAAAAACTTAAAAACTAATTTCAAGTTGAAATTTTGCCTCCTCCTTTCTCCCTTAGGGCGCCGCCCCCTTCCTCTCCTTCCCCTTGTTTGGCCGCCGGCCCTCCCATCTCCTCCCACCCCCTTTCTCGGTTTCTAACCTCTCCTCCCCTCTTCTCCTTATCTCTCTTGTACACCCGAGCCTCCTCTTCCTACACCGAGAAAACCGACCACCTCCACTTTCACATAGCCGACCACCTCCTCCATCTCACAGCCGACAACCCTCAACTTTATCTCCAATATTTCGGCGACCATCATTTCCATTACCAAAAAAAACTGATCCCTCTTGTGAGATTCCAAAAATAGCCCCCTTTATTTCCTAGAGAAAATTCGGCCAAGGCTAAGAGGTGAATCTCATGGATCTTCAACGACGACGTGAAGGCGACGAAGGACATCGTGTTTCCCTCCAATCGATGTGCTTTCGGTGGTTTCGGAAAGAAACGATTCAAGGATAGGAAAGCCGGAATCATCCATTCTGGTTGGGTAACGAACATCTCCACAATTGAGCATTTCCTTTCTTAGACAATTCTCGTGGCATAAGCGCAGAGCGTTATTTGTGAATGGTTTAAAATTTCGTGGTTGATTTCATATAGATTTTTTATTGTCTCTTATATCCATTTACATTCATGAGGCGTGGCGGCCCTCGTTTTATTTTGTTGGGAGAGAACCACCCATTATCCGAATCTTTGTTTTCGGTGGTGTCTCTTTGGGTACAACTTACGCTCGACCAAACCGTGTGGGTTTATTTCGCTTGAGATGACCTTGGCCTACAGCCTTGGACTTATCTTGAGGGGCTTAGCGAACCCCCCGTCACCTAAATATTTTAATTATTGCTACCGTGTAGTTACTATTTTTTGTTATTGTACAGACGTAAAAGTGATTGTAGAGAAGCTTACGTGTGAATCCCTTAGCCGTCACCGTGTCAAACCCAGTAGCCTACATCAGTCATATAAACCTCAAGAATATAGCTAGGTTATCTAAGGACAATCTTGTTAGAGGTTTACCTTCTGGTCCCTACAAGAAGGAAGGCCTGTGCAGGGCTTGTCAACTAGGCAAGCAAACTAAATCTAGTTTCAAATACATTAATAAGAGTGATTCACCTAGAATTTTGTACTTGCTCCAAATGGGCCTTTTTGGTCCTATTGCTTTACAAAGTCTAGGAGGAAACTATTATACCTTAGTTATTGTATATGACTTCTCGAGATTCACATGGGTTTTCTTCTTGAGAGCAAAGTCAGATACCTTTCAAGTTCTTACAGATTTTCTCAAGAACATACAGATTTAGTATTCTACTCAAGTTGCATTGATTAGAAGTGATCATGGCACTGAGTTTGAGTCTCTTCTTATGCTAGAGTTTTGTAGGAAAGAAGTTATAAGACAATGCTTCTCAGCTCCCAGAACTCCTCAACAAAATGAGATAGTTGAAAAGAAGACTAGAACACTCATTGAAGCTGCAGGAACATTGTGAAGGATCAAGCGCATACCCAACTGCACCAAAAGCCCGGACTCTTGGAGAGGGCGCTACTTAATTTTTTATATAAATAGCAGAGCGCCACGGGTCAAGTGAAGGAACGCAGGACCTAACAATCCCACCCCCTCTCGGGCGTCCAGCAAAACCCGTCGGCTCAGAGGTGGGGTTACCACATGGCTCACATGGCTCAGAGGTGGGGTTAAAACATGTCCACGGTTGCCTGACACGGCGGACCCACACAGGTAGAAGGGAAAAATCAGAATTTAATAGCGCCCCCCGTTCTTGAACCCGTGACCTCTCTCTGATACCAATTGAATGATCAAGCGCATACCCAACTTCACCAAAAGCCCGGACTGTCTGAGAGGGCGCTACTTAATTTTTTATATAAGTAGCAGAGCGCCACGGGTCTAGTGAAGGAACACCGGACCCAACACATTGCTTGCAGATGCTTACATGCCTCTATCCTATTTGGTAGAAGCTTTAAGCATAGAAAACTATGTCCTAAATTGAAGGTTTATACACAAACTAAAGCTCAAGACTCCCTATGAACTACTCAAAGGGAAAAACCTATAATCACCTATTTTAAAGTATTTGGATGTATATGCTATATTCACAATAATGACAAGAAACATCTTAGAAAGTTTGAAGCTAAGGCTGTAATGGTAATTTTTCTAGGATATTCCCAAGTCAGCAAGGCATATAGGGTGTTTAATAAATCAACACTAAAAATTGAAGAATCCATGCATATGATATTTGATGAATCTAACATGTTCTACAAGGAGAGAGATATTTCTACCAACAGTCATTTGGAGGTACAGAATTTGTGTGAGAGCTTGGGTGATCTAAACCTCACCTCAAAGGTTGAATAACATCCCTCTCCACAAGCTATATCAGAAGCTGAAAGTGAGGAAGAAACTGTGGAAGCAGTCCAAATTCCTTCAACAGTTGATATAATTCCACAAGAGGAATTAAATCAAACAACTAATTCGGAACCAACATCTCTTGATGATTTTGTCACACTTAGGGATCACCCTAGATCGTAAGTAATTAGAGACATATCAGCAGGAGTGCAGACATGGCATAACCTCAACACTGATATGATGCTTGTCTGCTTTCTCTCTAAAATTGAGCCTCAATCCATATCTGATGCAGAGCAAGATCCAAACTGGATCATTTCAATGCAAGAGGAACTCAACCAGTTTGAGAGGTGTAATGTTTGGGACTTAGTTCCAAGGCCTAAGGGCTATCCAGTAATTGGGACTAAGTGGGTATTCAGAAACAAACTTGATGCCCAAGGTGTGATTGTGAGGAACAAGGCAAGACTTGTTGCTCAAGGATATAGACAAGAAGAAGGAATTGATTATGATCAAGCCTTTGCACCAGTTGCAAGGCTTGAAGCCATCAAAATCTTATTGGCCTATGCTGCTCACAATAAATTTAAGGTATATCAAATGGATGTCAAAAGTGTCTTTCTCAATGGGGAACTAAAAGTAGAAGTATATGTGGAATAACCACCAAGTTTTATCTATCCAACTCACCCCTGTTATGTTTTTAAATTGCATAAGGCTCTCTATGGTGTAAAGCAAGCTCCAAGAGCTTGGTATGAGACCTTATCTAGCTTTCTTTTAGAGCATGGTTTTTCAAGAGGCATGGTTGATAGAACTCTTTTTACAAAATTGCATCATGATAAAATTCTATTAGTACAAATATATGTGGATGACATAATATTTGGATCTACTGATTCAAATCTGTGCAAAAGATTTTCTTATCTAATGCACTCAAGGTTTGAGATGAGTAGCATGGGTGAGTTATCATATTTCCTTGGGCTTCAAGTGAAACAAACACCTGAAGGAATCTTCATCTCTCAGTCTAAATATGCTAAAGAGCTTATTAAGAAGTTTGGGATGAATGATGCCTCTGTCATGAAAACTCTCATGGCTGCCAATGCTGTTATAGATGCTGATGAATCTGGAAGACCAGTTGATCAGACTAAGTATAGGGCCACTGTTGGATCCCTACTGTATCTAACAACAAGTAGACCAGACATTATGTTTGCCACATGTCTTTGTGCTAGGTTCCAGGTGAACCCTAAAGAATCTTACCTTATTTTCTTAAAAAGGATTTTAAGATATATAAAAGGTTGTCCAGATCTAGGCCTCTGGTATGCAATAGAATCAGCATTTGTGTTAACTGGATTTTCTTGATGCTGATTATGCTGGATACAGAGTAGACAGGAAAAGCACCCCAGGAACTTGTCAGTTCCTTGGTGACAGACTTGTATATTTGTTCTGTAGAAAGCAAACATCTGTTTCAACCTCCACTGCTGAAGATGAGTATATGGCTGCAGGCACTTGCTGTTCACAGATCTTGTGGATACAAAACCAACTACTGGATTATGGTGTCAACTTAAATAATTCAACTATTCTTTATGATAATACATGTGCTATCTCAATAGAACAAAATCCAGTATTGCATTTTATAACCAAGAATATAGACATTAGACATCATTTCATTAGAGATTGTGTTGACAAACATAAGATTAAACTTGAATTTATCTCTACTGATTTGCAAAGAGCAAACATATTCACTAAGCCATTGGACTCATCCAATCATCTGTTCTTTGTCAATCAGCCTGGTATGATAAAAGATCAGGACTTAACCTAATGCTCTGTAAGTGGTCAAAGAATTGCTTATGTTCGTCGACCTGAGATTGATGAACTGATAAATGTTCTTGAAGACATTTCATCGACCATAGATCGACGAAATCTTTTAGTTGAGCGCATTCGTCAAATAGAGATCGACGAATTCTGTCTTTGAAAGTTTTCTATAAACAAAGAAAGCTTTCCCTCTCTTCGTTCTTAGATCAGCGAATTTCTCCAGAATGAAATATTTTGTTTACTTGAGAACGAAGAATCTTGTGTTTTATCGGATTGAGATTGGCGATTCATATTCCAAAAACCCTTATTAAGGCTTTCTTCTTCGACCTCATTCCCGCTCTTTGAGAATTCCCCTCCTGCACTTGATCTTGTGTTTTCTCTTGCCGGTGTGCTCTTTCTCTCCCTCATTCGATCTTAACGTCGCAAATGGCCGCTACTGGATCAACCAGGATTACTATGAAGTTTGATCATGGTTTTGATATTGATTTTGACTCATTCCAACAGTCATATCAAATTTTCATAGATATTCTATAGCGATTTAAGGAACAAAATCTGAAGCAGTTCATGACTGAAAGAATCATGATTCCTTTGATGGAAATCAAGGAATGGGTTGGCTCTTCTTCTTCAACAGAGACTAAAATGACTTGGACTATCAGTGGTAATCAGGTTATTCTTTCTCCCTCCGTTCTCTCTGAACTTTTCAATTTGAAAACTGGAGAAGATGATCTAGAATTGGACGATAATGAATATGAGGATATGCTTACTATTATGGGTCACATCGGCGAAAACCCTAACAAACTGCTTAAGAAACATTTCTCCCCGGCATATAAATTTCTTGCGGATGTCGTTGGGAAGGTGCTGTTTGCTAAGCATACAACACATGACTATATCTCCAAGCAACAGTTCCTGGTTATGGCCGCGTTTGTCAGCAAGAAGAATGTGAACTAGCCGTAGATATTCTTTGATTTAATCAGGAAGAAGAATAGCAAAAAGGTGGTTTGCTATGGAAGAATCTTGGGCTTGTTTTTGAAAGCCAAGGCCAATGAACAACTGCTATCTCAGACAACATGCATTAATGCATCTAAGAAGCTCTCATCTGCCCTCTTTGGTAGATGGGAGAGGACTATCATAAAGCCATCTAAGGGCAATTCCTCTTCCTCTAAATCTTCGGAAAGTACAAGGGCTGCATTAGCCACTCCTCATCCCTCTGAAGAGATTCCATCCACCCCTCCACCTCCACCTAATTCTCAATCTCCATCTCAACCTCAAGTTCAACAAACCCCAACCTCCACTTCTATTCTATTACATACCCTTACACCACCAGCATCTCCAATTCCTTCTTCCCCTACACATATTTCCAATCCTCCCTCTCCTAGGCCTGATACATCCATCCCTACTCATCTTGTTGATATCCCCCTCTCCACTCTCTCCTCAATCCCATCTTTCACTTTACTTTCATCTCCTCTGAACACTCATTCTCCTCAACAATCTCCTCAACAAGACCCCCTTCCAAACACTTCCAATAATCCATCTACTCCAACAACTATCATCACTACCTCTATCTCTTCTCAACCACCTCCTGCCCAAACATCTGCCTCTACATCTTTGCATACCTCTATCATCCATCCTCTTCTGTAGCTCCTCAAGCCTATCCTCCAACCCATCATTGCAGTGTCTATTTACCCTCTGGCTATCTCCTAATCATCTCTCTCTTCTCAAATCTCTGCCCTCACCTCTACCCTCTCTTCACATGGGGGCCTGGCTTCACTCACTCCTAAAACCAGGCAGGGGGAGATACTTAATTATGAACAAGCATCAGCAGAACCAGCAGCAGCAGGAACAAATGTTGACATGGAAATAGATTTTCAAAATTTTCTTGATACCGATATGGAATAAGATGATATAGAGATAACTTATTCAGTAACAGATGTAGATAATCAATGTAAAGATATTGTAGTATCCAATGCTAAAGAGACCAGCTTGCCAGAAGTTCTACCTGGAAGTGTCTACTTTATTAGATCAAAAATAAATCTACATAAAATGCTGAAATTTTTTGGATCTTATATTCACTTCTGCCTCTCTTTTCCACTAAATCATAAAGATAAATTGTGTGCTACACCTCTCCTGCAAGTTCAGAAGTATTAGATACCATAAAGAATAGTCTGATAGCTCCTCCAGCAGTATTACATGAACAAAGATCTAGCCCTCCTGGGCCAACTTATATCATGGATGATAGCCCCATTCCTAATCTGGATGATCTGATATATCAGGATTTGGCTATGGAAGCTAAAGCAGCTGAAGTTGAATTTGCTCCCACTCCAGCTAATAAAGAGATTTCCCAAGATGTATTTAGTCAGATTGATGCTATATATGACCATTCTTTGTCTTCTGATGATGTGAGTGATGATTCTGATAATGCTCCAAAGAGGAAGAAAATCTCCAAGAAAAGGAAAGCACCTCCTCCTCCTTCTCCAAAACCAAAGTCTACAAATGATATTCCATACTACATTCTACAAAACATAACTCCTTATAATCGTATGCAAGCGTGGATGTGGCTATCCAAGAATGAACAAAAGCGTAGAAAGAAACACATAAAATACTCCTCTCCATCTCAAAAATTCAAAAGGGACCCTCTTACTCGTCCTCCTCCTTCTCCTCCATCTATAGGAGCTTCTGAAACCTTATCTCATAGCTCAGAAGCATTCTACAAACCTGCTCTTACAAAAACATATCAAAGGCAAGGAAGACCAACTCAATCTTCTAGAGGTAGTCAGCATCAACATAGACATCAGATGTCCTCTAGAAGTTCTTACAGTGCTCAGCATTTTGCTCCCCAACCAACATTTTCCCCTCCTCTATCTCCTGGCAAAGCTAATAACACTGAAGAACCTCCAGTTCCAGCTTATGATCCTGAAGCTAGACCAACTACAAGAATGGCTAGATTCAAGGAACTTGTGGCTCTTTCTCAAATTAGGAAAGCCAGAGAAAAAGGCCAAGATCCTTCTCAATTTTCTACCATGTCAAGCTACAAAAAGAAAGAGTTTGAAAGATATCAACTTTTCAATACTGATGAATACATGAGTCTACATCCTGTAGCTGTTGTTCCAAGAACAACCACTCAAAAGACTCTCGGGGATGCTGATATGACCATGACTTTAAAGCAAGCTCAAGATCCAAACAAGATAATCAAATTTGCTAAGTCTCTTGATTCTCACATAAACATTTAAATTGTTTATTTTCTAAGTTTTCTGTGAATAATCTGGGTACATAGCTTTATAAAGGTACTGATAGCATATTTATTCTATCGGTTATCTCAGTTTTCATGCTATGTGTACTTCATTTTGTCTTGTGATCTTTATCTAATTTTTTTTGATAACCTCACCCAAATAGGGGAGATTGTTGGAACCCCTAGGTGATTTGGGCTAGGTTCTCCTCTTAGGTTGTGACCCATGTTGTATAGAACGGTGAAATTTTATGTATTTCTAGAGTTTAGGCCATGTCCTTAGAGTCAACAGTACAAAGGATCAGCCTCCATAACTGCCAGAGACTCAAGACTTAAAGAAATCAAGATTCAGTAATAGAGATCTACGTTCGTCGATCTCAGGTCGACGATAGTTGTACTCTGCTCAACTAACTCAGAGATAAAAATCTCTGAATTGAGTTTGACGATCTCTAACCTCATGTCGACTAATACTTCATCTCTCAACGCCAAAGATCACTCAATGACATAATCACTCAGCGCCATAATGGACTCTGGGACATAATTCACTCAAAGTCATAGCTGATCTCAGGTCAATAAACTCAGAGCACAGAATCATTCAGTTTATGCAGTGCAGTTGTTCACAGAGCTCCGGTCGACGAAAGCTGATCTCAGGTCGACGAAATTACAGGTCGCAAAAACTGTAAGACATTTTGTTATTTATTCTTTCTCTTTCTGTCCCATCACTCTATATCTATTATAGGCTATTAATTCCCTTGTAAATCAATGTAATTATATTCTCTGAATAGAGGCGTTACCTGTAGCATTGATTATTAATATCCTTCATGGAATTAATTGCTTATATCTTGGGACAGACATAAAATAGAATAATTGACAACATTCTTGCCATTTTACGTCCCCAAGATTTCAGCTGAACATTTATTGCCGAGATCTTGAAATTCAACTTAGTTATAGTTGTCTGATATTCATCTACCTGTTAAGAAAATAACACGAGAGATATACAAAAACAAGAGACAACAATCCATCTTCAAGAAGTGTTACAGAAAATAAAACATATGAAAGTGCAGTCAAAACATCTCTAAAAGGATTGGACAGCTCTCAATAGAAGAAGAAAGAACAACCATCATCATCAAGAGTCTTTCTTCCTCTCCTTCTTTGTTTTCAGGGATCCCAAGTGACAGCAAGTTTTAAATCAGTCAAGGCCTACTCACCCTTCTACAAAGCTTCCTCCCCATAACCATTCAAGATCTCAGGGGGAGCTTTGTCATCAATAACAACAAATCCATATAGTCTTCTCACTGTATTTTGAGAAAAGAAGACTTTCATCAAACTCTCTTCCCCACCTCAGTACAGGGTTTTAATTACCTTCAAAATTATTCTGGTTCATAAGTCTCCTTCCAAAAGACATGAGAGTTAGTTTTTGAGCACCTTATCAAAAGCTTATTGGTGGCAGTCACCTGATCATAACCTGTAGTGGATTCCTACCAAGGGTGGTAGAAGAGTGGATGTAGCCAAGTTTTGGGAACCACTATAAAATTCTTGTGTTGTCTGTGTTTGCTGTGACTTTTCTTTGTGCTTGTGCTGTGATACATTTATGCTGTGTAGAAGAGATATGTATCTCTAGTTTATCCGTTGCACCTGTACACTTGTACACATATAGTATAGTAACTTATTTTATTAAAGGTTCTTTAATTCAACAAAAAATTGAAAATCTTTAAATAACTCTATTCACCCCCCCCCCCCTCTAAAGTTTTCAGAGCTTACCCTAACTTTCAAATACCCCGAGCGCAAATATAGCTTGGAAAACAAGTGTGCTGCCACCAGTCAGTTGAGCTCCCGATAATCTATGCATAATCGTCGGGTTCCATCTTTCTTCTTAACAAATAGAACAGGGCTCCCCAAGGTGATGAGCTGGGGCGAACAAACCCTAATTCTACCAACTCTTACAACTGAACTTTAAACTCGGCGAGTTCCTTCGTGTCCATTCGGTAAGGAGTCCTTGAGACAGACTTGGCACCCAATACTAACTTGATTTGAAATTCTACTTCTCTGTGTGGGGGTAATCATGGCAATTTCTCCGGAAATACTTTGGGGAAATCACGCACCACCCGTACATCCTTGATATCAAATTCCAACTCCTTCAGCTCGAAGTAAATCATGAAAACTTCATCCCCCTTCATGTGGGCTTTTAAAGCCACGACTGAAGATAACATCATACGGAGCGCGAAGTTAATACCTTGAAAGATGACCTCCGTATCTCCATGTCTCAACGGCATCCTCTTCTGCGCGTAGTAAGTCTTCGCATAGTGCTGAACCAGCCATACCATGCCAAAAATGTGGTCGAACTTTGGCATTCCCAAGACTATGGATAGGGTATCGAAGAGCTTTCATTGAAGGAGAACCTCAAACTCGTACTTCGCGGTTGCCGTCATCTCTGATCTGTTTGGAAGGCATACCCTTCGAGCAATACCAGTGAAGAATTGCACTCCATCTATATCTTTGATGAAGTCTTCAGACACAAAAGAGTGCGAGGCACCAGTGTCGAATAACGTATAGGCCGGTTTCCCGCCGACCATTACGGTGCCTAAGTGTCAATAATAATTCTCAAGCTAGGCGTCTAGTATATCTTAAGCATCTTGAGGGTATTAATGAAAATAAAATGATAACTGTAATCATACCTACAATCACTTCCTGAGGGTTTCGCTCTTGAGTCATGTCCAATGCATACATATGATCTGTAGCCGGCCCGGGGTTTCCTCTTAGTGGTCCTCGTCCTCGACCACGCATGTGCCCCCGCCCTAGAGGATCTGCTGGAGGGAAAGCAATAGGCATATTTCCAAATAGTTGCGGGCAGTAGAGTCGAATGTGGCCCGGTTAGTTGCATTCGAAGCACACTCGCTCTCGCCGCCCACCGGTTGTTGAAAATGTTGAGGTGGAGGCAATGCTGGCAGTTGCAGAACTGGGCGCTCCATTCTAAAATTTTGGGGGAAACGTCCGCCACCTCTTTGATATCCTCTTACTCCTCAATTATCAAATCTCCTTCTATTGCTGGGGCCGGCTTCCATCACGCCTTCAGCTTGCCTCTTACCACTTTCCAAGTGGTCCGCTTCTAACCTCTTCGCCATGTTAATAATCTCGGCTAGACTAGAGTCCGCTATAATCAAAAGGGCTTGCCACAGGGGGTCTCGCAAGCCTTTCTAGAATTGTTTTGTGTATCCTCTATAATCCAATCAAAAGAGTCAATAATCAAGCAGAGTACTAAAACTCCCGTTGGTATTCTGTCACCGACTTGGACCCTTTCTTCAGTTGCAAAAATCTCTCTTCAAGATTATCCCGAGCAGTCGAGGGGATGAAATGCTCTAAAAAGGCTTCAGAGAATTCGCTCCAACTGATATCCGTATACACCTGTCCTTGAAAAGTGGAGCCCATAAGGGACTTCTAACACCTTTTGGTGTGCAGCTCTAAGAGTGTCACTACAAGGGTCACCGCCATGTTGTTTGGGAACCTTATTCCTTCTAATAGTTCTTGTATAGTGTCGAGCCATTATTCCGTACGCACTGCCGACTCCGTCCCAAGGTAAGTAGGAGGGGAGAGAGCTCGAAAAGTACTTAACC
Source organism: Platanthera zijinensis (assembly GCA_039513925.1). Taxonomy (NCBI): domain Eukaryota; kingdom Viridiplantae; phylum Streptophyta; class Magnoliopsida; order Asparagales; family Orchidaceae; genus Platanthera; species Platanthera zijinensis. The sequence continues at coordinate 134,265,157 of CM077085.1, forward strand.
AAGTGGATCCCGGACCCTGCTATTGTACAGGGGCTTGTTGGGATTGGGACCTGAAGGCGTCCAGGATAGCTGTGAGCGTCTGCCACAGCTCGGATTATTGGAATTGTGTCGGTAAGGATGGGGCGGGGGTGCCCCTCACCGGCCCAACATGTACTGGGATCTTCACGTAAGGTACAAACTTAAGGTTAGGTCGGCTAATCTAAGGTTAAAGATGGACAAACTTAGTGTGAATTACATATGGGCACACCACAGCTTCCGCTAAGTCAGTTTGTCCCCAAACTGACAAATCAAACTTGTGTGACACCATTGTTAAATGACTTCTTCATTTGAGGATCATAGCAAGCTGATACCATTTGTAAGACCCCCCTCTCGGAACACAGAACACGGCACGAGAGGGGTCTTATTCCCAGAATAGCCGCCATGAGGTAGCACTAACACTCAGGCTAGTCTATACCACAAGGCACCTATTCTTCCGGCTATAACCAATATAATTCATTGCCAACCTTACCATAATATAAAATAGAAGTCAAATCCACACCAAGCATATAGTCAATAATATAACAACAGTAGAGAACCTACACCAAGCTTCTAATATCAGAGTACGTAAATAGTTTTCCCAAAAAAAGGTACAACAAAACCTCTCACACTCACATTAGTAGCTGACGGTAGCGATGGTACCATCCCTTAAGGCCCTATCATCCTGGCCTGGCTATCTCGCTGAATAACCTACTGCTCTACCTGTGGGGTTTAATCCTAAAAAGGAAGACGTGGTAACCGTTAGTCATAAAGACTAAGTGGCTTTACATTCGCTCCCCGGCGACTCCTCGACACCGGGCAGAGAAAGGAACAGGGTAAAATATATATAAACATAGGTACAAGCAGGTGGTATATCACTATGTAGATAAAGCAGTATATAAACAATTAACTTGTAGTTCTAGAATTTCTACCATCTACAACATCATATAAGTAATGATATAACAGAAGGTAACAAAACTTATATAAATGCCCATACAAACTTATAAGTTGAGGATCGTTCAGCAGTAAGTAACTCATCATATAGGAGTGCCAATACAAACTTATATGATGAGGATCTTGTGTATATAATGTGGAGTAATGGTATGAATGCAATGCAATGACTCAACCATGATCACACACATGAAATCTCTATATCGACACGGACTTGCAGTTCCCACTTTCCGAGCAGGTAGCTAACCTCTCAGGCATTATCCGTCGTGGCCAGACGGTGACAGTAGAGCGGGCATCTCGACTACTAGGCTGGTATCCACATTACCTGGCCTAGGCCTTTATATGCCTAAATGCTAAGAACAAAACAACGAAGCTCACATGCGTACTACGGCTCAACGAGTGTCTCGGGTATATATGCACTGAGATCCTAGCCCTGAACTGGCCTAAGGTGTGATACAGAAGGAGTCTCGGAAATGAGCCCGAGGACCAAGCAAAACCATTCATTTGGCACAGAATAAGACTCGGGACGTGAACACCGAGGACCAATCCAAGCTGCCCAAGGTCTAGCTGTCAACTCCCATCTGTGTGACGATTGGTGAGCCTGTAAACCTTCCGTACTATCCTTAACCCGGGATTACGACACCGCATGTCGACTAACCCCACATGAATTATATCCACATTGTGATATATAAGGAGCCTCGGAAATGAGCACGAGGACCAATTCCAACTGACCACTTGGCACGGAAGGAGCCTCAGGACATGAACACCAGGACCAAGCCCAACTATCCAATTTATGACTCTTCTCATGACACCAAAAACAATTATTATACAAACCTAATTATTCGTGAGAACATGAGTTACTCATCCGATAATCAACACACTCGTTCATATCATTCAACACTGGGTAATTACCTAAGCTCTAGTAATTATTATTATTAAATGACTAAATAGCATTCGTTCACTAATCCCCACCAAGTTGTTTCGCTCAACCGCATATCATTCACCCTTTGTTTACGTGGGGTCTATTCCAATACTATCATCATGCATTTAATAATCACATTGTACATATAATCATTCGCCTACAGCTTAATGTCGGATTATTACAAGACGTCCTCCAAGTCCCAATTCATTTATATAATAAGCCCAGGAATTCAGGTGCAGAATCCTGCCGGACAGTAACTTTAATAGAAGGTTCCTGTGGCTACAGGAATCCGGTGAGTGCGTGTTACACCTCGATGGAAAGGTCATTCCATGGGCTACATCTTTCATGTTCAGTCAGCAACCCAAATCTGACTGTATCCCACATGAAATTTGCTCCAAAGCCTGCTGCGTATATAATTCAATTTCTACACGCTTAGTCCAACAACACTCTACTCCGATTAGACATTCTCGTGGCTACCAAATTCACCTGAAGGCGTATAACCACTCGTAGGAAAGGTAATTCCAAGGGCTACGACTCTTGTGTTTAGTCGAAAGCCATGACCTGACCATATCTTGCCTGAAGATAGCCATGAAGGTCACTGCGTGCAGAACAAAAATTTCTGCACGCATCTTGAGGTGAAATGAATGGCATCGGTTAATCTTCCTCCTCAAGCCAATCCTCCCCAAATCACAACCCTTAATGACCCTCTTAAGGCCATTCCTCTTCACGAATCCACCCCCATCATCACTTTGAAGAACGGGAGGTTGAAGATGACTAAACATTAGAACGCAAGTTCTAGAAAGTCCCTCCTAGAAACCTTCATCTCACACATCAAAACTCATTTGACTCGATTTCTCGCCTAAGGATAACTATGGATCTAGCACCAAGGGAGAGGGGAGGAAGCTCACGTCATTTCCAGCGGTTCCGCCATTTCCGGCCATGGATCTTGTCATCCTTCTCGTTGGCATAGTTTTTCCCTTGGCGGCGGTGGCGTTTCCTCACGGGGATGGTTGGCTCCAGCAATATCTATCTCCTTCAGAAGTTCCTCTCTAGAAAATATGGTTTGGAAGAGAAAAAGATGGCGTGGGTTTCATTTTTCTCTTCTATACAGAAGTGACACGAGTAGGGACACGGTCGTGTCCTAACTCGTGTTCTGCTCTAGCGAAACGTCATCAACGGTTTGACTGCCGTTTTGTGCTCATACATGGGTACTAACATGCCTGTCTCTGCACCCATATCCAAGTGAAACAGCCATTGTTCTGTCAATGTCGATACCTGTGTCTTACACAGGACACTTCTCCTTTTGCTTGCCTTAGAGCAAATGGGTAAGGACATGCCCGTGTCTCTACCCGTGTCCTTCTATGGTAATCCATGTCTGCCACTCAAAGCCATGCCACTCAAATCCATGGCACTCAACGCCACGACACATGTGTAGGGACACGCCCGTGTCTCTGTGTCCTCCTCGTGATAGTCCACTTAACGCCGTGCCACTAAAATCCATGATACTCAACGCCACGGCACACGGGTAGGGACACGCCTGTGTCTCTACCCGTGTCCTCCTCGGGATAGTCCACTCAACGCCGTGGCAAAATTACTAAATTCCATGGTCACTCAACACCACGGAACACGGGTAGGGACACGCCCGTGTCCCTACCCGTGTCATACTCAACACAGGTACTCAAATTATTTTCTTTTTCCCACGCGTGCGCGCCTGATCGCCTGCACCTCCTGAGCCTAAATCAACTCTCCTAACTTCAAAAGCACGCACAAGGGGCCTAGCGTGAATCAGGTCATTACATGAAAGCAGAATGTCAGAAGCCCGGAGGTTTCTTGAAGTCGCTACCTATTCCGGAATTGAAGTTTGATGATATTTCGATGGATTTTGTGCATAGTTTGCAATGATTTCAACGCGGTAACGATTAGTTTGGGTGATCGTAGACCGGTTGACTAAAGTTGTTCACTTCCTACCGAACAAGAGGGACGATTCAGTGGAAATCTATGTGAGATTGTATGTTGAGCAAATCGTACGATTGCACAGTGTTACCCGTAGCATCGTAAGTGACTGTGACGGGCGCTTCACATTGAATGATTGGAGGCTAATCCATCTGTTTTTGGGAACAAAGTTAGTGTTCAGTATGGCCTTTCATCCCCAAACGGATTGCCAGACTAAGCGGACCAACAGAACAATGGAGGAAATGCTCCGAATGTTCACCTAGGATTTTGGAAGAGGTGGCAAGAACATCTCTATATAGTAGAGTTTGCCTACAACAATAGCTACCAAGCGAGCATATGTATGGCACCGTTTAATGTTTGTATGGTCGGAAATGCCATACACCATTAGCGTGGGCAAAAGCAGGCGAATCATAATTATATAAGTATAAGGAAGTCTGATACAGAGAATTGCAAGGCGGAGAGAGGGTTAGAGAGAAGAGAAGGTGGATGTGGTGGTTGACAATATTTTCCGATTCTATATTCGATAAAGGCAAGCGTACCTTATTGGTTATATTATAGGATACTAAAGATTAGTATCAAGGTCGTATTTCCCTGGGGCGTAATAATTACTTCTACTCAGAGGAGATCGCTATTATTTTATCAAATGATTTCTTAGATTAGATTAATTAACTAAAAATAGGAATTAAAATACTAAACTATAAAGAAAACTAAACTAATTGCAGAAATAATAAAGGTTAGAGCAAGTGATAAAGGGTTAGTACTCAATCTAAAATTACCTTGAAATAAGAAAATCAAAATGAAATAACTAGTTCTAAATAAAGTAAAAATACCTTGACCGTAAAGGTTCCCGAAGCATGAACGCGCTTCTCTCGAAGTCGCGCCCACCTGAGTTTAGGAAGGTCCGACCGACTCTCGTCTAAATCGGAGGCCTAAAGCTCGCCTTAAGTGGTGAACCCCGCTATTGGATTTCACTCCAATCCAGGAGATTTGGACATCCGCCTCTCTCGAGGGGTGCATGAAACTCTCTTTACTCTTGGGTGATCGATTCAATCTACGAGCCCCTCGGCTAACTATGATTGAAAATGCAAATGGAAACAATATACCGACAATATAGTCCCACAAAATAAAAACCAAGAGTAAATCAAAAGTGATTACTTTAAGAAGAAAAAGAAGCTAAAACATCATAACATGATCAACCCATTCTCAGATCCTCGCGATCGAGTACAAATGGGGATTAGTTAATCATGGTAATATGAAAAGAGAGGGGTAAATAATTAAGGTGCATGAAAAGTAAAGAGAGAGAATTAGAGAAATGAAATGCTAACTACAATTTTATTAAAAATGAAAACGATTACAACTAGGAACGGAGATTACAAGTGCATGAAAAGAAACTAACTACTGCGACAAAACTAATAAGAAAAGATTAAAAGAAATGAAAGTGCATTCCTTTAAATTAAAAGCTAGAAATGGAGGGAGAGAGAGAGAAAAAATGAAAATAAAAACACTAAAATCATAATAAATTAACTAACAACACCTCCCCTCTCCCCAAAAGTTGGTTCAGAATGCTGGGAATGTCCTGGTTTTTATACAGTTTTCTCATGGGTAGTCACGCCCTAGGTCACGCTCGGGGAGGGCGTGTTAGGGGGCGTGACAGGTACGGAGTTTAACTCGGGAGCTAAATTCTTGCGTGAATGATGATTGCTTCGCTACGATTGTGGTCACGCACTAGGTCACGCCCGTGATAAGGGGACGTAACAGGCGCTTCAAGTCAATATCAGCAGTCGCAAGTCCATCAGACGTCGTAAAAAGGAGGGTCACGCCCTTGAACACGCCCATGGAGGGCGTGTCATGGGGGGGTGACAGTACTTTTTGCTTGCTAGAGCGGAGAAATCATTAAATGCGGCGGAAGGCTTCGGGATGGGCGAAACATGCTCTGTGTCACGCCCGAGGACATGCCCGGGGAAGGCGTGTCAGGGGGGTGACATGGGATTTTTGGCAGGAAATTCCTGCTGGCGGCTCTCAACATTAGGATCAGCTTACACGCCCTATGACACGCACAGGGAGGCCGTGTCAGGGGGGCATGACGGGGGATTTTTGGCCGCAAACTTGTTGAAACCTACAAAAATAGAAAATAAATATTAGTTATAATATATACATAAAAAGAAACATAAAATTACATAAAGGAAGAGATTTAAAACGAAAATAATATATTTTTACCCTAATAAATTTAGCTAAAATATGCTTCATCAAATTCCCCCATACTTATTATTTTGCTTGTCCTCAAGAAAAGTCTATGAGTTAGATAAAATAAAGAGGATTAATTGAAAAGTTTAAAAATTCTATAAACGAGTAAGACGGGAATTTAGAGATAGAGAAATTTTTGAAAAAGAACCGAAAATTCCTACTTTTACTTAGCACAAAATATTATAAATTTTACTAAATATAAAAACAAGTCATCCCATATTTTTACAGAATTAATACTTAATAAAGCAATGAGTAAAAAGCGCATTGTGTTGGAACACCCTATTACTAATTTGGGCAAGGATCACTATGTATTTACGGAATTGTTTGACCTAGTTGTATAATTGAAAAAGTCAAATTAGAAGAGTCTAAGGGTTAAAACTTAGGTTTGAATCTTCCCCCAAGACCATTCAAAGATCAGGATTAAGTGTTGAGACTAAGGCAATTTTCGTCGAGCTCAGGTCGACGAAACGTCGAACTCAGTTCGACGTTCTCTCAGCTCAATTCTGCAAGTCGTCGAACTCCGATCGACGATCTTCGAGCTCAGATTGACGTTTTTTCTTCAGCTATTTTCCAAGTCGCTGAGCTCAGTTCGACGATCGTAGATCTCAGGTTGACGTTTTCGGTCTCTATTATAAATCCAATATTTGAGCTCAGGTCGACGATAGCTGAGCTCATGTCGACGATTTTTGTGAGAGATCGACGTTTTCAGAATTCAAATTCAAGAATAATTTTGGAATTCTTTCGGAGTTATTTCCTGCATTTATTGCAAAGGATTATGTAGTCGTTTCAAGCAATCCGGAGCAAGTTTCAAGGAAGGCTAAAAGGAATGCTACTTAGGACTTTCCCCACAGACACTTGTCATTTATGGAAGTCATTTATGCCTGAGTAACAGCCTTCTAAGTCAGAATCTGATATAATCCTACAGAATATGTTTTTTACAATATAACAGATCGATACAATAACATAGGCAAGAGATATACATGATCATTGGATTGAGAAAAAGAGTTACAGAAGAGAGATCAAAATAAACTCTGATCAAGAACTCATTTCTGGAACATACACATTCACTGAGAAAAAATCTTCAAGAACACAAGAAAGTTTTCTGTGGAAAAAATCATCTGCTCCTCCAAATCCTCAAGTGTTAAAAAGCTTCAACATCAAGGACTCCAGACATTATAAATTTCAGCATATGATGAAATCATCTTTTGATGGAGATCTGAAGCACCTGAAGACCTATCACCCTAGCAAAGCTCACCTTCCTGAACCTTTACAGATCTCAGGGGGAGCTTTAGCTTCATCTTCCACTTGTCTTCTCTCAGACTTTTGACAAAGAAGAACAACTCAACTCTTTCTTTCTTTTTTTCCTATCCCTCCTGTAAAAGGGTTTTTCAAAACTCCCTTCAAAAGTTCTGAGACTGGTTTCTGAGACCTTGTCAAAACTCAGTGGTGGCAAGACACCTTATCAAAAAATCTTGTATTGGTTTTCGAGCACCTTATCAAAAGCTCATTGGTGCCCAGGACACCTGATCACTTATTCCTGCAGTGGATTCCTACCAAGGGTGGTAGAAGAGTGGATGTACCAAGGTTTTTGGGGAACCACTAATGATCCTTGTGTCATCTGGTTGCTGTGTGTTTGACGTTGCATTGTGCTGTGTGATTTCTTAGTTCTTGCTTTAGTTTTTATTTCATCACAAGCACCTTACACATATTCATAAATTAAGTCTTCCACTGCTTTATAGTTTTAATTCTAAATTATTTTAAAAATACTCTATTCACCCCCCCCCCCCTCTAGAGTTAAGGTAGATCTTTTCCTCACTTTCAATTGGTATCAGAGCGAGGTTGGTTATTCAACATCTGAATATTCAACAAATTGGTTGAACAGGCTAACACCTGAACCAAAAGATCCTTGATAAGATAAACCTTCTATAGAGGATATTTATTACTTTTTATATTATATTTTATTTCATACAAAACCATAGCACAGAACAAAGATTATGTTAGCACCAGACCTCTAGTGTGCAACCTCTCTAAGTTTGCACTTTGGAAGGCAAGGATTAAGCTTTACATGAATTCTATTGATGAGGACATTTTTAATTCTGTTTTGACAGTTTGTCCAAGACCCCCAGTGATCACAAGTACAAGTGCTGTTCCACCCCTTTCAGGAACAGATGTAGAAATAAAGAAATGGAAAGTTGCAGATGCAAAGGCTATGAATATCCTTGCTCAGACCATGTCTAATGAGATATTCCAAAAGGTTGCTGAATGCAGTTCAGCAAAAGAGATATGGGACAAGTTATCTGAAATTGTCTCAGGATCTGCCGATGAAAGGAAGGATAGGAGATTTCATCTCATAAGCCAATATGAGAACTTCAAGAAAGGAGAAACTGAATCAGTGGCTGACATGTACAACAGACTCAGCCTAATAGTCAGTGAACTAAAAACACTGGAAAAGGAGATCTCTCTAACTGAACTAAATGAAAAGATCCTAATGTGCTTCCCTAGCACTTGGGACTCAAGGATCTTGCCAATCAAGGATGCCAGAAGCCTAACTGAGATTACTACTGAAGCTTTGTTGGGCAAGCTCAATTCTTATGAGCTGCTCATCAAGAACAGAGAGGAAGAACAAAAGACCGCTTCTCCAGCCATCAGAAAGGAGAAGACCATAACATTCAAAGCTACAGAAGATCTGCCTGAAGACAAGGTCACATGCAATGAAGAATTGATAAGTTTACTGGCCAAAAGATTCTATAAGATAGCTAGGAAAGATTTCAGAAAGAGGTCATCCAAAGGGCATGAGAAGCCAAGGTATGATAAGTCAAATAATAAAGAAATAAATTGTTTAGGATGCAGGAAACCAGGCCATATTCTGTCTGACTGTCCAGAAAATCAGAATAAGGATAAGAAGGACAGGAAAGATAGGAGAAAAGACAAGGACTCCAGAGGAAACAACAGCAACAAATCCTCCTCCAACAAAAATTAACATACAAGGAAGGGGTTTGTAGCTGAAAGCTGGAGTGATACTGAAGAGGAATCAGAAGCCTCATCAAGCTCAAGTGATGATGAGGATGATGCTGAAGAAAAGAAATTCTTCATGATGGCTATCAATGCCTCTCAGCAAAATTCTGATGCAGAATAAGAAACAGATTCAGAATCTGAAACTCAAACTGGAAAAGACCAGGTAATAGACTCCTTTGACTTTGACTCCGAGGACTTTAGGTCTTAATTTAAGGCACTTTGTTTAGACCTGTTAAAATCTGAGAAATAAATTATCTCTCTCGAAAATAAATTGTATGAACAAAGCACCTTAAAATCAGACAACCTCAAACTCTCTGAGGAGTTTGAATGTTGTAGGGAGGAGATAGCTACAGTGAAAAGTGAGTTATCCCAGGCAAAGAAGTTTGAAGAATCCCTTAATGGGAGAAGCATAACTGATGGACATCACAAGTACAGTGAACTCAAGATTAAACAGTACACTGGGCTTGGGTGCTTCATCCAGCAAACCTATAGTATTAACAACCCCAATTAAATTTATTTCTGATAAAGGAAAGGGTGTTGTAGAGGTAGCTAGGAAGAATCAAGATTTACCAAAGGAAAATCAAGTTCAACAGAAAATGTCGAACAGAGCTCGACGATCGTCAAACAGAGCTCGGCGATCCAAGGATGGATCGTCGAACTCAGATCGACGACTTCTGAACTTTGAACTCTAGTATAGTCAATCTTCAAACGGAGCTCGACGATCTGAACCAAGATCGTCGACCTCAGGTCGACGATCGTCGAACGGAGCTCAGAGCTTTGAACCCTCTTTTAGAGGTAAATCTCAAGTCAATCCTAGAAGTCCCTCATCCCAAAGCTTCAACCCTTATACTTAATGGATAGTACCTTCTAGGAGATTCTATCCTGAAGGATACAAGAGTCAGCCAGGGATGTCTTTCATTTCTGAATTTAAAGGTTATCAACCTAGACCCAAGGTAAACTGGGTCAAAACATATAAATTATTTATGTACAGGTGAAGAACTATCCAGTAATGAATCAACAATTGTATCTGGATAGCGGGTGCTCAAAGTACATGACAGGGAGTAAGGACAATCTCACATCCTTCAAAGCCAAACTTGGACCCAAAGTGATCTTTGGAGATTCACTCATTGGTCAAACAAAAGGATATGGTGCTGTTCAGATTGGCTCAGTCACATTCAAGAAGGTGGTTTATGTGGAAGGACTGAAGAACAACCTAATCAGCATCAGTCAACTCTATGATGAAGGATATCAAGTGACAATTAACAAATCCTTATGCCAGATCAAGTCAGAGGATAACACAACATTGTTATCTGGTAAAAGGAAAGGTAACATTTATCTTGTAGATTTCCTTTCAACCAACATAGATATCTGCTTATTTAATTCTATCTACAAACCAAATGATTTATGGCATAAGAGACTAGGACACTTAAACCTTAGAACCATTGCTAGGCTATCCAAGGACAACCTTATTAGAGGACTACCTTCTGGCCCCTTCAAGAAAGAAGGTCTCTACAGGGCTTGTCAATTAGGCAAGCAAACTAAAAATAGTTTTTAGTCACTTAATAAGAGTGATTCACCTAGGATTTTGTATCTGTTACACATGGATCTTTTTGGACCCATTACAGTACAAAGATTAGGAGGGAAATATTACACTTTAGTGATTGTAGATGACTTCTCTAGATTCACTTTGGTATTCTTTCTGAAGAAGAAGTCTGATAACTTTAAATGTTTGACAGATTTTCTCAAATGCATACAGATTGAGTTCAATACTCACATTTCCCTGATTAGAAGTGATCATGGGACAGAGTTTGATTCTCTTCTCATGCAAGAGTTCTGTCAGAGTGAAGGGATCAGGCATACTTTCTCAGCTCCTAGAACTACTCAATAAAATGGGATAGCTGAAAGGAAAAATAGAACCCTAATTGAATCTGCTACTACATTGTTGACAGATGCTCACCTTCCTCTATATTTTTGGGCAGAGGCAGTGAACACTTCCAACCATGTGTTGAATAGAAGTTTGATACATAAACTGAAGGGTAAGACTCCCTATGAATTACTCAAAGGGAAGAAACCTAAAGTAGACTACTTAAAATTTTTTTGCTGCATTTGTTATATTCACAATAATGACAAGAAGTATTTAGAAAAATTCCAAGCTAAAGCTGATGAAGGAGTGTTTCTGGGATACTCCATGATCAGTAAAGCTTATAGGGTTTATAATAAAACTTCTCTTAAAATTGAAGAATCTGTTCATGTATCTTTTTATGAGACTAACATGTTTTACATGGAGAAGTCTACTTCTACCATAGAACCATTACAGGTACACTCTCTTTTAGAAAATTTGGACAGGTTACACATTGTAGAAAAGGATTCAGTACATTCACCTATCCAACAAAGAGCTGAAATCAGTGAAGATGAAGAGGATACTCAACATCTTGATGTTCAATATCTTTGAGAAAACCATTTTGAAGAGCCAGTTGTTGTTCCACAAGAGGAAACAATAATACAGGTTGGTGAACAACAACACCCCCTGTTGATTTAGTAACAACAAGAGATCACCCAATCTCCCAAGTGATTGGAAACATCTCAGCTGGTGTGCAAACAAGAAATCAGGTCAACCAAAACCTGATGCACACCTGTTTTTTATCTCAAGTTGAGCCTCAATCCATTCAAGATTCAGAACAAGATCCACACTGGATAATTGCTATGTAAGAGGAACTACATCAATTTGAGAGGAACAAAGTTTTGGAGCAAGTACCAAGGCTTAAGGATCACTCAATTGTTGGAACAAAGTGGGTGTTCAGAAACAAGTTGGATGATCAAGGAGTTATTGTAAGGAACAAGGCAAGGCTAGTTGCTCAAGGTTATTCTCAAGAAAAAGGGATAGACTATGACCAGACCTTTGCATCAGTTGCAAGGCTAGAGGCCATAAGAATATTCCTTGTTTATGCAGCTCATAAAGGATTCAAGGTTTACCAAATGGATGTGAAGAGTGCATTTCTCAATGGAGACATCAAAGAGGAAGTCTATGTTAGACAACCTTTAGGTTTTACCTCTCCAACTTATCCTGACCATGTTTTCAAATTGCATAAAGCATTATATGGTCTCAAGCAAGCTCCTAGAGCATGGTATGAGACCTTAACATGCTTTCTTGTAAAAAATGATTTTATAAGGGGTAGAGTAGACCAAACTCTCTTTATTAGAACCCATAAGTCCCATACCCTACTAATATAAATATATATAGATGATATCACATTTGGTTCTACTGATTCAAATTTGTGAAGAAAGTTCTCTAACTTAATGCATTCTAAATTTGAACTGAGTAGAATGGGTGGGCTTTCATTCTTTCTAGGATTGCTAGTCAAACAAATGCTAAAAGCATATTTATTTCTCAAACCAAGTATGCAAAAGAATTGGTTAAGAAATTTGGTATGTCTGAAGCATCTTGTATGAAGACACGCCTACCAATGCTATATTAGATACTGATGAACATGGTAAATATGTTGATCAGACAACATATAGAGCAATGATTGGTTCTTTACTGTACCTTACAGCTAGTAGACCTAATATAATGTTTGCTACATGTATATGTGCTAGGTTCCAAGTAATCCCTAGAGAGTCACACCTAACATTAGTTAAGAGGATTCTTAGGTATATGAACAGTTGTCCAAATCTAGGACTCTGGTATCCAAAAGACTCAGAATTTGAATTAACTAAATTCTCAGATGCTGATTATGCTGGATGTAGAGTAGACAGGAAAAGCACCAGTAGAACTTGCAAGTTCCTTGGTGACAGACATGTCTCCTGGTTCTGTAAGAAACAGACATCTGTGTCCACTTCAACTGCTGAAGCTGAATACATGGTAGCAGTCAGTTGCTGCTCACAGATTCTGTGGATTCAAAACTAGCTCCTAGACTATGGATACAACTTAGAAGGATCAAAAATATTTTGTGATAACACTAGTGCTATCTCTATAGCACAAAATCAATTCCTCCATAGTAGAACAAAACATATAGAGATTAGTCATCACTTCATAAGAGACAATGTGGAGAAAAATAAAATTGAAACTCAATATATCCCAACTGATTTGCAAAGTGGAGATATTTTCACCATACCTTTGGATAAAAAGAAACACACCTCTTTCCTAAATCAGTTAGGAATGTTAGATGGAGGAAGTTTAAAATAAATCCCAAGATTTTTAAATCTAAAAACAGACTAAGACATGGCTAAAAACTTGTATTTTCTACTGTCTGTAGGTTATGTTTTGTCTCTGAACTATGCTCGACGTTTTTCCCAAAAAGCGTCGAACGGAGATCGATGCTTTCCAATAAGCGTCGACCGGAGTTCAGTGTTTTCCAGGCAGCGCTAGGCTATCTTCTTCTGGTCAGCGAGCATCGAACGGAGATCGACTCTCTCCAATGTCGTCGAACGGAGATCGACGATATTGAAAACTCTTCAGATTCCACTAGAAGCCCAGATCGTCGAACGGAGTTCAACGATCCTTCCTTTTCGACGTCGAACCCTAATATAAAATCATTCTTTCGGCCGTCATTTTTTCTTTTGCGCTTTCATATTCTCTACAAACTTTTTCGTTCCCTCCAAACTCTACTGCACTTGGTTGTGTTTGTTACTTTTTGCAGGTATACAATGGCAGTGAATGTTGCCGCTCTCGCCAAGATGAAATTTGATACAGGATTTGATATAGATATGGACTCGTTTGATGGCAGCGATCAGGTTTTCAAAGACATTCTGGAACTCTTCCGAGAACAATAGTTAGTGCACATAATGTCCACCAGGATCAAGATTGCTGCAGATGAGATTAAGGAATGGGTGTTTACATCACATAATCTGGAAGAGAATACCCTCGTTGGTACTATCGGCAAGACTCATGTATCATTATCACCTACTCTTCTAACTGAAGTATTTCATCTGAGTACTGGAGATGACTCTGGTTAAATATCGGGAGAAGAATCTGCGAATATGTTAGATAGAATGGGACACTCTGCCGCTAACCCTAGCAAGTTATTGAAAAAGAACTTATCTATTGAGTTTAGATTTCTGGCTGATGTTGTGGGGAAAGTGCTTCTGGAAAAGCACTCAGCTCATGATACCATATCCAGGTATCAGTTCTTTTTGATGGGAGACCTGGTTGATAAGAAACACCTGAATTTGGGAGAAATTTTCATTGATTTGATAAAGAAGAAAATAAACAAAAGTTTTGTAAACTTTGGGAGGATCTTAGGGGTATTACTGCACTCCAGGTGACCTGAACTGCTAGTCTCTAATGAGATGCACATCAATGCATCAAAAAGGCTATTCTGTTCCCTGTTTGGGAAATGAGACAGGCAGATAATCAAGCCTACTAGGACTATATATGCTTCAGGCATAAGGACTATTGCAGTCTCTTCCCCTCAGGCTCCTTGCCTCATTGAGGAATTGCCTGCCTCAACCTCCTCTCCTCCTTCTCCACCTCCTGCTGTTTCTACCTCCACCTCCACATCAAAAATCTCCACATCCATCTCTTCCCCCATTTCCATTTCATCACCAATCTCACCTCCAGCCACCTCAGAACAATTCCATCCACTCCACTACTATCCACCTCTTGACATTCCATCCTTCAATATCTTGGAAGACTCCTTCATGGATGCTTCCACTTCCTCACCTGCTGAGCTTCCCTCTACCTCTTCTTATCAACAACTCCTGCATGATATTCTTACTCAACCATCCTTCACACCATCCATCTCCACACCCATATCATCTATCTCCACCATCCCAATCTCTCAACCAACCATCCTACCATCCACAATACCATCTACCACAGTCCATCCATCACCAGCCCAAAATATTCCCTCCTCCACCTCTTTTCAAGTTACACTTTAGCAAGTGGAGCTATCAGCTTTGGCAGATAATCTATATGGGATACTGGCCCCCAAGCTAGTAAGCCTGCTGGAGACCTCCCTGGCTCCACTCCTGAACTAAATAAAGGAGCTATCTGACAGGCTAACCTCTCTCTCCTCTCCTCAGGCAATCCCTTCTATTGGGTGCCTTGATCCAGTTATCACTGAATCAAGGCAGGGGGAGATGTCATATGAAGCTGAGGTAGTGCCTGCTGCTCCTGAGGAATTGCTGCTGCAAGAGATTTCTACTCCAGCCCCAGTACCAGTACTCAAAGTTGACTTCAGGTCATTGTTGTCTGAATTTGATTCTCTTCCCAGAAGCTGCTTATCAACTGAGGGAGTTGAAGACCTTACGAAGGCCATTGTGCCTATTACTGTCTGTGATCCCAGCCTGATTATCTCTTATATCAATTCCCTTAAGGCTGTGGAAGTTTTTGCTTGTGTTGCTGCTGCTGCTGCTGAAGTTGCTGAATCTACATATATTGATAAGTTGTCTGCTGATCCTGTTGATGCTACTGCTGCTTCTGTTGAACTTGCTGTTTTTCTAGAAGAACCTGTTGTTTCTGAAGTTCCTTCTGCTCCTGCTGCTTCTAACATTGTTTCTGCTCCTGTTCTGTCTGCTTAGAAGTCTAAACAAAGAGAAGAGTATATCAAAAGCATTGATGATCTATATGACAGACCCCCAGAGTTCAAAAAGTGATAAATTCAACACTTACTCTGATGATTCTGCTAGCACCATTACCAAGAAAAAAAAAGCCAGAAGCAAAGAAATGATGAAAGTCCCTCCTGCTCAAGCCAAAGATGTCAATGATATACCATATTACATTTTGCATGATTGTCAGATAACAGAGCCTTGGATGCAATACTCTAAGAATCAGCTAAAGGCTATGAAGAAAAGAAGAAAGCTTGACAAATATGAGAAAGGATCGTCCCAGTTTCCTCCTCCTCCTCCTCTAGACTCAGGATCTTATGGAGGCTTATCTTTTCAATCATCTACCTCAAAGCACAGTTCTTCTCGATCTTCTCAAAGATATCAACCCAGAGGTCAACATCAAAGAGGCTATCATTCTAGAAGAGGTCAGTACAGAGGAAATCAGAGAGAGTACAGAACTTTTTCCAAACAACAAAGGGAAGGACAAGGTCCTATTGATTCTACTCAAGGTCCTTTCCCTTACAAGCTTAGAGATTCAGTTGTCACAAGGACTCCTATTGATTCAGAATCTATCAAAATATATGAACCTCCAGTCCCTTTTGAAGATCCTGAAAACAACCCAGTTTCATGGACTGCCAGAATGAAAGAGCTTGCTGCACTAGATCAAATGAAAAAGGCCAAAGAGCAAGGCAAAAAAATTTCCAACATTACAACCCTATCAGATCTAAGAAAGACAGAGTTAGAGAGATATTCTTCAAGAAAATTCTTTGATCCAGAAAGTGACATGAAGTTGCACCCTGAGGCTGTAGTTCCAAGGCCTAGATCCCAAACCTCCTTAGGTGCAGATGATGACAGAAGATCAAAGAAAGTAGCCCTCAATCCTAACAGGGAAATTCTGCTTAAAATGGGACATGAGAAGAAGTGATTTCTGTAAGCTGAACAAACATCTATCTCTGAATATTTGCTGATATTCTATCTGTGATCTGCAATGCTGCTATGCCTTGTTAGTTTAGCTTTTACTTTGTCCGTATGCTTATTTTTTTCTTATTTTATCTTGTAAATAGTAATCCTAACCCAAATAGGGGGAGATTGTTGGAACACCCTATTACTAATTTGGGCAAGGATCACTATGTCTTTAGGGAATTGGTTTGACCTAGTTTTATAGTTGAAAAGGTCAAATTAGAATGAGTCTAAGGGTTAGAACTTAGGTTTGAAGCTGCCCCCAAGACCATTCGAAGATCGGGATTCAGTGTTGAGACTAAGGCAATTTTCGTCGAGCTCAGGTCGACGAAACGTCGAACTCAGTTCGATGTTCTCTAAGCTCAATTCTGCAAGTCGTCGAACTCCGGTCGATGATCTTCGAGCTCAGATCGACGTTTTGTCTTCAGCTATTTTCCAAGTTGCTAAGCTCAGTTCGACAATTGTAGAGCTCAGGTCGACATTTTCTATCTCTAGTATAAATCCAATCTTTGAGCTAAGGTCGACGATAGCTGAGCTCAGGTCGACGATTTTTTTGAGAGATCTACGCTTTCAGAATTAAAAATCAAGAACAGTTTTCAAATTCTTTCAGAGTTATTTCTTGCATTTATTGCAAAGGATTATGTAGCTGTTTCAAGCAATCTGGAGCAAGTTTCAAGGAAGGCTAAAAGGAATGTTACTTAGGACTTTCCCCAAAGACAATTATCATTTATGGAAGTCATTTATGACTTAGTAACGACCATCAAAGTCAGAATCTGATATACTCCTACAGAATCTTTTTTTGACAATATAATAGATCGATACAACAAGATAGGCAAGTGATATACAGGATCATTGGATTGAGAAAAAGAGTTACAGAAGAGAGATAAAAATATACTCTGATCAAGAACTCATCTTCTGGAACATACAGATTCACTGAGAAAAAATCTTCAAGAACACAAGAAATTTTTCTTTGGCAGAAATAATTTTCTTCTCCAAATCCTCAAGTGTTCAAAAGCTTCAACATCAAGGACGGACATCACACATTTCAGCATCTGATGAAATCATCTTTTGCTGGAGATCTGAAGCACGTGAACACATATCACCATAGCAAAGCTCACCTTCCTGAACCTTTATAGATCTAGGGGGAGCTTTAGCTTCATCTTCCACTTGTCTTCTCTCAAACTGTTGACAGAGAAGAACAACTCAACTCTTTCTTTCTTTTTCCTTTCCCTCCTGTCCAAGGGTTTTTCGAAACTCCCTTCAAAAGTTCTGAGACTGGTTTCTGAGACCTTGTCAAAACTCAGTGGTGGCACGACACCATATCAAAAAATCAAGTATTGGTTTTTGAGCACCTTATCAAAAGCTCACTGGTGCCCAGGACACCTGATCAACTATTCCTGTAGTGGATTCCTACCTAGGGTGGTAGAAGAGTGGATGTACCAAGGTTGTTGGGGAACCACTATAAATCCTTGTGTCATCTAGTTGCTGTGTGTTTGACTTTGCTGTGTGCTGTGAGATTTTTTAGTTCTTGCTTTAGTTTTTATTTCATCACAAGCACCTTACACATATTCATAAATTAAGTCTTCCACTGCTTTATAGTTTTAATTGTAAATTATTTTAAAAATACTCTATTCACCCCCCCTCTAGAGTTAAGGTAGATCTTTTCCTCACTTTTACATTGAGTCACTACTAAAGTCTAAGAGGCATATTAAAACCATAGTCAATCAAGACAAAGTTCAATATTTCTATCAAAAACACTTACTCAATCTAGTTTCTCGCTACTATACTAAAAAGTAAACATAGGAAGCATGAATCACTAGGGCTTTAATTAGGCGTACAATTAGGCTTTGGTTTTTAAGGGTGCGATATTCAAAAATATAAATACGAGGGGTATTTGCGCATTTAAAACAAAAAAGAAAATGAGCTTTGCCAAAATAAAGCTAGACAAAATAAATACACTTTTCTTTTTCTCTTCTTTTACTTTTTTTTAACAAATATTTTTCTGATTTTTCATTTTTTTTTCTTTTTTAACACTTAAAAATTTCCACTTTTGTACAAAAAGTTAATACAAAGATTTTCCACTAATTTTTTCAAAAAGATTCACATTAGTAATTAAAGCTCAAAAATAATTTTAAACTGTGCATATAGGTAAGCTATTTGGCCATGGTGAAATAAAAAGTGGGGCTACAAAAAGGAAATGAAAAGGCACAAAAATGGCTTGCAACAATTATTATTATGCGGGGTGCAAAGGCTCAACCATTTCAAAAGAAATGCCTAAATCATTTTCATGTTTCCTAAATATACTCAAAGTAAAGCTTTGAAATTTAAAAAGAGGATAAGCACAAAAAATATAAAATAGAGAATTTTCATTCATGAAAGCAATGATAATAAGCATCTAGACTGGTTTGTGTCTACTACACTTAATACTAATTAACGTTAATAAAAATTTTAATAAGGAAAAATAAAGGATGATAGGTTTTATAAAAGTAAATGAAATAAAAGAAAGGCTAAGGAAAAATAAAGAAAAATTCAAGAATTTTTTCAAAAATAGAATACTACCCTAAATAGGAACACTGCATGAGTTAACATACTACTCGCTAAACATATTTAAACAAAAAGTTAATCTAATTTATTCTAACTAAGCAAGTAGACATGAGCTTAAAAAAAATAATAAAATGCAAAGTACCGGGGTACTAATTGATTTGGCAAAAATTAACTCAATTTAATTTTGGAAATTTTAAAAAAAAATTTATATATATTTTTTGAATTTTTCAAAAATATATTATATACAAATTTTTTTTTTCTAAAATTTTTATAATTTTTTTTTAATTTTTCTAAAGTTATTTATTAAGGGAACACTCCCCCATACTTAAAGTTAAACATTGTCCCCAATGTTTAATGTTTAGTATAAAGAGAGTGAGAAGAGAGGGAGAAGAATAAAAAGAAATGCATAGGGAGGGAAAAGATGCTTCCCTAGAGATTGATGCCCAGAAGTTGGAAAATGTGTCCCCCCAAACTTGAGCTAAAGATTGGCTTGAGTCCATGTTGAGAGGCAAGAAGCGGCACAAACACGCGGGAGCTTATTCCTGCACAAAATAAAATAAAATAAAAAACAAAAAAGAAAAGGATAAGCAAGGGGTGCCTCCCAAGAGCGCTCTTTGTTTAAAACATCATTGAGCTTGACGTTCTTGGTTAGCTAAATAGAAAATAAAAAGAGAAATGTAATGGCAGCTCGCGCAATATGAGTTTCGGCGCGAGTGCCAAAACATTTTTTAAGAAAATAAAATTATTTTTTTGTAATTTTTTTTTTAAAATAAAACAAAAAAGAAAAAGGTTTAGAAAAAGAAAAAAAACTAGAAAAAGAAAATAAACTGTTAAGAGGGGAAGAAGAAGAAGAACTAGAAACTAAACTAGAAGGAAAAAATAAAAGAAGAAATGAAAATGGAATTTTCGCATGGAGGGGGAAGAGAAGAAAAAGAAGAAGATGGCGGCGGTTGATTACAAGAAAATGGTTGAATATAAAGATCTGATTGCTCCACTTGAATATCAATCATTTCGATAGATTGGGAGAAAACCGGGATATTCGAAAAATCGATCTCCTCTGAAGATCGGACACAAGAAAGTTCGTCTTCCTCGGAAACTTGAAAAACAATCGGGATATCGGTGGAAATTTCATCCTCGAGAGGTTGAAGGCACAATGGAATTTCTAAATAATCGTCTTCCGCAAGTGATTGAAGGCACTGCAGAATATCCGAAGATTCATCATTCAAAAGATAAATAGGATGAGGAGGGTAAGAAAAAGATGCGTCCTCAACAGCCAAATCGTCAAAAATCACCTTGAAGTGAGAATTTATGCATGCATCAAATGCTATAGCATCAAAAATGACTTCATTTTCACTAGAATCAAAAACGGGAGGCGCGCAAACTTGCGGAGCAAAAGCAGAGAAATCTTGAGATGGAATGGATTGATGATCACCTTGGCCCAAAGAATGATCACGGTGTTGCCACCCTGAGTAGTTCAAAGTAGGGCTAGGATCAAAATGTCCATTCAAGAAATTTTCGGAAAAATTAAAATAAGAAAAATTCGGAGGAGAAGGGTAGGAAGGCGTTTGAAAACCATCGTAACCCCATGAAAACAAATTCGCGGACGAATCAATTTGGCAAAATTGATTCGATCCGGAAGGGATAAAATCATGGGCGGGTGAAGGATATCTTACCCAACACTCATCGCGAGAGTGACCGAACTCTCCACAATTAAAACAAAGATTAACCATTTCAAACAAACTAAATCAATCGCAAAGGAGGGGCGAGAGAAAAAAAAACAAAATAAAACGATAATATAATAGCTATCCTTTTTTCAAAAAGTAAAAACAATCCCCGGCAATGACGCCAAAAACTTAATACATAAAATCACAAGGCGGAGAGAGGGTTAGAGAGAAGAGAAGGTTGATGTGGTGGTTGAGAATATTTTCCGATTTTATATCCGATAAAGGCAAGCGTACCTTATCGGTTATAGTATAGGATACTAAAGATTAATATCAAGTTCGTATTTCCCTGGGCGTAATGATTACTTCTACTCAAAGGAGATCACGATTATTTTATCAAATGATTTTTTAGATTAGATTAATTAACTAAAAACATGAATTAAAATACTAAAGTAAAAATAAAACTAAACTAATTGCAGAAATAAAAAGGGTTAGAGCTAGTGATAAAGGGTTAGTCCTCAATCTAGAATTACCTTGAAATAGGAAAATCAAAATGAAATAACAACTAGTTATAAATAAAGTAAAAATACCTTGGCTGTGGAGGTTCCCGAAGCATGAACGCGCTTCTTTCGAAGTCGCGCCCACCTGAGTTTAGGAAGGTCCGACCGACTCTTGTCTAAATCGGAGGCCTAAAGCTCGCCTTAAGTTGAGAACCCCGCTATTTGATTTCACTCCAATCCAGGAGATTTGGACGTCCGCCTCTCTAGAGGGGTGCCTGCAACTCTCTTTACTCTTAAATGATCGATAAAATCTACGAGCCTCTCGGCTAACTAAGATTGAAAACACAAATGGAAACTATATACCGACAATATAGTCCCACTAAATAAAAACCAATAGTAAATCAAAAGTTATTACTTTAAGAAGAAAAAGAAGCTAAAACATCATAACTTGATCAACCCATTCTCAGATCATCGCGATCGAGTACAAATGTGGATAAGTTAACCATGGTAATAGGGAAAGAGAGGGGTAAATAATAAAGGTGCATGAAAACGAAAGAGAGATAATTAAAGAAAGAAAATGCTAACTACAATTGTATTAAAAAAATGATTACAACAAGGAACAAAGATTACAAGTGCATGAAAAGAAGCTAACTACTGCTGTGATACTGATAAGAAAAGTTTACGGGAAATGAAATTGAATTGCATGATATTAAAAGCTAGAAATGGAGGGAGAGAGGGCAAAACATGATAATAAAACACTAAAACCCTAAGAAATGAACTAGCAGCACCTCCCTATCCCCAAAAGTTGGTTTAGAATGCTGGGAATTGCCTGGTATTTATAGAGTTTTCCCACGGGTTGGTCACGCCCTAGGTCATGCCCAGGGAGGGCGTGTTAGGGGGCGTGAAAGGTAGAAAGTTGACCTTGGGAGCTTAATTCTGGCCGGAATGATGATTGCTTTTGTACGATGGTGGTCACGCCCTAGGTCACGCCCGTAATAGGGGGCGTGACAGGCACGTCAATTCAAAATCAATTGTCGCAAGTCCATCAGACGTCGAAAAAAGGCGGGTCACTCCCTTGAACACTCCCATGGAGGGCGTGTCTTGGGGGCATGATAGTAATATTTTCTTGCTGTAGAGGAGAAAGCATTGAATGCGGAGGCAGGCTTCGGGATGGGCGTGACACGCCCCGTGTCACGTCTGGGGATGGCGTGTCAGGGGGCGTGACATGGGATTTTTGGCAGGAAATTCCTTTTAGCGGCTCTAAACTTCGGGATCAGCTTACACGCCCGATGACACGCCCAGGGAGGGCGTGTGAGGGGGCGTGATAGTGGATTTTTGGCCGCAAACTTGTTGAAACCTTTAAAAACAAAAAATAAATATTAGTTATAATATTTACATAAAAATAAATATAAAATTACATAAAGGAATAGATTTTAAATGAAAATAATATATTTTTACCCTAATAAATTAAGCTAAAATATGCATCATCAAAGTCGAAGAAGCTAATTCGACGATACAATCTATTTGGGAGAGGATACTGATAGCACAAGATAGATAAGCAAAGTATTATAACGCCAAGAACCGAAACGTTGAGTTTGTAGTTGGCAATTGGGTATATTTGAAAATCAACCCCTTCAATGGTGTGTGCAGTATTCGGCACTTGAAAAAGTTAAGTCTGAGATATCTTGGTCTATTTTAAGTGGTGGAGCGAATTGGAGAAGCTTCCTATCGGCTAGCTCTTTCGGCAGAAATGAGTGGATTTAATGATATGTTCCACATATTAGTGCTTCAAAAAGTCATAAAAGATCCAGCTCAAGTGATTGAGAATAATCGCGTCCCAGTCGAATTTTGGCTAACGACGAAGGTTAGGCCTATTCAGAACGAGGGTAAGCTGATAAACCATTACAAAACAAAATAATCGGGATGGTCAAGGTCCGATGGGACAACTGCGGCCGTGAGGAGCTAACATGGGAGAGGGAGCAAACCATTCGTGCAGAATTTCCCGAACTATTTGTCTAAACTTGTATAATTGTTTGTGTTTTATGTTGTACATAACATAACATGCTGTAACAACATTTTGTTGAAGAGTTTCTTGAGTACTGTATACAAATTTCGGGATGAATTTTCTTGTAAGGAGAGGAGGATTGTAACGCCCTTAAATCTCATTTATGAGTGGGCTGTGTAGTATGAGCAACACCGCCTGCGACATAGGAGTGTCCAAAGCTGTGTCCTGCTTTGCTTGAGGCAACACGACTAGGGACATGGACGTGTCCAAGGCCGTGTCCTTCTCTGTGTATTCGACTGTGGTGTAGGGCGGTCTCGAGTGTGGCACAGGGTGGTGTCGAGTGGTGCAAATGGCCAGTGACACGGTATGTCCAGGGCCATGTCCTATTGAGTTCGAAGAAATGAAGTCGACGAAATGCACTCGATAATCCTTGAGAGGCAAGACATGTTGGGCACAAGGCCTGTGACATGGGCGTGTCAAGGGATGTGTCCTCTTTGTTTGGCCAGTCTGTGAGGACATTTGAACAAGGGCTGGACACGGGCGTGTCTGACACACGGCCTGTGATACAGGCGTGTCACAGGGTCGTGTCCTGGTCGGGTCAAGTCGATTTATTTGCCGCTTAAGGCACACGGCCTGTAATACAGGCGTATCACAGGCCATTTTCGGCCCAGTAAAGTGCTTTTCAGTGTGATTTGTGGTCATTCATTTCCTTCAATTAGGATCCAACGGTCTAGAACGCTCCCTACTGTATTAAGGCCGAGAGTTGAGGGATAAACTCTCATTTCTCTCAAGCCTTTCTCTTTCTAAAGAGTTAGATAGTGGAGAGAGCAAGGATGGAGCAGGAGGAGGAATCCGGCCGCCGGTGGAGCTTTAGAGCCCCGAATCGCGAGCCGAGTCCTGATCCGTGGAGGCAAGACTATTGCAGCGTTGTTCACCTGGCTTATTTTCCAAGGCTCCAAAGAGATCGTCAAGGGTAACAATCTTCCTTCTTGGACATGTGAAGTTTTTCTTTTTGAATGTGCATTGATTTCCCCCACCAAAAGGTGGATGATTGAGAGATTTCCCTTGGGTTGATTCTTGGAATCCCCAAAAAGACTTGCAGATAGATCCGAAAATGTGTAGTATGGAATAAACATGCTGTGTGAAGCCCATCTTGACAGGTTGGTCTGTATTAGTGATGTTTCATTTTACGCACTAGAGAAGACTCCTCGTTTAAACAAGTAGTTTGTTTATTAGATGGGTTGTGCCTGTGAAGGGTAGTAGCAGGAAGTACTGAAGTGAGATTCCAGTAAAATACATGCATAGTTCATGTGTCGCATGCTATGGAATGACAATTTTTCTAGCACTGCAGGATGCTGTAGGGTTTGGGTTGAGTTTGGGCACAGAAAGAGAACTTTTGTTGAACCCGTCAAGCAACCATGAGGAATGCTGGCACTATCTCCCCTTTTGGATTGTGAAGCAAGTCCTTGGTGGACAATGTGGCAATTGTGAGCTGCGTGCTCTTGAAGGCTTCGTGCCGAACGGATAAGGGGAAAGCTGACCCGTGTCATTTGGACGATTTGAGTAACGGGATTGGCGGAACTGGCCTGCGTTATGTTTGACCGACTGGTATACCTAAGTTTTTTGTCTCGGTTGAGTGCATAATGAGTGTCTTAGGCAAGAGCGCAATTAAGTCTAAATGCTCAAACTTTACTGTTGGGTTTCAGACCTTGAATTGTGGTGGGACCCTTGTTCGACGGTACACCAAGAATGTGCCCTGAGTGCACGAATCGTTGGGTTGTGTGGCTGAAGGTTGTTATATATGGATTGTGCATGAGTGCACATTATATGATATATCTGCTTGTGAAATGTTATGCCTGCAGGGAAGGGATACACTTACCCCGGGAAAGGGGTAGGGTCGTTATAAATTGGTCAGCTGAATGCTTACGGTTGCCTTGTTTGCAACCATTATGGTGAGTTGTTCTTGTGCAGGTGCAGGAGAACCGAGCGAAAAATAGAGGGATGAAGCCCATGCTGCTACAGCTGCTGGCCCTCGAAGGCTGAGCGAAGAACATTATTATATTCATGTGTGGCCGGCCTGTGCGCCGATGTTTGTAATTTACACTTGTAAAGCTTATCTGTAAGGCCTTAAGGCCAAACTTTTGTGTATTTTTTGTACATTACTTTGGGGTTATATTTAAATGTGGTTGTTTATATATTGTGGACATTCATGGCTGTTCAGTTCAATATTAACTTTAAGTCTTCCGCTAGAATGCTCCGAGTTAGGATGCAAGTGTGTTTTGGTATTAACCTGTAACCTCACCGCCTATTTGTTCCATTAGTGTGGGGCTCCGATCGGACCTTCTATTATTTGATATTTAACGGATAGGGTCATTACACCTGCTCGCCCCTCAAGGCTCCACCCTGCTTGGGTGACTCGGGGGCTACCGAGCTCTGTTCCCTAGGCAGCTGGCCCGTGTCTTGGACTGCCTGATCTAGCCAACCTACCTCCTATCAAACTCACTCGGCGGATAGGGCTTGTAAACAATTCCAGCTCTTTGCGAGGTTCGAACAAGCTCGGAAGGAATAATAAAACCCGGCAGGATTCGGCGAGTGCGGCAGGAGTAGGGGGAATCTTTTGATGTCGCACATCGACGTCTATATATATGTGCGCCTGCGTACCTGGGAGACCCTTGCCATTCCCTTTTATATAACCATGTCTAGATGCTTCTCCCTAAAGAAGTCAAGGAGAGACTTTCCTAAGCTCGTGTGGCTGCCACCGCTCGGATTGTTGCCTTGACCGATATGTCCCGTAGCCAACTGCCAAGCACCCTGGCAGAAGCCAACTCTGCCAAAAGAACTAAACAGCTTTGAAAGGCAGTCGAGCCCATCTCCCAGAAATTGAAGATTGTCCTGGATAACGGGGTCGGCTCCTCTGCTCGGCCTCCCCTTGACCAAAAGGATAAAGAATTCGTTGACATCTCCGCTGACACGAACAGCCATCGAAATGACGGCGAGTCCTCCCTGCTGCTAATAGACACCATTCATGATAACTCGTGGCCTAAAACTCCGGATACTCGCCTGCGGGACCCATCCCCCCTTTGGGACCTTGGAGCTGGACTCGTAGGATCGTAAGTCGCCATCTCATGCCTCTCCTCGACAATCTTCTCCAGTTCCCGATCTTGCGAGGAGAACCGCTGGAAATATCCTGGTACCGGGCTTTGGCCTTCTTCCCCAGGAACTCATCGTCTGGGTCATGGAATGTCACAACCCGCATTTTCTCCGAATTAAGAATTATCAGAGTAAGAGAAAACACGCGTCATGATGCCACGTCAAGCAGGGGATAACTGCTGACGCTCAGGCAAATCCAACTACAATCTTTATGCAAGAAAATCATGAGCTTAATGGATAGAAAATCAGTTATGTTTAGAGTCCGTATCCCTCGGCTCAGTGGATCATCTAGTCCACAAAAGGAAACTATATTTAAACGCTGTGGAAAAATACTTTAATTAGGTTTTACACCCTAAAGAGCGCATAAGGGTCCCAAGAGAACCACTCATGCTATGCAAGACACTTCACTTAGTTTATATAATATATATAAGAAAACGGTTTTCGTACGTGATTTGGAAAATAGTGATTAAGTTTACAAAACATGCTGATCATGAGCTTCATTTATAATAGTAATTATAGTTTAAAAATAACTAGCAACCTAACATAAAACCTTCTCAAAGCAAGTAGACTATCTCCAGAAAAATAAATGGTAGCAGCAATAGTATATATCTAGTACAAGGTAAAAACTACTAGTGGGCGCCAACAACCTGACACGAACCCACCAGCACATATATATGTCTGTAAGAAAGTACTGAAAACAACCTCACAAACAAGGTAAACAAAACTCCAAAGTTCGGGAGTCCACCAACCACAACACCTCTAACTAGCCACCAGACTGGCTACAGCTCGGAACCTGAGGCATTCCAAAAGAAAACAGAATACCTCAGCAAGCAAAAATCAAGGTAAAACTGCATGAAAGAGTCAACCAAAAGGACAAAATAACAGAAAACATGCAGTAGAAAGAGTCACAACTGTCCAAAACAGGACAACAAGAAATGCACAACGTGCAAAGAAACAGCAACGACCTAGCCCACGAACAACATCCTGCAGGGCCTACTAGGCTACCAAGAGCCAGAATGTTGCAAACTACCAAAAAAGAAACTTCTAACACCCTAAACTGCGGGAAGTGATAGTAGCAAAAACAACAACGAGGAACCGGATCGAAGGCAAACGCAGCCCCCCAATCCACCATGTCCAAGTCAAAAGCTCGAGGGTCAACACGTGAAAACACAAGGGACCTTCCACCCGACATGCCCAGCCCGTACCTGGAGCAAGAAATCCATGGGTGGCCTTGGCTATATCACACAACTCCACCCCCATAAAGAGCTACAACCACCACTACTATCCACGACCCACGATTCGGCCTTTAGGAAAATAAAGAAAACGGCCGACAAGGAAAACCCAGAAATACAACTGGAAATCCACTCAGAAATGAAATACAAGGTAAAGGAAGAGTGTTGAAATAAATCAACCCGACTAGGCATTGAGTGAAACCCACTCAGTGCCTACCTAAACTTTGGCGTTGAGTGAGCTAGCCTCACTCGCCACCAAAATAAAGTTACTACCCACAAACCCACTAAAGAAAACGGAGCTCGACGACAGTCGAACGACCAAGGCAGAAGATCCAGAACTCGAGTAGTTGCCTGCCACTTGAGTATCTAAACTCCCGCACTCGAAACCATCTAAATTCGCCTATCAAAAGAAAATATACAAAGCGCACGATCAGTGGTCGTGCGCACTCATCGGCTGATGATCGTGCGAAACGAACCTGGAAAACCTGACAGAAAACCTAGCAACTGCGCACGATCAGTGTCGCACGATCAGTGGTCGTGCGCACTGTTGCCAGCGCTCGTGCGATTGCCCGAGACAGAACTTTGGAAACTGAAATTTATACGCGCACGAACAGAGGCACATGACCAGTGGTCGTGCGCCCTAAAGGTTGTTGACCGTGCGCGGTCAACCTGCACCGTTTGGAATTTCCCGAACGACACCGGAACGCGCACACGACTCACGCCATTGCAGTAGCAGTAGGCAACTATCACGTCGCACGCTACTACCATTCAAACTATGCCTAACCATTCGAATAATATCTTAACGAAGGAAATTGGCAACCACACCCCCCCTCCTAACTCTCCCTCTCGGCTACGCCCGAACCAGAGCAACAATCAGAGCAAGGGAAACAACGGCTTCACGCCGACAATTTTGGATTCCAAACACCATAACATAGGGGGGGTTTCAGTAGAAAGAACTAAGCCCTATAGTTAGCAAGAAAATGAGAACAACAAGGCCTCTAACTTGGGCTAACCGGTATTTCAATTCCAGCAAATAAAATCAAAGAAAACACTTGGCAAGGGCAAGAATACCACTTGCCTCAAATCTCAGCGAAGCTTTGGACTGCTTTCCTCCTCTTCGCACGGATCAAGACGGCCGCAACACCTAGAACAAAGACTCGGCCATTAATGGCGGAAAACTTCCAAAACTGGAAATTCCAATCCTTCCAAAACTCCACGAAAATCGAATTTCTTACCGCAGGAATAAAGGTCTCGACGAGAGCAATCCGAATCCACTCTCGGAATCGAATTCCGTCCACAAATGCTCCGGGAATCGGCGTCCGAAGGGAAGGCTCGGCGGTTACTCCGTTTCTCTCGTACAAGGGGCCGGCGGTTTTCTATCGTGAAGAAGATGACCGATCCTTTTCACCTATTTATATCTATATATATATAATTATATAATTATATTATTAATTACAAAATTACATAAAGCACCAAATCGACGCGAAAACCGAACTACCTCGGAATTCGACGAAATTCGCACCGTAGCTAAATACCCACGCTACGAACACAACGGCGAAGTCGAAATTTACTTTCGACGAACAGAACTCGAGTTACACCCAAACAAAGCCAAACACAAACATCCCCCCGAGAGGCCACACCGGGTCACCAAAACGACTCGGTTTGCTAGGGAGATCTTGCCAACAGGCTACCAAACAGGGCACTCAGTTCTAAGGAGCTAAACCGTACTCCACACATGGCACAAGCCACGGAAACGCGTCATCGTAACGCCAAACGAGAATAAAAATAATCGCTAAAAAAAACGGGGCGTTACAGTCACTCCCCCTAAAAGAAAGTTTCATCCCGAAACTTTACGCACATTCCCTACAAAAGAAGGAAAAGTAACAAACAGAAGTTACAAAGGGAAACATACCGATCAATTCAGAGAAACAGGTGAGGGTACGCCCTCCTCATGGCCGACTCTAGCTCCCAAGTCGCGCTCTCCAAATCCTGATTTTTCCATAGAATTTTCACCATCGGTATGGACTTCTTTCGCAGCACACGCTCCTGAGTATCCAAAATACGAACTGGCACCTCAACGAAAGAGAGGTTGGGCTCCAACTGGGGCACAACATCCAAGAGTTGCCCACTGCTGCGCACACACTTCTGCAATTGGCTAACATGAAAAACATTATGAACACCAGGGAAGTTCGCTGGCAAATCCAATCTATAAGCAAACACACCAATCCGCTCCAAGACCTCAAACGGGCCCACATACCTTGGGTCCAATTTCCGATTTTTACCAAATCTCTTCACACCAACCATTGGAGAAACCTTGAGGTATACATGATCCCCTACTAAAAACTCCAAAGCAGACCTATGCCGATTGGCGTTCTTTTCATACCTCTCCTGGGCTAAACGAAGCTTCTCCCGAATAAGCTTCACGGCGACTTCCATCTCTTCCAGAGCATCAGGACCCAACAAAGGCTTCTCACCAGCCTCAGCCCAAAACAACGGAGTCCTACAGCGCCTCCCATACAAAGCTTCGAACGGAGCCATCTGCAAGCTTTCCTGATAACTGTTATTGTAAGCAAATTCCATGAGTCGCAGACGCTCATCCCACGCTCCACCGTGGTCTAAAATATAGCACCGGATCATATCCTCAACAATCTGATTGACCCGCTCCATCTGCCCATTGGTCTGAGGGTGGTACGTAGTAGAATACCTCAAATCCGTACCCAAACCCTCCTGCAGACTCTGCCAAAAACGAGAAGTAAACCGGGAGTCTCGATCAGAAATGATGCTAACCGGCACACCGTGGAGTCGGATGACTTCATTCAAGTACAACTCCGCTATCTTCTTCATCGGGTAATCAATCTTATAAGGCACTAAGTGAGCACACTTCGTCAATCTATCCACTATAACCCAAACAGAATCAAATCCTCTCGGGGATTTTGGCAAACCCGTAATGAAGTCCATAGATATACTCTCCCACTTCCAAGTCGGGATCTCTAGCGAAGTCAACTTACCACCAGGCCTCCCATGATCGGCCTTCAGACGCTTGCAAGTGTGACACTCAGCAACATATCGGGCTATATCTCCTTTCATACCATACCACCAAGCAATTTGCCTTAAGTCACGGTACATCTTCGTAGATCCTGGATGGTAGGCAACGCTGGAACCATGAGCCTCACTGCAAATCATACTCTTAATGTCCCCAACAGCGGGAACGCAAAACCTGCCGCGGTACTTCAAGGTACCCGCATCATCAATAGAAAAATCTGGCAACTCTCCCTTCTCTGTCCTGGTAAAAAGGTGCAACAGATCTGGATCGTCCTTCTGATGCAGTCTAGTCAAAGAAATCCAGGACGGCTCTTCCACTGATAAGCTACTCTGCAAACTACAGCATCCCACTGAAATATCCATAAGGAGGAACTCCTCAACTAATCGATCGGCGGAGAGGTTAAAGATCTTTCCTGTCTTTCGGCTCAGGGCGTCGGCCACCACATTGGCCTTGCCCGGATGATACTAGATTTCTACATCATAATCTGCTACATACTCAAGCCACCGCCGCTGACGCAGATTCAACTCTTTCTGCGTGAACACGTACTTCAGGCTCTTATGGTCAGTAAAAATCTTGGACTAAGCCCCATAAAGTAAGTGCCTCCACAACTTCAACGCATATATAACCGCTGCAAACTCAAGGTCATGCGTAAGATAATTCCGCTCATGAGTTTTCAACTGCCTTGACCCATAAGCGATTACTTTTCCATCCTGCATTAATACGCATCCCAGACCTATATGTGAAGCATCCACATACACATCATAATCCACGCCCTCAGTAGGAAGGGTCAGAACGGGAGCAGTACACAATCTCCTCTTTAACTCCTGAAAAGCTTCTTCGCACTTCTCGCTCCAAACAAATGCCACATTCTTCTGAGTCAGCTTGGTCAACGGTGCGGCTAGAGAAGAGAAGCCCTCCACGAATCTCCTGTAATAGCCAGCCAACCCTAAGAAACTTCTGATCTCCTTAGGAGTATTCAGCCTACTCCAATCCGTCACTGCTGCAATCTTTTCTGGGTCAACCGAGATCCCATCCTTGTTCACCACGTGGCCTAGAAAAGAAACCTGAGGCAACCAAAATTCGCACTTGCTCAACTTGGCGAATAACTTGTGGTTCCTCAACTCTGATAGGACCAAACGCAAATGCTGCTCGTGCTCCTCAGCACTGCGAGAATAAACCAACACGTCATCAATGAAGACCACAACGAACTTGTCTAGGAAATCCTTGAACACCCTGTTCATCATATCCATGAAGGCTGATGGTGCGTTGGTCAGACCAAACGACATCACCAAAAACTCAAAGTGCCCATGCCTCGACCTAAACGCAGTCCGTGGAATATTTGCCTCATGGATCCTGAGCTGATGATAGCCCGAACGAAGATCGATCTTGGAGAAAACCGTGCTACCACGCAACTGGTCAAATAAATCATCGATCCTTGGCAGAGGGTACCTGTTCTTGATAGTGACCTTGTTCAACTCTCTATAGTCGATGCAAAGCCGCATCGACCCATCTTTCTTCTTTACGAACAAAACAGGAGCACCCCAAGGCGACGAACTCTGCCGGATAAAACCTTTAGCCAACAACTCATCTAACTGAATTCGCAACTCCTCTAACTCACGAGGGGCCATCCGGTACGGCGCCTTAGCAATAGGACGCGTACCCGGCTCCAAATCAATAACAAACTCCACATCCCGCTCAGGAGGGATACTAGGAAGATCATCAGGAAAAACATCGGCGAAACCACGAACAATAGGAATCTCCTCCAAGCGTGGCACGCTAACAATGGTTCCAACCGCCGAGACAAACACAACAATCAGAAAGAAACAATCTCTGAACACTTATCGCAGAGAGAACAGGAGAATCCTGACACGGATCAGCATACACGCTGCCGGGCTGAACGTCGTCCCTGATGAAGTCCAAGCGCTTTCCTTTGCACTGAATGACCGCATCATACCGAGAGAGCCAGTCCATGCCCAAAATGACATCGAAGTCCTCTAGATCAATCATCTTCAGATCCGCCTTCGCAAGAAAATCCCCCAACAAACCGGGCAATCCAAAATACCCAAATCTGACAACATAGATTCACTAGAGGGAAACTTGACACGGAAGGAATCCCGAACACGATCTAGAGACAACCGATGACGCTCCAGAAAGGCTCTAGCCACGAACGAGTGGGTAGCGCCGGAGTCAAATAGGACACGCGCCCAGCGGTTCTTCACCTTAAATTTCCCTATAGGAACGCACAAAGCTAAGGAACTAGCACAACAGTACCGCAAACAATCTAGCAACTAAACTACCAGGCTAGAAAGAAAAACAACTAACTACTAACCTGAGATCACCTGGGTCGAAGTCTGAGCCTCCTCGGAAGAAATCACGTCCAGCTTCCCTTTTCTTGTCCACACGCTGAGGTGGAGGTAAAGCCTGCAGCGGAACAGCAGGAAGAGCTGACTGGACCTGAGGACACCTCGACTTAACGTGACCCTTCTGCCCACACTGATAGCAGACTCTATCCCTGGACCAACACTGGGCTGCATCATGCCCGGATCGCTTGCAAACTGAACAGGAGCCATCTCTCCCAGGAGCACCCTGAATAGCATGAACCTGCTCCTTCTTCTGAGCTGCCGTCTTCTTGAAACACCTCTCGACAGGATGGCCTGACCGGCCACAAAAACAGCACACCACCCTGCTCCTCTTTCCCGGAACAGCATCGGGTACTAGGGGTTTCTTCTCCTCTACCAACTTCCTCTTATCCTTCCTCAACTGCTGGCCTCTGCTCTTCGCCGTCTCAATGGCCTCAACCTTAAGAGCAGCCTCTACAACTCCAGCATAAGTCACTGACCCATAAGCACTGGCCAACTGCTGCACCTCACTCCTCAAACCACCGAGAAATCGCTTAACTCGATCAGCCTCAACGCTGAGCAATCCAGGGGCAAAACGGCTCAACTTACTAAACTCTATCTCATACTCACCCACCGTGAGCTGTCTTTGCTTCAGATAGAGGAAATCATTCATGAGGCGGTCACGCTCGACCGAGGGTAAGAACTTCCTCAACAGCATCTCCTTGAACACTCCCCAAGAGCATCCGACTATCAGGCTCTCCTTCTCTCTCAGCCACCAACTCTTAGCCAAACCTTTAAGCTGATAGGCGGCTATCATCACCCTCTGGTCATCAGAAATCCCTGAGGACGAGAACATCTCCTCCATGGAGATCAGCCAGTCGTCTATCACCATGAAATCTGCCTTCCCATCATAAGTGGGAGGGCTCAGCCTCTGAAACTGCGAGATGAAGGCCATCTCTGCTGGCACCACCACTGGAGGCCTCAAGGGTGCAGGAGGAGGAGGAACAGCTAACCCCCCTGCAGGTACTTGCGCACCCTGAGCCTGCCCTGCCACAACTGCCACCAAAGACTGAATCTGGGCTTGCACCTCCTCCAACTGCCTACTCATAGCTTCGCTACTCTGACGCAGACCCTCGATCACCGCATCGTTCTGAGCTCCAGAAGATTCGCCCTCAGACAGGGGAGTCGATCGAGTTGCAGGACGCCTAACCATCCTAAAAAAAAATCATTACAACGCAAATCAGACCCAAATCCCACGCTAGAACCGACTACTAGTACAGACAATACATATGTAGATATAGACTTAAAGCTGCTAAACTTGCTCTGAGAGTTTATCTTCTTCACAATAAGTAGATGATATGCCCTAACCTAGGATGGTTAACCACCACCTCACTAACTCTTGTGCCTAGATCGGATGCATGAACTTATGTTAGTTTGAAAACTCATGTGTGTGCATATGTCATCCTGCAAATCTTTAGCTCGGCACGTTGTGCTTATGCAATGATATGATATGCATGATTGTGCTATGCATTCTAAAAAAAAGGCCCTAGTGCATGCTATGAGCGGCGTACGCATGAAAATGTTATGCATCCCATACTACATAACATTTCCATGCAACGAAAAAAAGAAACGTGCTAGTCGCAGTCATGTGGTGAGATTATGCATCCCATACTACATAACCCTCACATGTAGCCCCTATGGTGGATCCATATACGAACACATATTATGCATCCCATACTACATAATATGCCCCGTATACTTCATGTTATGATATGAGTGTAGTGTTCGTGCTTTTGCCAAGACGTGCTGATGACATATCGGTGTGTGAATGACATGATGCTGAACTACTAAAAGCATCCAAGGAAGGTTGCCCAACTAACTTGTCAAGCAACCTCCCTCTAATACCAACTGTTACAACCCGCATTTTCTCCGAATTAAGAATTATCAGAGTAAGAGAAAACACGCGTCATGATGCCACGTCAAGCAGGGGATAACTACTGACGCTCAGGCAAATCCAACTACAATCTTTATGCAAGAAAATCATGAGCTTAATGGATAGAAAATCAGTTATGTTTAGAGTCTGTATCCCTCGGCTCAGTGGATCATCTAGTCCACAAAAGTAAACTATATTTAAACGCTGCGGAAAAATACTTTAATTAGGTTTTACACCCTAAAGAGCGCATAAGGGTCCCAAGAGAACCACTCATGCTATGCAAGACACTTCACTTATTTTATATAATATATATAAGAAAACGGTTTTCGTACGTGATTTGGAAAATAGTGATTAAGTTTACAAAACATGCTGATCATGAGCTTCATTTATAATAGTAATTATAGTTTAAAAATAACTAGCAACCTAACATAAAACCTTCTCAAAGCAAGTAGACTATCTCCAGAAAAATAAATGGTAGCAGCAATAGTATATATCTAGTACAAGGTAAAAACTACTAGTGGGCGCCAACAACCTGACACGAACCCACCAGCACATATATATGTCTGTAAGAAAGTACTGAAAACAACCTCACAAACAAGGTAAACAAAACTCCAAAGTCCGGGAGTCCACCAACCACAACACCTCCAACTAGCCACCAGAGTGGCTACAGCTCGGAACCTGAGGCATTCCAAAAGAAAACAGAATACCTCAGCAAGCAAAAATCAAGGTAAAACTGCATGAAAGAGTCAACCAAAAGGACAAAATAACAGAAAACATGCAGTAGAAAGAGTCACAACTGTCCAAAACAGGACAACAAGAAATGCACAACGTGCAAAGAAACAGCAACGACCTAGCCCAGGAACAACATCCTACAGGGCCTACTAGGCTACCAAGAGCCAGAATGCTGCAAACTACCAAAGAAGAAACTTCTAACACCCTAAACTGCGGGAAGTGATAGTAGCAAAAACAACAACGAGGAACTGGATCGAAGGCAAACGCAGCCCCCCAATCCACCATGTCCAAGTCAAAAGCTCGAGGGTCAACACGTGAAAACACAAGGGACCTTCCACCCGACATGCCCAGCCCGTACCTGGAGCAAGAAATCCATGGGTGGCCTTGGCTATATCACACAACTCCACCCCCATAAAGAGCTACAACCACCACTACTATCCACGACCCACGATTCGGCCTTTAGGAAAATAAAGAAAACGGCCGACAAGGAAAACCCAGAAATACAACTGGAAATCCACTCGGAAATGAAATACAAGGTAAAGGAAGAGTGTTGAAATAAATCAACACGACTAGGCGTTGAGTGAAACCCACTCAGTGCCTACCTAAACTTTGGCGTTGAGTGAGCTAGCCTCACTCGCCACCAAAATAAAGTTACTACCCACAAACCCACTAAAGAAAACGGAGCTCGACGACAGTCGAACGACCAAGACAGAAGATCCAGAACTCGAGTAGTTGCCTGCCACTTGAGTATCTAAACTCCCGCACTCGAAACCATCTAAATTCGCCTATCAAAAGAAAATATACAAAGCGCACGATCAGTGACGCACGATCAGTGGTCGTGCGCACTCATCGGCTGATGATCGTGCGAAACGAACCTGGAAAACCTGACAGGAAACCTAGCAACTACGCACGATCAGTGTCGCACGATCAGTGGTCGTGCGCACTGTTGCCAGCGCTCGTGCGATTGCCCGAGACAGAACTTTGGAAACTGAAATTTATACGCACACGAACAGAGGCACATGACCAGTGGTCGTGCGCCCTAAAGGTTGATGACCGTGCGCGGTCAACCTGCACCGTTTGGAATTTCCCGAACGACACCGGAACACGCACACGACTCACACCACTGCAGTAGCAGTAGGCAACTATCACGTTGCACGCTACTACCATTCAAACTATGCCTAACCATTCGAATAATATCTTAACGAAGGAAATTGGCAACCACACCCCCCCTCCTAACTCTCCCTCTCGGCTACGCCCGAACCAGAGCAACAATCAGAGCAAGGGAAACAACGGCTTCACGCCGACAATTTTGGATTCCAAACACCACAACATAGGGGGGGTTTCAGTAGGAAGAACTAAGCCCTATAGTTAGCAAGAAAATGAGAACAACAAGGCCTCTAACCTGGGCTAACCGGGATTTCAATTTCAGCAAATAAAATCAAAGAAAACACTTGGCAAGGGCAAGAATACCACTTGCCTCAAATCTCAGCGAAGCTTTGGACTGCTTTCCTCCTCTTCGCACGGATCAAGACGGCCGCAACACCTAGAACAAAGACTCGGCCATTAATGGCGGAAAACTTCCAAAAATGAAAATTCCAATCCTTCCAAAACTCCACGAAAATCGAATTTCTTACCGCAGGAATGAAGGTCTCGACGAGAGCAATCCGAATCCACTCTCGGAATCGAATTCCGTCCACAAACGCTCCGGGAATCGGCGTCCGAAGGGAAGGCTCGGCGGTTACTCCGTTTCTCTCGTACAAGGGGCCGGCGGTTTTCTATCGTGAAGAAGATGACCGATCCTTTTCACCTATTTATATCTATATATATATAATTATATAATTATATTATTAATTACAAAATTACATAAAGCACCAAATCGACGCGAAAACCGAACTACCTCAGAATTCGACGAAATTCGCACCGTAGCTAAATACCCACGCTACGAACACAACGGCGAAGTCGAAATTTAATTTCGACGAACAGAACTCGAGTTACACCCAAACAAAGCAAAACACAAACATCCCCCGAGAGGCCACACCGGGTCACCAAAACGACTCGGTTTGTTAGGGAGATCTTGCCAACAGGCTACCAAACAGGGCACTCAGTTCTAAGGAGCTAAACCGTACTCCACACATGGCACAAGCCACGGAAACGCGTCATCGTAACGCCAAACGAGAATAAAAATAATCGCTAAAAAAAACGGGGCGTTACATGGAAAGAACTTATGGCCGATCCCTCCTCATACCTCGTTGGGGGAGACAAGCTCGCCATGTAGGTTCCCTCTTATGTTACTCAATCATGCCCAATTTCCCTGTAGTACTCGCACCTCACATGAGGTTGATTAACTTCTCTTATAGATGCCCCCAGCTAGGCTGATGAAAACAGCTCTTCAGAGTCAGCTCGTTAATCTCCCCTTACTTCACCTAACTCGATAGAGGACTTCCTAGGCCCTTTTGTGGAAAATGATGAGCTAACGAGGTGAAGGATCGTGCTCTTCAAGAATTTAGTGTGCGGGCTCCAAACGGTCTTCGAGGAAAATGAGAGGCTGTAGAAAGACTATATACGTCTTGCAGACGAGGTGAGGGGATGCCCAATGGGCGAGGTGGAGGGAAGCTTGGCGGGCGAGGTGGCGTCTCCTACTCCGCTTATGGATGAGATCGACTAGAATATTCAAGCCTCCTATAAGAACCTGGAGCTGATACGCGAGCTCCACAAAATGTGCAGACCTGTAGGGAAAGGGACGCGAGGCCGGGGTAGGTAGAAATTGCTCACTTACTGAGCCTACCTGCTCTCGTTCCCACCCCCCACCCCCCTTAGCTCGCGCACCTGTAAGATGACCCCTTTCCTTCTTCTGCATTTGATTTCCTTGAACATCACTCGCATCCCTATTTGAAATAACTTAGAATATTTTTCTTATTTTAATGTTTGTCATTTTAATAAAATGTTCCCCTTTTGGCCACGCTCGATATACAATAGGACAATTCTCAGAAGTGAATGAGCTAGTGTTAGCGAGCTGGGGTAGGGGAGCCAGATTGATTGGTCGGCTCAGCCTCAGATTTCTTTTTCTTTAAATAGGCCCCCTCACCAACACCGGTAAACCATCTTTATTGCTTTCATACCCCCTTCCTGCCTCCTCCACTACCTGTACTCGTGCCTCAATAACCCTGTGAGGATGGGAAAGACGAACCCAGATGTTGACGGTCGCTCAAAATGTGCCCGACACTTCGCCGATTACTGTTTCATTGAGGGGAACACCACCAAGGGGGAACTCACATATTTTGTAAATGACAACTTGCCACCTTAAATCGAGGCATGTCGGACCAGTGAGAATGAAGCCATCAACACCTTTTATGAGGATGAACTCACCTTCCCCATCTTGCATTTCGAGGTGGGGTTGCGCCTAACCCTCTAGCCAGAGATCCATAAGATCCTCAAGTACTATGGCGCGGTGCCCTCGCAGCTAAACTCGAACGCCATCGCAATGATGGTCGCATTCACGTACTTCCTCCATAGGTAATGAATTGAGTTCAACTTGACCATCTTCTGGAAGCTCTTCACCTACAAGGCGACCACCGATGGTTTCACAAACTTTAAGGTCTTGTTCGTCAAAGTTTACGAGATCGTGAACAAGCACTACAGTTGGATGACAAAGATAATCTTAATCAGGTGTGACCTCAGCAACGTCCCTTACTCATCATAGCATATGGGAGAGGAGGTATACCACTCCCCTTCCGTGTTCGGCAATGAAGCCAATCTCCACAAATTCTTCCTCTATAAAGACTTCGAGGTCACCATCCTCCGAAGGGGCTTCGACTCGCTCCTCCCCGTCCTTCCTGATGAAGGTATACCTTGCACGCTTATCTTCAGGCCGAACTCGCAAGATCCATATGATTTTCGAACCATGTTTTTTCATGCATAAGATAATCCGATTCCTGAGAACCCTCCCTTTATGGGCTCAGGACTCCACCTCGACCCACTTGCATGCGAGAAGTCCGTCGTTGCAGACTTCCAAGATGAGTTGGCATCCTCCAAGCCCTCATCCAGCAAGAAGCGACCGGCTCCTGCAGGGTCCAGCTCGCCTCGCCGCCCACCGCTGCAAAATAAGATGAAATGGGCGGCGGTGACCCGCAGGGCGAGGCAACAACAATAATGAAGCCAAATATACATGAACTCGCCCAAGCCCTCTCCCGACGACTCGTCGGAGAGCCCTCGGCTCCTCCTACTTCAGAGGAGACTGCAACCCACAGGCTGCGCCCTCCGAAGAGCTACGCCTGCCGAAGAGCTACCCCCTCTTCAGTTTTGGGGGGAAGGTGAAGAACCCGGCCGGCGAGCCGATGGCCTAATTGGATGAGCAGACCCATTGGGTTTCCATCACATTCCTCCACCACTCAAGTTCATACTTCCAACCATCCTCCAGTCACGTCTATGCCCTCGGATTCAGCCTATATGTCCGCGAGGATGTCGAGGCCTATAAGGCCGCGACAATACGGCAGCGCCGCTATGAGGGAATGTAAGCCCAAATGCGGGCCCTTGAGATGCACCATATAGTGATCCGCCGCAGCTATATCCTAAGCCACCTCCTACTAAAAGCTGAGCAGGAGCGTGACCTGGACAAGGATAAAGATGTCGACCTTGTGAGGCAAATCGGCATTGCCAAGAGCTTGCTGGCCAAAGCCGTCGTTGGGCTGGTAAGTACCGGGCACCTCCCTCACTTTTTACTTGATATTTTTTATAAAGGAAGTTGCTGACCATTTTTCCTTACAGGATGCCGAGGCCGCGAGTGAGCTGCATACCTTAGCCATCGTCTTGGAGGAAGAAAACACCCAGCTGCGTGCTCGTGCCGCTGGGCTAGAAGATGATAACGTGAAGCTGAATGAGGAGAATAGGTGGCTCCACAACGAGGTCATCCACTAGGTAGAGACACTCCTTCCTATGGGTGGCATCGAGCCCCATTTTCTGTTCAAGAGGCTGAGAATCTTTGGAGAGGCTGAGGTCGTGGAGCGGCTATGGGTCAACTCAAACGAGTCCGCTGAATGCACCTTGCAAATCATGAAGGATATAGGGGTGCTGTTGCAGGGCTTTGAGGAGATCAGGGCCCGAGACCTTATGTCGAGCCTGCTCCCACCCTCTCTACCCATCGAGAAGGAGGACAGCTTCAGCTCGCTTTTTGGGAAGGACTATAAGGATGATCATCTTTCCGGAGGAGAGGACAGGGACCACCAGTCTAGAAGGTGTGGCGAGAACTGACCCACACCCCCTTCTTTTTTCTTTTTCTTAAATTTTCTCCACCCCCCTTTTATAACCTCACTGAGGCGATCTACCCATTTTACAACAATGGCACGTTAATGAAAAAAGAATTTGGCACATCATTCTCCTTTTTTTGAACTTATCGTAATGTACTAGCCCGCAAGCTGCCCTCCTAAGCGCCCCCACTAGGATAGAATTATCCTCTAGTGTGCATGTATTAGGATTCACATCCCTGAGTAGACCTTGAGAGCTCGCCAACTTTGGGAAATTATGAGGTGGTTTATACGTCACGCTGGGCTCGCCACTACCCGGCTCGCCCGCGAGCTACCTCTTCTCTTCCCAATGTTAAACTGAAATCATTAAAAATTCATAAGTAAAATCTGAAGGGGGTGGGATGCGTTTGCTGATGAAACCCAGCTTGCAATTAGCCGAGCTACACCCTCGAGTACCAACTCTCCAAGCGCACCCCCAACTCGCCCATTGTCTCTTTCTACGACCATCCTTCGGGTGCTACCACCAACCCAATAATTGAGTGAAAGCCAGACGGTCAGTGTTGTACATCCTCCGAGCACAGCCCACTACGGTCATAACAATGTCACTCAAGGCTCGGTCACTGACTGCTAGGTTGGAGCCTAACAGCGGGAGCGTCTCGGGACCAAAAACTAGAGCGAGAATACTTGCCTTCACTCAACACACGGGTACTACCACTGGCCCAATTAGCTAAGTAAAACCCTGATGGAGGGTGTTGAAAATCCTCCAGGCTCAGCCCTCTAGGGTCATAATGACATCACTCGGGGCCTAGGCCCTGCCAGGTAGGTGGGAGCCTGACAGCCGGAGCATCTCGAGACCTAACCCTAGAGCGAGAATACTTGCCTTCACTGAACCCCCAGGTGTTACCACTGGCCCAATCAGCTAATTAAAAGCCTGATGTCGGTGTTGAACATCCTCCGAGCTCAGCCCTCAAGGGTCATATTGATGTCACTCGAGGCCTGGGCCCTGCCAGCTTTGTGGGAGCCTGACAACGAGAGCGTCTCAGAACCTAACCCTATAGCGGTAATACTAGCCTTCACTCAACCCATGGGTGCTACCACCGACCCAATCAGCTAAGTGAGTCTGATGGCGATTGTTTAACATCCTCTGGGCTCAACCCCCCAAGGCCATAATGATGTTACTCAAGGCCTAGGCTATGCCAGCTTGGTGGGAGCCTGACAGCAGGAGTGTCTCGGGACCTCTCCAAAGAATGAGAATACTTGCCTTCACTCAACCCCCGGGTACTAGCAACAGCCCAATCAGCTAAGTGAGACTGATGGCGGGTGTTGAACATCCTCCGAGCTCAGCCCTCTATGGTCATAACAACGTCACTCGAGGCACGGGACCTTCCAGCTAGGTGGGAGCCTGACTGTGGGAGCATCTCGGGACCTAACCCTAGAGAAAGAATACTTGTCTTCACTAACCCCCGAGTGCTACCTTCTCGGTGTAAGCCTGGTAGTGGGAGATTCCTGGACTAAGACTAACAAATAACAAGCTTGATCTGCAAAAGAGTTGGAGTATAAAAAGATTTCATGTTTATTGAATAAATAGACATACACATTTTTACGGATAGAAAAGTTTAAAGTCATCGCCACTCCATGTGTGATTTAGGGTCTTACCCTCCACATTTTGGAGACGATACCCCCCCCCCACTTTAGAGCTTCTTGGACAATATATGGGCCTTCCCAGCTTGGATTGAGCTTCCCCACTACTGCTGACCTTCCTGCTACATCAGATTTCTTCAGGACTAAGTCCCCTTCCGCGAACTATTTGACTCTGACGTAATTGTCGAAATACTTAGCCATTCGCCGCTTGACATGTTCTTGTCGGATGGCGGACAAATCACACAATTCTTCCACCATATAAGGGAGAGTCATAGCTCCTCCTCATTCTTGGCTCTCTACTCCTCCTTGTCTTCCCGGGCCTCTGCCACCGAGGTGTTTGGACTTCAAATTCTATTGGATGTATAGCTTCGCAGCCATGGGAGATCTTGAAGTGGGTCTCCATTGTGTCTGTATTGGGGGTAGTCCTCAAAGCCGGAGGACCGAAGGAAGCTTCTCCACCCAACTTCCCTTCAAGTTATCAACATTCTTCTTCAAGAGGTTCATAATGATCTTGTTCACCGCCTCTTCCTTCCCATTGCTCCTAGAGTGATGGACTGATGCGAACCTGTGATCAATCCCGAGCTGCCCTCAGAAACTGATGAACTCGACATTGGGAAATTGAGGCCCGTTGTCCGTGACAATGGCCAGGGGTAACTGAAAGGAAAGACTTAAGGAAATTGAAAATCCTTTGATACCAATTAAAATATAGGGCGATAGATCTTAACTTTCTTCTAATCTAGAGTTAATATATAAAAAGTCGAAGAACAAAGATAATGAAGGAAAAAGAAAGCACACAGACGACAAAAGCATTACAGTGGTTCCCCAATCAACCTGGGTACGTCCACTCTTCTACCACCCTAGTAGGAATCCACTTAGGTTTTTGATCAGGTGCCCTATCACCACAAGATCTGCTTCAGGTATATCTAGAGACCCTTCACGCTTTTGATCAGGTAACTAAAAACCAATAGGTTTTTCATCAGGTGCCTTATCACCAATGAGTTCACTTTTGAAGGGAGTAATAACCCTGTACATAGATGGGAAATAGAATGATTATGGTGTTCTTCTCTGTCATTCATCTGAGAGAAGACTAGTAGATTTTATGATGTCAAAGCTCCCCCTTAGATTAAGAATGGTTCTGGTGTGGAAGCTTTGCTTTAGGGTGTAGGCCTTCAAACTTGATGTTGCTCTCCAGCAAGCTTCTAGACTGATGTTGTATTTGTTGTCTCTTAGAACCCTTGAGCATATGATGAAGAACATGGTATGATAGGAAGTTGTGTTGTGTTCTTCAGAATCTCTATTCTGATTACGGCTAAGTCTTGTTGTTAGTAGATTCTCCGTTCTTTTTATATTTACTGCAAACATCCAAAACAATATATATTCCCCCTAGCTGTAATTCAAATGTTTGAAATAATTTTATCTTCAAATGG
Source organism: Platanthera zijinensis (assembly GCA_039513925.1). Taxonomy (NCBI): domain Eukaryota; kingdom Viridiplantae; phylum Streptophyta; class Magnoliopsida; order Asparagales; family Orchidaceae; genus Platanthera; species Platanthera zijinensis. Next base: position 134,309,210 of record CM077085.1, read on the forward strand.
ATGAGGCATTCCCGAGAGAAAAAGATGCCCGGGGAATTAATATCATTAACTACTACTATTGAAAGGCTAAAAGCATTAAGTTTGAGAGATATTTATATGCCTTAATTCTGCCAGGTGTAAATAACTCTGCTTTAATGTTGCACAGATTTCGTCGACCTTAGTTTGCTATTCGTCGACCTCAGCTCAGAGATTGTCGACCTGAATAATCTTTGCGTAGAGCTGAGATTCTGTCTTGTGATCAGCGATCGTCGACTGGAGCTCGGAGATCGTCGAGCTCAACTCAGATATAGAACTCCGAGTTTCGTTGACCTGAGTTCGACGTTCGTCGAACGCAGCTTGAAGTTTGTCGAGCTCAATTCCTGCCTTTGTTAAAACTGATTTCTGCATGATTTCTCTAGAGTTCTTTTGAGGCACACCTTGAAATAATCTTATGCCCCTGACTTTACATTTTGGGTCAATCTAAAAACATCCTAAAAGTATTCCTTTCCCAAATCCAAACTAGGGGTCCAACAACCTCCCCCTATTTGGGTGAGGATACTATTTACAGAAAAGGAAAATAAAGCAAGTTTGAAATAGGTGCTTTGAAATATAAAATAAACAACAATAATGTTTTTGAAATATAAATATTAAAAACTTCTGATAGGCTCTGTAGCAGTTCTTTGCTTATCTGTAACTGAGCATATTTCAGATATGTTGCTCATGCTGTATTCAACAATTTCCTTGATATCATCCCATTGATTTCGGACTAACTGAAATTGCTGTTGTTGTATCCTTTAAAGTAGTCTCCCCCTATACAACTACCCCTGTACTGAAGGGTCTTTTCTTTAAATAAGGGGTTAGGAGTTCTGGACACGGATTATCTTGGGTCCCAGTTCTTTTTCATAATAATTAGAAATAAAAGAACATACAGGTTGAGCTTTGTAACCTAGAGGGTGAAATTTCCTAGAAGGGATGAGCCATTGGGTAAAATGATTGATAAAGTTTTGAGTTTGATTATCATTTTGAAAAGGAGAAAAATTTTTTGTTTTGAAATTCTGAGTTCGACAAAAAATAATTTCGTCGACCTGAGTTCGATGAAGGGAATCGATTCCTTCGATCTCGGTTCACAGAATGATAATATTTATTTTTTGTGTTCCACGATCGTCGATCTCAGTTCGACGAAGCAAATTTCTTTCGTCGATCATAATTTACACACAAGTTAAAATCAAAATCTCTATTCAGAGTTCATCTTCCTGAGTTCGACGAAGAGTGTTGTTTTTGTCGAGCTTCGTTCGACGAATTATGTTGAACAAATTTTTTCTAAAATTGTTTAATTGTTTTTGATAAAAATTCAGTTATATTGTCTAAATCTATTATCTTTTCTTTGTCTTTAATTATTTCTAAAGAAGCTAATTGTTCAAAAACATTTTTTTAAATCTTCTTTAAGATTATTGTTTTCAGAAGATAGATTATAAACTTTCTCTTTGAGAAGTTTTATTTACTTCTCAGATTGAATTAAGTCATTGCATAAAATTTTAAAATCTTCTTTAAAATTTTTTGAGGAAAAATCAAAAGAAGAGATAACCTGATCCTCTTCTGATTCACATTCTGATTCTTCAAAATTTGATTCAACATCAGATTTATTGTAGGATTCATTTATTGTCATCAGGCAAAACTCTCTTGCACTTGACTCTTCTTTGTCTTTAGTTGTACAGGATGAAGATTCAGAGTCACTCCAAGATTCAACCTTTAATGTTCTTTCTTTTGCTGATCCAGCAACCATTATTGTGAGGGAGTCCCAGATTTCCTTTGCTGAAGTACATTCAGCAACTTCTTGAAAAATGTCATCAGACATTGATTGAGCAACAATGTTCATTGCTTGTGCATCAGCCATCTTTAGAAATTTTTGGGATTTTGTGTCTGCAGATAGAGTAGTGGGACCTGACAAAATAGGGTTGTAAATGGCTTTATCAATAGAATTCATAAACAACCTAATCCTTGCCTTCCATAGTGCAAGCTTATCCAGATTGCACTTAGGAGGTCCAGTGCTTGAACATTCTACATTTTGTGCCATGAAAAACTCTTAAGAAATTTAAGATCTATCAGATCATTTTGATTCAGGTGTTAGCCTGTACAACCAAAGAAACCACCCTCTGATACCAATTGAAAGAAAAGACTTAAGGCAATTGATAATCCTTTGATACCAATTGAAAAATCGGGGGATAGATCTTAACTTTCTTCTAATCTAGAGTAAATATATAAAAGTTGCAGCACGAAGATAAAGAAGGAAAAAGCAAGCACACATATGACACAAGGATTAAAGTGGTTCCCCAATCAACCTGGGTACATCCAATCCTCTACCACCTTGGTAGGAATCCACTTAGGTTTTTGATCAGGTGCCCTATCACCACAAAATCTGCTTCAGGTAGATCTAGAGACCATTAAGGCTTTTGATCAGGTTCCTAAAAACCAATAGGTTTTTGATTAGGTACCGTATAACCAATGAGTTCACTTTTGAAGGGAGTAATAACCTTGTACACAGATGGGAAATAGAAAGATGATGGTGTTCTTCTCTATCAATGATCTGAAAGAAGATTAGTGGATTTGATGATGTCAAATCTCCCACTGAGATGAAGAATGGTTCAGGAGTCGAAGCTTTGCTTCAGGGTGTAGGCCTTCAAACTTTATGTTGCTCTCCAACAAGCTTCTAGACTGATGTTGTATTTATTGTCTCTTGAAAGCCTGGAGCATATGATGAAGAACACGGTATGATAGAAAGTTGTGTTGTGTTCTTCAGAATCTCTATTCTGATTAGTTCTAAGTCTTGTTGTCAATAGATTCTCCGTTCTTGTTATATTTCCTGCAAACTTATAAAACCATATATATTCCCCCTAGCCGTAATTCAAATGTTTGAATTAATTCTATCTTGAAATGGTTGAGGCATTCCCGAGAGAGAAAGATGCCTGGGGAATTAATCAAATTAACTGCTACTATTGAACGGCTGAAAGCTTTAACTCTGAGAGATATTTAAATGCCTTAATTAATTCTGCCAGTTGTAAATAACTCTGCTTGAATGCTGCACAGATTTCGTCGACTTCAGTTTGCTATTCGTCGACCTAAGCTCAGAGATCGTCGACCTGAATAATCTTTGCGTTGAGATGAGATTCTATCTTGTGATCAGCGATCGTCGACGGGAGATTGGAGATCGTCGAGCTCAACTCAAAGATAGAACTCTGAGTTTCGTCGACCTGAGTTCAACATTTGTTGAACGCAACTTGAAGTTTGTCGAGCTTAATTCAGGCCTTTGTTAAAAATTAGTTATGCATGATTTCTCTGGAGTTCTTTTGAGGCAGACCTAGAAATAATCCTCTGACCTTTATTATACATTTTGGGTCAATCTAACAACATCCTAATAGTATTCCTTTTCCAAATCAAAACTAGGGTTCCAACAGTAACCCGTGCCGACAGATGATCTCCCCCCAAATAATGTTCCTAATTACCTGGGAGGTCTCCTTGGCCAGCGCCTTTACCTCCAACAACATAGAAAAATAATCTATCATGACAAGCAAGAACCTCCTCTTCCCGCTGGCCTGGGGTAAAGGCCTACTAAATCTATTCCACAAATGGCAAAGGGCTAGTGGGCTGTGATGTTTTTGAGGTGCAGGGCTTTTTGAAGTTGGAGGGGGGCAAACAACTGGCATTTGTGGCACTTCTTCATTAAATCTTCAACGTCATGGCCTAGGGTAGGCCAGAAGTACCCTTGCCTGACAATCCTTCCTTCTACGGTCCCAATCCCGGAGTGAATCCCACACTCCTCGGAGTGCACCTCTTCTAAGATTACCTAGACCTCCCTCTCGGCCACACAACGAGCAAATAACCCCGAGAGAGTCTTCCGATACAATTTCCCATAACAGATTAGATAGTATGCTGACTTGTACTTGAACTTATTTTTTTCCACCCCCTCCGAATATTTCCCAGTGGAAAGGAATGTTGTGAAAGGGTCCATCCATGAGGGGTGTTGATCCACCTCCATCAGTTCTCCCTCTTTGAAGAAAGTGGAGCACTTCTCCCCTGCCCGGGAAAGGAGCCTGCTCAACCAAGCCACCTTCCCTATCAACCGCTGAACCTCCTTAGTATTTTGAGGTGATCTGAACTCCATCATCGCTTTAACCTTTTCAGGTTTTGGTGGTGTCTACTAATCGTGAAGAAAATAAAAGCAACCGAACTAGCAATCCATCTAGGCAAGTATACCTATCGAATTGTAGCTAGGGGACACAAGTGTCGTATTGAAATCCCGGGACTGCTGAGTACACTTACTCACATGAAGACTATTATTTTATCGAATGAAAAACTTGAGGGTTAAAAAGTAAATTGCAATTACGAAAGGAAATACAGTTAAAGCTGGAAAGAGAACTACTACAGTAAGTTAAAGAGTTATTAGAAGCGATTACGATAAAGGGTTGAACCAATGGGATGAAAATGCACTCGATCAAGAATCACCTCGGCTAGAGTTAATAAAGAAATGCGATAACAACCTAAACTTAATAGGGAAAAGTTTCTTGACCGCGGAGGTTCCTAAAGCTTAAACACGCTTCTCTCGAAGTCGTGCCCAACTGAGTTTAGGAAGGTCCGACCGACTTTCGTCTAAATCGGAGGCCTAAAGCTCGCTTTACGCGGTGAACCCCTGTATTAGATTTTACTCCAATCCGGGAGATTTGGACGACTGCCTCTCTCGAGGGGTGCTTACAAATCCCTTTCCTCTTGAGTGCTCATTTCAAACTATCGGCCTCTCGGCTAGCCAAGCATGAAAGCTAAGGCGGAGAGTATATATCGATGATATGTCTCCAACCCGAAAGAAATCAAGAGTAATTCAAGGCTAAAACCTAAAAAGAAAATGGAAAATTAAAGCATCATAACTTAATCACTCAAACCTCGGATCATCAAAATCGAGTACAAGGAGGATTTAGTTACTCATGGTATAGAAAATGAAAACCATATTAATAATATGAAAACTAACACCGAGCAGAAGGGAAAGAGAATAGCGAACTATTTTATTTCTTAATGAAGAGGAATCACAAGTAGGGCACACAGATACTATAAGAACACCTTCTATGATGCTTACAAATACTGTAAAAAGGAAGTACAAAAATGCTGAAAGGGCTTGCATAAAAAAAACGTAATTACTTGAAATGAGAAAGGGGAAGAGAGAAGCTTAAGACATGAAAAACTAAAGTGACAGCACTACTCCTCCTCAAATCTGCTTCCTGGGCTCAAGGAGAGGGGTTCTATTTATAGAATTTTTTTTGGCCGAGTCACGCCCTCCGTCACGCCCGTGTCGGGGGCGTGTCGGGTTAGGTACCAAAGTGATGCAATAACTCTAGCAGGAAACAGCTGCTGACAGCTTATTTTTCTCGGAACTTGGGGTGACAAGCCCTCCGTCACGCCCGTGTCTGGGGCGTGTCGTCTGTGTCTTCCGGTAGAAAAGTCAAAGTTGATGCTGGCGCCAAAACTGTGAACTTTGTAGGTCACGCACTCCGTACATGCCCGTGACTAGGAAGACACGCCCGTGACTTATTAGTGAAGGATGGAAATGCGCTTGCGGCGGAGAATTTTGCGGAAATGCGGGTCACGCCCTATGTACACGCCTGTATTGAATGTGACACGCCCGTGTTGAATGTGACACGCCCGTGTCGGGGGCATGTCGGATGGAAATCTTTGTCTTCTGTCTTTGGACCATTTGCTTCATTCCACTGGGTTACACGCCCTAGGTACACGCCCTAGGAGGGCGTGACCATGAGGCGTGTAACAGCAAAACTTTGTAAAAACCATCAAAAAGCAGGAAAAACATTAGTGATAATAATATATACAAAAAGGGGCCAAAATATAAGCATACAAGATGTGATTTGTAAATTGAAAAGTAGAAAATACCATAATAGTTTAGGCTACAAAACGAACTATCAAATTCCCCCAAGCTTAAGCTTTGCTTGTCCCCAAGCAAAGATATAAAACTAGCTTAAATTACAGGTGACTAATCAGGAGTATTCTAATTATGTCAACACAAGTATCATGCGAAATTCCAAGTAGGGAGAACGTGAAACGTAAACCCTAAACAATTACTTAAACATGGTTTACAATTTATAAGCTTTACTAACGAAAATAAATCATCCACAATTTCAATAAAAATCTTTTAAGCAAATCAACCAACAAAAAAATGCATTGAGTTGTTACTAGATCCAAGAGGCAAATTATAACCATATCAATCAAATAACAAAAATCTAAATTTAAATCCAAAACTTCACTAGTCTACTTTTCCTTTTTACTTAGCTAATACAAAAAATAAAGGTGATTGTTAACCGCAAACCAGCTACTTGTTAGTCGCACCCCAAAATCTCATTATTTTTCACGCCTTTTCAAAATACATTTTGTACATGTAATTTCAGGAAAAGTGCTCAACACAAAAATTGTAGATATCGTGGAGATCTAAATCTTTCGTGTTGAGCACTTTTCCTGAAATTGCATGTACAAGGCGTACTTTGGAAATATGCTCAGATTTTACGCCTTTCAGAAATACGTCTTCTACATGCAATTTCAGGAAAAGTGTTCAACACGAAAGTTGTAGATCTCGTCGAGATCTACAACTTTCGTGTTGAATACTTTTCCTGAAATTGCATGTAGAAGACGTATTTCGAAAAGACGCGAAAAATTAACAGATTTTGGGGTGCGACTAGCCAATAACAGGTTGCGGTTAACAATCACCAAAATAAAAAGCATGAATCAAGAGGACTTAATAGGACTGAAATGTTTGGTTTAGGATTATGATTAGGAGTGGAATTCAAAGATAAACAAGGAGGCTTAAAATCACACTAAAACAATACAACGAGTTTCAAAAATTTATAATGAACAAAAAATTTTTTCTTTTTTTTTTCTCAAAAAAAAAACAAATGCCATATTTGGAAATTGGCCATTTAAAGTCAAACACTTCTTTTGAGAATACTTCCCCCTTTTTTTTTCAAAATTTTCTTCATGAATATCCCAACACAACCTATCATGATTATAAAATTTTTGTTGAAACTCAAAAAGGTGCAGTGCGATTAGATAGGTTGGAGAAGTTGGCTTTGGTAAAAATAAAATGGTAAGTGGAGCTATCAGACGGCCTGTGTGCAATTGGGGACAAGGTGTTTCCCTTTTGTTTGCGGCTTTAAGCCAATGGGGAAACGGAAGTACCCAACGTTTGATGTTGTGCTAGATGCATACGAGCTAGGGTGCCTTGGGTGAAACCCGGGTTGCATTCATGTTGCATATTAGGCCCCTTTTACTTTGTACAAAACATAGAGAACATGTATGCTGTATGAGACATCCAAGCCTGTTTACCGCTTTAATATATATGCTCTTTTGGTATACGAAGTGTTAACTTGCAGGTGGAGTGGTACCCCGGGGTCCGTTAGGGACGGCCGAGAGGAGATGTGTTTGTTACATAGTAGAGGTCAGCCTTTGCTGACCCACGTTATTTCAAATCCTTACAGGGCAAGGATCGCATGCAGGAGCTAGCGCACCGGGCGAAAAGCCCTAAGCCTCATGAAGTGTTGCTGTGCTTGGCTAGTTTCTTTTCCTTGTTTTGCTGATGTTGTTTGATCATGTCCGGCTTGCATGCCGAGGTAGCCTAGGAGTGCTTGGCACTTTTATATTTTTTGGACTTATATTGTGTAAGGCCTTAAGGCCATTTCGATACTCTATTGTTAGTGGATAACTTCTGTCTTTTAGTTTTATGTTTCCGCTGTGTTTTTCTGGAGTTTTGTGTTTGGGTAGTGTTCATATCATCTTATAATACTAAAGCTGTGGCGTCCGTATGTTGTGGGGCCCCGGCCGGACCCATATTATATGGTCTTTACAGGGGAGGTGTTACACTGTCTGCCCGTCGGTCTGAGGGTGAAAAGTTGCGCTGAATGTCAATCGAGAACCCAGATTGGCCTGGACTGACCTCCATTCCCTGGATGTAAACTGCCCATCCCTATCCGAAACTATAGTTTTGGGCACCCCATGATAACGCACAAACTACTCAATGAACTTCCGTACTAATACACTAACCGGAGCGTCCTTCGCCACTGGAATTAATCGGGCCACCTTTGTTATCCTGTCCACAATCACCCAGATCGAGTCATTCCCCACACGGGTTCGAGGTAACCCATGTATGAAGTCCATGGCTATATCTTCAAATTTCCACTCCGGCACCGGAAGCGGCTGCAGCAAGCCTGCCGGGTTCCTACACTCCGCCTTCACGAGTTGGCAGGCCTCGCAATGCGTCACAAAGTACGTAATATCTTTCTTCATACCCGGCCAGTACATCATCCTCTTCAAATCCTTTACCATCTTGGTGATCCCCGGGTGCACCAAATATCGGCTGTAATAAGCTTCGTCGTGATGTCCTCCCGGATCTGGCGTCCTGCCGGTATGTAGACTCTGCCTCGGAAACACAGGAGACCATCCCTCAAAGAGTAATCTCCTGTCGTGCCATCCTCCAAGGCTCGGAATATCGGCTCAGCTCTCTCATCCAGCATCTGCCCATCTCTGATGTGGTCCCGAATGTCATCAGTAGTAACCATCGACCCCAGATACTCCATGTATAACTCCGGATCATCCTCGGACACCAGTTATATTTGCATCTCCTCGAATGACCTAACCAACACCAAGGCTATCAGTTGCGGGCCTACTCCTGACACACTCGCTCTCCGGCTCAGAGCATCTGCGACCACGTTCGCCTTCCCCGGATGGTAGTGCATGGTATACTGGTAGTCCGACAGAAACTCCACCTAGCATCTCTGCCTGATGTTTAACTCCTTCTGGGTGTCGACGTACTTCAGATTCTTGTGATCAGAGAAGATATCGCAATGTACTCCGTAGAGATAGTGTCTCAAGATCTTAAGAGCAAAAATAACTGCGTGATGGTTAAAATGCGTAGGATTCTTTTTATTTTATTTAAAGATGAGTGGGATATTATTTTATAAAGAAAAAGAAGAGCGTTTTGTTTTTGTTAGAAATCAAGTTTTAACGAGAGGTAGGCAAGTGCACCTATCGCGTATAGTACAGGATATTCCCGTGTGGAGGAATATTGGGGTCGTATTGTTCTCGGGGCCGGCTTAGCTATTTCTACACTTTCCCTGAAAGCCTATTATTCTACCGATAATATTTGAGTTTAAATTATATAATTAATGGCGAACATAAAAATAAATATAATACAGAAAATGAAAGCAGGAAATAAAGTGCAGAAGGCCGAAGAAGAACTCGGCGCGATGCTATCAAAAAGAGAATTGAACTAAAATAACTTTTAACAAAAAGAGATCCTAAATTTCAAATTAATTAAGGTGGAGACTCGGCCGTGGAGGTTCCAAAGGAATGAGCTCACTTATCTCTAGGACTATCGCTCACCTGAACGCTAAGACTATTCGACCGATCGTTAGACCGACGAAGGATTCCTCTTAACGCCTGCATTACGCTGAGAACCCCGCTATTGGGTGGGGAACCCAATCCGGTAGAGTCACGCGCCTCCTCTCTCGAGGGTTAGCGCGAAGCTCTCTTTACCCAAGGGTGATCGATCCATACGTGCGGCCTCTCGGCGTTGCGTATGGATAACGGAAATAGGGCCCGCACATCGATATGCGGTCCTATGCGTCGTTAACCTGGGGCAAACCTTAAGAAATTTAATTAAATTGAAAACAGGACCTTTAATTATTTAAAGCCATTTTATCTGTCCCAATGCTCTTCGATATCGAGGGCTAAGGGCTGTTAGCCACTCATCGGAATTGGTGCACTTATACTAGAAAGCAATAAAGAAAGCTGTAATGAAAGCAGTTAGAAAGCAGTAAAGAAAGCTGAAAATTGCAAGTCCTACTCAAACGAGTAGGACTGAAGAAAGCAGTAAATGCGAATCCCGGCTCAAATGAGTGGGCGGGGGTAAATTAATCTCATACACGCACACACTCTACAGAAATTAAAATCAAACACACGCACTCTACAGAAAAGTAAACACACGCACACACACAAAGTTTTCCTACTCAAGTGAGTAGGAAGAAAATGAAAGCAGTAAAAAGACATGTCCCACTCAAACGAGTGGGCAGGAAATGAAAGCAGAGCGTCATTTAACTCTTAACGAGTAGGCGAAAATAAATGCATACGCACACACTCTACAGAAATTAAAATAAAGCTGTAAATTCTAACTCGTACACGCACGCACCCTTGCAAAAAATAAGAAAAGCAAAGTGCTCAGAAAATTAAAATGACTGCATTTCTACCGCTAGAATGCGGTAGAAATGCATAAAAAGTGAAAATAAAAATTAACCGGACAAAAAGTTTTGAAAATTAAAAGCTAAATGAAGTGAGCGAAAAATTAAATCAAGTACTTTTTCATTCTTATAACTTTATAGAAATGGATAAAAAGTGAAAATAAAACTAAAAAAGAACGAAACGTTTTTACGATCATAAAAATTTCTAAGTTAAAGAAAATAAAAACCACCTTTTAAACCATGTTTTATAAATCTATAAGAATGAAAACAAACATAAAAAGAGAAATCTAAAGCTAAACACGTGCAAATTATGAAAATAAAATGAGCATTACAACGGCTAGAAATGCGGAAAATTTCCTAAACTAAACGAGTTATGAAAGCAATAAAAAGATGAAAACATAAAAGGCACGAAAAAGATAAACAAAAAATCACATAAGTGAGGCGCTTCCATGAATTTTTCATACTATGCAAGAGAGAAAAAGTCTACAATTTTATTAAATAAAAAGCTATTACAAAGTAAACTAAAGCAAACATCCTAATACGAACTAAGAGAGAGAGAGAGGGATAAAATAATTCCCTTACATAAGCATGGAATCCAAATGGGCAGCACCTCCCCTAAGAAATTTGACCAAAAAGGTGGACCAGAAAAGCTTCCTGGAAGCTCTTATTTATATGCAAATTTTCGGGTGTGACACGCCCTAGGTCACGGGCGTGACAGGGGGCATGCCAGTACTGTGCATAAAGCGGCCAGTGATTTGACTTGAGAGTTGACATTTCGGTTGAAAATGCGGCAAGCACGCCCCAGGTCACGGGCGTGACAGGTGTCTGTCACGGGCGTGACGGGGAGGTGGATCTGGGGATTTGACGGGAGCTTTGACTTCGGGGCGGTCCACGTGGCGGACACGGGCGTGACATAATTGTCACGGGCGTGTAAGTGGGGCGTGACCTAGACAGCTGGCAGCTCGATGTCGGCAACGTTGATAGTTGACGAAGCGTTGAGTGCCGACATCGACACGGGCGTGACGAGCTTTGACACGGGCGTGACATGAAGGCATTGAGTCTTGAACAGTGAAATCGTTGAGTGTCAACTCGATGATGGCGTTGAGTGCCTGACATGCCCGTGTCAGGCATGGTCACGGGTGTGACAGGCCAAAAATTCAGTTTTTCTGAAAATTTTTTGAAAACAAAAATAAGTTAAGTTAGTATAAAATTTACAAAAAAGAAGCTTTTGATTAAAGAAAATAAACTAAAAAAGACAAAAATAAACAAAAATGACTTAAATAAAATACAAAAATATAGGTATATTTACAACTCATCAAATACCCCCATACTTAAGCTTTTGCTATTCCAGAGCAAAAGTTGGAGATAAAACTATAAGGAATAAAAAAGAATCCTAAATTTAACTAACGCTTAACTTAATTGTATGAAAGATCGAAATGAATTTCCGGGGTCTCGGAATTAAATCTTAACTTATGAAAATGTTAAAATAGAGGAACTGTTTCAAAAAATACTTCTAAATGGAAAAAAGAAAGCCAAAGTTATTTTTGTTAGTTTAACAAAAATGGATTGAAATTATCGAAAAAACTTTAGCTAAAAAGAAATTAATAGGAAATAATTCAATTTAAAAATTATGCTCTCAAAAAGTTTTAAATTAATTCTAGAATCATGAAAATCGAATAAGTGGATTGGCGGTTATGAAGAGGGCTTTGATTATTGAGGCGAGGTAATTTTTTCTCGAACCTCCACATATATTTTTTGGATTATTAGGAAAATGAAATCTTATTTTCCTAATATTAAATTTTTTTCTTCTTCATAAATAAAATAAACCAAATGTATATGTATAGGAGTAATGAATTTTATCCTCTTACTCCATAACATATAATATTTTTTTAAAATCTTTGGTGTCTATGTTTACGGGACGAAATCTTATCCCCATTGACATAAGATCTTTTAAGGGTGAGTGGGGAATCATGTCAATTAAGGTATGAAAAAAAAGTGGAAAGGATGAATTTTTTAAAAAAAAACTAGAGTTTAATAAAAATTTCGAGAGCAACCTTTTTAATTTGAACGTTCTTACGTTTCTAAAAGCATAAGTAGAAATAATGTAAAATCCATGAATGTTATTTTCTAACATAAAAACGTGCTTTTATTAAAAAAATTAGAAGTGAAAATGAGAAAAACAAGTTCCCTATAATAAGAAAAAGACATAAAAAATTCTTTAAAATCTTAACCCAGGAAATTTAAGTCTATCGAGCTACAATTAATAAACGATTAGTAAATAAAGAATTAATTAAAATTCGCTTATAAATAAACTCGAAACGATTATTTTGGAGAGCAAAGAGGTTAAGAAATAAGGGATTCGAATTATTTAATTCAAGAAATTTTTTTTATTTTTTTATTTTATTTTTTGGAGTTTTTCTAATTTTTTTGATATTTTGGGGTTATTTTCATTTTTTTGGATTTTTATTAAAGGTTATACTAATTTTTTTTTATGTTTTTTTGTGAGTTATACTAATTTTTTTGAATTTTTGATTTACAGAATTATTTACAGGAAGAGAGAGTTTATTTTTACAAGATAGGAAAGAAAAGGAGAAAGAGACGAGAATATTTATAAAATATTTACAAAGTAGAAAAAGGATCGCTCGCGAACAGACTCTTATTTGTGGTTAGTTCGATGAGTCGAACGTCGCGGAGCGATGTTTCATTTTTTGGGAGTTTGAAATTTTTATAAATAAAAACATGAAATTTTTTTTTTGAGTTTTAAATTTTTGCAATTTTTTTGATGTTTTTTTCTTTTTTCTTTTTTGTTAAGTGCAGGAAATAAAAAGATTGAAAATAGGAAACACCACCATACTTAAGTCCAACATTGTCCCCAATGTTGCACTAAGTATGAGGAACATGATATATATATAAATAAATATGTACAAAAAAGTAAAAACAGAGGTTTAGAAATCTTCCCTAAATCGCGTTCGGGGAAGCCTGTTAAATTAAGACCTGCAAAAGTTAAAATAAAAGCAGAAAAAATAAAACAGAAAAAAGAAAAATATAAGTTCAGAGAAAAGTGTGCGGGTGATAGGGGGCGCGAGTGAGTAAGACTCGTAAGCTAACGTCTTAGCTAAGAGCGTGACCGATGTGCGATCCACTAACGCTCACAATAGTTATGCGCACCGAAACGACAAAATAAATATATAATTAATTTTTTTGTTTTATATATTTTTTTTCTTAGTTTTTTTCCTTAGTTTTTTATTTATTTTTATATATTTTTTAAAACTTTAAGTTTATGTTCCTTTTTTTGTTTTGATTTTTGTTAAAAATAAAAAATAAAAAGAAATGAAAAGAAGTTAAAGGAAAAAAAATAAAAAAATATGAAAGATATATATACATATATTTTTTTTTTGTTACTTTTTTTAATTTTTTTGATGAAAATAAAATAAAAAAAATAAAATAAAAAATTATTACATCAAAATTATTTTTTGATTTTTAGGTTTTTTAAATTAATTTTTTTAAAAAAAAATTTATAAGTTTTTTATGTTTTTTTTTCTGTTTTTAAGTTTTTTTGTTGATTTGTTTTTTGTTTAGTCTTTTAGTTTTCTGATTTTATTTTTTATGTTTTAAAGTTTTTAAATATTTTGATTTTTAGATTTTTTAAGTATTTATTATTAATATTAATATTGATATTATTATGTTTATTATAACTATAATTTTTTTGGTTAATTTTTTTTTCTATATATAAGTAAAAATAAAGGGTAAAATTAATTGGTTTCAGAAATTCAAAATAGTAAAATGATAATTTCCCCGGCAACGGCGCCAAAAACTTGATGGTTAAAACGCGTAGGATTCTTTTTATTTTATTTAAAGATGAGTGGGATATTATTTTATAAAGAAAAAGAAGAGCGTTTTGTTTTTGTTAGAAACCGAGTTTTAACGAGAGGTAGGCAAGTGCACCTATCGCGTATAGTACAGGATATTCCCGTGTGGAGGAATATCGGGGTCGTATTGTTCTCGGGGCCGACTTAGCTATTTCTACTCTTTCCCTGAAAGCTTATTATTCTACCGATAATATTTGAGTTTAAATTATATAATTAATGGCGAACATAAAAATAAATATAATACAGAAATTGAAAGCAGGAAATAAAGTGCAGAAGGCCGAAGAAGAACTCGGCGCGACGCTATCAAAAAGAGAATTGAACTAAAATAACTTTTAACAAAAAGAGATCTTAAATTTCAAATTAATTAAGGTGGAGACTCGGCCGTGGAGGTTCCAAAGGAATGAGCTCACTTATCTCTAGGACTATCGCTCACCTGAACACTAAGACTATTTGACCGATCGTTAGATCGATGAAGGTTTTCTCTTAACGCCCGCATTACTCTGAGAACCCCGCTATTGGGTGGGGAACCCAATCCGGTAGAGTCATGTGCCTCCTCTCTCGAGGGTTAGCACGACGCTCTCTTTACCCAAGGGTGATCGATCCATACGTGCGGCCTCTCGGCGTTGCGTATGGATAACGGAAATAGGGCCCGCACATTGATATGCGGTCCTACGCGTCGTTAACCCGGGGCAAACCTTAAGAAATTTAATTAAACTGAAAACAGGACCTTTAATTATTTAAAGCCATTTTATCTGTCCCAATGCTCTTCGATATCGAGGGCTAAGGGCGGTTAGCCACTCATCGGAATTGGGGAACTTACACTAGAAAGCAATAAAGAAAGCTGTAAAGAAAGCAGTAAGAAAGCAATAAACAAAGTTGAAAATTGCAAGTCCTACTCAAACGAGTAGGACTGAAGAAAGCAGTAAATGCGAATCCCGGCTCAAATGAGTGGGCGGGGGTAAATTAATCTCATACACGCACACACTCTCAGAAATTAAAATCACACACACGCACTCTACATAAAAGTAAACACACGCACACACACAAAGTTTTCCTACTAAAGTGAGTAGGAAAAAAATGAAAGCAGTAAAAAAGACAAGTCCCACTCAAACGAGTGGGCGGGAAAAGAAAGCAGAGCGCCATTTAACTCTTAACGAGTAGGCGAAAATAAATGCATACGCACACACTCTACAGAAATTAAAATAAAGCTATAAAATATAACTCGTACATGCACGCACCCTTGCAAAAAATAAGAAAAGCGAAGTGCTCAGAAAATTAAAATGACTGCATTTCTACCGCTAGAATGCGGTAGAAATGTATAAAAAGTGAAAATAAAAATTAACCGGACAAAAAGTTTTGAAAATTATAAGCTAAATGAAGTGAGCGAAAAATTAATACAAGTACTTTTTAATTCTTATAACTTTATAAAAATGGATAAAAAGTGAAAATAAAAGTAAAAAAGAACGAAAAGTTTTTACGATCATAAAAATTTCAAAGTTAAAGAAAATAAAAACCACCTTTTAAACCATTTTTTATAAATCTATAAGAATGAAAACAAACATAAAAAGAGAAATCTAAAGCTAAACACGTGCAGATTATGAAAATAAAATGAGCATTACAACGGCTAGAAATGCGGAAAATTTCCTAAACTAAACGAGTTATGAAAGCAATAAAAAGATGAAAACTAAAAGACACGAAAAAGATAAACAAAAAATCACATAAGTGAGGCGCTTCCATGAAGTTTTCATACTATGCAAGAGAAAAAAAGTCTACAATTTTATTAAATAAAAAGCTATTACAAAGTAAACTAAAGAAAACATCCTAATACGAACTAAGAGAGAGAGAGGGATAAAATAATTCCCTTACATAAGCATGGAATAGAAATGGGCAGCACCTCCCCTAAGCAATTTGGACCAAAAAGGTGGACCAGAAAAGCTTCCTGGAAGCTCTTATTTATAGGCAAATTTTCGGGTGTGACACGCCCTAGGTAACGGGCGTGACAGGGGGCGTGTCAGTATTGTGCATAAAGCGGCCAGTGATTTGAATTGAGAGGTGACATTTCGGCTGAAAATGCGGCGGTCACGCCCCGGGTCACGGGCGTGACAGGTGTAAGTCACGGGCGTGACGGGGAGGTGGATCTGGGGATTTGACGGGAGCTTTGACATCGGGGCGGTCCACGTGGCGAACACGGGCATGACATAATTGTCACGGGCGTGTAAGTGGGGTGTGACCTAGATAGCTGGCAGCTCGATGTCGGCAACGTTGATAGTTGACGAAGCGTTGAGTGCCGACATCGACACGGGCGTGACGAGCTTTGACACGGGCGTGACATGAAGGCGTTGAGTCTTGAATAGTGAAATCGTTGAGTGTCAACTCGATGATGGCGTTGAGTGCCTGACACGCCCGTGTCAGGCATGGTCACGGGCGTGACAGGCCAAAAAATCAGTTTTTCTGAAAAATTTCAGAAAACAAAAATAACTTAAGTTAGTATAAAATTTACAAAAAAGAAGCATTTTATTAAAGAAAATAAACTAAAAAGACAAAAATAAACAAAAATGACTTAAATAAAATACGAAAATATAGGTATATTTACAAC
Organism: Platanthera zijinensis; assembly: GCA_039513925.1. NCBI lineage: Eukaryota > Viridiplantae > Streptophyta > Magnoliopsida > Asparagales > Orchidaceae > Platanthera > Platanthera zijinensis. Next base: position 134,325,931 of record CM077085.1, read on the forward strand.
TCATCACTGCCCCCATCTCCAAATCGTGCACGGGATAGTTCTGCTTGTGCTGCTTCAACTAACGGGAGGCATAGGCTATTACGTGCCCGTTCTGCATCAGAACGACACCCATCCCCTGATAGGAAGCATCTGTGTACACCTGAAATCCTTCCTTCCCTGATGGAAGAGTAAGGATGGGAGCCGAGATGAGACGATCATTCAGCTCCTGGAAGGCAGATTCGCATCGTGGCGTCCAAATAAAAGGGGACTCCTTCATCGTCAAAGACGTAAGAGGGAGGGAAATCTGAGAGAACCCTTTTATGAACTTCCGGTAATAACCGGCAAGTCTCAAGAAACATCGAACATCCGAGGCTGACTTTAGTGGTGGCCAATCCCGTACTGCCTGGACCTTCGCCGGATCCACTATCAGACCTGCTTCACTGATGATATGGCCCAGAAAAGCCACCTCCTTAGTCAGAACAGACACTTGTTGTACTTGGCATATATCTCATGCTCGCGCAGCTTCTCCAAGGTCAAGGCCAAATGTCTCGCGTGCTCCTCCGTCCTTGAATAGATAAGGATGTCGTCGATGAATACGATAACCAAGACGTCCAGATACTCTTCGAATACCCGATTCATCAAGGTCATGAATGCGGAGGGTGCATTCGTGAGCCCGAACGACATCACGGTAAACTCGTACAAACCATATCTTCTGATCAAGGCCGTCTTCGGGATGTCCTCCTCCCGAATACGAAGCTGGTAGTACCCTGACCTAAGATCCAACTTTGAGAAGGAATGGGCTCCCTCCAGCTGGTCAAATAGCTCGTCTATCCTTGGTAAGGGATAAGTATTCCGGACTGTCAACCTGTTCAGGGCCCGGTAATCTATGCACAGTCGAAGGGTCCCATCCTTCTTCTTAACGAACAACACCGGAGCTCCCCATGGTGAAGAGCTAGGCCAAACGAACCCGGCGTCCACTAACTCCTGAAGCTAGCTTCGAAATTCCACCAACTCCTTTGGGGCCATTCGATAGGGAGCTTTGAATACTGGCTTAGCCCTCGGTATGAGCTGAATCTGAAAGTCCTTGTCTCGGTGCAGGGGTAGCCCTGGTAGCTTCTCCGGAAACACGTCGATGAAGTCCCGCACTACTGGAATATCTTAAATGGAGTCCTTGGCCACGACCTGTAACACCCCTATCCATCGCATAGCATATAGCAGTAGGTCCGGCCGGGGCCCGACGCCATATACTACGGACAGACCGGTTGGTTACGCGTTGAAACCATACAACCAATCACCAACGTCCTACACAGAGTCATTCTAGCGGAAGCAATTTATTAAGTTGCACAAATACAAGAACCCTGTCAAGCAAGAATGTCCACTACAGAAATAACAATAGGAATGAAAAATACAAAAGTCTCGGCCTTATGGCCTTATAAGGTTTGCTTAATAAAACATGTCCTACATACTTCGGCTCGCAGGCCGGCCATACATGAAATAAACGGAAAGCAAAAAAAGGGTTAGGCCTTCGAGGGCTAGCACCGCAACATGGGCTTTAGCCCGCTATTTTCCGCTCGGCTCCGCAGCACCTGCAAGCACAAACCACCGCCCGGTGGCAAACAAAAGCAACGGTCAGCTATGTTGAACAAATTATAACGATCCCGCCCCCAAAATCGGGGCGGCGATGCTCTTTCCCTGCACTTTATTAGTATAGGCAATATATTAGTGTGAACACACATCATCACAGGTGTAGGCTCGCACGGCCACACACCTCGTGCACACAGGGCACATTCACGGTGAACCGGCCAACGTCACGTCAATTCAAGCCATAGACGTTCCCGTTCCACCACCGCCTCTTGGGCGGCCAACCATATGAGCATTTTGCCTTCCTAGTCTTGGTCACGGCAATTTAAGCCATAGACCGCCGAAGACCCTCGTCCATGCCAACGGTCCTACCGAACGGAATAGACCGGGTACGGTTCTGCCTGACCCGTGCTCACACCGCAACGGCAATTTAAGCCATATGCGCACGTCAAGACTCACCGAGTCCCGTTTCCTCCACAATAATCACATAACCCGGATATGTTCACGTTGGCTCCCCGGCCATCGTATTGGCAAAACTCGCTTTTGCCCAGTTTTCTGGGTGCACCTTGGAGTTAATCTCCAAGGCTCCCTGATGCAATCTACCACGTAGAAAACCCGAAAAACGCCCAAACACCCGGAGTCTTCCCCGGTTCATATGCAATGCAACATCACCGATACGGCTCTACTTGTCCGGATAGGCTTCACACACAATGCCTAAGTCCATTTTCGCATACGGACTCTACATAAGGGGGACTTTACATATCTACCCCAAGGAATGCTCCAACTCTTCGCTCACTCGCGAGAGAGGGCTTCCTATGCAAAGGGAAAAAGGGCTTCACATGCCCAAGGATGAGAAATCGTTACCCTTGCGTTCTTCCGCGGCGCCATCGAAAACTATGCGGTTGGAAAGCACCGCAACAGCGTCACCTCCGCGGATCTGGACTCGGATCGCGATTTGGAGCTCCGAAGCTCCTCCAGTGGCCGGATCTTGGACTCCTCCTTCCTCCTTGCTCTCCCTTCTCTCTAAACACTTAGAGAGAGAATGGCTAAGGGAAATGAGGATTCCCAACCCTAAATCCCGGATAAAACCACCCAGGAGCAGCCCCCTATCGTCGGATCCAAAGTCAAGGAAACGAACGGCCAAGATTAGATCTGAAATCATAAAATCTGGGCCGAACACGGGTTGCAACACGGCCGTGTGCCTGGCCGTGTCACCCATTCGCCGTCTCGATCGATTCGAAAAACCAGCATACGGCCTTTGACACGGCCTCCGAAACGCCCGTGTCACCTGCAACACGCCCGTGTCGGGACCCGTGTCACGCCCCTCGTGTGCAATCGACCAACACTTCGCAGTCAGAGAGGTACACGGCCTTGTGACACGGCATCAAACACGCACGTGTCAAATTTGGCACGCCCGTGTTTGTGCCCGTGTCACGGCCCGTGTACTAGACTTGCAGATTCCTTGGAGTGACACGGCCTGGGACATGCCCGTGTCCTAGGCCGTGTTCTACAACTCGACTAGCGTTGACCACCAAAGCGTCGACCGCACGACCCATGGCCGAACACGCCTGTGTCACGCTCGTGACACGCCCGTGTCACGCCCGTGACACCTGCTCAAAAATCCAAACTGGGCTTAAAACATCACCCGTCCCTCTTTTGAGTTTCGGGGTGTTACAACTCTCTCCCCCTTAAAAGAATTTCGCCCACGAAATTTACTAAAGGAAAACTACAGGAACTTAAAACTTTTAACGGTACCTGAGCAGAATAACTCCGGGTACTCCTCCTGCATGGTTTACTCCCTTTCCCAAGAGAGCTCCTCCTGACCGCAATTGTCCCAACGGACCTTGACCATTCGGATTTCCTTGTTACGGAGCCTCTTGACCTCTACATCTTCAATACAAACGGGCTGGACCTTAGTCGTCAACCCTTCGTCCACCGGTACTTGATCAACTGCGATCACCTGCGAAGGTTCTTGCACCGCCTTCCACAACACAGAGATGTGGAACACATCGTGTAGTCCCCTCAACTCTACCGATAGCTTCAAACAGTACGCAGCTTCGCCGACTCGCTCCAAAACCTCAAAAGGTCCAAGGTATCTTGGGCTCAGCTTCTTCAAGCGTCTCACCCGCGAAACCCCCTTGAACGGCTTCACTTTCAAGTATACCCAATCGCCTACCGCGAACTCCACGTTCCGGTGCTTGGCATTGTAATACTTCGCCTGCCTGTCCTGAGCGATCAACAAGCGCTCCCGAATGATCCGCACCAACGAGGTAGCACTCTCCACCTCCTGCTTCTTGTACAACCATGCCTCACCCGTTTCAAGCCACGATAACGGCATGCGACACTTCCGACCATACAGGGCCTCGAAGGGTGCCATTTGTATACTCGCTTGGTAGCCATTGTTGTACGCAAACTCCACCAAATACAGGTGGTCCTCCCAATGCTTCCCGAAGTCTAGGACACACATGCGGAGCATGTCCTCCATCGTTCTATTGACTCTCTTGGTCTGCCCATCCGTCTGCGGATGGAAGGCTGTGCTGAACTTCAACTTTGTCCCCAGCATCTGTTGCACCAACCTCCAATCATTGGACGTGAAACGCCCATCGCGATCACTCACAATGCTGCGAGGCACACCATGCAGTCTAACTATATTGTCAATATACAACTTTGCCAATTTCTCCACTGGATCATCCTTCCTATGTGGAATGAAATGTGACACCTTTGTTAGCCGGTCTACGATCACCCAGATGGCGTCGTTCCCTTTCTGCGACCTTGGCAACCCATGTACAAAGTCAATAGATATGTCGTCGAACTTCCACTTCGGTATAGGCAAGGACTTCAGAAATCCTCCCGGGTTTTGGCACTCCGCCTTCACCAAGGCGCATGTTTGGCACTTAGCCACAAACAACGCCACATCTTTCTTAAGCCCCGACCACCAAAACAGCTTCTTGAGGTCACGGTACATCTTTGTGCTCCCTGGGTGGATCGAGTACTTGGTATGATGAGCCTCGTACATCAACTCCGCCCGTAGGTTACTCCCGCTTGGGACGCACAACCGATGATCCTTCCTTAGCAACCCATCTTCCACTAAAAATTGGGAATTTGACCCATCCAACGCTGCCTCCATAAGCTCCTTCATGGAGTCATCTAACTCCAATGCCTGCCGAACCCGATCAGCCAGGTCATACTAGACCTCTGTCCAGTTCAACATTGCTTTGGCGCTCGTCTGCTTGTCAACGGAACAGATCTCAAGCTCCTCCAACTCCCGTATCAGCCACTCATCATGCACCGACAACCAGTTGGCTTGGGCGGGAGCCCTGCGACTCAACGCATTAGCAACCGCATTGCCCTTCCCGGGTACATAATGAATCTTGAAGGTGTAGTCCCCCAGGAACTCCATCCACCTCCTCTGCCTCATGTTAAGATCCTTCTGATCCAACAAGTACTTCAGGCTCTTGTGATCGGTATATATATCGACCCTTACGCCGTATAGGTAGTGCCTCCACAGCTTAAGTGCAAATATCACGGCCGCCAACTCCAAGTCGTGGATCGGATAGTTCCTTTCATGCAATTTCAGCTGAAGCGATCCATAAGCTATCACGCTCCCATGCTGCAACAACACGCAGCCCAAACCACTACCCGAGGCGTCACTATACACCTCGAAGCCCTCGGTCCCACTCGGCGAGCTAAGCACTGGCGCCGTGGTCAACCGTCTCTTCAGCTCCTCAAACGCTTGCACGCACTCCTGCGTCCACAAGAATCTCTGATCTTTCCTTGTCAACTTCGTGAGAGGTAGCGCTATCCGCGAGAAGTTCTCTACGAAGCGCCTGAAATATCCGGCAAGCCCAAGAAAACTACGGACTTCCGCGACAGAAGACAACGCAGGCCACTCCCGTATCGCAACGATCTTCGCCGGATCCACTGCTATACCTTCCCCACTAACAATATGACCAAGGAACACTACTGAGGGTAGCCAGAACTCGCACTTGGAGAATTTCGCATAAAGCTTATTCCTTCTCAAAGTCTCCAACACCAGATGCAAGTGCTTGAAGTGATCTTCTTCGCGCTGCGAGTACGCCAATATATCGTCAATAAAGACAATCACATAGCGATCCAGGCAATCTCGGAACGTCCTGTTCATCAAGTCCATAAACATTGATGGCGCATTCGTCAGTCCAAACGGCATGACCGTGAACTCGAAATGCCCATACCTTGTGATGAACGTCGTCTTCGGGGTCTCACATTCCCTTAACCTCAACTGATAGTACCCCGACTTCAAGTCCAACTTAGAATATACCGACGATCCGACTAACTGATCAAAGAGATCATCAATCCTCGGGATCGGGTACTTGTTCTTTTCCGTCAGCTTGTTCAACTCTCTGTAGTCGATACACAACTGCATACTACCATCCTTCTTCTTAACGAAGAGGACCGGTGCGCTCCAAGACGACGAGCTTGGACGCACATAACCTTACTCCATCAGCTCCTCTAGCTGAACTTTCAACTCTGCCATCTCCTTAGGCGCCAACCTATACGGAGCACGTGACACCGGTTTGGCCCCCGACACGAGCTCGATGGTGAAATCAATCTCCCGCTGCGGTGGGGCTCCGGGAAGACTATTCGGGAACACACCGGGGTATTCACAAAAAACCGGGATGCTATCCAACGTGGACTTTGGCTCTACAGCCCCCACTATTGCGAAGAACAGCTCTGCACCAGTGCGAACTACCTTTTCCACCTGAAGAGCAGACATCAGCGTCTTGCTCGACCCCTTGAGTCCCTCGAATATTGTCCCCCGCCCAATACCCAGCTTGACCTCCTTCCGGTCGCAGTCAATCCAAGCTTTCTGCTCCGAAAGCCAATCCATCCCAAAGATCACGTCGAACTCTACTAGCGGCAGCAATGACGCTAGCAAGTCGAACTCTTGGCTCCCTATGTGAACCTTTACGGCGCACACCCTGTCCGCACGCATCGAGCACCCATTCGGTAGCAGCACATCCAACTTGTCCTTCGCCATCGAAGAAGGGACTCCGATGCGCAATATGAAACTTTCGGACAAGAAGGAGTGTGAAGCTCCCGTGTCGAACAGTGCCCGTGCCGGACTATCACTAATCACAACAAAGCCTATACAAACAATATTAGGCTAACAAGCAATAGATAACAGTATATAAATTTAACTTGCTGTAAATTAACTCGTACCTTTCACCACGTCAGCTTGTTTGATGGCCTCCTACTGGCCGAAGTTATAGACTCTAGGCTGAGTCGGAGCATAGTGGGACGCGGTTGACTCCACCGCCTTGCCCTTCTCTTCGTAAGTAGCTCCTTGCTTTCTCTCGGACTTTGGGCATCCGCTCCAGCAATCGCGGGCAAAGTGCCCCGTCTTTCCACACGTGAAACAAGCGCCCGGGGTTCGATTAGTAGTTGCCCCCTAGGCACCCGCAGAAGAAGCTGGACCTGACGTCCTAGCCTTCTTGAAGAATTTTCGATAGCCTGACTTCGACGTAGTCGGCGCTTTGAACTCCGATTTCTTCCCGCCAGAATCCTTCTTAGCTTGCACATTTCTCATGTCCTTCTCCAAGGACCGGGCCGAGTTGACCAAGGTTAGGAAACCCTGCGCCATGGGCCCTGACAGTAGCAACCTCAGCTCATCTCTTAACCCTTCATAGAAACGGTTAGTCTTTCGCTCCTCGTCGGCAAAGGTAGCGCTAGCATATCTCCCCAACCGAGTAAACTCGTGGAGGTACTCATCTACAGTGTTATCTCCTTGCACAAACATTTGGAACTCATTCTCCAACGCGATCCTCTGCGCTGAGGGGAGGTATCGAGCCATGAACAATCTCGAAAACTCCGCCATAGGAACTTCGGCCAACGGCCATCCCCTCAACTGGTGTAGCTCTAGGCCTTCCCACCATAACCTTGCGTCCCCATCCAACAGAACGTCGCTATTGTGGTCTTCTGCCACTCTTCGGTTTCTGTAGCTGTCATCACCCTATTGACTCTTGAGAGCCAATCTTCAGCCTGGGTCGGGGTTCCCGTTCCCGAGAACACCAGTGGGTGGAAGCCCATCACATGCTTCAACTGTCTTTCAGTTGCTCTCCTAGGCAACTCCGGCTCCACCGCCACCTGCTCAACCCTTCTAGGCTCCGCCGCTTGGAGCGGCACTTGCTCCCCCGCAGGAGTAGGCTGATGCACCTGTCTTGCATGTTGCGCATTAATCATAACAAAGACAACGTCTGCCACCAATCTAATGGTCTCGGCAGACGGAGGTGTTGCAGACGCTTCACTTGGCGCACTGCTTGCCTCAGAAGCTGGCCATTCTGACGGCCCAGCACCACTTCTGGTCACCTATAATCGTGCAAAACACCGATAAGCGGCCAAAAATTACTGCAAACAGCAATTATAGGAACACGCAGGTTCCTCAAACATGTGTATTTTCATTCCTAAGTGGACATTCATGGGTTCTTTTCACGTTATAACGATGACGCACACATGTGCTCACCACCCCTTAAAGTGAATTCGTCCACGAATTCATTTAAGTTTGACCGAAACCTGTAGTCTGATACCAATTTGTAACACCCCTATCCGTCGCATAGCATATCGCAGTAGGTCCGGCCGGGGCCCGACGCCATATTCTACGGACAGACCGGTTGGTTACGCGTTGAAACCATACAACCAATCACCAACGTCCTACACAGAGCCATTCTAGCGAAAGCAATTTAGTAAGTTGCATAAATATAAGAACCCTGCCAAGCAAGAATGTCCACTACAGAAATAACAATAGGAATGAAAAATACAAAAGTACCGGCCTTATGGCCTTACAAGGTTTGCTTAACAAAACATGTCTTACATACTTTGGCTCGCAGGCCGGCCATACATGAAATAAACGGAAAGCATAAAAAGGGTTAGGCCTTAGAGGGCCAGCACCGCAACATGGGCTTTAGCCCGCTATTTTCCGCTCGGCTCCGCAGCACCTGCAAGCACAAACCACCACCCGGTGGCAAACAAAAGCAACGGTCAGCTATGCTGACCAAATTATAACGATCCCGCACCCAAAATCGGGGCGGCGATGCTCTTTCCCTGCACTTTATTAGTATAGGCAATATATTAGTGTGAACACACATCATCACAGGCATAGGTTCGCACGGCCACACACCTCATGCACACAGGGCACATTCACGGCGAATCGGCCAACGTCACGTCAATTCAAGCCATAGACGTTCCCGTTCCACCACCGCCTCTTGGGCGGCCAACCATATGAGCATTTTTCCTTCCTGGCCTTGGTCACGACAATTTAAGCCATAGACCGCCGAAGACCCTCATCCACGCCAATGGTCCTACCGAACGGCATAGACCGGGTACGGTTCCGCCTGACCCGTGCTCACACCGCAACGGCAATTTAATCCATATGCGCAGGTCAAGACTCACCGAGTCCCGTTTCCTCCACAATAATCACATAACCCGGTTATGTTCACGTTGGCTCCCCGTCCATAGTGTTGGCAAAACTCGCTTTTGCCCAGTTTTCCGGGTGCACCTTGGAGTTAATCTCCAAGGCTCCCTGATGCAATCTACCATGTAGAAAACCCGAAAAACGCCCAAACACCCGGAGTCTTCCCCGGTTCATATGCAATGCAACATCACCGATCCGGCTCTACTTGTCCGGATAGGCTTCACACACAATGCCTATGTCCGTTTTCGCATACGGACTCTACATAAGGGGGACTTTACATATCTACCCCAAAGAACGTTCCAACTCTTCGCTCACTCGCGAGAGAGGGCTTCCTATGCAAAGGGAAAAAGGGCTTCATATGCCCAAGGATGAGAAATCGTTACCCTTGCGTTCTTCTGCGGTGCCATCGAAAATTACGTGGTTGGAAAGTACCGCAACGACGTCACCTCTGCGGATCTGGACTTGGATCGCGATTCGGAGCTCCGAAGCTCCTCCGGCGGCCGGATCTTGGACTCCTCCTTCCTCCTTGCTCTCCCTTCTCTCTAAACTCTTAGAGAGAGAATGGCTAAGGGAAATGAGGATTCCCAACCCTAAATACCAGATAAAACCACCCAGGAGCAGCCCCCCACCGTCGGATCCAAAGTCAAGGAAACGAACGACCAAGATTAGATCTAAAATCAAAAAATCTGGGCCGAACATGGGTTGCAACACGGCCGTGTGCCTGGCCGTGTCACCCATTCGCCGTCTCGATCGATTCGAAAAACCAGCACACGGCCTTTGACACGGCCTCCGACACGCCTGTGTCACCTGCGACACGCCCGTGTCGGGACCCGTGTCACGCCCCCCGTGTGCAATCGACCAACACTTCGCAGTCAGAGAGGTACACCGCCTTGTGACACGACATCAGACATGCCCGTGTCAAATTTGACACGCCCGTGTTTGTGCCCGTGCCACGGCCCGTGTACCACACTTGCAGATTCCCTGGAGTGATACGGCCTGGGACACGCCCGTGTCCTAGGCCGTGTTCTATAACTAGCGTCGACCCGTGGCCGAACACGCCTGTGTCACGCCCGTGACACGCCCATGTCACGCCCGTGACACCTGCTCCAAAATCCAAACTTGTCTTAAAACATCACCGTCCCTCTTTTGAGTTTCAGGGTGTTACACGACCGCCTCAAAAAGGACCTGATAAACTTCTTCCCCGTACAGGTGGGCTTTAACGGCCTGCACAGACGATAATAAGGTACGAGGTGCTGGTATAATATCTTCGATGTCAATGAAGGAGTCGTTGTGCCTAACGATGATCCTCTTCACCACGCAGTCAATCTGGGCATGGTTCTAGCATAGCCAAGTCATGCCCAGGATCAGATCGTAATCTGGCATCTTCAGAATCATCGCTGGTACCTTAAATGCCTTCCCGCCAATCCTCGCTTCCATATTGCAATGAGCAGAGGTCATTATCATTTATCCATCGGGTAGGCGCACCCTCATCATCTTCCCGGTGAATGGCTACACACCTTCCAGTCCTTTCACGAAATCCTCCGACACGAATGAGTGCGAAGCACCAGTGTCGAAGAGAGTGTGAGCGGGCTTGCCGCTAACGAAGACTATGCTTGTGGTTTAAGTGTCTTAGTATTCTTGTTGCAGTTGTCTTCTCTTAATTTAAAACTAGGTTATGTCTGGAATACTAGTTCATATGAAGAAAATTAAAAAGTACTGTCACACCTGCGATAACCTGCTTCGAGTTTCGGGGCTGTGTCAGGTCTAGAGAATACACCTGCTCCCTCTCTGGCCTACGGCCTCGATCCTGAAATCCTCGTCCTCGGTCCTGTCCTCGTCCGCCAAACTGTCAGGGAGGTGGAGTGCCCTGATATGCTTGTCGGGGTGCTTGTCTCATTGGGTAATTCCTCTTGATATGCCCTGGCTGATTGCACTGAAAGCATACTGGTGGCTGCTCCGCTGTCCTTGGCATCTCAAGCATCTGTATAGGCTGGGGAGCCAATACCACCTGACTCCTCTTCTCCTGCCAAAACTCCTGACGAGGATGATCCCCGTTCCTTCTATCCCCAATAACTTGGCCTCAGGGATGGTCTCTATGACCTCCAATCACTGTATCATCAGCCGGTCTCTTCCGGATCTTCACTGTAAGCTGATCCGCCTCTCTCTTCTTAGCCATCTCCAAAATCATGGCCAGACTCCCCTTTGAGGAGAAAAGGAGGGCCTGTCGCATGTCGTCTTGCAGCCCCTTATAAAACCTCCGGGCATAGCCAACACCATCTAGCTAGTAAGCGTCCGCATAACGGGCCAGTTGAGTGAACTCCTGATAGTACTACACCACAGTCTTGTTCCCCTGTCTCAATCGCAGGAACCTATCCTCCAGGTCATCCCTCGCCGACTGAGGTACAAAATGTCCCAAGAGCGCTGCTCTGAACTCCTCCAAAGTAATATCAGCGCAATCCATCAACGTAAAGGTGGTGTCCAGCTGAGATTTCCACCACCTCTTTCCGTGTGACTCTAGGCAGGAGACCGCCAAAGCGACTGCCTCCTCATTGGGGCATCGAATCCCCGCTAGAATCTCATAAATGGTATCCAACCATTCCTCCGTACGTTCTGCAGACTCCGTCCCCTAGTAGGATGGAGGGGAAAGTCCCCGGAAGACAGTCATCCAATTTGCCCCGGGGTTTGGCTGTGGGGTCGGGGCTTGCTGAGCTCTGAAGGCCTCAAGAAAGGCCGTCAGTGTTTGCCCCATCTCCGTCTCCTGGAACGGAGCTGGAGCCGGCGGAGGTGGGACCACATTCGGAGCCTGAGGTGTCCCCTGCTGTGGTGTAGGGTTCGTCGCAGGCTACAAGGAAAAATTCCATTTGTTAGAGGATGTATGAATGGAATATAAGAAAGGGTAGGATGGAATTTCACATGTAATTTCCCTTATGGGCACACCACTGCTTCCGCTACTAGGTTGTCTGCAAACTAAGCTCCCACGGGGGTGGACCAAGGTTTTGTGGACTACTTCTCTTCTGATCGAGGTCTCCTCTAATACCACTTGTAAGACCCCATTTTTTTTTCTTTTTTGAACACCGGGGTCTTAGCCCAGAATTGCCGCTTTGCGGTGGCACCGACTCAGGGGAAGGCCGCCACTACAAAACGCCAATTCTGCCGGCCCTTTTTGATCACAAAGAAAGAGAAGTAAGTATACGTGAAATGTAAACAAGTCCACAGAAACATGTATAAAATGAAATCACATCCAGTCCATCAGTAAAAAAAACGAAAAAAAGTATAAGTACTGCAAAGATACAATTCAGGTAAAATATAGATAAACGGACTCGAGCCCGGTACATCAGAGTCCTCACTACAAATCACTCATCGCGGAAGCTATAAAATACTAATCACTGACGGAGATGGTCGCAGGTGCACCGGTGCTAGACTGACCAACCTCAATACGCACCGTACTCCGCTGGTGCATGTCCCTGGATTGCTGGTCCCTTTCTCCCATCCGGAGTTCTTGTAATGTTGTGGTTCGAAAACCATTAGTCATAAAGACTAAGCCCTATCATCCCCAACCCCTCCCCCCCACGGCTCCTAAGCACCGAGTGGAGAGGAGGAAAGGGAAGCTACAAAGGTGGAGAGTGTTCAAGCAGATGACAATGGAGCTAATCTAACAACAAACATGGTGTGAAAACAACTATCTAGAATAAAGAACATCTAGCAATTCTACGGTGGTGAGCAATAAAGTAAAACATGTAGTAAGTAGCAATTATATAAGAAGGCAGGTAGAGAACAACAAGTAAATAAGTAAGTAACCTTAACTTATATGAATGCCCATACAAACTTATAAGTTAAGGGGTCTTCTGCAAGTCTCCAATCGTATTAAAAAGTCTCATACCGATTTATACGTTGGGGTGTCGGTTGTATGCAATTATGAGTGTAGTGATTTGCTATGCCATGATTCATGCAAGTGAAACTCACGCACACGACTCTATGCGCACAAACCTTAAGTTCCCCCTGTTCAGGCAGCTAGATTCACTCACAGGAACCTCCGTAGTGGCAAACGGAGACAGTGGGTCGGGCCCCCCACTCCTAGATGGGTATCCACACTACCGGGCCTAGACCTTCCGTACGCTCCTATAAGAACACAACCTAGAGTATCCGCGTACTAGTGCTGGCTATATCCACAAGACTTTCTTTGGATAAGTGTCCCATACCGCCGAGTAAACGTACCGATGTCGGTGTAAATGACAATCAAATACCGAAGACCCACCACTTTTATTATGTACTCAAACCCTCGAGCCCTCGGCTCCCCGGACTGTCCCGTTCGTGCATCTACCTTCAGAGCTACCGTCTGAATGGCAACCAAACCAACTTATTCTACCTTCCTAGCTATCGGTGTGTGTGTATGTACAACCCTAATTACTAGTTGCTCTTGTTAGCTTATTATTCCTCCGGTTTACGTTAGACCAGGACTTCCCCCGGTATTCCCCGTGTAGGGCTCTCAAAGGGCACTAGGAACTATGATGGTAGCTGAAGCCCACCGTTCCCTTTCGCAAGGCACTTATTGTTATTGGTTGATACCCATTACCCGATCCCTTTTTATGTTACTTTAGATCTAGCCCTAGAGTATTAAGATCCTTCCACTCCTATCCGGGGAGGACGATCTTTCGTCGTTCCCGAACGCCACTTGACACTAGCCAATCTCACACTCTACTTATCCTGACTTCCAACAATGAACTTAAACTTAACTTGCCCTATCCAACAAGCAACTACCAAAATTCCATCTCCCCAAGTTCATTTTACACTCTAGTTCAGTTTATGTGGTTTTGCTATATGCAGACCGTCTTGAGATACATGACGTATATAAGGGGAGGTACTCCAAATTGTTTTCCGAATCTCCTATAATATTTACTAGAGGTCTATCATGACATAATATAACTAAGTACAAGATTTCCAAATTTGTCCTTTTTACCGGGCATTTAATTTATTTATTCTAAGCCTCCAAATGCCCTAGTATGAACATGAAGTGCACTAATGAGCCAACAATAAATCATCATAAAATCAGTAAAAATCCTATGAGACATTTAAGCAGGAATTCCATGTTTTGATAAATTTCAGAGGTGTTTAGGCCTACATTTCCTAATTTACCATTTTAGGCTACTTTTATTATATTATGAAGCAAGTACTGTAAATATATATCCAAAAATCGTAATAAAATTATAGAAGCTTTATGGTGACCTAAAACCATCAGAAACCAAGTCCGATAATTTTTCTCCAATATTTGGGCTCTGAATTTATTTTAATGTAAAACACCAATTTTTCTAGCTTAGAGAAGGAAGTACAATTTTTAATCATCTAAAAATCCCGAGAAATTTACAGGATGACTGCCATGCTCTAAAACACTCACTGACCAAATTTTATAATTTTCCAAATAGTAATTGGGCATTATTTGTATTTTTTTACTACATATCACAATTAGTACATTAAAGAATAAAGTACCAAAAATAATTAGATAAAACTCTCCAGAAAAATACATAAGTTATAAAATGCTAAATGATGCCCTAATCCAAGATTCCATAACATTCCAGTGGACATAAATTCCAGAATCATCAAAATAAATATCTAGGGCACAACTAGGGTTGTAAAAGAGGTACTGTATAAATTAACCCAAAAATCTCAAGAAAAATATATTATGTCCATTTAGGCAAGAAAATCACTCTGTCCAAACTTTACTTGATTTGAAGTTCAGTTGATAGCATAATAGTTCAAATTAAGGTTGGTGACCTAAACTAGGGTTAGGGTTTTAGGTGGCCTAACTGTCTCCAAATACCCTAAAATTTTTTCCAGAAAACTATAATGGCCCTATGGTCCTCTCCACTAAATTTCAAGTCAGTCTAAGGTAATTTGACCCTATGATATTCACAACCCTAAGAATCCCCATTAAGGGACCTACCCTAGTGTTCTAGGGCTACCCTACACCAAACCACTCCAAACTACCTTGGAGGGCGTATCATGCCCTAAAAGGTCAACGACCAAAATATCAACCTTTGTTGAGGTGTATGGCCACTCAAGTTACCTAGGGGGGTGTTTGTTCCTAAATAATCCTATGAGGATCAACCTAGGGTTGGATAAAAACCTATTCAAAACATCTCCAAATGAGATGAAATTTTTACCAAAATCTTATGATAAACCCAAGAACCACTCACCAAAATTTGGGAGGGTTTGGAAGTCATTTAGCCATCTAATTAAATTATGCTAAGATTACTGAAATTTTCTAAAAACTATAGAAAAACATTTTCCAAAAATCCTAATTTTAGAATAACACCTATACTTCGGTAAGATTAGGCCACACCCCAAATTTCAAGTCATTTTGATGACTGGATTGGAGTGTGGAATTTTTCTCAGGTCAGGAGAGCCCTATGGGTAGACCTCACCAAAATGAGTGTTGAGGTCTATCCAGTGGATTAAAAGTCTTGAAACAAATTTTAAAATTTCCTAGACTCATAGAGATACAATATTGGTGCTGACAACTTTTTCTGTAGGAGCCTCTAGGTATTTTTCCTAAATTTTCTAATGTGACTATTATTTCTATACAAAAATTGCTTATTAAATAAAATCTAATTAAATAACACAGATCTTGAAGCAAGATCTAAGGGCTCTAGACTTGTCTTTTTCCTCTAGCCAAAGGCCATGATTTTCCCGACCTAGAGCTACTTCCAAGCGCAGTCGTCGGCCGTCCAGCCTCCTCCCTGGCTGGCCACCGCCACCACCACCTCCATTGAGGTGGTGGCCGTCGGCGGGCGGCGGCGCAGCCGCCGGACAGGAAGAATTCGGCGAACCTGAACAACAAATTTCATGGAAAATCCATGAAAATGAAAGCTCCAATCGGGCTCAGTTGAGCCCGATTCTCAATCCTATTGGATCGTTAGATCTATCCACAGAAGAAGAGGGAGGGGAGGACCTTGTTCGCGGGCTGGAGGCATGCAGACCGTCGGGATGCCATTTGTGCGGTGGTGGCTTCGCCGGAATTCTTCAACAGCAAGGGGAGGCTCGAAAACTTCGGGTAAAAGCTGGGAAAAACTCCTCTTGGGCCTCTGAAGGTGTTTAAAAGCTTGGACAAGGAGGGGGAACGACCAAAAGCTGGTGGCCATTAATGGCCCATAATAGCTTGGCTCGGCCATGATTGAGGGGAGCTGAAACTGCTCTGTGACAGCTGGAGGAGGGCTGGAAACTCCTCCTCTACCTGAGAGGTGTTGAATCCAGTCATTTCAGGGGAAGAGGGAAAGCCATGGCATCAAATGTCATTAATGGCCGTGACTGCAAGCTTTCGGCCATGGTCGCGTCATTGATGGTCGTGACTGCAAGCTTTCGGCCATTGCCGCAACCATCCTTTTGCAAAGCTAACGGTCCATGTGGTACAGCCTGACCGGTCAACTTGAATTAAATAAGACTTATCAGGTCTTATTGGAGAAAATAGCCCACCCCCAGGCCGTCCCGGTTCAGCTGAACCAGCACCCATCTAGAAATGAAAATGCAAGAAAAAGTCTAAATATAATGGCGTTAAGTGAGCTCAGCTCACTCAACGTTATCAAGCTACGGCATTGAGTGAGCTCTGCTCACTCAACTCCGTTCCAGACTATGGCGTTGAGTGAGCTCGGCTCACTAAACGCCATCTGGATTATTGCATTGAGTGAGCTCTGCTCACTCAACGCCACCCAGAATATGTTCTTTTAGACGATGGCGTTGAGTGAGCTTAGCTCACTCAACGTCGTCCAGGTTATAGCGTTGAGTGAGCTCTGCTCACTCAACGCCATTCAGACAACACCAAATGGCGTTGAGTGCAGTCAGTGCACTAAATGTCGTTCAGCTTATGGCGTTGAGTGCACTCAACGCACTCAATGCCATCCCGCCTGACCATTTACGGCGTTGAGTGAGCTAAGCTCTCTCAACGCCATCCAGTCTACGGCGTTGAGTGAGCTCAGCACACTCAATGCCATCCTGCCGACACCAGATGTCATTGAGTGCAGTCAGTGCACTCAACACCATTCAACTTATGGATTTGAGTGAGCTAAGCTCACTCAACGCCATCTCGCTTATGGCTTTGAGTGAGCTAAGCTCACTCAACGCCATCCAGCTTATGGCTTTGAGTGAGCTAAGCTCACTCAACGCCATCCAGCTTATGGCTTTGAGTTAGCTAATCTTACTCAACGCCATCTAGCCCACCGCGTTGAGTGAGCTTAGCTTACTCAACGCCATTCCCAGGTCACGGGCGTGACGGATTGGTTAGGGGCGTGTCAGGCCCGTGTTGAAATTTCTATGCTCGACGATCGTCTTCCTAAGGTCGACGATCGTCGAAGGGGTCATGCCCTAGGTCACGGGCGTGACGGGTCGGTCACGGGCGTGACGGGTCGGTCATGGGCGTTACCACCCCTTGACTCGAACTTTTTTGTCGATAATCTTCAACTCCTGGGTTTCCTAAGGTTTTGTTATGACAAAACCACTTCCAGGGGTCTAGCCAGAAATGGGATGTTACACTATAAGACTAAGATTATTTCCTTTATCCCTAAGAACCAAAGCTAAATAGTGGTAGATGACACTTCCAAGATGAAGCATCACCATTTGGGATCAATTAACTGAAAAATTTCTAACGAAGTATTTTCCGCCAGCTAAAACTGCAAAACTTAGAAACGATATTTCTGCTTTTGGACAAATAGACTCTGAAACATTATATGAAACCTGGGAAAGATTTAAAGAACTGTTAAGACGATGCACCGATCACGGGCTGCCTGTATGGTTACAAGTGCAGACGTTTTACAGCGGGCTAAATCAAAATAAAAAGCAAATGATAGACGTAGTTTCCGGTGGTACTTTAAAACACAAAACCCCAGAAGCAGCTCTTGAGATTTTCAAGAACATGGCCATGAACACATGTCAGTGGAATATTCCTAGGTCCTACCCAAACTAACCTGCAGGTATATTTTAAGTGGACAACGTCTCTCAGCTAGCTCTACAAGTGGAATTTTTAAGTAAAAAAATTACGGAGATGACTGCTGCCTCCGCACCTCAGGTATGGGAATCTACAACTCCTGCTCCCTAACAATTAGATTATGTTAATAATATGCCTAAAAATGCTTTTAATAATTTTTCTGCTAAGATTTCTCATGCTCCTGGTTTTACTTTTCCGAATAGTTTTAATCCCGCTTTACGGAACCACCCAAATTTTTCGTGGAGTAATCCTTTGAATGCAATGCGCCCGGAACCACAAAATAATTTTTCTACACCACCTCCACCTCTTCAAAACTATCCAAAACCTCCAAACTTTAAGGAGTTACTTTCTAAATAGATAACCACAAATGACGCTACTATAAGAACCTTAACCGGAAGCGTTAAAAATCTAGAAAATCAAGTAGGACAACTCGTAAAAATTATTTCTGAGCGACCCGCAGGGTCTCTTACTTCCAATACCGAGCCCAACTGAGAGAGCAAGCTAAACCTATAACTCTTCAGAGTGGGAAGCAATTTTCTGGTATGGTTAGCGAAGAGCCCGAGGCAGGCTCCGCTCCCGTTTTGAAAATTCCACCACCCGCTGAAAAAGAAGTTATCACTCCGCTCTCTATTTTAGAAAAAGATCTCGCTCCACCACCTATTTTTAAAATTGATCCAACTCCACCATACCCTTCCTAACTTAACAAATAATGTCTAGATGATCAGTATCGCTTCTTAGAAATGTTTAAGCAAATCCACAAAACTTACCCTTCAATGAAGCTATCTCCCAGATGCCAAAGTATGCTAACTATCTTAAGGACCTTCAGACTAATAAGAAGATGTTAGAGAACTTGTCGCACATCATGCTAAATGTTGAGTGCTCTTCGATCTTAAAAAATGGTTTGCCAAAGAAGATTAGTGATCCAGGTAGTTTTTCTATCTCGTGTGTCTTTGGTGATCTTTTTATCAAGCACGCATTGGCTGACTTAGGTGCAAGTATCAACCTTATGCCCCTCTCATTATTTAAGAAGTTAGGAATTGTTAGCCTCAACCCCACACATATGAGTATCCAGCTCGCTGATAGATCTGTTAAGTACCTGTTAGGAATAGTGGAAGATGTCTTAGTCAAAGTGGACAAATTCATCTTCCCGGTGGATTTCGTCATATTGGACCTTGAAGAAGACATCGAGGTTCCCTTGATCCTTGGGCAACCCTTCCTTTACACCTCCCAAGCTATCATTGACATATGCAATGTCAATCTCTTCCTTCGAGTAGGCGACGATGAAGTAACCTTGTCTATCACCTCTTCGATGAAAAATGCTCTGTAGAATGACGACTCCTGTTTCTTCTTAGATGCCTAAAGTGATGAATCTTCCTACTGCCCTTCTGATAGAGAAAATAAATTTTTCTTATTTTTGTCCTCCCTCTACTCTTCCAATGGAATCTCTGCAAAAGCCGCCATGGCCACTTGCCCCACACCTTTTAATTTTCTGTTTAAATAGTCTATGAAAATAAAGTTTTTGAAAAAGAAAGAGTTTCTAAAACCTCGGATGAAGACCCTCCTACCCTAGAATTAAATAAACTTCCTGAACATCTCAAGTATGCCTTCTTAGAAAAAATTCCAGGCTGCCAGTGATAGTTTTGGCCCACCTGACTGAAGTTAAAAATGATAAACTCCTTCTCATTTTACGTAAGCATCGCCGAGCTATTGCTTGGCAGATTTCTAATATCAAGGGCATAAGCTCATCCTTCGGCACTCACAAAATCTTAATGGAAGATAATTCATGTAATTAAAGACAACCTCAGCGTCGTATAAACCCGAACATGAAAGAAGTAGTAAAGGGCGAGGTTATGGAACTCTTAGATGCAGGAATTATCTATCCTATATCTGATATTAAGTGGGTTAGCACTGTTCAGGTTGTGCTGAAAAAGGGAGGGATAACTATAGTTGTAAATGAAAATAATGATTTAATTCTGACACGGACGGTGACGGAGTGGTGAATGTGTATCGACTATAGTTAGTTAAACGACGCTTCCCGCAAGGACCACTTCCCCTTGTCGTTCATCAATCAAATTTTAGAGCGATTATTCGGCCATAGCTTTTATTGTTTTCGCGATGGCCTCTCAGGGTATTTTCAAATCCCGATCTCTCACGAGGACCTGGAGAAAACTATGTTTACTTGTCCCTTCGGCACCTTCGCCTACCGAAGAATGCCATTTGGATTATGCAATCGACGAGCTATATTCCAGCGGTGTATGCTCGCTATCTTCGACAAGTACGTAGAAAGCATTATGGAAGTATTTATGGATGATTTCTCCATGTTCAGCGATGTCTTTGATAGTTTTTTAGAAAATCTTGAAAAAGTCTTAGAAAGATGCGAAGAAACTAACCTTGCCCTCAATTGTGAAAAATACCATTTTATTAGGAGGGAAGGGTTAGTTTTGGGTCATAAGATTTGTGCGAAAGGAATTGAAGTAGATATCGCTAAGATAGAATTTATTGAGAAGTTGTCATCGCCTACGAACGTAAAAGCTATAAGAAGTTTCTTAGGACACGCTGGTTTCTATTGCCGCTTCATAAAAGACTTCTCCAAAATCACCAAACCTCTTACTCATCTCTTAGAAAAATACGCCCTATTTATTTTTGATGATGTTTATAAGTCAGCCTTTGAATTAATTAAAGGAAACTTAATTAATGCCCCGATTATGATAGATTCGGTGTGGGACCTTCCCTTTGAAATAATGTGTGATGCGAGTAGTTTCGCGGTGGGAACCGTACTAGGACAACGAATTTATAAAAACATCCCTCCCATCTATTACGGAAGTAAAATGCTTACATCTTCACAAGAGAATTACACCACAACCGAGAAGGAGCTCCTAGCTGTAGTGTTCGCTTTTGATAAATTCGGCCCTTATATTACACTTTCAAAAATTATCATTTTTACAGACGACTTGGCCCTCAAATATATTCTTGGCTAAGACGGATGCCAAGCCGCGCCTGATTCGCTGGGTCTTACTCCTCCTGGTGTTTGACTTAGAAATCCGTGATAAGCGAGAAGCCGAGAATTTTGCCGCCGACCATCTCTCACGAGTATATAATCCTTATATTGAAAATTTAGATAAAAAATCTTTTAATGATTATTTTCCCGATGAAAAGTTTCTTTCAATTAACACTTCTCCTTCTCCTTGGTTTTTACACATAGCTAATTATGTAGTGGCTCGTGTGCTCCCAAAAGAGTTCTCCTCTCAACAAAAGAAGAAATTCTTTTCTGAGTGGAAGACTATTTTTGGGAGGACCCGCATCATTTCAGAGTCTTTGCGGACCAAGTGATAAAGAGATGTGTCTCTTTAGAAAAAGGTTTTGATATTTTAAAAAATTTGCACGAAGGACTGACTGGTGGTCATTATCAAGCTTCTCGCACCACTCACAAGGTGCTTTGCGTGGGTTTTTACTGTCCTAGCCTATTTAAAGATGCGCAAGCCTTTGTGAGTAGGTGTGATAGTTGCCAATGGTCGGGTAACATTTCCAATAAAAATGAAATGCCGCAAAATAATTTCCTCTAATACGAAATTTTCGAACTATGGGGAATTGATTTTGTTGGACCCCTGCCTTCTATATTCGGAAACAAAAACATCATAGTTGACGTCGATTATGTTTCACTTGGGCTGAAGCCCAAGCTCTTCCTACTAACGACGCCCGAGTCATAATTACTTTCTTAAAAAAACTATTTTATGGATTTGGTACGCCACGAGCCATCATTAGAGATAGGGGTTCACATTTCTATAACGGACAGTTCTAAAAAATCCTTATTAAATACAGCGTTACACATAAGCTTTCAACTTCCTACCACGCCCAAACTAACGAACAAGTCAAAGTAGTGAACAAAGAAATAAAAAGAATATTACAAAAGGCTGTTTCAACTTCTAGAAAAGACTTGTTAATCAAATAATACGATGCTCTATGAGCCTACGGAACAATGTACAAAATCGCCATTGGATGTACGCCGTATCGGTTGGTTTATGAAAAATCGTGTCATTTGCTCGTAGAATTAGAACACAACGCTTTTTGGTCCTTGTGATTTTTAAATTTCGATCCCCACTATGTCGGCGAGCTAAGAAAATTTCAACTTAACAAACTCGACGAGTGGCTCTCTTACGCATACGAGAATTATAAATTTTATAAAGAGCAGACGAAATGGTTTCACGACAAACACTTAAGGCACCCAAAAACCTTCAAGTCGAGCGACCAAGTTCTTCTTTATAATTATCATTTACGTTTATTTCCGGGCAAGTTAAAGTCTTGTTGGTCTGGGCCATTACAGAAATTATTGTGTTTCTAATTCACGGTAGTATGATAACATAAAAAGTTTTTCTAAAACTCGCATTTTTATTATAGTTTTCATTCTTTATTTTATTTACTTTCTTAAAAATATTTCATCCACTATTTTCCTTTTCATTTTTGGATAATTTATGTAAACCTTTGATTAGCGTAGTAGATGTGAACGATCCAAGTCGCCTATTATTTTCATTTTAAAGATAATTTGATTAATCTTCTTTTATTATATAGGACTTGTTTTTTGAAATTTTTCAAAACTATGCTTTAGATAAATTTAAAAGGTTGAAAATGATTTAGGCCATTTTTGTTTTCATTTGAGCATTCTTGCCAACCAAAATTTTTTTTACCCCTAGTAAGCTGCTTTTGAGCCTTTTTCCAATTTCAATTGATACCACCACTTATCATTTCATTTTTAACAAAGCCAAATTTTCCAACCTATCTAATCACACTAGCATTTTTTAGTTTCATTTTAAAAAAATTTCTTGATTATGATAGGGTTATTTTGTGATATTTTTGGAGAAGTTTTTAAAAAAGTATGCTCAAAAGAAGTGTTTACTTCTGTTTGGCCAATCTCAAAAATAAAAAAAATTTAATTATGGCCTTTGCTTTGAAAAGAAAAAAAATGGAAAAGAAAAAGAAAGAAAAACATATTTTATTTTTGAAACTCATTGTTTTGGTTTGGAGTGATTTTTAAGCCTCCTTGTTTATCTTTGAATTCCAATCCTAATCATAATCCTAAACTAAACGTTTCGGTGCTAATAATTCCTTTTGATTCATGTTTTTAAGTTTTATTTATTAGCTATGTAAAAAAGAAAAGTAAATCAGTATTAGTTTTGGATTTAAATTTTGATTTTTGTTATTTAATTGATATAGTTATAATTTGTTACTTGGATCTAGTAACAACTCAATTCATTTTTTCATTTCGTTGTCTTGCTTAAATCTATTTAAAGAAATTTATTAAAATTATGGATGATTTTTTTTTGTTAGTAAAGTTTATAATCTGTAAACCATGTTTAAGTAATTGTTTTAGATTTACGTTTCACCCTCTCCCTACTTAGAATTTCGCATAGTACTTGTGTAGGCATAATTAGAACATTTTGATTTCTCACCTTTTTATGGTTATCTAGTTTTTAAATCTTTGCTTGGGGACAAGCAAAGCTTAATCTTTGGGGAATTTGATTGTACGTTTTGTAGTCTAAACTATTAGGGTATTTTATGGCTTTTAAATTGCAAATCATGTCTTGTAAGCTTATATATTGATTTCCTTATGTATATATTATTCTCGCTAATGTTTTCTTCTCATTTTGTAGGTTTCTAGAGATTTCGGCCAAAAATGACCTATCACGCTCCCCTGACATGCCCTCACTGGGCGTGTAACAGGGCGTGTGACTCGATCCTGAGGAAGTCTATTTCCAGAGCAACATAACAAGTGGTGATTGTTGTCACATGGCGTGTCACCCTCATCCTGAGGCCTGCTTCCACATTAAAAGATTTTCCTTTGCTGCTCGTCAACAGTATTGACACGTGCCACCTACACGGGCGTGGCCCAGAGCGTGTTGCACCTTTTTCGACGACTGACGGATTTACGACCAATGATTGAGACTTGACGTGCCTTACACGCCCCTCCTACACGGCGTAGCCCAGGGCGTGTACACCGACGTACATAAGAAATCATCATTCTCGGTAAAATCCAGAGCCCGAGGTCAACTCCGTGCATGTCACACTCCCCCCTAACAAGCCCTCCCTAGGCGTGATAGAGGGTGTGACCAACCCGAGAATTTTTCCTGTAAATACAGTGGTACCCCCTTATTTCCAGAACAGTTTTGGGTCGAAAGGGGAGGTGCTGCCCTTTTATTTCTTATTCTTTTTTAGGCTTTCTCCCCTCTCTCTCTTTCTCATTTTAGTTCCTTTCTAATCCTAGCTTAGTTTACTCCTTTTTATTAGCTTTTGTAATAGCTTCAGTAGCTTAATGTTAATGCTAGTTTAGGTTTTCAATTTCATTACAAGTGTATTCTTTTCTCTCAATTTGTTGTAGCTCTCTTTTGTATTAATACAATTGCCCTTTTACTATGTGTTCTTAATGCTCTTGTACTCATCCCTCCTCCTTCACTTCTCCATGATTAACTAATCCTCCTTTTACTCGATCTTGATGATCTGAGATTCAAGTTGATTAAGTTATGATGTTTTGATTTTAATTTTTCTTTTTATGGTTTAGTCCTTCAAATTATTCTTGATTTTTCATGTTTTGAGTTATATCATCAATATATAATTTCCATTTCTGTTTTCAGTCTTAGTTAGCCGAGAGGCTCGTTGTTTGAAGTGAACACTCAAGAGTAAAGAGAGTTATACGCACCCCTCGAGAGAGGCAGACGTCCATACTCCCGGATTGGAGTGAAATCCAATAGTGGGGTTCACCGCGTAAAGCGAGCTTAAGGCCTCCGATTAGGATAAGAGTTCTGTCGGACCTTCATAAACTCAGTTGGGCACGAATTCGAGAGAAGCGTGTTCAAGCTTTAGGAACCTCCACGGTCAAGGACTTTTACATTATTAAGTTAGGTTTTTTTTCACATTTTTAGTCAACTCTTGCAGAGGTGATTCTCGATCGAGTGCTTTTCCATTTCATTGTTCCAACCCTTCATTGTAATTGTTTTTATTAGCTCTTTATTTAATTGTAAGTAGTTATCTCTTTAGCGTAATATTTCTTTTCTTAATCGCAATTAGTATTCTCTTAACCCTAAAATTATCCTTCGATAAGATAATAGTTTTCATGTGAGTAAGTTTACTCAACAGTTCCCGAATTTCAATACGACACTTGTGTCACCTAGTTGCAGTTCGATAGGTATACTTGCCTATTTGGATTGCTAGTTCGGCTCACTTTTCTCAAGCAAAAAAAGAAATCACCACACGGTCAGTAGACTCCTTACTACACTACTGTTGTTCGTGCTCGGTCAGTTCATTGAACCCCAAACGGTACAGGAACACTGTGCATGATAATTGGATCTATTGGGCACGAACACTGGTTATGAGCCACTGATCGTGCACATTATTATCTATTTTTCCAAGTTCTGTCTGGGGAAATTGTACGACCATTGGACATAGTTTGCAAGACCTCTGGTCGTGCGCCACTACTCGTGCGCATTTTTCCCATTTTTCTAGAGTTCTGTCATGCTAATGGCACGATCATGGGATCCAGTGCGCACGACCTCTAGTCGTGCGCCACTGATCGTGCCCATATATATTAATTTTTTCTATCCAGCTAATGGTTTCTTTATGGTAGAGCGCACGATCAGCGACCGCCAGTGCGCACGACCACCGGTCGTGTGCCACTGATCGTGCACTCTAATTTTCTGCTGACTGTATTTAAGCTCATGCTCCCACGAATTAGGGAACACAATTTCATTTTTCATCCCGCTGCTACTCGCGAGGCACCGTTTCTCTCCCCTATAGGTCCTCCACTCATCTCCACCATCTGAGAAGCCATCTCCGACGATCTGAAGTCATCTTCAACCCTTCAGAGAGTTCCCGGCCACCAACAGTGTGCAACAGAGAATTTTCGATACTACTCATTTGGGCAAAAAGGGAGAAAATACTAAAGGAAAGGGAAGAAGAGCGAGGAAGAAGAAAAGTGGATTGACAACCCATTTAAATCTGGAACTAACCGCTTTCTGAGTCGAGAAGTGGACTGACAACCCACCATTCCGGCCAAGAACTGTAACGTCCCAATTCGCGCTAGGCCCCTTGATTGCGTATTTGAGTCAAGGGGGCTGTGGTGAGCCCAATGGGGGATGTGGGTGAACAGGTGCGGACGTGCGGGAAATGAGGAAAACAAGGCAAAACAGCATTTTTGGCTGACATGGGTATGGAAACGGCCGTGTCCATACCCGTGTGCCTCATAAAAATAGGTTTACCAGTCAGAGAGGTACACGGGCATTGGGACACGGGCGTGTCCCTAGCCGTGTGCCAAGGACACGGGTTGGGACACGGGCGTGTCCCTAGCCGTGTGCCAAGGACACGGGTCGGGACACAGCCGTGTCTCTACCCGTGTGCCGCAACCCTGACCCGGCAGAAAGTGGTGCTGGGAGGAACACGGCCCTAGACACGGCATGCCACACGGCCGTGTCACTTGAACACGGGTAGGAACACGGCCGTGTGCCTACCCGTGTCTGCGATGTATAAAAAGGAAAAAGTTGGGAAACCCTAGCATTTCATCTCCTTTCTTCTGCCCCGAAATTCCTGAGAGGGTTCTTGGCTGGAGGAGGAGGAAGAGCTTGCCGGAGCCATCCTTGGAGGAATCAAAACGCCGCCACCGTCAAGGGAAAAACAATGCCGCCGCGAAGGAGTGCGAGGCTCATGGCCGGCCATGGTGGTACCGCTGGACTTGAGGTGAGCTTCCTCCCCTCTCCCTTGGTGCTAGATCTATAGTTATTATAGGAGAGACATCGACTCCATAGAGTCTTGATGGTGAGGAGGAGAGTTCTTAGGATAAGCCATGCCTAGGTTTTAGGCTTATTCTCCCTCAACCCTCTCATCCTTCAAAGTGGAGATGAGAGGGGTTTTCGTTGGGGGTTTGGCTTTGAAAGGAGAAATAAGGTTGGGTGTGATTTCCGGAGAAGTTTATGCGAGGTCGTTGCAAGGAAGAAGATGAACGGATGCCGTTCATCTCGCCTTAAGATGCGTGCAGAAATCTGATTTCTGCACGCGACGACCTTCGTGGCCAATTTCGAAGGTGTTCTGGCCAGATCTGGGTGATCGACTCAACACGAAAATCGTAGCCCTTGAAATTACCTTTCCAACGAGGGATTGCTCGTTTCCATGCGATACCTGTAGCCACGGGAAAACTGGTTCGAGTCCGCTGCGTTCGGGAAAATTCCTGTACAGGAAACTGTTTATTGTACGTATTCGAGTTGAATTTCTGGTATGTTGCGACCAGATCTGGGCGATCGACTCAACACGAAAGTCGTAGCCCTCGCGAATACCTTTCCAACGAGGGGTTGTGCATTGTGATCGGATTCCTGTAGCTCCGGGAATCTCAGTTTTAGTATTGGACTATCCTATGTTAATGCACTTGTTAAATTATAATGTTAGCACTCTTGCAATGATTGTGATTTGCTCATGTGATATCTTGCTCCCATATAACTATAATGTCGTTGTTACTATAATTTAGTATGGTTACTCATTTGGTTGTGTAATAAGGGATAACCATGCAATGGTAGAGAAATGGATTGGATGGGAATGCTAGATATTAGGAGTTGCTATTGGTAAAGGATATATTTATACAAATTGGCGTTGAACATATCTAATGTACGTAGTGTTGAGGTGAAATCATTGAATAGGTGGGCGTGAACATGATGGACACTATGTGAAGAGTATTTTGTAACTGTAATTCGAGCCCAAGGGGTTTATTAACAACCGATGCTTAGAGTTGAAGTCTCCCTACGGGTAGCATCGAGTGAGTTGTTTTGGGGCATGTGATGTGCGACGATTCATCGTGTCGCGATGTTGGGAGAATGATTGTGGCAGGTCTACGGGTTCGCCAGTCGTCACACCGATGGGAGCCAATGGGTAGACCTTGGGCGGTAGGGTTAGATACTTGGTGTCCATAACCCGAGATCTCCTCCGTGCCATGAGAACGGTTGGGCTTGCACCTCGTGCGTTTCCGAGGTTCCATCCGGTTCGAAACCAAAGGCCAGGTTGGGCTGTGTTCTTGGTGCACATTTACCCAAGACCCCTTCTGAGCCGTAGTACGCATGTGAGCTCCGCTGTTGTGTTCTTAGCGTTGAGGCGTACGGGGGCCTAGGATAGGTAGTGTGATACCACCTAGTAGTGGAGACGCCCGCTCCACTGTCGCCGTCTGGCCACGACGGACGACGCCTGAGAGGTTAGCTACCTGCTCGAAAAGTGGGAACTTCTAGTCTGTGTCGACATAGCAACTTGCATGTGCGTGCGCATGATTCGGTCATACCATAACATTCATAACATGTCATTCATTGCATACACAAGATCCTCATCGTATAAGTTTGTATGGGCACTCTTATACGATGAGTTACTTTACTGTTAAGCCGATCCTTAACTTATAAGTTTGTATGGGCACTCTTATAAGTTAAGTTACTATTCTGATTAATTATACCTGCTGTCATTTATATATTATTGATATTCGTAGAACTGCTAGTTGTGTAGCGTAGTTTATACTTCACCATACTTACTGTCACCTGCTCGTTTACTTGCTTATGTATATATATTGTACCTGTGTTCCTTTCTCCGCCCGGTGCCGAGGAGTCACCGGGGGAGCGGATGTGAAGCCACTTAGTCTTATGACTAACGGTTGCTACGTCTTCCTTTTTAGGAGGAAACCCCGCAGGTAGAGCGGCAACGGACTATGCAGCAGGACAGCCAGGCCCGGATGATAGGACCTGAGGTGGTGGTGCCATCGGCACCGTCAGTGACAGTAGTGAGTGTTTTCATGTAGCCGTTTGGCAAAACATTTCTAGACTCTTGTTTTATTTGTACAAGCCTGTTGTGCTTGTTATCTTCCGCTATTTTTGGACTTTAACTTAGCTATGAACTGAACTGCTTTTAGCTTTACTTTTCTGTTATGGTTGGGTTGGCATAATTGTTGTGATATGGATTGTAGCCGGCGGAATAGGCGTCTTGTGGTAAAGGCTAACCCGTGTGTTAGTGCTACCGCAAGGCGGCTATTTCGGGCATAAGACTCCCCTCGTGCCGTGTGTTGTGTTCCGGGGGGGGGGGTCTTACAAATGGTATCAGACTAAGCCGATCTTCACCTACAGCAGTCAGGTAACAATGGGCCACTCCCGTTCGATTAGTCGGTTTGGGGACAAACCGACTTAGCGGAAGCAGTGGTGTGCCCATATGTAATTCACACTAAGTTGTCCAACTTTGACATTAGTTTTAGCCAACCTGACCCTAGTTTGTACCTTGCGTATAGGTCCCAGCGCAGGTGGAGCCGGTTGGGGGCACTGCTACCCCTTCCGTCCCTTCACAATTCCAGCAGTCGGAACTGGGACAAACGCTGTCAGCCATATTGGATGCATTTAAAGCCCAGCAAGCTCCGGTGCAACAACAGGCGCCAGGCTCCAACTGGGTGAGCACCTTCCGTGCCCTGTCCCCTCCTGCCTATCTTGGGACAGAATCGCCGGTGCGCACCGAGGAATGGCTTGATACCGTGCAGGAATTGATGGCTGGCATAAGATGTCCGAACAACATGGCGGTGACATTGGTAGTGACGCTGCTAGAGCTACACGCCAAAAGGTGGTGGAAGTCCCTCATGGGCTCCACCTTCCAAGGGCGGTTGTACATGGACATCAGTTGGAACGAGTTCACCGAGGCTTTTCTGGATCACTTCATTCCTTCTTCTGCTCGGGATGAACTTGAAGAAAGATTTCTGCAGCTGAAGCAGGGATCGAAATCGGTAACGGAGTACCAGAGGGAGTTCCAACACCTCGCTAGGTTTGCTGATTCCTATGATCTGGACGATAGAGGCTATGCGAAGCGCTTCTACAAAGGGTTAAGGGACCCCCTGAGGCAGGCCCTTTTGTTTATAGCCGATGGAAGCCTGGCAGAAATCATTAACATGGCAAAGAGACTGGAGGCGGACCACATGGGATGTGGCAAGAGACCTGCGGAAGGTGTAATTGAAGTCGGCCCTAGTAATAGAAGGCGGAATGATCATGGCAGAGGAAGGGGAAACCACAGAGGCGGTCGGTGGGTCAACCGGAACTATCAGGTGGAGTACCCAATTCCGCAACCACTACCTTTACAACCACCACCGCAGCAGCAATATTATCAACAGCCTGGGGGCCGACGTGAGATGATATGTTTTGAGTGCAACCAACCGGGGCATGTCCGACGAGTTTGCCCGCGACTGATCGGTGGTGCCCCTATTGCTCCCCCTCCAGTAGCTCCACGGGGACGAGGGCACATGCGTGGCCGAGGAAGAGGACCACCAGGGAGAAATCAAGGACATGCACGGGAGCATGTATTCGCATTGGATATGACTCAGGAGAGAAATCCGCAGGAAGTCATCACCGGTACGTGCAAAATTGTTTTAATATTATATGACTTGTTAGATTTATGATACAAATGATACACGCTATTCTGAATAGTGATTACCCTTTTGGAACCTAGGCACTGTCGTGGTTAGCGGGAGACCCACCTATACGTTATTTGACACGGGTGCGTCTCACTCGTTCATTTCGGAGGACTTCGTGAAGGACTTGGAGGGAGTGCAACACTTCACGGGCATTACTCAAAGGGTGCGCCTCCCGGACGGCTCTGAGATGACGTCGTCAGCAAGTTGCGACTTCGACACCCTTATTGGAGGAAAGTTCTTTGAAACTCCGGCTACAGTGTTAAGAATCCCGGAGTTCGATCTCATCTTGGGCATGAAGTGGTTGGACTGGCACCACGCCAGGATCAATTGTGCGGAGAAGCAAGTTATGTTGAGGCATGGAGACTCGGAAGTCATCTTCCAAGGTATTAAATTCGCACCCCGTAAATTATTATCTTCAATCCAAGTTATGAAATCTCATATGGAAGGGGACGAGGTCTATGTAATTTGCTTCGAGTTGAAGAAATTGATATTAGAGGTCAAGGATGTGCGGGTGGTGCGAGAATTTCCCGAGGTATTTCCCGAGAAATTGCCAGGACTACCCCCGCATAGGGAAGTGGACATCCAAATCAAGCTAATTCCGGGTGCCAAGCCCGTCTCGCGAGCTCCATACCGAATGGCTCTGAAGGAACTTGCAGAGTTTAGAGTCCAGCTTCAGGAATTGGTGGAAGCAGGGTTCGTTCGCCCAAGCTCGTCGCCTTGGGGAGCGCCCGTTTTGTTCGTCAAAAAGAAGGATGGCACCTTGCGGTTATGTATTGATTATCGAGAGTTGAACCGGTTAACGGTGCGGAACACCTATCCCCTACCGCGCATTGATGAATTATTCGATCAATTGGTGGGATCGTATTGGTTCTCCAAGTTAGATCTGCATTCAGGATATTATCAGCTGAGGATACAAGAAGATGACATTCAGAAGACGGCGTTCAGTTCGAGATATGGTTTGTATGAATTCACCGTGATGCCGTTTGGGCTCACAAACGCCCCTTCTGCCTTTATGAGCTTGATGAACAAGGTGTTCAGCCCTTATTTGGACATCTTTGTCATCGTGTTCATCGATGATATCCTAGTCTACTCCAAGACTGAAGCAGAACACGCCGAACACCTAACTTTAGTGCTAAGGAAACTAAAGGAGCACACTTTGTTTGCCAAGTTCAGTAAATGTGAGTTTTGGCTTCGAGAGGTCGCGTTCTTGGGCCATGTGATTAGTGGGGCGGGGCTAGCAGTAGATCCGTCCAAGGTGCGGGCCGTGAAGGAGTGGTCGTCATTGAAGTCAGCGGTCGACATACGAAGCTTTCTTGGACTTGCCGGGTACTATCGCAAGTTCGTGAAAGGCTTCTCGAAGATCGCCCTTCCCCTTACTACGCTGACCAAGAAGGGTGTGCCGTTTGAATGGACACCCCAATGCGAAGCTGCATTCCAAGAGTTGAAAGACAGATTGACGACTGCACCCATCCTAGCTCTTCCATCTGGGAAGGAGGGCTTTCAAGTTTACACGGATGCGTCGTATCAAGGGATGGGAGCTGTGTTGATGCAGAATGGGCATGTGATCGCTTATGCTTCAAGACAGTTGAAGAAGCATGAAGCCAGCTACCCGGTGCATGATCTAGAGTTGGGAGCGGTGGTATTCGCCTTGAAGATGTGGAGGCATTATTTATACGGCGTCCACTGCGAGATCTACTCGGATCACAAAAATCTGAAGTACGTTCACACCCAAAAGGAGTTAAACTTGAGACAGCGGCGGTGGTTGGAGTTCTTGTGCGACTATGATTTCACCTTGAACTACCACCCCGGGAAGGTTAATTCCGTAGCTGATGCCTTGAGCCGGAAAGCGCCGGAAGCGAGCACGGAATCCTGCTTGATGAGGATGGAGTTAATCCGGACGCTGCAAGAGATGGAAATCACTTTGGTCTTTAAGAATCAACCGGAAGAGTATACCGAATATTTGGCCGCGATGAGTATAGTTTGCAACATACGAGACCGGATCCGTACGGAACAAAAGAAGGATGCGGCTTTAACCCCGGCTTTCAAGTCAATGGAGGATGGGACTACGGAAGAATACTCCCTAAAAGACGGCCTCGTCCATTTTCGTGGCCGGCTTTACATCCCCGAAGGTGACAACATTCGGGAGGATATTCTAAAGGAGGCCCATTGCTCCAAGTACTCGGTGCACCCGGGGATCGCGAAGATGTACACCGATTTGAGAAAGACGATGTGTTGGCCGGGCATGAAGAGGGATGTCAAGTACTTTGTTACTCATTGTGTGGCCTGCCAAATGGTGAAGGCAGAGTGCCGAAGCCCCGGTGGAATGCTACAGTCGTTGCCCATCCCCGAATGGAAATTTGAGGACATCTCCATGGACTTCGTCCACGGGTTACCTCGCTCGCGCTCGGGGAATGATTCTGTGTGGGTGATAGTTGACCGGTTGACCAAGGTAGCCCGATTTATCCCAATGAAGAAGGAGGCGCAAGTGGGCGTCTTAGTGCGTCTCTTTGTGGAACAATTTGTGCGGTACCATGGTGTGCCAAAGACGATCGTCTCCGACCGGGATGGTCGGTTTACTTCAAGAGAATGGAGGGCTGTACAGGCTTATTTGGGCTCGCGCCTCGCCTTTAGCACAGCCTTTCACCCACAAACGGACGGGCAATCTGAACGAACCATCCGAACATTGGAGGACCTATTAAGGTTGTGTGTGCTAGATAAAGGAGAACCATGGGAGAGGCTCTTACCTCTCGTGGAGTTCTCTTATAATAACAGTCATCAAGCTAGTATTGGAATGACACCTCATGAAGCTTTGTATGGAAGGAGGTGTAGAACACCCTTGTCCTGGGTGCAAGACGAAGATCCGAAGACATTGGGACATGAGTATATTGATGACACGGACGCGGTGGTTAGGTTGATCCAGAATCGAATGCTAGAGGCTCAAAGCCGACAGGCGAAATATTACAACGCAAGGCACCGTATGGTAGAGTTTCAAGTGGGTGATAAGGTGTTCCTGAAGATTCGACCGATGCACGGAGTGTCACGAGTACGTGGAGTCAAGAAGCTCAGCCCAAGGTGTGTTGGGCCCTATGTTGTAGTGGAAAGGATTGGCCCTCTGGCCTATCGATTGGAGTTACCACCGGAGCTGGAGAACCTTCACGACGTGTTCCATGTATCGTCGCTTCGGAAGGCTTTGTTGCAACCTGAACAGTATATCCCCACGGCGGATGGTGCCGTGGCGTCTGATAGGTCTGTGCGACTGGAGCCGGTGCGGATCATTGATAACGAGACAAGGACCTTGCGCCGCAAAAGTGTTCCCTTGGTGAAAGTGCTATGGTCTAATCACGGGAAGGAAGAGTGCACATGGGAGCCAAGGGATTTGATGCAAGAGCGCTACCCGGAATTATTTACTCCAGGTAAAAATTTTATTTGAAAGCATAGTTCCCTTTTTATGTGTTTCACTCCCATAGCCTTACCCTGATTTCAGGGACGAAATCTTTTATTTTGTTTATAGGATTTGTAACGTCCCAATTCGCGCTAGGCCCCTTGATTGCGTATTTGAGTCAAGGGGGCTGTGGTGAGCCCAATGAGGGATGTGGGTGAACAGGTGCGGACGTGCGGGAAATGAGGAAAACAAGGCAAAACAGCATTTTTGGCTGACACGGGTATGGACACGGCCGTGTCCATACCCGTGTGCCTCATAAAAATAGGTTTACCAGTCAGAGAGGTACACGGGCATTGGGACACGGGCGTGTCCCTAGCCGTGTGCCAAGGACACGGGTTGGGACACGGGCGTGTCCCTAGCCGTGTGCCAAGGACACGGGTCGGGACACGGCCGTGTCTCTACCCGTGTGCCGCAACCCTGACCCGACAGAAAGTGGTGCTGGGAGGAACACGGCCCTAGACACGGCATGCCACACGGCCGTGTCACCTGAACACGGGTAGGAACACGGCCGTGTGCCTACCCGTGTCTGCGATGTATAAAAAGGAAAAAGTTGGGAAACCCTAGCATTTCATCTCCTTTCTTCTGCCCCGAAATTCCTGAGAGGGTTCTTGGCTGGAGGAGGAGGAAGAGCTTGCCGGAGCCATCCTTGGAGGAATCAAAACGCCGCCACCGTCAAGGGAAAAACAATGCCGCCGCGAAGGAGTGCGAGGCTCATGGCCGGCCATGGTGGTACCGCTGGACTTGAGGTGAGCTTCCTCCCCTCTCCCTTGGTGCTAGATCTATAGTTATTATAGGAGAGATATCGACTCCATAGAGTCTTGATGGTGAGGAGGAGAGTTCTTAGGATAAGCCATGCCTAGGTTTTAGGCTTAGTCTCCCTCAACCTTCTCATCCTTCAAAGTGGAGATGAGAGGGGTTTTCGTTGGGGGTTTGGCTTTGAAAGGAGAAATAAGGTTGGGTGTGATTTCTGGAGAAGTTTATGCGAGGTCGTTGCAAGGAAGAAGATGAACGGATGCCGTTCATCTAGCCTTAAGATGCGTGCAGAAATCTGATTTCTGCACGCGGCGACCTTCGTGGCCAATTTCGAAGGTGTTCTGGCCAGATCTGGGTGATCGACTCAACACGAAAGTCGTAGCCCTTGAAATTACCTTTCCAACGAGGGGTTGCTCGTTTCCATGTGATACCTGTAGCCACGGGAAAGCTGGTTCGAGTCCGCTGCGTTCGGGAAAATTCCTGTACAGGAAACTGTTTCCTGTACGTATTCGAGTTGAATTTCTGGTATGTTGCGACCAGATCTGGGCGATCGACTCAACACGAAAGTCGTAGCCCTCGCGAATACCTTTCCAACGAGGGGTTGTGCATTGTGATCGGATTCCTGTAGCTCCGGGAATCCCAGTTTTAGTATTGGACTATCCTATGTTAATGCACTTGTTAAATTATAATGTTAGCACTCTTGCAATGATTGTGATTTGCTCATGTGATATCTTGCTCCCATATAACTATAATGTCGTTGTTACTATAATTTAGTATGGTTACTCTTTTGGTTGTGTAATAAGGGATAACCATGCAATGGTAGAGAAATGGATTGGATGGGAATGCTAGATATTAGGAGTTGCTATTGGTAAAGGATATATTTATACAAATTGGCGTTGAACATATCTAATGTACGTAGTGTTGAGGTGAAATCATTGAATAGGTGGGCGTGAACATGATGAACACTATGTGAAGAGTATTTTGTAACTGTAATCCGAGCCCAAGGGGTTTATTAACAACCGATGCTTAGAGTTGAAGTCTCCCTACGGGTAGCATCGAGTGAGTTGTTTTGGGGCATGTGATGTGCGACGATTCATCGTGTCGCGATGTTGGGAGAATGATTGTGGCAGGTCTACGGGTTCGCCAGTCGTCACACCGATGGGAGCCAATGGGTAGACCTTGGGCGGTAGGGTTAGATACTTGGTGTCCATAACCCGAGATCTCCTCCGTGCCATGAGAACGGTTGGGCTTGCACCTCGTGCGTTTCCGAGGTTCCATCCGGTTCGAAACCAAAGGCCAGGTTGGGCTGTGTTCTTGGTGCACATTTACCCAAGACCCCTTCTGAGCCGTAGTACGCATGTGAGCTCCGCTGTTGTGTTCTTAGCGTTGAGGCGTACGGGGGCCTAGGATAGGTAGTGTGATACCACCTAGTAGTGGAGACGCCCGCTCCACTGTCGCCGTCTGGCCACGACGGACGACGCCTGAGAGGTTAGCTACCTGCTCGAAAAGTGGGAACTTCTAGTCTGTGTCGACATAGCAACTTGCATGTGCGTGCGCATGATTCGGTCATACCATAACATTCATAACATGTCATTCATTGCATACACAAGATCCTCATCGTATAAGTTTGTATGGGCACTCTTATACGATGAGTTACTTTACTGTTAAGCCGATCCTTAACTTATAAGTTTGTATGGGCACTCTTATAAGTTAAGTTACTATTCTGATTAATTATACCTGCTGTCATTTATATATTATTGATATTCGTAGAACTGCTAGTTGTGTAGCGTAGTTTATACTTCACCATACTTATTGTCACCTGCTCGTTTACTTGCTTATGTATATATATTGTACCTGTGTTCCTTTCTCCGCCCGGTGCCGAGGAGTCGCCGGGGGAGCGGATGTGAAGCCACTTAGTCTTATGACTAACGGTTGCTACGTCTTCCTTTTTAGGAGGAAACCCCGCAGGTAGAGCGGCAACGGACTATGCAGCAGGACAGCCAGGCCTGGATGATAGGACCTGAGGTGGTGGTGCCATCGGCACCGTCAGTGACAGTAGTGAGTGTTTTCATGTAGCCGTTTGGCAAAACATTTCTAGACTCTTGTTTTATTTGTACAAGCCTGTTGTGCTTGTTATCTTCCGCTATTTTTGGACTTTAACTTAGCTGTGAACTGAACTGCTTTTAGCTTTACTTTTTTGTTATGGTTGGGTTGGCATAATTGTTGTGATATGGATTGTAGCCGGCGGAATAGGCGTCTTGTGGTAAAGGCTAACCCGTGTGTTAGTGCTACCGCAAGGCGGCTATTTCGGGCATAAGACTCCCCTTGTGCCGTGTGTTGTGTTCCGGGGGGGGGGGGGGGGGTCTTACAAGAACCACGGCTAGGGTTTCCCCCTTTCGGTTTATTCTACCTCTTCTCCATAATGGATTGTATTCTAAAGATTGTAAAGAACCTTAACTTGCTTTTATTTGTCTATGAATGAAGTTTGCTTTGGTTAGTTACATCCTCTTTTTTTTGCTGTGATGCACTCGCATCCATTCTCATCCACTCCACTTGCGCACTAGAACCACTTTCGCAAAGGCTAGTGTTGATGGTTGAAGAGGTGATTATGACCCTCATTCTCGGCACGTGTGGTCATTCGATCCGCTTTCACTCCGTCCATTCCCCTCACGAAGCATGGCATAGCGGCTTGCACTAGTTCCATCCACCAAGAGAAGCGGTGCTTACGACCCGTATTAGTTTCCTTTTTGTTTTTTAGCTTTTGGAATCAACAGCCAACCTCTGTTGTTTTGTTTAACTCTTAGTAATGATCTTTATACGACGCTATCACAATGCCCAACCTGTATTCCCTCGAGATCAACATTCGGGGAATCAATTCCCAAAATTATCACTTGACAGTGAATGGTGCACTTGTCGATGCATCATTCCTCCGATAAATGGAAGGGGCGCGATTTTGCCCATTGTTGGAGTAGGGAAAGGGTCTACTTCCACTATGGACAGAAGGGACATTTTAAGTCAAAGTTCCGTATTCTCAACCTACGCTGCA
Organism: Platanthera zijinensis; assembly: GCA_039513925.1. Lineage (NCBI taxonomy): Eukaryota > Viridiplantae > Streptophyta > Magnoliopsida > Asparagales > Orchidaceae > Platanthera > Platanthera zijinensis. The sequence continues at coordinate 134,363,595 of CM077085.1, forward strand.
GCTAGTTCCACTTTTGGCATTCTCGCCGCAACAACTTTTGGATATTAGAAAGGCCAAGTTAAATGTGGTGACTATGGAGGAAGCGTAGACTTCTGCCAGGGTAATCTCAAGTTAGATTCTAAACTAGTTCTAAGTTTTAGCTCTAGTTTTGTTGCTTGTTCGTCTAGTTACGTATGCGACTTTATAGGCAAATTTAAGGTAAAGAACTGTTGGGCGCACATTCTTTTCGATTATGGTTCTAACCACTCGTTCATGGCTAGGGCTGCTGAGACCAATGTATCTGGAGTTGTCTGATTCTTCTAGGTGATTTCGTAGATTTTGCTTATTTGAAGGTGATAGACCTAGAAGACTTTGTTGTTATCTTGGGAATGGACTAGCTGCTGAGATATGATGTGGTTATCTAATGTAAGGTTAAGCGCTTAGACCTCAAGATGGACAATGGCCACCGAAGAGAGTTTATGGTTTTCTACGCCAGGACACCCCGATTATTTCTTCTGTATGTGCTCGGAAACTTTTGAATTCTGGTTATTTGGCTTGTTTGGTTTCTATTTTAGAAATCGTTATTAGTGTGCCGCGTATTGAGGATGTCCTGTGGTGCGAGAGTTTCCTAATGACTTTCCTAATAGTCTTCCTAGTTTTCCACATGTGAGAGATGTGAAATTTTTTATAGATTTGGAATCTGGTACTCGCCCTTTTAATAAAGCATCGTACCGTATGGCCCCGTATGAGCTAGATGATTTGCGTACCCAGCTGGATGACTAAATTCAATACGGATTCATTAGGCAAAGTTCTTTGCCTTGGTGTGCTCCTGTGTTGTTTGTAAAGAATAAGGATGAGTGTGGTTTTGCATCGATTATAGGGAATTGAACAAGGTAACTATCAAGAACAGATATACCTTATCGTGGATTGATGATTTGTTTGATGGGTTGCGTGGTAGTGCATTGTTTTCGAAGATTAACATTCGTTCAGTCTACCATTAATTGAGAATCCGTGATTCGGATGTTCTACGTGTAACACCCCTATCCGTCACATAGCATATAGCAGTAGTTCCGGCCGGGGCCCGATGCCATATACTACGGACAGACCGGTTGGTTACGCATTGAAACCATACAACCAATCAGAGCGTCCTACACAACACCTAGCGGAAGCAATTTAATTAAGTTGCAAAAAGATAAGAACCCTGCCACAAAGCATGAATGTCCACTACAACCCAGGAATGAGTACATACACAAAAGAGAACTGGCCTTAAGGCCTTAGATTGTTCACTTAACAAAATAGTGTTTTCAGACCTCGGCTCGCAGGCCGGCCATACATGAATGAACGGGAAAAACATAACAAATTAGGCCTTCGAGGGTCGGCACAGCAACAAGGGCTTTAGCCCGCTATTTCCCGCTCGGCTCCGTAGCACCTGCAAGCAACAAACCACCGCCCGGTGGCAAACAATAGCAACGGTCAGCAAAGCTGACCAAATTGTAACGATCCCGCCCCCACAATCGGGGCGGGGATGCTCTTTCCCTGCACTTTATTAGTATAGGCATTTATAAAAGGGTAATTGCACATCACCACAGGCGTAGGCTCGCACGGCCACACACCCCGTGCACTCAGGGCACATTCTCGGCGAACCGGACATCGTCACGTCAATTCAAGCCATAGACGTTCCCGATCCACCACCGCCTCTAGGACGGTCATCCATATGAGCAATTTGTCTCCTTAGCCTTGGTCACGATAATTTAAGCCATTGACCGCCGAAGACCCTCGTCCATGCCAACGGTCCTACCGAACGACATAGACCGGGTATGGTTCCGCATGACCCGTGCTCATACCGCAACGACAATTTAAGCCATATGCGCAGGTCTAGACTCGCCGAGTCCCGTTTCCGCTACAAAATCACATAACCCAGTTATGTTCACGTTGGCTCCCCGGCCTCCGTGTTGGCAAAACCCGCTTTTGCCCAGTTTTCCGGGTGCACCATAGAGTTAATCTCTAAGATTCCCTGATGCAATCTACCACGTAGAAAAACCCGAAAACACCCAAACATCCGGAGTCTTTCCCGGTTCAAATGCAATGCAACATCACCGATTCGGACCAACACGTCCGAATAGGCTTCACACACAATGCCTATGTCCGTTTACGCATACGGACTCTACACAAGGGGGACTTCACATATCTACCCCAAGGAGCGCTCCAACTCTTCGCTCACTCGCGAGAGCGGGCTTCCTATGCAAGGAAAAGAGGGCTTCACATGCCCAAGATAAAGAATCGTTACCCTTGCGTTATTCCGCGGCGCCATCGCAAACTACGCGGCTAGAAAGCTTCGCAACGTCGTCGCCTCCACGGATCTGGGCTCGGATCGCGATTTGGAGCTTCGAACCTCCTCCGGCGGCCGGATTTTGGCCTCACACCACCAAGGGAGCTCTCCCCTCTCTCTAGGATGAAGAAAGAGAAACTCAAGTTGAAATGAGGGTTTCTCCCCCCATTTGCCGGGTAATAAACCCCCAGGAGCAGCCCCCACCGTCGGATCTAGATCCAAGGGAAAGAACGGCCGAGATTAGATCCAAAATAACAAAATCTGGGCCGAACACGGGTTGGCACACGGCCGTGTGCCTGGCCGTGTAGCTCATTCGCCGATCGACACGGGTCCTGACACGGCCGTGTGCCACGGGCCGTGTTACCTGGAGCTTCAGAACGATCGTCGGGCTTCATGAACACGGCTTCGAACACGGCCGTGTTCTAGGCCGTGTGCCCCACACACGGCTTGAGACACGGCCGTGTGTCTCAGGCCGTGCACTTCTCTGACTCGAGACTGCACAAAATCACTGAACACGGGTAGGCACACGGCCGTGTGCCTGGCTGTGTGCCCCTGTTCAGACCTCCAAAAGCGCTGATTGATCGCCCCGCGATCAACTCCGAGGTTGGGGTCTTACAACTCCCTCCCCCTTAAGAGAATTTCGTCCCGAAATTAAGAACAGAGAGTACACAAAAACATAAACATAACGAGTACCTGAGGGGATCAACTCGGGGTACTCCTCGCGCATTGACTGCTCTCGCTCCCAAGAGAGCTCCTCGCGTCCGCAGTTATCCCAACGGACCTTCACCATTCTGATTTCCTTGTTCCGAAGCCGCTTGACTTCGAAATCCTCAATAGATATGGGCTTGACTTTCGTTGTCAACCCTTCCTCAACCAGTACTTGGTCGGCCGCCAACACCTGCGAAGGCTCTTACACTACCTTCCGCAAAACTGAGATGTGGAATACATCGTGCAAAGCACTTAACTCTGCTGATAACCTCAACCTATAAGCTGCTTCTCCGATCCGCTCCAGAATCTCAAATGGCCCAAGGTATCTCGGACTCAACTTTTTCAAGCGTCGAATCCGTGAGACACCCTTGAACGGCTTGATCTTCAAGTACACCCAATCGCCAACACTGAATTCCACGTTCCTATGCTTGGCATTATAATACTTGGCTTGCCTATCCTGGGCAATCCGCAACCGCTCCCGTATAGTATGCACTAAAGAAGTGGCATCTTCAATGTCTTGATGCTGATAAAGCTTGGACTCACCCGTTTCTAACCACGACAACGGCGTGCGACATTTACTTCCGTAAAGAGCTTCGAACGGCGCCATCTGAATGCTTGCTTGATAACTATTGTTATAAGCAAATTCGACCAAGTATAGGTGGTCCTCCAACCTCTTACCGAAGTCCAACGTACACATGCGGAGCATGTCTTCCAAGGTTCTGTTGACTCTCTCGGTCTGGCCATCCGTCTGCGGATGAAATGCCGTGCTAAACTTCAGTTTGGAGCCCAACAATTGATGCACTAGCCTCCAATCATTGGACGTGAAACGCCCATCGCGATCACTCACAATATTGCGGGGCACCCCGTGCAAGCGCACAATGCTATCCACATAGAGCTTTGCCAACTTCTCTACTGGATCATCCTTCCTCATCGGTAAAAAATGCGACACTTTCGTCAATCTGTCAACGATCACCCAAATGGCGTCGTTTCCCTTCTGCGACCTTGGCAACCCGTGCACAAAGTCCATAGATATATCATCGAATTTCCACTCCGGTATAGGCAAGGATTTCAGAAATCCTCCTTGGTTTTGGCACTCCGCCTTCACCAAGGCGCACGTTTGGCATTTAGCCACGTACAACGCCACATCTTTCTTAAGCCCCGGCCACCAAAACAGCTTCTTGAGATCACGATACATCTTCGTGCTCCCTGGGTGGATTGAGTACTTGGTATGATGAGCCTCGTACATCAACTCCGCCCGGAGGTTACCCCCACTCGGGACGCACAACCGATGATCCTTTCTTAACAAACCATCATCCACCGAGAACTGGGAATTTGACCCATCCAGAGCGGCCTCCATAAGCTCTTTCATGGAGTCATCTAACTCCAATGCCTGCCGAACCCGGTCAGCCAGGTCATACTGCACCTCTGTCCAGTTTAACATTGCTTTGGCGCTCGTCTGCTTGTCAATGCAACAGATCTCAAGCTCCTCCAACTCTCGCACTAGCCGCTCATCATGCACCGACAACCAGTTGGCTCGGGCGGGAGCCCTGCGGCTCAGCGCATCCGCAACTGCGTTGCCCTTCCCGGGTACATAATGTATCTTGAAGGTGTAGTCCCCCAGGAACTCCATCCACCTCCTTTGCCTCATATTAAGGTCCTTTTGATCCAACAAGTATTTTAGGCTCTTATGATCGGTGTATATATCGACTCTTACGCCGTATAGGTAGCGCCTCCATAACTTGAGTGCAAAAATCACGGCCGCCAACTCCAAGTCGTGCACCGGATAATTTCTTTCATGCACTTTCAGCTGACGCGATCCATACGCGATCACACTTCCATGCTGCAACAACACGCAGCCCAAGCCACTACCCGAAGCGTCGCTATTCACCTCAAAGCCCTCGGTCCCACTCGGCGAACTAAGCACTGGCGCCGTGGTCAACCGCCTCTTCAGCTCCTCAAAAGCTTGCACGCACTCTTGCGTCCACAAGAATTTCTGGTCCTTCCTTGTCAACTTCGTGAGAGGTAACGCTACCCGCGAGAAGTTCTCTACGAAGCGCCTGTAATATCCGGCAAGCCCGAGGAAACTACGGACTTCCGCGACAGAAGATAACGCAGGCCACTCCCGTATCGCAACAATCTTCGCCGGATCCACCGCTATACCTTCCCCACTCACTATATGACCAAGGAACGCTACCGAGGGTAGCCAGAACTCGCACTTGGAGAACTTTGCGTAAAGCTCATTCCTCCTCAAAGTCTTCAACACCAAATGCAAATGCTTGAAGTGGTCTTCTTCGCACTGCGAGTATACCAAAATATCGTCAATAAAGATGATCACAAAGCAATCCAGGAAATCTCTGAACGTCCTGTTCATCAGATCCATAAACACCGATGGCGCATTTGTCAGTCCAAACGGCATGACCGTGAACTCGAAATGCCCATACCTCGTACTGAACGCCGTCTTCGGGATATCACACTCCCTGATCCTCAGCTGATAGTACCCCGACTTCAAGTCCAACTTGGAGTATACCGATGATCCGACTAACTGATCAAAGAGATCATCGATCCTCGGGATCGGGTACTCATTCTTCTCCGTCAACTTGTTCAATTCTCTGTAGTCGATGCACAGCCGCATACTACCGTCCTTCTTTTTAACGAAGAGGACCGGTGCGCTCCAAGGCGACGAACTTGGACGCACATAACCTTGCTCCATCAGCTCCTCCAGCTGAACCTTCAACTCCGCCATCTCCTTTGGCGCCAACCTATAAGGAGCACGTGACACGGGTTTGGCACCCGGCACGAGCTCGATCGTAAAGTCAATCTCTCGCTGCGGTGGGGCTCCGGGAAGGCTATCCGGGAACACATCGGGGTATTCGCAAACCACGGGGATGCTATCTAACGGGGACTTTGGCTCCACAGCCCCCACTATTGCAAAGAACAGCTCTGCACCAGCACGAACTGCCTTCACCACCTGAAGAGCAGACATCAGTGTCTTGCTCGACCCCTTAAGCCCCTCGAAAGTAGTCTCCCGCCCTACACCCAGCTTGACCTCCTTACGGTCGCAATTGATCCAAGCCTTCTGCTCTGACAGCCAATCCATTCCAAAGATAACATCAAACTCTACTAACGGCAATAATGACGCTAGCAAGTCGAACTCTTGGCTCCCTATGTGAACCTTCACGGTGCACACTCTGTCCGCACGCATCGAGCACCCATTCGGTAGCAACACATCTAACTTGTCCTTCGCCATCGAAGAAGGGACTCCGATGCGCGATATAAACTGTTCGGATAAGAAAGAATGCGAAGCACCAGTGTCGAACAGTGCTCGTGCCGGACTATCGCTAATCACCACAAAGCCTAAGCAAAAGACATTAGCTTAACAAGCAATAGGTAATAGTATTCTCAAGTCAACTTGCATAAATTAACTCATACCTGTCACCACATCCGCTTGCTTGATGGCCTCCTGCTGGCCCAAGTTGTAGACTCTAGGCTGAGTCGGAGCATAGTGGGACGCGGTCGACTCCACCGCTTTGCCCTTTTCCTCGTAGGTAGCTCCTTGTTTCCTTTCGGACTTTGAGCGTCCACTCCAGCAGTCACGGGCAAAGTGCCCCGGCTTTCCACACGTGAAACAAGCGCCCGGGGTTCGATTGGTAGTTGTCCCCGAGGCACCTACAGAAGGAGCTGGACCCGATGTCTTAGCCTTCTTGAAGAATCTACGGTAGCCCGACTTCGATGTAGTCGGCGCCTTGAACTCTGATCTCTTGCCACCAGATTCCCTCTCCTTCTTCGCTTGCACGTTTCTCATATCCTTCTCCAAGGACCGGGCCGAACTGACCAGGGTCATGAAACCCTGCGCCTTGGGCCCCGATAGCAGCAACCTCAAATCATCCCTTAGCCCTTCATAAAAGCGGCTCGTCTTGCGCTCCTCGTCTGCGAAGGTAGCGCCGGCATATCTCCCCAACCGAGTAAACTCGTGGAGGTATTCGTCAACGGTGCTATCACCCTGCACCAACTTCTGGAATTCGCTCTCTAGCGCGATCCTCTGCGCCGAGGGGAGGTATCGAGCCATAAATAGTCTCGCAAACTCCTCCATCGGGACTTCGGCCAATGGCCTTCCCCTCAATTGATGCAGCTCTAGGCCCTCCCACCACAGTCTTGCGTCCCCATCCAAAAGGAACGTCGCTATAGTGGTCTTCTGCCACTCTTCAGTTTCCGTCGCAGTCATCACCCTGTTGACCCTTGAGAGCCAATCCTCTGCTTGGGTCGGGGTTTCTGCCCCCGTGAACACCGGTGGATGAAAGCCCATGACATGCTTCAGTTGTTTTTCAGTTGCTCTCCGAGGCAACTCTGGCTCCACCACCACCTGCTCAACCCTCCTTTGCTCTGCCGTCTGAAGCGGTAATTACTCTACAGCAGGAGCAGGCTGCTGCACCTGCCTTGCAGGCTGCGCATTAATCATTGCCATGACCGCTTCTGCCACCAACCTAATGGTCTCGGCAGACAAAGGTGTTGCAGGCGTATCGCTTGGCGCACTGCTCACCTCAGAACCTGGCCATTCAGACGGCCCAGCGCCCCTTCTGGTCACCTATAATCGTGCAAAACACCGATAAGCGACCAAAGACTACTACAAACAACAATTATAGGAACATGCAGGTTCCTGCAACATGTGTATTTTCATTCCTAAGTGGACATTCATGGGTTCTTTTCATGTTATAATGATGACGCACACAATGTGCTCACCACCCCTTAAAGTGAATTCATCCACGATTTCATTTAAGCGTGACCGAAACCAGAAGTCTGATACCAATTTGTAACACCCCTATCCGTCACATAGCATATAGCAGTAGGTCCGGCCGGGGCCCGACGCCATATACTACGGACAGACCGGTTGGTTACGCATTGAAACCATACAACCAATCAGAGCGTCCTACACAACACCTAGCGGAAGCAATTTAATTAAGTTGCAAAAAGATAAGAACCCTGCCACAAAGCATGAATGTCCACTACAACCCAGGATTGAGTACATACACAAAAGAGAACTGGCCTTAAGGCCTTAGATTGTTCACTTAACAAAATAGTGTTTTCAGACCTCGGCTCGCAGGCCGGCCATACAAGAATGAACGGGAAAAACATAACAAATTAGGCCTTTGAGGGCCGGCACAGCAACAAGGGCTTTAGCCCGCTATTTCCCGCTCGGCTCCGCAGCACCTGCAAGCAACAAACCACCGCCCGGTGGCAAACAATAGCAACGGTCAGCAAAGCTGACCAAATTGTAACGATCCCGCCCCCACAATCGGGGCGGGGATGCTCTTTCCCTGCACTTTATTAGTATAGGCATTTATAAAAGGGTAATTGCACATCACCACAGGCGTAGGCTCGCACGGCCACACACCCCGTGCACTCAGGGCACATTCTCGGCGAACCGGCCATCGTCACGTCAATTCAAGCCATAGACGTTCCCGATCCACCACCGCCTCTAGGACGGTCATCCATATGAGCAATTTGTCTCCTTAGCCTTGGTCACGACAATTTAAGCCATAGACCGCCGAAGACCCTCGTCCATGCCAACGGTCCTACCGAACGACATAGACCGGGTACGGTTCCGCTTGACCCGTGCTCATACCGCAACGACAATTTAAGCCATATGCGCAGGTCTAGACTCGCCGAGTCCCGTTTCCGCTACAAAATCACATAACCCAGTTATGTTCACGTTGGCTCCCCGGCCTCCGTGTTGGCAAAACCCGCTTTTGCCCAGTTTTCCGGGTACACCTTAGAGTTAATCTCTAAGATTCCCTGATGCAATCTACCACGTAGAAAAACCCGAAAACACCCAAACATCCGGAGTCTTGCCCGGTTCAAATGCAATGCAACATCACCGATTCGGACCAACTCGTCCGAATAGGCTTCACACACAATGCCTATGTCCGTTTACGCATACGGACTCTACACAAGGGGGACTTCACATATCTACCCCAAGGAGCGCTCCAACTCTTTGCTCACTCGCGAGAGCGGGCTTCCTATGCAAGGAAAAGAGGGCTTCACATGCCCAAGATAAAGAATCGTTACCCTTGCGTTTTTCCGCGGCGCCATCGCAAACTACGCGGCTAGAAAGCTTCGCAATGTCGTTGCCTCCGCGGATCTGGGCTCGGATCGCAATTTGGAGCTTCGAACCTCCTCCGGCGGCCGGATTTTGGCCTCACACCACCAAGGGAGCTCTCCCCTCTCTCTAGGATGAAGAAAGAGAAACTCAAGTTGAAATGAGGGTTTCTCCCCCCATTTGCCGGCTAATAACCCCCCAGGAGCAGCCCCCACCATCGGATCCAGATCCAAGGGAAAGAACGGCCGAGATTAGATCCAAAATAAAAAAATCTGGGCCGAACACGGGTTGGCACACGGCCGTGTGCCAACCCGTGTAGCTCATTCGCCGATCGACACGGGTCCTGACACGGCCGTGTGCCACGGGCCGTGTTACCTGGAGCTTCAGAATGATCGTCAGGCTTCATGAACACGGCTTCAAACACGGCCGTGTTCTAGGCCGTGTGCCCCACACACGGCTTGAGACACGGCCGTGTGTCTCAGGCCGTGCACTTCTCTGACTCGAGACTGCACAAAATCACTGAACACGGGTAGGCACACGGCCGTGTGCCTGGCCGTGTGCCCCTGTTCAGACCTCCAAAAGCACTGATTGATCGCCCCGCGATCAACTCCGAGGTTGGGGTCTTACACTACGGACTGCTTTCTGTTCTAAGCTTGGACATTTTGAGTTCTTGGTAATGTCCTTTTGTTTGACAAATACATACTCTGCCTTTATGGATAAGATGAACAGAGTGTTCAAGGATTTTCAGGACCATTTTATGGATGTGTTTATAGATATTGTTCTGGTTTTTTACTTGAGTGCTGAGGAGCTTGCCCAACACTTATGGTTAGTTCTATATACTTTGAGGGAGCATAAGTTGTATGAAAAGCTGAATAAGTGCGAGTTTTGGCAACCTCTGTTTTCCTTTTTGGGTCATGTTGTGAATAAGGATGAAATCTCTATTGACCCTGAAAAGATAGCTGTTATAATAGATTGGAAAAGACCTACCACACTCAAAGAGATAAGATGCTTCCTAGGATTGGAAGAATATTATAGAAGGTTTCTGGAAGGATTTTCTATGTTGTCTGCGCTGCTGACTAAGCTTACGCAGAAGAACGCAGCGTTCGTGTCGAGCGATAAGTGCAACAAATATTTTCAGGAATTGAAAAAGAGATTGTGCACTGCTCTAGTGTTTACTTTGGCTACCGAAGGATTGGAATATGTCGTTTATATTGATGCATCATATGTCGGTCCTGGACGCATTTTGATGCAAGAAGGAAAGGTAATTGCATATGGGTTGAGGCAGTAAAAGATTCATGGAAGGAACTACCCTATACATGACTTGGAGTTTGTGGCAGTAATTTATGCCTTGAAGTTGTGGAGACACTTGTTGCATAGCGCATTGTGCAAGATTTACACGGACAATAAGATTTTGAAGTACGTCTTCACTTATAAGGAATTAAATTTTCTCCATTGTAGATGGTTAGAATATGATTCGGATTACAACGTCTAGATCCAATATCATCCAGGCAAAGCTAATGTTGTAGCTGATGCCTTGAGTAGAAAGACCGGATAGATCTTTAATCTTTCGGTGGAATCTTTGGTGGAGGAGTTTCTGCTAATGGGTATCACGGTCGGATGTACTGAATCGTCAAGGAGCTTTGAAGTGGCAGAGCCTTCTTGGATTATGCTTACAAGGATACATCAAAAGTACGATCCTCATTTGCAGCACCTTTGTAGAAGAACTAAGAAAGGATAATGACTATACATTTTTATTGAAGACGCAGGTACTTTGAAGTATCGCGGTAGATATTGTATCACCGTATTTGAGTATATTCGAGCTAAGTTGTGCAATGAGACTCATGGTTCTAGTGTTGTAGTTCGTTTTGTGGAATGGAATGAAGGATGATATAGCCAAGTTTGTGTCAGAGTGCATCACCAACAAGTGTGTTAAGGCGGATCATGAATGGCCTGGTAGCAAGCTGACTTCTTCTAAGATTACAAGTTAGAAGTCGGAGAGTATTTGTATGGACTTCATTAATGGTTGGCTGAGATCTCCCCGAGAATATGATTCTGTGTGGGTTTTAGTTGAAAGGCTAACGAAGATTTCTCACTTCGTGCTGTTTAAGATCGATTACTCCATGAAGAAAATAACAGAGTTATATTTGGATGAGATTGTCAGACTACATGGAGTACCTGTTAGTATTGTGTAAGATTGAGATTTCAGGTTTACATCTCGTTTTTGGAAAAGTTTATAGGAAGGGTTGGGAACCAACCTAAGATATTCAACCTCTTATAATCTGCAGACAATTGGTTAGATGGAGTTTATAAATAAGATTGTGGAAGATATGATAATATATTATATCTAGAAGCACAGAGGAGCGTGGGACGAGCAGCTGAGATTGATGGAATTTGCCTACAATAATAGTTATACAGAGAGCTTGCTGATGGACCCATTTGATGCTTTGTATGTGAAGCGTTGTAGAACTCCCTTATTTTGGGCCAAAATTGGTGAAGGACCGTTGTTCGGTCTGAAAGACATGAAAGAAATTAATATTTCTGTGACACATATTCGAGACAAGTTTCGGATAGCTCAGGAACATTATGAGAAGAATGCTAATTGGAGAAGGATTGATCTGCAATTTGTAGTTTAAGACATGATGTTTCTCAAGGTTTCTTCGATGTCTTGTGTTAATAGGTTTGGAAAAAACCATAAGTTGGATCCAAGGTATGTAGGACCTTTCCAAGTTGTTGAACGTATCGGGGTGTAAGCTTATAGGTTGGGATTACCCGCTAATTTTCTTGTTGTGCACGATGTGTTTCATGTGATCCAGTTGCAGAAGTGTATGCTTAGTAACCGGCATGTTCTTTGCATCCTAACCTTTTGTATGTTGAGGTGCCTGTTCGCAATCTGGATACTCAAGATCGGGTGTTGTGAAGGAAGACAATACCCATGGTTAAAGTTTTGTGGCGAAACCAAGATGTGGAAAGTGCAACTTGAGAGTTAGAGTCAGCCATGAGGGAGACACATCCTCATCTGATATCCTAGTTTCTTTGGTAAGTGTTCTATAAAATAACCCTTTGTTATTTTCCTTCTTTAGAATATCTTATCGTGTATCAAGTTTTAAAACGAAACTTCCTTTTAGGGGGAGTGGTTGTAACTCCCCAGATTTTTTGATGTTTATCTTTATTGAAAGGAGGGTGTTAGGTCAGTTTACTCTAGAGGGGGGGGGGGGTGAATAGAGTATTAAAATTTTGGCTCTTTTTCTAGATTATATCAGAGTAAATATACTGATACCATGATACCATATATTAGTTAAGGAATTAAGAAAAACTTAACTAAACAATTCAGTAATCACAAGCACAGAAAAAACAAATGAAAAGGAGCAACCAGACGACACAAGAAGTTTATAGTGGTTCCCATAAACCTGGGTATATCCACTCTTCTACCACCTTTGGTAGGAATCCACTAGCAGGTTTTTATCAGGTGGCTGCCACCACAAGATCTTGTTTAGGTAGATCAGGAAACCCATCAGGCTTTTGATCAGGTGCCCAAAAACTAACTACAAGTCTTTTGGAGGGAGACTTGTCAACCAAACTAACTTTGAAAGGGACCTATAACCCATACAGTGGGATGGAAAATGTTGATGGAAGTCTTCTCTTTTCTAAAATACAACTGAGAAGACTATGTGGATTCTTGTGATGTCAAAGCTTCTGCTGAGAAGTAGAATTTTTCTAAAACAATAGAGCTTTGCGAAAGGGTGAGTAGGTCTTCAGCTTGATCTTCCAAGATCCAGGAAATCCAGTAACAAATGTTGAAAGGAATGTCTCTGAGGATTTCTGGAATAGAGTTTGAAGAAGACTCTTGATCTTGATGTTTTGTTCTTCTTCAATCTACAGTGATGACAGAGAATGAAAAAGCGCTTGAAGCATCGAGTGATTGTTCAGAATTTCCTGTTCAGTTGCTTCTCGATTTCTCTTCCTGTTTCTATAACTGTCTTTTTTTTGTTCTGTTGTGTTGTATTTCTCGAAGAAGAGAGAATTACTTTTATTCCACTGCTGAAAAAATTCTCTTTGAATTTTTGAATTCTTTCCATAAATGTTGGCTGCTAGAACGAATAGAAAATGGTTGGAATAATATCATTGATGAGTTTCCCAACTATTCTTGATAGAATAAGCAATTATTTATTCTGAAGAATACCATATTTAATGCAGCCAAATAACGACTATATTCAGAAGAATATTTGCATTAAAGCTCAGAATAATAATGCTAATAAGGAACAGAGGATGGATGGACTCATTCTGGAACTACACAGAAAACTTGGAACTCAAAACAGAATTCGTCGACCAGAGATCAAAGATCATCGACCAGGGAATTCAAGTTCGTTGACCTGTGCTCTACGATCGGTTAACTGGGAATAAATTTCCCATTCTGCACTCTGAGTTCGTCGAGCTAAGAAACTGACAGAAGAAAAATAAGCGTCGACCTGAGCTCTGAGAATGTCGAGCTCAGCTCATAGAATTAACTCTTAATTCGTTGATCAGAGATCGACGATCATCGTGCTGAGTTCGAAGAATTTTGAACTGATCACTGTCTTCTGAAAGCTATTAAAACTGATTCTCTAAGTCCACTTCTGGCATGTCCAAGGAGGTAACACTAAACTAGATTTAGTCTAAACTCTAGGACTACTACTCATGACCCAAGCTATACAATGTTGGGTCACATTCAGCCTAAGTTAGTGAACCAAGCCCAAATCCAATTAGGGATTTAACAATCTCCGCCTATTTGGGTGAGGTCACTAACACAAAAAATAACACCATCATAAAGCAGAAGAGAATTTATCTGATAGAAAAAAAATATTCAGCAGATATTTACAGAGTTGTGCTTCATGATAAACTAAAAGAATAGGGTTCAAAAAAGAACTAGAAAAATAAAAGAAAGGAAACTCATTTCTTCTTTTGGGCTATGTCTTTGTCTGAATCATCAGAAGGTTGTCTGAATTTGATTACTCTGTTACGGTTGGCACCTTCTTTCTTTGACATATACATGGCAGATGCTCCAATTATAGTTTGAGAAGAGGTTCTGGGAACAACAGCCTCTGGGTGCTGGTTCATATAATCATCAACAATGAAGAATTTATTAGCTCTAGCATACCTGAGCAATTCTTCTTTTCTGTAGGAAACATAGTTGTGAATTGAGAGATATCTTTGCCTTCAGCTTTTGCTTTGTTAATCTGCTAAATTCAAATAAGCTCATGGAACTAAGCCATCTTGGCAGAAGTCTCCTGTTCTGGATCAACAAAAGTAATTGGAGGAGATTCTGGCCTTTTTGGTCTAGAATCCTTCATTGGTTCTTTAGTAGGAACTTTATTTGAAGAATCTGAAGGTCGATTTCTTGAAGAGTACTATTGATAGTTTTGTCTTGGTTGTATTTGATAAGTGTTTGTCATGGAAGTAGGCTTCTGAGATAAATTACCTGAGGAACCTGAAGAGGGAGGAGGAGGACCACTCTTGAATTTTTAAGGAGGAGAGTACCTTCTTCTCTTCTTCCTAGCCTTGTGCTTATTCTTAGACAACCACATCCACTGGGGCATACTAGGGTAGGGAGTAATCTTTTGCAAAATATAGTATGGTGTATCATTAATTGGATTTGGCTTTGGAATATCCTTGGAAGGGGCTTTCTTTTTCTTAGACATTTTCTTTTTATTGTCATCAGAATCTGAGTCATCAAATTGATCATCATCAGAAGATCCCTGAGGATTATAATACAAAGCATCAATCTCAGCAATGACTTGATTTGAAATTAGCTTTCCAGCTGAAGGAGGGACAAATGGAGGAGGAACTGCTGAAGTTGGAATGATTTTAGTATGGACTTCTACAATTTCAAGATCCATGTCCATAGCAAAAATCTCATCCATGTCAGGCAAAGGAGAGGTAGAGAAGAAGAAGGTGGGAGGAGAAAAGGCCTTGGGATGAGAAGATTCATCCTCAGCCACTTGAATAAGCTCAGCCTCTGGAACTAAGATGAGTTCAGGATCAGGAGTTTCAAAACTTTTTTGTATCTACTGCAAATTCTCTGAACTAATGGGAGCTGAGTAGCAAATAATATCTATACACCCCTGAAAGGATATAAAAAGAAGATAATTGCGGTATAAAAGATCAAAGGATCTTAGAACAGAATCTAGGTATAAATCTGGAGCAATGAGGAAAACTCCATAAAGAATTTCCAAAGAATTGCTCTCAAATTCGTATCCAAAAACTCAATAAGATCTGCATCAGTAAATTCAGAATCAATAAAGTCAGCTTCTGCTACAAGTTCTGTATCTGCTTCTGTATCTTCTGTTGTTACTGCTACTGCTGCTGCTGTATTTACTACTACTACTAGAGAAACCTCTTCACTGTGTATCTCCCTTTGCCTAGTTTCAGTGGCTATTGGAGCTAGGATCCTGATAGAAGAGGATGGGATAGAGAAGGTAGAATGCTGAGCAGCAAGGGTAGAGATAGACATAGCAAGAGGTGAAATAGACTCTGTTATCAGCTATTTGAGAAGTGGTGTGAGGGATGCTAAGATGAGAGAGATGGAGGGATAAGATGAATCTAAGAATTCTGGAGGGGTTTGAGTAGAGATAGATGGATTGATGATGGAAGATGATGAGGGATGACAATCTAATATTAATTCATCTAAAGAATTTCTTGGAGTTGAAAGAAGGTTGAAAGAGGGTAGAGAAGTGAAATTTTGAAGATGAGATGGAAGGGGGATAGAGGTGGAGTTGTAGAATCTGGAGATTGAGATTGATCTAGGAGTTGTTGTTGATGCACTGGAGATGAAATGATAGGGGACTGTGGAGTTATAGGTTGATTAACTGGAGAAGTAGGGTGGATGGGTCAAGCAGGAGGTATAGGTAGAGATGCTGGAGCTGAGGAAGTTTGTTGGAGGGATGATGAAAGGGTTTGGTCAAGAGGGGGAATGGAACTTTCTTATGCAGGGTGGGGAGTGGTTGGTACTGCCCTAGTACTCTCAGAGGTTTTAGCGGAGGAAGCCTTGGACGGCTTTGAGATAGTCCTCTCCCACCCGCTAAACAAGGCGCAGGTCAGCCTCTTGGAGGTGTTGATGAATATGGTCGGGGAAACCAGGGATTCTGCGGCCTTGGCATTAAGGAAGATTCCAAGAATCCTTCCAAAGCAAACTTCTTTCTTATTATTCTTCTTCTTAATCAGATTTAATAAAATTTTGGCCCAATTAACAGCCTTTTTATTTACGACAGCACTCATCACTAAGAATTGCTGCCTTATAATGTGATCATGAGCTGTATGCTTGCCCAGCAACACTTTACCGACTACATCTGCAAGAAATTTATATTCAGCAGATAGTTGCTTCTTCAGCATTTTATTTGGGGTGTCTCCATAGTAACCCATCAAATTCAACATTTCCTCATATTCAGTAGATTCAAGTTCAATATCTTCTTCACCATTAACTAGTCCAAAGATTTCAGAAAGAGTATATGGGGTTAAGGAAACAACGTTACCCGATATAGATCCAACCATCATGTCAACATCTGGGGTAGTTGAAGTATAAACCAAGCAATCTTCATTCTGGTTGACATTAGGGTCTTCAAACTGAGTTCCTTGAATAACTATAGAATATCTTTGAAGATCTGGTCTGAATGCTGAAAAGAATCAAAATTGATATCGAAACCCATATTGAACATGCCGGAAAGAGCTCCTGCTAGAATTGCCATTAGTGTACTACAACACGAAAGCAAAAAGATCAAGTGCCAAGGAAAAAAAAGCGCGGGATGGAGGTCGAAGAAAACCTAGTTATAAGGTTTTTCAGAATATGAATCGACAAACACCGTCCTATGAAAAAAAAAATTCTTCCATCAGAGGTCGACGAAATGTTTTATAGTCAAAAGAATTCGTCGATCTCAGTCAAAAGAGGGGAAAAATTTTCATCGTACTCAGGTCAATGAAAACTTTTTTGAAGCCAGATCATCGATCTTAGGTCGACGACAAATGACTTCCACACAAAGTTCGTCGATCTCAGGTCGACGTAATATCTCAAGAACTTCCCTTAGTTCGTCGATCTCAGGTCGACGAATTTTGTCAAGTTCTTCGACCACAGACATAGAATTAAATTAAAGTATCACAGATGCAGCGCCACCGCTAATTGATGAAGACCCGGTTGCCGATGCATTACGGCATAAAGATCTTAGACGCCGTGATGACGCTGAAGGAAGTGCACGTTACAACCTCCGCCAGCGGCGTGCTCGAACCGCCATGAAAATTAGCTTTAATAATTTTTTTTCATGAACTCTATTTTATATTTTTAGAATATAAAATTATCCAATGTTTAGTGATAATTTTATATTCATGGCATGTTTTATTTCTTTAATTAAAACAGTTTTATTTTTGGTGTGCACTTAGCCATTCGGGTGGATGAGATTACATCTCCATCATGAAGGGTTAAGGCTTGTTGTAATCTCCTATTTAAGGAGGTGTTTATGAGGAATCAAGTATTGAAATATTGAAAACCTAAATCCTCTCCTTTGAGAATTTCGGCCAAGCTTGTCCCAAGCCGCCGCCCCCCTTCCTTGGTGGTGTGAAACCACCGGCCTCCTTGTGGTGGTGTGAAGCCGCCGCTCCTTGCCTCCTCCATCCGTTCGGTGCGACTCCGGCGCGGCTTCCTTAGTGCGACTCCGTAGAAGAAGGTTGCAAACCGTTCGGTGCGATGCCGGCGGATCCGTGGAGAGAGTGATTCTCCCACCCTATCCTTGTGTGAACGTTCATCCCGGTTGGGTAATCTCTTCCCTCTTCCTTGTGTGATTCTCCTCTTTAGTTGTGGTGGTTTCGCAATCGTTTTCTCAGGATCTTTAATTTAATCGCTGCAAGTTTTGAATCGAAATCGCCGTTGCAAGGCTTTTTAATTACGGATCGGGTGGATCCTATTTGCTTGAGCGGATCTCGGCCTATAGCCTTGGTCTTGCTCTCTAAAAGGAGTGGCAACCTTTTTGTTTTCTTGGGGAATATTCCAACTCAAATTTCCGATCGTTGTTTTCGAGTCGACCATTCCTCCTGTGTTATTTGCGCTGCGTTCTTGCGACGAGAACTATTGTGGGCGATAGGTGCTGTGTAGGTGCGGTAGATCTACGACGTGTAGTGCGTAGGAAAGCGTTAACTTCGTGGATACCTCCGACTCGGGCGTACCCTACACCAATTTGGTATCAGAGGCAGTCGTTTCAACTTCCACGTTGCAAACATCCTCTCTGTGTTCGTCGTTGGTTGATCTGAATTTTCTAAGATCTGAAATTTCGGATTGGTCTGCGTTTAGTAAATCCGTTGGAATTTTAAGCTTGTCAAAAAAATCTGAAAAAGAAACTGTAGCTTCCTGCACTTATTTCAAGCAACTTTAAAACAGAAAAATTTTTGATTCGGCCTCGTTAGGTTGGCCTGCAAATTAGAACATCGTAATTCTGTCCAGTTGGTATGCAAATAGCGAGCTGAAATCTTCATTTTTCAGCAAAATTTCAAAAAAAAAAAATTTTAACGATCTCCGTGTTTCTCACATCAAGCTATTCAAAAAAAATTTTATTTTTATTCTAGCTACAGCCCTAGGAAAAATCATCTTTCGTAATTTTCTGGGTCTTACATGTGCACTAGGCTAGGCACGGAATATACGGCGCCGTCTACGTCTAGGATGGCTGAGAACGGGAATGAACTTCATAACGCTGAACTGATAGCAGGTCTACGTAATGATATGGCGGAGCTTAGGGCCACTTTAGCACAGATTTTACAAAATCAAGTTAGGCCACCACCACCACCCGCTAATGTTGAGTTGCCCCGCCGACGCCAACACATCTCCGATTCGTATTCGGATGGGGACTCCCCACGAGTGCCCCCTCGAGGCCGTCGCCACGAGCGAGAGTTTGACATTACTAGGGCCATCAAGATTGATGCCCCCACTTTCGACGGCATGGGAGATCCACAGAACTTC
The DNA here is from genome assembly GCA_039513925.1 of Platanthera zijinensis. Lineage (NCBI taxonomy): Eukaryota > Viridiplantae > Streptophyta > Magnoliopsida > Asparagales > Orchidaceae > Platanthera > Platanthera zijinensis. The sequence goes on from CM077085.1 coordinate 134,382,675, forward strand.
CTTACGTGGATAGTGGACATGGAATGTTACTACGACTGGCACCATCTCACGGACGCCCAAAAGGTCCAAGTTGCCAGGATGAAGTTGACAGGCCATGCCAAAACTTATTGGCTAAATGAAGAGCGTAGGCTAGGTGCGAGAGACGGAAACCCAATTATTGGGTGGACCGTAATGAAGAATTTGTTGACCGATCAGTACGTTCCCGCGTACCATCGGACACAGATGTTTGACGAGCTTGCCACCCTGTGGCAGGGCTCAAATTCTGTAGCGGAGTATATGGGAGAACTAAAGGACCGAATGGTGCGTTGTGATCTGAAGGAAATCCCCGAGGTTACCCTTTCTAGATTCCATAAGGGGCTTCAACCCGATATTCAGCGGAAGCTCTTACGTTATGGCCACACAGATTTAAACACGACATTCAATGCCGCCCTCGACATTGAGAAACACTTAGCATCTAAGGCCCACTCCCGGTATTCCCATACGAAGGGAAAATCCACCACCGGAGCCTCGTCCTCCACATATTAGGACAAAGGGAAATTCCGGTCTGCCGAGTCCAAATCTGTTGTGATCAATGCTAGGAACACTAAGAAACCTGCGAGCGAACGTATTCCCATCGGAAAGGTTAGCAAGACTAACGCCACATGCTACTCTTGCGGCATTCAAGGTCACTACGCCTTCGAATGCCCAACGAAAACCAAAGCCATAGCCTTGTTAGAGTCAACGACCGATCTTGCGGATTACGTATATGAGGCTGCTGAGGAGAGCGACCCGGAAGGGGTCCCAAGTGACTTAGAGGACGATCACCCCCTTATGGTGATGCGTTGTATATTGGCCACTCCTCGTCCATTAGATGAGTGGAAGAGGACGAGCATATTTTCTCTGATTTTTAAGAGTGGCGAGAAACTTTACAAGCTGATTGTTGATAGTGGTAGCTGTGTAAATGTTGTATCTGAGAACGCCATTGCACGTATGTCCTTGACCACGGAACCACACCCGACCCCACATAAGGTCGCTTGGATCAACAAGATCTCTGTACCCATTACCAAGCGATGCCTGGTCCCGCTCTCATTCAAATCATACATGGATGAGGTGTGGTGTGATGTCCTTCTGATGGACGCTTATCATGTGTTGTTAGGCCGCCCTTGGCTATATGACCGTGATGTTACTCATTTTGGTAGAGCCAACACTTATGAATTCAAATTCAATGGCAAAACCATCACCTTGAGACCGACCATCCCAAAGGAGCCCGTAGTCTTGGCTAAGGACACCACTATCCCGGTAGAATGGAAAACGTTGAATCTAGTTGGTAAGAAAGAGTTTGAGAGAGATCCATTCCTTGATGGAATTATGTATGCGCTAGTCCTCCTAAGTGCGAAGCCTGATTCTAGCATTTTGGATGAGTTACCTAGTGAGTTACGGGTACTGTTGGAAGAGTATAGGGACGTGTACCCGGATGAGTTACCGTCCACGTTACCCCCACTTAGGAATATCCAGCACGCGATAGATCTCATCCCGGGGTCTTCCTTGCCAAATTAGCCCCATTATCGATGCCACCCCGCAGCTCACCTGGAGTTGCAGTCCCAAATAGAGGGCTTACTGGAGAAGGGTTTTATTAGGACGAGTATGAGTCCATGTGCTGTACCAGTCCTACTTGCCCCCAAGAATGATGGTACATGGAGGATGTGCGTTGATAGCCGGGCTATCAACAAAATCACCATCAAGTATAGGTTCCCCATTCCCCGCCTAGATGATTTGTTGGATGTCTTGTCTGGAGCCACAGTATTCTCCAAATTAGATCTTCGGAGTGGCTATCACCAGATTAGGATACGAGAGGGCGACGAGTGGAAGACGACATTTAAGTCAAAGGATGGACTGTACGAATGGCTTGTGATGCCCTTTGGGTTATCCAATGCCCCTAGTACCTTCTCCCGGATGATGACACATGTCTTTCAACCATTCATGGGGAAGTTCGTTGTTGTCTACTTTGACGATATACTGATTTATAATACCTCTGCTACCGAGCACATCTCCCACATGAGAGTGATCCTTTCCACCCTACGGAAGGAGACTTTATTTCTCAATCTTAAGAAATGCACTTTCAATGCCTCGGAGGTAGAGTTCTTAGGTTATATAGTCGGTTCTAAGGGTATTCGAGTTGATCCGAGCAAGGTTCAGGTCATTAAGGACTGGCCCGTGCCAACCACCCTATGTGAGGTACGTAGTTTCCATGGGTTAGCCACGTTTTATCGTCGTTTCATACGAGACTTCAGTAGTATTATGGCGCCTATCACCGACTGTATGAAGAAGGGAGAGTTTACATGGACGAAGTCCGCCACTTATGCCTTTGAACGAATAGAGGAGCTTATGACTGAGGCACCTGTCTTACGTCTACCTGACTTTTCTAAAGTCTTTGAGCTCACATGTGATGCGTCTAGGGTAGGGGTTGGAGGTGTCTTGAGCCAGGAGGGCCATCCCGTTAGTTATTTTAGCGAGAAGTTGTCCGGTCCTAAGCTGAACTACTCAAATTACGATAGGGAATTTTATGCTTTAGTTCGATGTCTACACCATTGGAGGCACTATCTCCTCTCCAAGGAGTTTGTGATCCTCTCTGATCATGAGTCTTTACGTTTCATCAACGGCCAGCATAAGATCTGCCCACGACACGCTAAGTGGGTAGCTTTCTTACAAGGTTACACGTTTAATCTCAAGCACCTTAAGGGAACTGATAACCGAGTCGCGGACGCCCTTAGTCGTCTTACTATTTTACTCACCTCTATTGAAGTACATGCTGTCGGATTTGAGTGGATTAAGGATGAGTACGCTACGTGTCCTGACTTCCAGGACTTTTATTTATCTGCCCAGGATAGTTCCCCCACTACGATATCTACCTACGTTATCAAGGACGGTTACCTGTTTAGGAACGGGAAGCTATGTATTCCGTAGTCATCGTTACGACTACATATCATATGGGAATTGCATAGCGGAGGGTTGAGTGGTCACTTCGGTAGAGATAAGACCATTACGCTAGTCGAAGATAAATTCTATTGGCCAAAACTGAAGGTTATGGTGGGGCAGGTAGTGAGTAGCTGCCGCACGTGTCAGGTGTCTAAGGGAAGTAAAACCAACGTGGGATTATATACTCCCTTGCCTATTCCCTCCATGCCTTGGGTGGTCGTTAGTATGGATTTTGTATTAGGCCTCCCCATTACTCTTCGCCGTCACGACTCAGTTTTTGTAGTGGTGGAAAGGTTTTCAAAGATGGCTTATTTCATCCCATGCAGTAGGACAAACGATGCGTCTCACGTTGCTAAAAAACTATATTTTAAGGAAGTCGTTAGTCACCGTGGAGTGCCAAAGACCATCGTATCGGATAGGGACGTAAAATTTACTAGCTATTTTGGGAAAACTCTTTGGATTTTAATGGGAACGAAATTATTGTTTTCCTCCGCCTATCACCCCCAAACTGATGGGAAGACGGAAGTGGTTAATCGGAGCTTAGGAAATTTGTTACGATGCATTGTGAGTGATCATAAGAGCACTTGGGATCTTCTCCTTCCCCATGCCCAATTAGCCTACAATAACTCCAAGAATAGGTCTATGGGTCTGTCCCCGAATGAGATTGTCCACGGGTATAAGGCTCCTGTGCCGCTTGACTTGGTGTCGTTGCCCCCAACGTACAAGGCAAGTCAGTTTGCACAATCCTTCGCCCAACACATCCATGATTTACACGCACGTATACGGGACACTTTGACAACGCAATACGACACTTATAAAGCGCACGCTAATTTACATCGGAGAGTATCAAACTTCAAAATTGGCTATCTAGTTTTAGTCCGTTTGGTTCCCAAACACTTGCCAACTGGCACCATTAAAAATTTAGCACCAAAGCGCGCCGGCCCTTTTTGGATTATTAAAAAGTTAGGTGACAACGCTTTCGTTTTGGACTTGCCTGTTGATTGGGGGATCTCTCCCATTTTTAACGTTTCGGATTTAACGATGTTTGTGTCGCCACTACAAGAGTTGATTTCTTTGTCATCTTCTTCTCCCACTCAAAATTCTGATGGGTTGGGGAGTGGTAGTTCGGATGATCTCTCTCTTTCGGTCCCTGCAGGTATAACATCGGATGGTACGTTGCCTTCTTTTACTCCTACTGCTGACATGTTTCCCAGGTTTCCCAGGACATTCCTCGCTCCAGATATGATACTTGCTGCGGAACCGTTCACTACTCAGGATGGTACTTCTTACCGCTTTCTGGTCCGTTGGCGTGACCGCCCCCCTTCGGACGACTCTTGGGTACTCGCGACAGAGCTTCAACGTTTGGATGCCGAACTCCTCCGCCGCTATCTCTCCACTCACGCATCAGAGATACGTGATTTTGAGTGGGGGAGGGTTGATGCAGCGCCACCGCTAATTGATGAAGACCCGGTTGCCGAGGCGTTACAGCATAAAGATCTTAGATGTCGTGATGACGCTGAAGGAAGTGCACGTTACAACCTCCGTCCGCGGCGTGCTCGAACCGCCATGAAAATTAGCTTTAATTTTTTTTTTCATGAACTCTATTTTATATTTTTAGAATATAAAATTATCCAATGTATAGTGATAATTTTATATTCATGGCATGTTTTATTTCTTTAATTAAAACAGTTTTATTTTTGGTGTGCACTTAGCCATTCGGGTGGATGAGATTACATCTCCATCATGAAGGGTTAAGGCTTGTTGTAATCTCCTATTTAAGGAGGTGTTTATGAGGAATCAAGTATTGAAATATTGAAAACCTAAATCCTCTCCTTTGAGAAATTCGGCCAAGCTTGTCCCAAGCCGCCGCCCCCATTCCTTGGTGGTGTGAAACTGCCGGCCTCCTTGTGGTGGTGTGAAGCTGCCGCTCCTTGCCTCCTCCATCCGTTCGGTGCGACTTCGGCGCGGCTTCCTTGGTGCGACTCCGTAGAAGAAGGTTGCAACCCATTCGGTGTGATGCCGGCGGATCCGTGGAGAGAGTGATTCTCCTACCCTATCCTTGTGTGAACGTTCATCCCGGTTAAGTAATCTCTTCCCTCTTCCTTGTGTGATTCTCCTCTTTAGTTGTGGTGGTTTCGCAATCGTTTTCTCCGGATCTTTAATTTAATCGCCGCAAGTTTTGAATCGAAATCGCCGTTGCAAGGCTTTTTAATTCCAGATCGGGTGGATCCTATTTGCTTGAGCGGATCTCGGCCTATAGCCTTGGTCTTGCTCTCTAAAAGGAGTGGCAACCTTTGTGTTTTCTTGGGGAATATTCCGACTCAAATTTCCGATCGTTGTTCTGAAGTCGACCATTCCTCCTGTGTTATTTGCGCTGCGTTCATGCGACGAGAACTATTGTGGGCGATAGGTGCTGTGTAGGTGCGGTAGATCTACGACGTGTAGTGCGTAGGAAAGCATTAACTTCGTGGATACCTCCGACTCGGGCGTACCCTACACCAATCACCATTCATCATACCTAGCTGATTCATAATGGATATATGTTTCTTCTCGTCCAAGGATTTGGTGAAGATGTCTTCCCTTTGCAAATCAGCGGGAATGAATTTAATATAAATTTTCTTCTTGTCCACACATTCTCTAATGAAATGATGTCGAACATCTATATGCTTGGTCCTAGAATGATGTACTGGATTCTGTGCTATAGATATAGCACTAGTTCTGTCACAAAATAGAGTTGAATTATTTAAGTTGTAACCATAATCTAGGAGTTGATTTTGTATCCATAGCATCTGTAACCAGCAACTTCCAGCTGCTATAAATTCAGCTTCTGCAGTTGATATAGACACTGATGTCTGCTTTTTACAAAATAAGGAGACAATTATAGCACCAAGAAACTGGCATGTGCTTGAAGTGCTTTTCCTGTCCACTCTACATCCAGCAAATTCAGCATCTGAGTATCCAGTTAACACATATTCTGATTCAGTTGGATACCAGAGTCCTAGATCAAAGACATATTCTCATTCAGTTGGATACCTAGCACAAAGACATGTAGCAAACATTTTATCAGGCCTACTTGTTGTGAGATATAGAAGGGACCCAATAATGGCCCTATACAATTTCTGATCAACAGATTTTCCTTGTTCTTCAGAATTAACCACAACATTTGTAGCCATAGGTGTTTTCTTAGATGAGGAATTAGCCATCCCAAACATTTTAATGAGCTCTTTAGCATATTTAGATTGAGATAAGAAAATATCCTCGGGAGTCTGCTTCACTTGGAGGCCAAGGAAGTAGGAGAGCTCCCCATGCTACTCATCTCAATCTTGGAATGAAAAAGGTTAGAAGATCTTGTACATAGTTTGGAATCTGTAGAGCCAAATATTATGTCTTCCACATATATTTGTACCAAACGTATTTTATCATTATGTTGCTTGAAAAACAAAGTCATATCTACCATGCCTCTAGAGAACTTATGCTCTAAAAGAAAGCTAGCTAAGGTTTCATAGAAAGCTCTTGGAGCTTGCTTTAGACCATAGAGAGCTTTATGCAATCTAATAACATAAGAGGGATGCGATGAAGAGATAAAACCTGGATATTGTTCAACATAAAGCTCTTCTTTTAATTCTCCATTCAGAAATGCCCTTTTTTCATCCATCTGGTAGACTTTGAATTTCTTGAATGCAGAATTGGCCAGGAAATTCCTTATTGACTCTAGCCTTGTAATAGGTGCAAACGTTTGATCATAATCAATCCCTTCCTCTTCCCTATAACCTTGAGCAACAAGCCTAGTCTTGTTCCTTACACTCACACCTTTAGCATCAAGCTTGTTCCTGAAAACCCACTTGGTCCCAATTACTAGATAACTTTTAGGCTTTGGAACCAAGTCCCAAACTCTACATCTCTCAAACTGATTGAGCTCCTCTTGCATTACAATAATCTAGTGGGGATCTTTCTCTACGTTTGTTATGGATTGAGGCTCAACTTGAGAGAGAAAACAGGCATGCATCACATCATGGTTTAGTTGATGCCTTGTCTGTACACCTACTTACATGTCTCCATTCACTTGAGATCTAGGGTGTTCCCTTAGTGTGAAAAGATCATATGGTGGAGTTGGTTTAACAACAGAATTTGGAATGAATTCCTCTTGTGGAATTGCATCTGCTGTTAGAGGAAGTTCAATTGCTTCCACAGTTTCTTCTTCACTTTCTTCATCACATTGTGGAGGAGGATGTGATATAACCTTTGTTGTAAGGTTTAGTTCATCCGTTTTCTCACACAAGTGAGGTACCTGCAATAACTCATTGGTAGAAATTTCTTTCTCCTTGCAATACATATTAGCTTAATCAAAAGTTACAAGCACAGATTCCTCAATTTTTAAAGATGATTTATTGAAAACTCTATAAGCTTTGCTGACTTGGGAATATCCTAGAAAAATTCCCATTGTAGCCTTTGCTTCAAATTTTTTAATATATTTCTTTTCATTGTTATGAATATAGCATTTACAACCAAATACTTTAAAATAGGTAACTTTAGGTCTCTTCCCTTTCAGTAACTCATAAAGAGTCTTATTCTTAAGCTTGTATATAAGACTTCTGTTCAGCGCATAATTTTATGTGCTTATGGCCTCTGCCCAAAAGGATACGGGCAAATAAGCTTGTGCAAGTAATGTGCATGAAGATTCAATTAGTGTTCTATTCTTCCTTTTAGCAACCCCATTTTGTTGAGGTGTTCTAGGAGCTGGGAAGCAATGTTTGATACCTTCTTTCCTACAGAACTCTTGCATAAGAAGAGACTCAAACTCAGTACCATGATCACTTCTGATCAATGCAACTTGAGTAGAGTACTCAATCTGTATGTTCTTGAGAAAATCTGTAAGAACCTTGAAAGTATCTGACTTATATCTCAGAAAGAATACCCAAGTGAATCTAGAAAAGTCATCTACAATCACTAAAGTATAATATTTCCCTCCTATGCTTTGTACAATTATAGGCCAAAAAGGTCCATATGTAGTAAGTACAATATCCTAGGTGAGTCACTTTTGTTTAATGATTTAAAACTAGATTTAGTTTGCTTGCCTAACTGACAAGACATGCAGAGACTTTCCTTCTTATAGGGGTAAGAAGGCAATCCTTTAACACGGTTGTATTTAGAAAGCCTAGCTATGTTTCTCAAATTTACATGACCTAATCTTTTATGCCACTAATTATTTTGATTGTTAACAAGATTAAATAAACAGATTACAGAACTGGCTGATTTAAAGTTTACTAAGTATATGTTAGCTTGTCTAATTCCAGTTAAAATAGTTTGATTGTTTGCAGAAATAATACATTGAGATTCAGAAAAGCAAACCTTATAACCTGAATCACATAACTGACTTATGGATATGAGGTTATGCTCAAGACCATTAAAATATGCCACTTTTTTTAAAGTGACATCTCCACTTTTGAAGTCTCCATAGCCTTCAGTCTGTCCAAAACTTGAATCTCCAAAGATGACTCTTAGACCAAGTTTAGCCTTGAAGTTGATTAGGCTGTCCTTACATCCAGTCATTTGCTTAGAGAACCCACTATCCATATACCACTTATTTTGAGTGATAGGAAAGGTCTGTACCTGCAATGAAACAAATTAAAAATTCTTTACCCTGGTAACCTTGGGTCCTTGTTTCTTCTCAAATGAAAAACTAGAAATAAATAAACATTCAGGTTGGTTCTTATAACCTAAGGGCTAAAATCTCCTAGGAGGAATTATCCATTGAGTGAATGGGTTGATATTCTCCCTATGTTGGTTAGGTTTAATGTTACAGTTTCTATTAGAATTAAACTTTTTGTAATAATGATCTGGGATCGACAAATTTTTTTGAGTTCGTCGACCTGAGCTCGACGAATTGGAATGAGATCTACGATCTCTGCTCGAAGAAGGAAAGTATTCATTCTCAGGGAACCAATATCGTCGATATCTGGTCGACGAACCATACCGGTTTCGTCGATCGTAGATCGAAGAATTTTTATTATTATGGTTTGTGTTCAGAGTTTGTCATTCTGAGGTTGACGAACTGTTCACGTTTCGTCGATCTGAGTTCGACGAAAACCGCTGAACATTGTTATATCTATGGTTTTTCTTGTTCTTAGATTTTTGTTTTAATTCCATTTGTTTTTGTACTTCATTAACCTTGTTAACATGTTCAGTGTTCTTCTTGCCTTTATCAGAAATGAAATTTATAGGTTTTGATAGATTATTCTTTTGGAATAGAGGTGGTTCAGTAGATGAGGCACCTATTCCTAGTTTACAGTTATTTGTCCTAGCATTTAAGATACTGGTTATATCTAGTAATTTAATGCTCCTACCATTTCGAGATTCCTCTAGTTTCATGGCCTTACTTAGTTCAATTTTTCGACACACTATTTGTTCATAAGTTGAATCTAGTTCAAGTGACAATTTTTTATTTTCAGAAATATATTTATCTTGTTAAGTTAATTTCTCTCTAAGAAGTTTGATTTCCTTCTCAGAGCATATTAAGTCTAAGCAAAGATTTTTAAATTCAGATTTAAATTCTTCTCATTCAAAATCATAGGAAGCAATTACCTGATCCTCAACAGACATTGATTCTTCATTCTGTGAATCTTCAACATCTGATTTACTGCTACAAGCATCAATTGCCATTAGGCAAACTTCCTTTGCCTTTTTCTCTTCTTCATCATCACTGGAGCTTGAAGAGGATGACTCTTCTTCTGTATCACTCCAGGTCTAAGCAACAAAACCCTTTTTCTTCCTCTTGTGCTTGCTTGAGGAGGGTTTTCTGTGATGAGTTTTTCTTGACTCGTTTTATCTTCTCCTATCTTTCTTTTGAGCTTCTTGACACTTAGAGATGTAGTGTCCTGGCTTCCTTCAACCAAAAAATAGAACTTCTTTAGAAGGTGTTTTGTCATACCTTAGTTTGTCATCTTGTCTAGATGACTTCCTTCTAAAGTCCTTCTTTGCCATTTTGAGAAATATTTTGGCAAATAAACTCATCAGTTCATCATTGATTGGAGTTCCTTCAAAGTCCTCGGCAGCCTTGAAAGCGATGTTATGCTCCTTCCTTGTAGGTGTTAGAGTCTTTATTTCAGCCGCTGCTTCTCTGGTCTTCATCAGTTGCTCATATGACTTGAGCTTTCCAAGGAAAGACTAAGTTTATATCTCAGTAATGCTTCTAGCTTCCTTGATAGGCAAGATCCTTGAATCCCATGTGCTGGGGAAGCACATAAGGATCTTGTCATTCACTTCAGTTAGGGTAATTTCCTTTTTTAAGGTCCTTAGCTCACTGATGATTGAGCTTAGCCTATTATACATGTCACGGACTGACTTAACTTCTTCCTTCTTGAAGTTCTCATACTGTGAGATGAGATTGGATCTTCTGTCCTTTCTCTCATCAGCAGATCCATCCACCATCTAGTTTAGGGAATCCTAGATGGCTTTGGCAGAAGTGCACTCAACCACTTTCTAAAAAATATCATAAGACATAGTCTGAGCTAAAATTTTCATGGCTCTTGCATCTACAATCTTGGCTTTCTTCTGAGCATCAATCAACTCAGGTGGTGGAACAGCATGTGTGCTTGAAGTAGAGGTTGAATGAGTTGCTGCAGTAGGAGGTCCTGTCAAGATAGAGTTAAATATATCCTCATCAATAGAATTCATGTACAACTTAATTCTTGCCTTCAAGATGGCAAACTTATTCAGGTTGCATACTGGAGGTCTGGTCCTTACATAATCCTTATTTTGTGCCATTGTGATAGAGAATAGTTGGGAAGAGGAAATACTGATCTAACTGTATCTTGGATTAAGTGTTAACTTGTACAACCAAACAAACACACCTCTGATACCAATTGAAAAGAGGGTATTAGGTCAGATTACTCTAGAGGGGGGGGGGGGTGAATAGAGTAATAAAATGTTGGCTCTTTTTCTAGATTATATGAGAGTAAATATATTGATACCATTTATTAGTTAAGGAATTAAGAGAAACTAAGCTAAACAATTCAGCAATCACAAGCACAGCAAAAACAAATGAAAAGAACCAACCAGACGACACAAGAAGTTATAGTGGTTCCCCTAAACCTTGGTACATCTACTCTTCTACAACCGTTGGTAGGAATCCACTAGCAGGTTTTGATAAGGTGACTGCAACCACAAGATCTGGTTTAGATAGATTAGTAAACCCTTCAGGCTTTTGATCAGGCATGTCTTTTGGAGGGAGACTTGTCAACCAAACTAACTTTTGAATGGAGCTATAACCCTATACAGTAGGATGGAAAATGTTGATGGCAGTATTCTCTTTTGTAAAATACAACTGAGAAGACTGAGTGGATTCTTGTGATGTCAAAGCTCTTCTGAAAAGTAGAATGTTTCTGAAACAATAGAGCTTTGCTAATGGGTGAGTAGGTCTTCAGCTTGATTGCCAAGATCAAGGAAATCTAGTAACAGATATTGAAAGGAATGTCTCTGAGGATTTCTAGAACAAATGTTGAATAAGACTCTTGATCTTGATGTTTTGTTCTTCTTCAATTTACAGTGATGGCAGTGAATGAGAAAGCATTGAGAGTTTCGAGTGCTTGTTCAGAATTTCCTATCCAGTTGATTCTCGATTTCTCTTCCTGTTTCTGTAACTGTCTTTTTTTTTGTTCTGTTGTGTTGTATTTCTCGAAGAAGAGGGAATTACTTTTATTCCACTGCTAAAAAATTCTCTTTGAATTTTTGAATTCTTTCCATAAATGCTGGCTGCTAGAAGGAATAGAAAATGGCTGGAATAATAGCATTGATGAGTTTCCCAACTTTTCTTGATAGAATAAGAAATTATTTATTCTAAAGAATACCACATTTAATGCAGCCAAATAAAGGCTATATTCAGAAAAATATTTGCATTAAATGCTCAGAATAATACTACTAATAAGGAACAGAAGAGGGAAGGATGCATTCCGGAACTACACAGAAAACTTCGAACGGAAAACAGAATTCGTCGACCAGAGAACAAAGATCATCGACCAGGGAATTCAAGTTCGTTGACCTATACTCTGCGATCTGTTAACTGGGAATAACTTTCCAATTCTGCACTCTGAGTTCGTCGAGCTGAGAAACTGACAGAAGAAAACTAAGCGTCGACCTGAGCTCTGAGATCGTCGATCTATGCTCAGAGAATTAAATATGAGTTCGTCGATCGAAGATCAACGATCGTCGAGCTGAGTTCAAAGAATTTCGAACTAATCACTGTCTTCTGAAAGCTGCTAAACTTGATTCTATAAAGTCCACTTCTTGCTTGTCCAAGGAGGTAGCACTAAACAAGACTTTGTCTTAACTCTTGGACTACTACTCATGACCCTAGCTATATAATGTTGGGTCACACCCAGCCTAAGTTAGTGAACCTAGACCAAATCCAATGAGGGATCCAACATTAATTCTTTTTGTGGCGTATTTTTGACGTCAGGGTGTTACGTTGACATGTAATTGATAGGTACTATTGCTGGAGGATGGCTTTTGCTCATTTGGTATTTAAGGTTTTGACTTAGAATATTAGCTTGGCTAATTTCTATTGTGTTTTTGGAGTTTTCCCTTGTGATCCGGGTTTATTTTGGAACTCGTTGGAACCTTTTTTGGATGTTTTGGAGTTTTGGTTATCGGGGAGTTTTTACCCGAGTTTGGTATATCAGATTTTGATTTCGAATTCACCGCTGGATTCATGGAATCGATATTTAGTTTTACTGCGAATTTCGTAGAAATCCGAGTTGTTTGGAGTTATCGGTAATTGACCCGTTATTCTAATAATAATATAATATATTATTTATATATATATAGTCCTTCGATGTGACGGAAACCCTATTCATCATCTTCCTCCCAAGTCGTCGTGCTGTTTTACAAAAGAGAAGAACGACAGACATTTATCGGATTTCGGTCGCCGATTGCAGGAGCTTTAGTGCTTGAAATCATCAACGGAGTGTAGATTCGGACTGCTCTCGCCGAGATCTATGTGTATGCGATGCATTTTTCCCATTTCTTAAATATTTGGGTGCTAGGGAATTCATTTTGACCTTGTTTTCTCCCAAAAAGATTCAGGAATTTTTGCCTAGGTGTTCATTTAGCCAGATCCTTGAGGAGGAGCGCTTGAGTGGCCAGTTTTTGGGCGATTCAAGGAAAGTGGTGATTTCTTCCCCTTCCTATGACTTTCTTTATGTGTTTCCTATTACTATTCTTCCCTCCTCAGCATTTTGGCATCAGGTATGGTTCGTCAAAGTGATCGGTTGGGTAGTGTGGATTTCTGGCTAGGTTTGACTTCGTCGTTTCTGTAGGAGATAGACCGAGTATAATCCGTCGAATAAGGAATTAATTTGGTTATGTTAATACGATTAGTATAATACTGTTAATCTAAGTTGAATTTCGTCGATTATGAAAATCAATTTAGTTAAAATTTGTCGAATAGGGTAGGGTCAACCTAATTAAAATTTATCAAGTACTGGTTTTGGTCTAAGTCAATTCCATTGAATATTCTAGGTGCGGAGAGTAGTTAGATTCACCGAGTTGTATTCGTTGAGTATCTGTTAAAATTCTTCGGGTATTGCTTTGGTGTTGAGAGCATCGAGTGGTCTTTGAGTCTAAGTCAAAAGCGTCGTATTAACTCGACAAATTCATAGAGTATAGTTGGTTTGGCATCGAGAGAGTCGAGTGAAGCCTTTGAGTGAAGTAAAACATCGTTGAGTTAAAGTCCAGGCATCAAGTGAGACTGCTTTGGCATTGAGAGCGTTGAGTGAACCCCAGATTTGTCGAGTATACTCGACGAATTTATAGTGGACTTGGGTATTTTCACCGATTCGTCATATATCGTTAAGTCAGCCTATTTTTATGTTTTACTAAGCTAATTTGTCGATTTTCATCTATATTCGTCAAGTATACTCGACAATTCAGTGTGGACTTAGATTTTTCTTCCCTCGCCAAATTCAGTCCAACTCAGCGAGTTTAACCTGGCTTGTTGAGGTAATTCGTCGAGTATTATGGACGAATCTATGTAGACTTAGAAGCTGTTCGTCAAATGACTCTCCTATTCGTCGAGACCCTTATAGATTTTCTAGTTATTTTCCTTATTTTTAATTTTGTGCATCTTTTCTCCTGGTGGATTTTCGGGAGTGATTTTTTGACAGCTGGTGTGTGGAGGAGGAGACCACCATCGCAGGTGCTGGCTTTGCCCCGGTGATGTTTTATGGGTGAGTGGAGAAGGAGACCACCACCCCCTGGGCCCTTATGAAACTTTTGATGTCGGTGTGTGGAGGAGGAGACCACCACCGCAGGTATAAAATTTTTTGTCAGTGTTTTTCCCCGCTAAATGATGAACAGGCTAAACTCTTATATATATATACACTTACTTATATGTATTTATTTTTATATAAAGCATGGATCTTTATCGTACTTGGTGCAAATTTCTTACCCTTAAACTTTGTAAGTAAGCCTTTTATCTCTGTCTTATAGCTTATTAGTTGTGGTTTGTTAGCTTTTCTGATGTTAGGGTTGGTAACCCCCCTTTGTCCCTTTTGGACTATTTTTAATTTTGATCTTTGATCATCGCCTGTATTTTTTTTGGCAGAGGTATATTTTTCTTGGAAATGCCTCAGGTTTGGAGTAGTAGCCAGTTGAGAGTCTAGGGGTGGTTGTGGCTAGTGTTCTGTAGTTGCTGCAGTTGCTTTTTTTTCTCACCATCATGAGGTAGTTGTTGTTTTCTTTTGTATATACATGCTTTTATTGGCCTCGTGTCAGGATGTTGACACCCACTAGAGTTTTTTTTTGAATGTTAAGTACTTGCTAACTACTAAGTCAATTTATAATTGAATGGTTGGTTTTACCTGCTCTCTGGGAAGGTTTTATGCTTGGATTGCATGTTAGTTATTTTAAAATTATAAAGGTATCATTTAAATATCTCATGGATAGCATTTCTTTAAACCAAAGTTACTATATTTCAACAAATGTAAAAGATATTTCTATAATTATATTAAACCTAGAGGCATGCATATCATGAACTTTCCTGTTTGGATGTTAATGCTCATGTAGGATGTCAATCAATATAAACAAAGTATTTCCGTAGTGCATATTCATGTTTTTCTTATTGACTAGTTTATCCTCTAAAGCCGAGTGAAAGGGCTATCAAAACTTAACTTAAATTATAGTTTTCTTCATAATAAACTTGAGAATTTCTTATAAGGTGTTAGGTTTCAGTTTTTTCCTAAGAGCCTGAAGTTAGTCCCTGCACGGCGTGGCATCATGACACGTGTTTTCTCTTACTCTTATATATTATTTAAATGCGGAGAAAATTCGGGTTGTGATAACTCTCATTGTTACTCTTAAGCAATCCTAACTTCTAATGATACTTATAGGGGAGTGATAATCTTTCATCGGACTCCAAGACTAATATTTCCCCTTAGTGTCCATGTTCACTAAAACTTGACACCCCTTGGGGACTTACCCTGAGACATCAACCAGAATTCTATTGTTATTCATTTGTCACTAACATAATCTAGATTAACTCATATAATCATATTCCTTGGTTTACCCATAATCAAAACATTATCTTGAATGATGTTGAACCCTTAGGGCCTCTGATACACTAGGCATGGTGCAAATCTTATATTTTTAGATACATGCCTACCAACTCACACTAATAATGCACCATGATTATAATATCCTCCTGAATAATTTTCATAATTTTCTAAGATGATTAAGACCTATTTATTCCGTTATTTAGAAGTGTGACAAGATTCTAAATAAATTTTAAAATTATTGTACGAAAGTTCTCCAAAAAATATACAACTTCTAGGAGCTGATATGAATGATGTATCACACCTATGTTCCAAATTTCATTAATTTCCTAAGTGATCTTGCTTGTCTAACCAATACATCAATTTTCAACTATATTTAGACCAGAATGAAATTGAACTAGTATTATTCTATAAAAAGCAACCTTCACTATAAGTTGTCTAACTAATATAATATTCATACTAGAGGTTCTTCATAACTAAAACAAGAAATTTCCAAAAATTAATAACATTACAAATTTATTCGACATTCAATAAAAATTCATTAAATTCTTGACTTGCATCAATTATTAAAGGAAGTACCATATCCAGTACTAAAATTTCCCTAAAAAAATTATCAATTTTGACAAGTAAAATAAAATGATTTTAAAGGACCTAAAAAAACTAAATAAAATGATTTTAAAGGACCTAAATAAAATGATTTTAAAGGACCTAAAATAAAATAAAATGATTTTAAAATGATTTGTAGAAATGGTAAATATGTAACATTGCACAGTAAGTACTAAAATAACTATTTAAAAAATTCTGAGAAAATTACCATAGATTTTAAAGGACCTAAAAAAAGCCTAACACAACTTTTAGAACTTTGTAGATAATATTAATCATAAATATTTCATTAATACAAAAGTAAAACAAATTAAATTCATGGAATTTCTCCATGCATATGACTTCCAAAAATTCTAAAAAAATTTCCAGTTGTCTAAAACTTCATTTTTAACCATGTTACAGAATCTTGGACTTTTAATAAGTCATTAAGTCACATTTAGTTTACTAATACACTTTTGTTACAAAATGAATCATAATTAATTTCCTAGAATTTTTGATCCCAAAAATCCTAATTTTTCTAAGGATGACTCTTTTCCTCATGTTAAAGGATTACCAAAATTTTATCAACAAGAACCATGGCCTGGGTGCAAAATTCACAAAACAAACCTTTTTGGAATAAGGCACTCTTAATTACATACATGCCCTAATTCATTCTTGTTGAATCCACCAATATGCAGAGATCCAAAAGGACTAAAATTTTTATCAATAACCTATTATACTTAAAATAGTACGCCACCAAAAATTTGGGTTAGTTGGAGTTGATTTGACAACATATTTATTTTTATATGAAACATCACATTTATCCCAAAACAATAGCAAAATGTTATCTAAAATTTCCTATTTTTGGTCAAAGTGTTTGTTTAGGGTACATAATACAATGACAAAAAACTTAGGCCCATGCAATGTATTATCTGACAAGTATACCCATTTTAATGTATGTCCTTTCTTAAGGACACATCTCAATAAAAAAGTACTACAGAGGTCTGTAAGGCTCCAAATAGTCTAAATAAAATTTTTAATTAATGTACACACATAGGGCTACCTTTTTCATGTTGATAATTTTGCCTAAAAATGCCTCTACAAACCCTTAATTAAATATTCTAAGTACTATAAATAATGTGACAAAATGAATAAAAACTATATAATATATATTTATTAATCAGCACGGATCTTGAAGCTTGATCAAGGGCCCTAGAGTCGTCTTCCTCCTTTAGCCGATGACAACAATTTTTCTAACATATAGCTCATTTAAGCTCAAATTCCTGGCCACCTGAGCACCACCACTGTCGGCCACTATCACCACCACCACTATTGAGGTGGTGGTCATCGATTGGCGATTAAATGGCTGCCGAAAGCAGCTCCTCCAGCGATCATGAGCAAGAATTAAAGCTTGGCAAAATCCCACATTGCTCTCATGGAATCTGTCTTAATTGAGATCGATATCTCTCTTAGATGAACTGTACAGCTAACATAGAGTGAGGGGAGGAGAAACGGACCTAGAGACGAGCTTGTTGGCTGGTTTGGTGTCTATGTGCCATGGTTGTGCTTGCTGCCGAGAATCTTGCTCAAATTCTAAATCTCCAGCAAAGGATTCACACAAAAGCACTGACTTGACTCCTCTAGGCTCACTAATGGTGAAGAATCGATCAGATTGGGTGAGGTGGGCTGTATAGTGAAATGCCATTAAAGTGGTGTCTGACCATGAGCGTAGGATGCTCCTCCTTGCTGCCATGTGTTAACTACCCCTAGATTTCTATTGGGAATGAGCTGGGAAGCTCAATGATGAGGTTGGGCAGAGAGGTGGAGGGCCAACTAGCAAGCTCTCCTAAAACTCCTCTCTCTCTTCAATTTAGAGTAAATTTCCATCCTAGAATCCATGCATGTCCCCCCATTCAAATTCCAGAGGGTATGGGTTGTAATTATCCTAATGGGCTAATGGTGAGCTTGGATTGAGGCATTAGCTCATTGGGAATTTACTTGGGATCTCGTTTTCTCATTTAAGACATATTTTGACCAAGGTTGACTTGTGTAACACCCCTATCCGTCACATAGCATATAGTAGTAGGTCCGGTCGGGGCCCGAAGCCATATACTACGGACAGACCGGTTGGTTACGCGTTGAAACCATTCAACCAATCATGTCATCCTACACAACACCTAGCGGAAGCAAATTATTAAGTTGCACAAATTCAAGAACCCTGCCAAGCAGGAATGTCCACTATAGAAGTAACAATAGGAATGAAAATACAAAAGTACCGGCCTTAAGGCCTTACAAGGTTTGCTTAACAAAACATGTCTTACATACTTCGGCTCGCAGGCCGGCCATACATGAAATAAACAGAATGCATAAAAAGGGCTAGGCCTTCGAGGGCCAGCACCGCAACATGGGCTTTAGCCTGCTATTTTCCGCTCAGCTCCGCAGCACCTGCAAGCACAAACCACCGCCCGGTGGCAAACAAAAGCAATGGTCAGCTATGCTGACCAAATTATAACGATCCCGCCCCCAAAACCGGGGCGGCGATGCTCTTTCCCTACACTTTATTAGTATAGGCAAAATATATTAATGTGAACACACATCAACACAGGCGTAGGCTCGCACAGCCACACACCCCGTGCACTCAGAGCACATTCTCGGCGAACTGGCCAACGTCACGTCAATTCAAGCCATAGACGTTCCCAATCCACCATCGCCTCTTGGACGGTCATCCATATGAGCATTTTGCCTTCCTGGCCTTGGTCACGGCAATTTAAGCCATAGACCGCCGAAGACCCTCATCCATGCCAACGATCCTACCGAACGACATAGACCGGGTACGGTTCCGCCTGACCTGTGCTCATATCGCAACGACAATTTAAGCCATATGCGCAGGTCAAGACTCACCGAGTGCCGTTTCCGCCACAACAATCACATAACCCGGTTATGTTCACGTTGGCTCCCCGGCCACCGTGTTGGCAAAACCCGCTTTTGCCCAGTTTTCTGGGTGCACCTTGGAGTTAATCTCCAAGGCTCCCTGATGCAATCTACCACGTAGAAAACCCGAAAACACCCAAACACCCGGAGTCTTCCCCGGTTCATATGCAATGCAACATCACCGATCCGAACCAACATGTCCGAATAGGCTTCACACACAATGCCTATGTCCGTTTACGCATACGGACTCTACACAAGGGGGACTTCACATATCTACCCCAAAGAACGCTCCAACTCTTCGCTCACTCGCGAGAGCGGGCTTCCTATGCAATGGAAAAGAGGGCTTCACATGCCCAAGGATGAGAAATCGTTACCCTTGCATTCTTCCTCGGCACCATCGAAAACTATACGGTTGGAAAGCACCGCAACGGCGTTGCCTCCGCAGATCTGGACTCAGATCGCGATTCGGAGCTCCGAAGCTCTTCCGGCGGCCGGATCTTGGACTCCTCATTCCTCCTTGCTCTCCCTTCTCTCTAACTTTTAGAGAGAGATGGGCCAATGAAAAATGGGTTTCTAAACCCTATTTCCCTGCCATAACCACCCAGGAGCAGCCCCCTACCGTCGGATCCAAAGCCAAGGAAACGAACGGCCCAAATTAAATCCAAAATCATAAAATCTGGGCCGAACACGGGTTGGCACACGGCCGTGTGCCTGTCCGTGTAGCTCATTCGCCGTCTCGACCCAAATTGAAAACCAGCACACGGTATGTGACACGGCCTCCAACACGCCCGTGTCGCCTGCGACACGCCCGTGTCGGGACCCGTTTCACGCCCCCCGTGTGCAATATATCAACACTTTGCAGTCAGAGGGGTACACGGCTTGGTGACACGGCATCGGACACGCCCGTGTCAAACTAGACACGCCCGTGTTCGTGCCCGTGTCACTACCCGTGTACCCACCCGCACAGCACAGGTGTGACATGGCCTGGGACATGCCCGTGTCCTAGGCCGTGTTCCACCACACGACCATCGTCGACCTGAACTGGTCGACGACACGGCCAGAGCTCGACACGCCCGACATGGCCTCCGACACACCCGTGTCGGGGCCCGTGTCACCTGCACCAAAAACCTGTCTTGGCCAAAATCGATCCCCGTTGCTCCTACAACATTTTGGGGTGTTACAATTCTACCCCCCTTAAAGAATTTCATCCATGAAATTAATAAAGGACAAACAGGACTTAACGAAAAACAGTACCTGAGCGGAATAATTCCGGGTACTCCTCGAGCATAGTCTGCTCCCGTTCCCAAGAGAGCTCCTCACGCCCGCAATTATCCCACCGGACCTTAACCATCCGGATCTCCTTGTTACGGAGTCTCTTGACCTCAACATCTTCGATACGAATGGGCTTGACCCTAGTCGTCAACCCTTCGTCCACCGGCACTTGGTCAACTGCGATTACCTGCGAAGGTTCTTGCACCGCCTTCCGCAACACAGAAATGTGGAACACATCATGTAACCCACTCAACTCCACCGATAGCTTCAAACGGTATGCAGCTTCGCCGACTCGCTCCAGAACCTCAAAAGGTCCAAGGTATCTTGGGCTCAGCTTCTTCAAGCGTCTCACCCGCGAAACCCCCTTGAACGGCTTCACATTCAGGTATACCCAATCGCCTACCGTGAACTCCACGTTCCGGTGCTTGGCATTATAATACTTCGCCTGCCGGTCCTGAGCGATCAACAAGCGCTCCCGAATGATCCGCACTAACGAGGCAGCACTCTCCACCTCCTGCTTCTTGTACAACCTTGCCTCACCCGTTTCAAGCCACGATAACGGCGTGCGACACTTCCTATCATACAGGGCCTCGAAGGGCGCCATTTGTATACTCGCTTGGTAGCTGTTGTTGTACTCGAACTCCACCAAATAAAGGTGATCTTCCCAATGCTTACCGAAATCCAGAACACACATACGTAGCATGTCCTCCATCGTTCTATTGAACCTCTCGGTCTGCCCATCCGTCTGCGGATGGAAAGCTGTGCTGAACTTTAACTTTGTTCCCAGCATCTGCTGCACCAACCTCCAATCATTTGACGTGAACCACCCATCGCGATCACTCACAATGCTACGGGGCACACCATGCAGCCTAACAATATTGTCAACATACAACTTTGCCAACTTCTCCACTGGATCATCCTTCCTATGCGGAATGAAGTGCGACACCTTGGTTAGCCGATCTACGATCACCCAGATGGCGTCGTCCCCCTTCTGCGACCTTGGCAACCCGTGCACAAAGTCCATAGATATATCGTCGAATTTCCACTCCGGTATAGGCAAGGACTTCAGAAATCCTCCCGGCTTTTGGCACTCCGCCTTCACCAAGGCGCGCGTTTGGCACTTAGCCACGTACAACGCCACATCTTTCTTGAGCCCCGGCCACCAAAACAGCTTTTTGAGATCACGATACATCTTCGTGCTCCCTGGGTGGATTGAGTACTTGGTATGATGAGCCTCGTAAATCAACTCCGCCCGGAGGTTACCCCCACTCGGGACGCACAACCGATGACCCTTCCTTAACAAACCATCTTCCACCGAGAACTGGGAATTTGACCCATCCAGAGCGGCCTCCATAAGCTCCTTCATGGAGTCATCTAACTCCAATGCCTGCCGAACCCGGTCAGCCAGGTCATACTGCACTTCTGTCCAGTTTAACATTGCTTTGGCGCTCGTCTTCTTATCAACGCAACAGATCTCAAGCTCCTCCAACTCCTGTACTAACCGCTCATCATGCACCGACAACCAGTTGGCTCGGGCGGGAGCCCTGCGGCTCAGCGCATCCGCAACTGCGTTGCCCTTCCCGGGTACATAATGTATTTTGAAGGTGTAGTCCCCTAGGAACTCCAACCACCTCCTCTGCCTCATATTAAGGTCCTTTTGATCCAACAAGTATTTTAGGCTCTTGTGATCGATGTATATATCGACCCTTACGCCGTATAGGTAGTGCCTCCACAACTTGAGTGCAAATATTACGACCGCCAACTCCAAGTCGTGCACCGGATAATTTCTTTCATGCACCTTCAGCTGACATGATCCATACGCTATCACGCTCCCATGCTGCAACAACACGCAGCCCAAGCCACTACCCGAAGCATCGCTATACACCTCAAAGCCCTCGGTCCCACTCGGCGAACTAAGCACTGGCGCCGTGGTCAACCGCCTCTTCAGCTCCTCAAAAGCTTGCACGCACACTTGCGTCCACAAGAATTTCTGGTCCTTCCTTGTCAACTTCGTGAGAGGTAATGCTAACCGCGAGAAGTTCTCTACGAAGCGCCTGTAATATCCGGCAAGCCCAAGAAAACTCCAGACTTCCGCGACAGAAGATAACGCAGGCCACTCCCGTATCGCAACAATCTTCGCCGGATCCACCGCTATACCTTCCCCACTCACTATATGACCAAGGAACCCTACCGAGGGTAGCCAGAACTCGCACTTGGAGAACTTTGCGTAAAACTCATTCCTCCTCAAAGTCTCCAACACCAAATGCAAGTGCTTGAAGTGGTCTTCTTCACACTGCGAGTACACCAAAATATCGTCGATAAAGACGATCACGAAGCGATCCAGGAAATCTCTGAACGTCCTGTTCATCAGATCCATAAACACCGATGGCGCATTCGTCAGTCCAAACGGCATGACCGTGAACTCGAAATGCCCATAGCTCGTACTGAACGCCGTCTTCGGGATATCACACTCCCTGATCCTCAGCTGATAGTACCCGACTTCAAGTCCAACTTAGAGTATATCGACGATCCGACTAACTGATCAAAGAGATCATCAATCCTCGGGATCGGGTACTTATTCTTTTCCGTTAGCTTGTTCAACTCTCTGTAGTCGATACACAGCCGCATACTACCATCCTTCTTCTTAACGAAGAGGACCGGTGCGCTCCAAGGCGACGAGCTTGGACGCACATACCCTTGCTCCATCAGCTCCTCTAGCTGAACTTTCAACTCTGCCATCTCCTTAGGCGCCAACCTATACGGAGCACGTGACACCGGTTTGGCCCCCGGTACGAGCTCGATGGTGAAATCAATCTCCCGCTGCGGTGGGGCTCCGGGAAGACTATCCGGGAACACATCGGGGTATTCGCAAACCACGGGGATGCTATCCAACGGAGACTTTGGCTCCACAGCCCCCACTATTGCGAAGAACAGCTCTGCACCAGCACGAACCGCCTTCACCACCTGAAGAGCGGACATCAGTGTCTTGCTCGACCCCTTTAGCCCCTCGAATGTAGTCTCCCACCCTACACCCAGCTTGACCTCCTTCCGGTCACAGTCAATCCAAGCTTTCTGCTCTGACAGCCAATCCATCCCAAAGATCACGTCGAACTCTACTAGCGGCAGCAATGACGCTAGCAAGTCGAACTCTTGGCTCCCAATGCGAACCTTTACGGCGCACACCCTGTCCGCACGCATCGAGCACCCATTCGGTAGCAGCACATCCAACTTGTCCTTCGCCATCGAAGAAGGGACTCCGATGCGCGATATAAAGCTTTCAGACAAGAAGGAGTGTGAAGCTCCCGTATCGAACAGTGCCCGTGCCGGACTATCACTAATCACAACAAAGCCTATACAAACAATATTAGGCTAACAAGCAATAGATAACGGTATTAAAGCTAACTTGCTATAAATTAACTCATACCTGTCACCACATCCGCTTGCTTGATGGCCTCCTACTGGCCCAAGTTGTAGACTCTAGGCTGAGTCGGAGCATAGTGGGACGCGGTCGACTCCACCGCTTGCCCTTCTCCTCGTAGGTAGCACCTGGTTTCCTTTCGGACTTTGAGCGTCCACTCCAGCAATCACAGGCAAAGTGCCCCGTCTTTCCACACGTGAAACAAGCGCCCGGGGTTCGATTGGTAGTTGCCCCCGAGGCACCTGAAGCAGCTGGACCCGACGTCTTAGCTTTCTTATAAAATCTACGGTAGCCCGACTTCGACATAGTCGTTGCCTTGAACTCCGCTTTCTTGCTACCGAATTCCTTCTTCGCTTGGACATTCTTCATGTCCTTCTCCAAGGAACGGGCCGAATTTACCAGGGTCATGAAACCCTATGCCTTGGGCCCTGACAGTAGCAATCTTAGATCATCTCTTAGCCCTTCATAGAAGCGGCTCGTCTTGCACTCCTCGTCTGCGAAGGTAGCGTCGGCATATCTCCCCAACCGAGTAAACTCATGGAGGTACTCATCAACGGTGCAATCCCCTTGCACCAACTTCTGAAATTCGCTTTCTAGCGCAATTCTCGGCGCCGAGGGGAGGTATCGAGCCATGAATAGTCTCGCAAACTCCTCCATCGAAACTTCGGCCAACGGCCTTCCCCGCAACTGATGTAGCTCTAGGCCTTCCCACCATAACCTTGCGTCCCCATCCCAAAGGAACGTCACTATAGTGGTCTTCTGCCACTCTTCCGTTTCCATCGCAGTCATCACCCTATTGACCCTTGAGAGCCAATCCTCTGCTTGGGTCGGGGTTTCTGCCCCCGTGAATACCGGTGGGTGGAAGCCCATCACGTGCTTCAGTTGTCTTTCCGTTGCTCTCCGAGGCAACTCTGGCTCCAACACTACTTGCTCAACCCTCCTTTGCTCTGCCGTCTGAAGCGGTACTTGCTCCATAGCAGGAGCAGGCTGCTGCACCTGCCTTACATGCTGCGCATTGATCATTGTCATGACCACTTCTGCCACAAACCTAATGGTCTCGGCAGACGGAGATGTTGCAGGCGCATCGCTTGGCGCACTGCTCGCCTCAGAACCTGGCCGTTCAGACGGCCCAGCACCACTTCTGGTCACCTATAATCGTGCAAAACACCGATAAGCGACCAAAAAATTACTGCAAACAGCAATTATAGGAACACGCAGGTTCCTCAAACATGTATATTTTCATTCCTAAGTGGACATTCATGGGTTCTTTTCATGTTATAACGATGACGCACACATGTGCTCACCACCCCTTAAAGTGAATTCGTCCACGAATTCATTTAAGCTTGACCGAAACCAGTAGTCTGATACCAATTTGTAACACCCCTATCCGTCACATAGCATATAGCAGTCGGTCCGGACGGGGCCCGACGCCATATACTACGGACAGACCGGTTGGTTACGCATTGAAACCATTCAACCAATCATGTCGTCCTACACAACACCTAGCGGAAGCAAATTATTAAGTTGCACAAATTCAAGAACCCTGCCAAGCAGGAATGTCCACTACAAAAGTAACAATAGGAATGAAAATACAAAAGTACCGGCCTTAAGGCCTTACAAGGTTTGCTTAACAAAACATGTCTTACATACTTCGGCTCGCAGGCCGGCCATACATGAATAAACGGAAAGCATAAAAAGGGCTAGGCCTTCGAGGGCCAGCACCGCAACATGGGCTTTAGCCCGCTATTTTTTGCTCGGCTCCGCAGCACCTGCAAGCACAAACCACCGCCCGGTGGCAAACAAAAGCAACGGACAGCTATGCTGACCAAATTATAACGATCCCGCCCCCAAAATCGGGGCAGCGATGCTCTTTCCATGCACTTTATTAGTATAGGCAAAATATATTAATGTGAACACACATCAACATAGGCGTAGGCTCGCACGGCCACACACCCCGTGCACTCAGGGCACATTCTCGGCGAACCGGCCAACGTCACGTCAATTCAAGCCATAGACATTCCCAATCCACCACCGCCTCTTGGACGGTCATCCATATGAGCATTTTGCCTTCCTGGCCTTGGTCACGGCAATTTAAGCCATAGACCGCCGAAGACCCTCATCCATGCCAACGGTCCTACCAAATGACATAGACCGGGTACGATTCCGCCTAACCCGTGCTCATATCGCAACGGCAATTTAAGCCATATGCGCAGGTCAAGACTCACCGAGTCCCGTTTCCGCCACAACAATCACATAACCCGGTTATGTTCACGTTGGCTCCCCGGCCACCGTGTTGGCAAAACCCGCTTTTGCCCAGTTTTCCGGGTGCACCTTGGAGTTAATCTCTAAGGCTCCCTGATGCAATCTACCACGTAGAAAACCCGAAAACACCCAAACACCCGGAGTCTTCCCTGGTTCATATGCAATGCAACATCACCGATCCGGACCAACATGTCCGAATAGGCTTCACACACAATGCCTATGTCCGTTTACGCATACGGACTCTACACAAGGGGGACTTCACATATCTACTGCAAGGAATGCTCCAACTCTTCGCTCACTCGCGAGAGCAGGCTTCCTATGCAAAGGAAAAGAGGGCTTCACATGCCCAAGGATGAGAAATCGTTACCCTTGCGTTCTTCCGCGGCGCCATAGTAAACTATACGGTTGGAAAGCACCGCAACGGCGTCGCCTCCGCGGATCTGGACTCGGATCGCGATTCCGAGCTCCGAAGCTCTTCCGGCGGCCGGATCTTGGACTCCTCCTTCCTTCTTGCTCTCCCTTCTCTCTAACTTTTAGAGAGAGATGGGCCAATGAAAAATGGGTTTCTAAACCCTATTTCCCGACCATAACCACCCAGGAGCAGCCCCCCACCGTCAGATCCAAAGCCAAGGAAACGAATGGCCCGGATTAAATCCAAAATCAAAAAATCTGGGCCGAACACGGGTTGGAACACGGTCGTGTGCCTGGCCGTGTAGCTCATTCGCCGTCTCGACCCAAATTAAAAACCAGTACACGACATGTGACACGGCCTCCGACACGCCCGTGTCGCCTGCGACACGCCCATGTCGGGACCCGTGTCACGCCCCCCGTGTGCAATATATCAACACTTTGCAGTCAGAGGGGTACACGGCTTGGTGACACGGCATCGGACACGCCCGTGTCAAACTAGACACGCCCGTGTTCGTGCCCGTGTCACTACCCGTGTACCCACCCGCACAGCACAGGTGTGACACGGCCTGGGAAACGCCCGTGTCCTAGGCCGTGTTCCACCACACGACCATCGTCGACCTGAACTGGTCGACGACACGGCCCGAGCTCGACACGCCCGACACGGCCTCCGACACGCCCGTGTCGGGGCCCGTGTCACCTGCACCAAAAACCTGTCTTGGCCAAAATCGATCCCCGTCGCTCCTACAACATTTTGGGGTGTTACAACTTGATGGGTTGACTTGGTCAATTGAGGGGTTGACTGGTCCAATGTGTTTGTCTTTAGTCCCTTGACACCACCTAATGTTGATTGGGTCATGGTGATGCCCTAATTGGTCCAATTTAGCCAATATATGTCACTTTCACCAATTTAGGGGTAAGTTTAACTTTGATCAATTTGGTCAAATTGGTGATCCCATGATGAGGCTTTCTGGTCAATTATGTCCCTTATGATGTCCTAAGATCATGGGTGAGGTCAATTTCAAATTTTTGCAGCCAATTAGACCTAATTGTGATGGATTAGCCTATGTTGATCTAAAGGATACTTTGATCAATTTGCAAAATTTGGTGACCCTATGATGGGGCTTTTGGGTCACTTGGGTTTCTCTTAGGCTTATGGATCCATTAGTGAAGTTAATTTGAGTTGATGAACCAAATTTTGAGTGAATTGGCTTAGGTTGACTTGTCCAGCTTTGGGGTGCATATAACAATTTCTTAGGTTCAAGTTAACCTAGGCTCATCTCATGAGCTCTACCCACAACTCATTTCCTAACCCTAACCCAATGGGTTCTAGAAGTGAGGGGGATGTTACAAATCCAAAAAAATAAAAAAACAATTTTGTCACCGAATTTTAAGTTCGGTCCTACGTGGTTTAACACATAAAGAATTGGATCAAAATATCTTGGAGGTTTAGGTTGTACCTGAGGTGAAGAGCTTCGGATGGTTCTTCCGCATGAGGTCCATGGGCTCCCAAGTGTGTTCCTCCATCCCATGATTTGACCACAACACTTTGACCAAAGGTACACTCTTCTTTGCAATAATCAGATCGTTGTATCGTCGATCCGGTTCAGCTCCAAACAAACAAACCGATAAGATACTACCAGGCCTGATATAGATGTGATGTTTTGCTATGCTCAAAGTAAGGCCTTACATATTGTGGAGATGTGGAAGATGTTGTGCAGGTTCTCTATCTTTGGCGGAAGATCTAGCCAGTATGTTAGTGGACCGAACCGCTCCATGATCGTGTAAGGTCCTATAAACAAAGGGTTGAGCTTCTTATGGCTCCACACCCGCAAAACATTGTGCACCAAACGTATATTCATGAAAACCCTGTCCCCCATCTTGAAATCCACCTTACAATTCCTCGCATCGTAGTACTTTGCCTACCGACTCTAAGCCTCTATCATCCTGTCTATGATTAGCCAAATATGGGCGTCTGTATACTCGATATAGTCCAATCTAAGTGCCCTTTCATCCACATCCTGAACCAAGATAGCGGCGTCCGGCACTTACTCCCATATAAAGCCTCGTAGGGAGCAATCTAGATGCTGGCTTGGTGGTTGTTATTATAAGAAAACTCAATCAATGATAACAGCCGCCCCTAATGCTTCCCTATATCAAAAATGCACAAGCGCATTAAGTCCTCCATGGTCTTAATTGTCCGCTCTGTCTGTCCATCTGTCTATGGTTGGAAGATGGTGTTGAAAGCACGCCGAGATACCAAGTACTCCTGCACCTCCCTCCACTCCCTAGAAGTGAGCCGACCATCTCTATCAGAAATGATAGTGCTGGGCACGTCATGGTACTGTATAAACTACTCTATGAATAGCCTCACCAATACTGCAACATGAGTATCCTTCCAGATCGGAATGAACCGGGATACCTTGGTCAATCTATCCTCTATGACCCAGATTGAAACGAGCCCGGAGTGGGAACGAGGCAGTGCATGTACAAAATCCATCTACATGTCCTCGAACTTCCACTTTGGCACTGACAGTTGCTGCTGTAATCCTCCAGGGATCTTACACTAGGCCTTCACCCTCTGGAATGCCTTACAGTGTGTAACAAAGTTGATGAAAACCCTCTTTATCCTTGGCCAGTACATATCCCTTCACAGGTCTGCCATCATCTTGGTGTTCCTGGGGTGCAACGAGTACCATCTATAGTGTGCCTTACTGTGTATGTCATACCAGATCCCACCTCATGCGGGTATGTAGACACGACCCTAGAAATGAAAGAGGTCATCATGCAGTGAATAGTCCTCTAACATGCCCACCACCAGGGCTTTTAATATAGGCTCTAATGCTACATCATGCCTATATTGCGTCATGATACTATCTCAAATGTCGTATACAATGATCAAAGGGGCCAACTAATCTGCATATATCTCTGGATCAACTCCGAAAACACATGTAATATGCATGTCCTCCAGCATCTTGACCAACTCTATGGCCATCAGTCAGGGCTCTGATCCTTAAGTGTTAGACCTCATGTTCAATGCATTTGCTACCGTATTCGCCTTTCCCGGATAGTAGTGTATCATAAAATCAATGTCACATAAGAACATTATTGGGTCCATTGATCACAATGTCATAGATTTGAATAAGGACCACAAGTCAATGGTATACACATGAATGTATTTAATATATATTCAAAGTTCATTTTATGTAGGTTTTATTCTGTTGTACTAATTTGACATGTTGTCAGAGTCACAATGATAGTTGAACTTAAGACAGGATGCTGGCACAATAGAAAATTGGCTAAGTCCAAAAGCGTTGAGTAAAGACAGTTCACTCAATGCTAAGAGGCTAAAAGCGTTGATAGAACCTCAAGCAGTCAAAGAATCAGTGTTGCTGACAAGAAATATGTCCAAGGACAGAAGCATTTAGTGAAGACATTTCACTCAACTCCTAATCAACAGGATTCAGATCAAGTACAAAATCATTTAGTGAAGACATATCACCTAATGCCTTATTAAGTAGACTGTCAAAGTCCAGAAGTGTTTAGTGTTGAAGCTGCACTCAATGCCTTCATGCAGAGAAATTTCAACAATGTCCAAAAGCATTATGTGATGAAAGATTACTCAACTCCATAACAGTTAGATGATAAATGTCAAAAGGATTGAGTGTTGAAGGTTCACTCGACGCATTAAGATGCAAAATTCTGCTTTGTGTTTCTGTGTTGAGTGAAAAGGCTTCACTCAACGCATATGTAGATTGTCTGGAAATGATCAAGTCCACAAGCTTTGAGTCATGCTGACATCATCAAGAATTCAAATATCACAGGATTTGCTCGCTAGAAGACAAAAGGCATCGCATGCCTTCAGGACAACAATTAATGCAAAAAAATGTTGCGGTTGCCAATTTCGGCTAGTCCATACAGCACAAACAGCCATTGGACGGAGATCGTTAAAAAGAGAGTTCCAAGAAAATTAAAAGAAGCTTTTCTTTTGTCATCATCTTTGTAACGCCCCTAATTTTTCGATGTTTAATTTAATTCTTTTATCGGCATAATTTTGATGTCGGGGCGTTACGTTAACACTTAGTTGGTGGGTACCATTATCGGAGCATGACTTTTGCTTATTGGTATCCGAGGTTTTGGTTTGGGAGTATTACTTGGCAAATTTCTCCTATGTTTTGATATTCCCTTGCGAGCCGTTGTTTGTTTTGGAACACTGCGGAGCTTATTTTGGGAATGTTGTGTTTTAAATTTGGGGAGTGTTTACCCAAGTTTTGTTTGTCTAATTTCAATTTCGACTTCGCCGTTGGATTCGTAGCGTCGGTATTTATCTAATGTGTGATTTTCGTAGAAATTCGAGTTGGGGTAAATTTTGGGTCTTTTGGACGATTAATTATTAATTAATTATTATCATAATACATATATTAATATGTATAAATTGCCTTGTG
Organism: Platanthera zijinensis; assembly: GCA_039513925.1. Lineage (NCBI taxonomy): Eukaryota > Viridiplantae > Streptophyta > Magnoliopsida > Asparagales > Orchidaceae > Platanthera > Platanthera zijinensis. The sequence goes on from CM077085.1 coordinate 134,413,493, forward strand.
ATTAGATGTAACCCTATTCATCATCTTCTTCACAAAACCGTTGGCCTATTTTGCGAAAGAGCGAGAACGGTGGGCATTTCTAAGCTTTCAGCCACCGATTGCATGAGCTTTTGATGGAGACGATTACCCTCAACATATTGAAGACAGTGACGGTGTGCTTACAAATGACAATGTGGAGCGTCGCCCTAATATCCATCCTGGGAGCAAACCAATTTATTAATATTTATTAATAAATAATTATTAATTATTAATTCTTTTTCTATGTTTTATTTGCAATGTTTTTTTTTCATTTCCATGTAATGTTTATGTCATGTTATTCAAACTTTAGGTGTGTTGTTTTATTATGGGCTGCATGTCGCCATGTGAGTGTTGTAAGCCTATATATAGGCATGTAAGGTTTCATATTTAATTAGAGAATCTATGAAAATTTAAACCCTAACTTTGAGAAGTTTTCCTTCTCCCCCCTCTTGGCAAATTTTGGCCACCCTAAGTTCTCTGCTTCCTCTTGTCCGCCGGCCACCCCCTTCCTCCCCCTCTTTCTCTCCTTCTCTCCTTCTAGCCACCCGAGCTCTCTCCTCCTTACAACATCAAGTTTCACCACCACCACCCTCCTCTTCATAAAGTCGACCACCAACATCCTTGCAAAAACCTACCACCTTCAACACCTACTAAAGCCAACCACAACTCCTCCATCAAACCAAAGCCACCCCTTTCATCACAAACCCGAGCCACTCTTTCTTCCACAAACCTGACCCTTTTCACCCTCACAAAGCTGGCCATCCTATTCCTCTACAAAACCGACCACAACTACAACTCCAAAAGCCGACCACCTTCAACCCTACAAAAACCCGATCACCCTCTTCCTTGAAGAGATTGGCCAAGGCAAAGGTTTTCTTTTGTGGACTCCAACTCCTGCCTAAAGCGACAAAGGCGGTCAAGTTTCCTCTCCATCTACCGTGACTCCGGCGGAGCCGTGGAAGAGCAATCAAAGTAGAGAGAAAACCGGAATCATAGATTCTGGATGGGTAACGAGTCCTTCCTACCTTTTATGTGTTTTCTTTCCTAGATTAATTTTTGTAGTGGATTACTTTTGTGTTATCTTGGATAGCATTGGAATCATCGTGGTTATCTTTGATTGTTTTGTAGTTTTCTTATTTATTTCATTTCCTTTCAAAAAGGTTTGGCGAACCTTCGCTTACTTTTGTTGGGAGAGATCTATCTTTTCCGAATCGTATTTTATTTGGTAGATCTTTTTTGGTACAACACCGCTCATTCAGACCGGGTAGGTCCCTTTAGCCATAAAAGAACATTGGCCGACCGTCTCTATTCGATCCTAATCGGTTTGGCTACCCGTACGCTTGCATATAATTGATAGAATTAATTAACATGGTGTCGCGTAGAGCGATTGTGCGAATATAGGATTTGGATTGTGGAGTGGTATTCGTGCTAGTCCGTAGATCTATTGGATGTCAAATGTGTGAGCCTGCATCATTTTGGTATCTGAGGGAGGTTAACGTCAATTTCCTAATTGTCCCCCTCGCCCTTTTGCTTTGAGCACCGACACGCACTTTGCACGTTTCATTGCACAACATATAAATAAATTTTAAATTTTTTGCCTGCAAATAGCGGCCTAAAATTTTCAGATTTTCTAGAAATTCAAAAAATTAAATTATGGAAATTCTCCTTCATTTTCTTAGTAAGAAAACAAAAAATTTTTCATTAAGTCATGATTTTTATTAAATCGTTTTAAAAATTTAATTTTGGTGTGCAAATAGTGGCCTATATTTTTATTTTTTCAGCAAATAAATAAAAATAAACTTATTTAAAAATCTTCATATTATTTCCAGCAAAAAAATTTAAAAATGTACATTTGTTATTTTAATTAATTAGCGGGAACAATTACATCTTTGAAAATTAAATTGGGTCAGGTTATTTAGTCATTGCATGTGCACTAGTTCCGAGTGAGTTTTTCTCTCTAGTTCTCACTAAAATGGCATATGACGTATATGTTGTCCGATTAGACTATTCCTATGCTAAGAATATGGCTAAACACACCCCAAGGACACACCACATTTATCCTACTTATGACGGTTTAGGATGTCCCAAATTTTTTAGAGATTGGCTTAAGGGATTATAGCATTATTTTAATTACCACTTATGGTATGACAACAAAAAGGTTAACATTGCCCGAGAGAGATTAGTAGGTCAAGGCCAATTGTTTTGGTTAAATGAAGAGCGTTGTGTTGGTAGCTATCATTACGCTTGGCTGCACATGCGTAGCCTACTCTCGGATCAATTTGATCCCGCCTACCTTCGCCCTACTAACACCAAGCCTATGAGTGAGTATAGTTTTGTCACTAGATCCATACATGCCGTTAGGAATGATTATAAACCAAATGCCCAGACCAAGCGACAGATAATTGATGATTTTACTAACCTTAAACAAGGGAACAAGTCGGTCTCAGATTATATCCGTCTTTTTAAGGATATGATTTTTAGAATTTTTGTGAAGGAGTTGCCCGAGATCACCCTCTCTAGGATTCGTAAGGGGTTAAACCCCTACATTCAGGGTATTTTATTACGTTATTTTCACACCGATCTAGAAAACACTTTTATTACGATAGTTGAAATTGAGAAGCCCTACATTCCTAGGAATAAAGCTCACTCATGTCAGACCGAAAAGGATGTATTAGGACCACAACCCCCCGTTAGGGAAACCTTTCCTAATATGTTTTTTGTTGTGGACTCGATAGATGTTACCACCAGGGTTATGCCACCGTTAGCCTCGATATCTAAGCCCCTAGAGATAGTGAATGATAGCCCTGAGGATGCTGAGGTTAATATACTATCTCTGGATTTTGAGGATGACCCTGTAGATGAGAGTATTGTGACATGTTCGTTAGTGCCTTATGATTCTTATGCATCTTAGTCTTAGGGAATCCCTTGTGAAGATGATGTTTGGGATGATGATGATAGTCTAATCCCTGAGAGTAGTACAATGCCTATTAGTAACCATACTAGCATTGTGACTGATCACCCTAGTATTGAGTACCCTCTCCAAACAACGATCCCCGTCGTGTTAGATCCTATGATTACACCTACTGATATTATACCTGAGTTATCTGAGGAGCCTGTGAATGAGTATTTCAATATTATTATTGATGACCCGGACTTATAGATTGTTCCAACTGATTGAGAAGACTCACCTTATGTGAGAAGTTTATGTTTGGATGATTTTAGCGCTATGAACCTGAACGATAGTTCTTTATTGTTATCTCCATTATTTGAAGTTCACTCTGAGTTAAAATTTACGTCGGGTTCGATTTTGACCATTTCTGAGGCCTTTACTGATTCTGAATTGGATGACGTGTCTAATGTGTTGGAAGAATTTCCATGTGAGAGAGTTATACTTTTGGAAGACGTTATTGAAGTAGGCCCGGATGAGCGTCTCTTGATGCTGACCTAGTTGCATGAAATTGAATATGATTTTAACTCTCTCCCGCTTTTAGTTTTCCCGACTCTCCCACCTAATCCGTTGACTCGTTTATTGGACCCTTTAGGACACGAGTTTGGTTTGTTTGATCTGAGTCGTTTTATTTTGCCAACACTACGGGCCCCTTCTTTGGACATGTCTCGTCGTACAAGTTTTATTGCGTTGACGGAATTTGTGTTTGGCCACGATATCATTTTTTATAGCTCTGTATCCTCTCGACTTTCTAAGAATAACTAAATTTCTGAGTATACGTTAGTGAAGTGGCCGTCTATTGTGCCACATGATCTCGTACTGTTGGTGCCACCTGATGTAGTTCCGCTGTTGCCACCTTATTTAGTTGAGTTGGTGCAACCTTATTTAGTTATGTTACCTCCACCAAATATATAAAATAAGCTTGTACAAGTTTGTGCTCATCATGATCACATTTTATATAAGTACATTAGTGAAACGCTAGCCATACAAATTATATCTTATCAAATTCATGATAGCTTACATAAAAGTGTGTCGCACTATATGATTTGCGATTTAGTTATGGTGTGTATCGTCGCTAAATGGTTTCCTTCGATAACTATAAAAAGTTGGAGAGTTGGCGAACTGGACCGTTTTTGGACATTAATGAAATTAGGAGAATACGCATATCATTTAAAGATATCCACTGATTGGGGTATTACCCCTATTTTTAATCTTTCTAATTTAACGCTATTTGTTTCTCCACCACTTTAATTATCTGCCTGTCCATTTGGGTCCACTTTGTTTTTGTATGGTTTGGGTAGTGAGTTTTTTCCTGGATCGCTCTCTTCATCGGTCTTCACTGGAGGTACGTTGGTTATTGATGTAGAAACTTGTTTTCCTTTGTTGCCTTATGCTTTTCTAATGTCCCCCAAGACCACATTTTTGCATGATAGGATACTATAGTTTGAAGTGCTTTTCTCTACAAGTGGTGATGTTTGCCACTACTTGATTCGATGGCGTGATCGATCGGCCTTCGATTACTCTTGGTTTCTTGGATCGAAGGTGGCTCTTTCAGATGTTGCTCTCCCACGCTGGTGCCTTCAGACCTACTCATCAATGATTAGTACTTTTGAGCGGTGGAGGATTGATAGAGACGATGGCCCTTAACATATTTAAGATGGTGATAGTGTGCTTACGAATGACGATGTGGAGCATCGCCAAAATATCTGTCCTTGGCGAAAACCAAATTATTAATAATTATTAATAAATATTAATAATAATTATTAACTATTAACTCTTTTTCTATGTTTTATTTGCAATGTTTTTTTTTTTCATTTCCATGTAATGTGTATGTAATGTTATTCTAACTTTAGGTGTGTAGTTTTATTATCGACTGCATGTAGCCATGTGAGTGTTGTAAACATATATATAGGCATGTAAGGTTTCATATTGAATTTGAGAATGAATGAAAATTTAAACCCTAACTTTGAGAAGTTTTCCTCCTCCCCCTCTTGGAAAATTTCGGCCACCCTAAGTTCTCTCCTTCCTCTTGGCCGCCGGCCACACCTTCCTCCCCCTCTTCCTCTCCTTCTCTCATTCTATCCACCCGAGCCCTCTCCTCCTTGCAATATCAAGTTCGACCACCACCACCCGCCTCTTCATAAACTCGACCACCAACATCCTTGCAAAAACTGACCACCTTTAACACCTACCCAATCCAACCACCACTCCTCCATCAAACCCGAGCCACCCCTTTCATCACAAACCCGAGCCACTCCTTCTTCCACAATCCCGACCCTTTTCACCCTCACAAGGCCGACCATCCTATTCCTCTACAAAACCGACAACAACTACAACTCCAAAAGCCGACACTCTTCAACCCTACCAAAACCCGATCACCCTCTTCCTTGAATAGATCAGCCAAGACAAAGGTTTCCTTTTGTGGACTCCAACTCTAACGTGAAGCGACGAAGGCGGTCAAGTTTCCTCTCCATCCGGCGTGACTCCGGCAGAGCCGTGGAAGAGCGATCTAAGTAGAGAGAAAACCGGAATCTTCTATTCCGTTTGGGTAACGAGTCCTTCCTACCTTTTGTGTGTTTCCTTTCCTAGATTAATTTGTGTGGTGGATTACTTTTGCGTTATCTTGGATAGCATTGGAATCATCGTGGTTATCTTTCATTGTTTTGTAGTTTTCTTCTTTATTTCATTTCCATTCGAAAAGGTTTGGCAAACCTTCGCTTACTTTTGTTGGGAGAGATCTACCTCTTCCGAATCGTATTTTATTTGGAAGATCTATTTTGGTACAACACTGCTTGTTCGGACACGGTAGGTCCCTTTAGCCGAAAAAGAATATTGGCCTATCGCCTCTATTCGATCCTAATCGATTTGCCTACCCGTACGCTAGCATATAATTTATAGAATTTATTAACGTGGTGCCACGTAGAGCGATTGTGCGAATATAGGATTTGGATTGTGAATGGTATTCGTGCTAGTCCGTATATCTATTCGTTGTCAAATGTGAGAGCTTGCATCAGCTTTGGTGCTCGAAATCATCATCGTATAGTAGATCTACACTACTCTTACTGAGATCTCCGTTTCTACGGTGAGTTTTTCCGATTTAGTGAAATTGTTGGTGTTAGTAATTTCATTTTTACCCTCATTCGTCCTGAGAAGTTTCAGGATTTGTTGTTTAGGTGTTCTTGCGGATAGATCCGTGAAGAGGAGTTGTTGTGCTCCCGGATTTCAGCAAGATCGAGGTAAGTGGCGATTTCTTCCCCTTGCCAAGCTTTCTTTTCCTTTTATACTATGTTATATTTATTCTTACCCTTCTTATAAATTGAGATTAGGGTAGGGTTTGGACAATTTAGACCTGCTGCATAGTGCAAAATTTTTGGTCAAGGTCCATTCTCCGTATCTGATGGTTAGTATAAGTTAGATTTGCTGTCTCACGGCTGATAGTGTTTAAACCCGTTGATTTGTGCCTATTAGCCTAAGTAAATTCATCTTATATGATTGTTAGCCTAGGAAAAATCCGTCGAGTGTTGGGCAGTCTATTAATCTGTCTGATTCGGTTTTGCCTCTATTAGTCTAAGTCAGGATTAGTGGTATAAGGCAGGTTAGAGTTTGTCGAGTATAGCTGGAGTTTTGGTTTAAGTAAAATTCGGCGGGTATCAGTAAGAGCAGAGTAAACTTCGTTGAGTATCTGTGGAAATTCGGCGGGAAATTTTGGCATTGAGTGTTGCTGAATTTGTCGAGCATTAGCTGTCGAGTTCGTCAAGAATAAGACTTGGCGTTGAATGAATTAGACCTGGCGCTGAAAGCGTTGAGTGATCTTTGAGTCTAAGTCAAATTCGTTGAGTAATCTCGCTAAATTCATCGAGTAAATATAGATTTGCATTGACTGCGTCGATTGATGTTTTGGATCTAAGAAAAAAATAATCGAGTGTACTCAACGCAGCATTGAGTGAAGCCTTGGCGTTGACTGTATAACGTTGACTGAAGTCTTGGCATTGATAAATTTTGAGACCAAGTCAAAATCGTTGATTGTACTCAATGCGGCATTGAGTAAACTCAACGTGGTATTAAGTGAAGGCAAAATCATTTAGTTAGCTAGTTAGCGTCGAGTGTATCGCATGCACTCAACGCGACATCGAGTGTACTCAACACAGCGTTGAGTGAAGCCTTGGCATTGAGTGTATAGCGTTGACTGATATTTGGGCATTGAGAAATTTTGAGACCAAGTTAAACTCGTTGAGTGTACTCAATGCGGAGTTGATTTAACTCAACGCGACATTGAGTGAAGGAAAATTCGTTGTGTTAGCTAGTTGGCGTCGAGTGTGTTGCATGCACGCAACGCGAAGTCGAGTGTACTCGACTCTTTCCTGTGGACTTAGGATTTTTCTCCAAAACGTTGTATATCTCTAGTGGATTGATTTTGTTAAGTAAAAATCGTCGAGTGCCTGCTGTATTCGTCGAGTATACTAAACGAACAAGTATGGACTTGGTTTTTAGTGGCCGAGTTGTATCTAATTTGTCGGGTTTGGCCTTAGGTAAATTTTGGGATTCATTCCTCCATTTATTATTGAAGAAGTCGAGTGTTTTGGATGTGGTTTGCCTATGTTTGTCTATGGTGGTCGGTGTTTTGGTTTTATGTTTATGGTTAGGTTGGCAGGGGATAAAGGATCACAAACCTGATGCCTTCTTGGAGAATTATTGCCCTGGTGTGTTTTCCCGGTGTGGGAATGTGACTTCTGGTGTGTTGGGTAGGTTCCCACCACTACAGGTGCCGGTTTTTCCCTTGTTTTGGGTGTGTTAAGGTATAAGACAACCTTTACTTGGGCCCTTGTGAAGTTTTTGTTGTTGGTGAGTTGGGTAGGTTCCCACCACCGTAGGTGCCAGATTTGTTGCTGGTGTTTTTGTTCGCCAAGATATGGGCTAATTAATTCCTTATACTTACAGTTATTTATTTACCTGTACCATAAAGCATAAATTTTTATATAGCACTTGGTGCAAATTCTGTATTTTTGGTCTTTATAGGTTAATCTTTTGTTCCTGTATTTTGGCTTAATTGCTGAGGTTTGTCACCTTCTTACTCATGTTATGGTTGGTAACCCATGTACCTTTGGTTTATTTTCTAACCTTTTGATCTTTGTTACCCACTTGTATTTTTACTCTTGGTGAGGTGTTCTTTTTTAAATGCCTCAGGTTTTGAGAAGTAGCCGGTTAAGCGGCTAGGTTTTGGTGCTGGCTTGTGTTATGTAGTGGCTGTAGTTCTCTTGTTACCTCACCGATTATAAGGTAGTGTGTTGTTCTATTTTGTTTAGACATACATTTCTTTTAGTGGGTTCGTGTCAGGTTGTTGACGCCCACTTGATTTTGTTTAAATGTTACAGTACTTGTTAACTGCTAAGTCTGTTCCTTTAAGGCTTGTTGGTCTTTACTTGTTCTCTGGGAAGATTTTATGCTAGGTTGTATGTGAGATATTTTAAAAGTATAAAAGTATACCTTTATTATTTCATACATGCCATCTTTCAAACAAAAATCACTATATTTGATGAAAGTAAAAGCTATTTTTTATACTTATACTAAATCTAGAGTCATGCATACAATGAGTTGTCCTGTGTTGATGTTTTTGCTCACATAGGATGTCAAATAATATAAATAAACTATTTTTCGCAGCGTATGATTATATCTTTACTTGTGGACTTGTCGATCCACTAAGACGAGGGATACAACAATCCAATTAAACTTAAACTTGATTTTTTTCACTATAACTCATGAATTTCATTTAAAATATAGAGTTGGAGTCTTGCCTAAGCATCCGCAGTTATCCCCCGCACAGCGTGGCATCACGACAGGTATTTTCTCTCACTCTGATTTACATTTAAATTGGGAGAAAATGCGTGTTGTGACATTTGGTATCAGAGAAATGTGTTGTTTGACAATTGGTCGAGCAACCATATCTGGTTAGTTTTAGTTTTCTTATTCCATTGCATACACAAATCGATGTGTAATCTGTACGTCTTGGCTGAATCATGAACACTACACCTATAAGCATGTAAAGAAATATACAGGGCATAATATGTAGTATGAGAAGCATAATATGTGTTTGTATATGGACCCTCATTGGAAGCAATATGTGACGGTAATGTAGTATGGGATGCATAATAATCATCACATGAATGCACAATAGATTTTTCTTTTCATTGCATGCGATATTATGTAGTATGAGATGCATAGTATTTCATGTGTACGTCGCTCATAACATGCACTATGGCATTTATGAGATTGCATAGCACAACATACATTGCCTAGCATCGCATAACACACATGTCAAGCAAAAGATTTACATGATGACATATGTATACATAAGGTTTTGAGTAAAAAAGAATAAGAATTCATGGATTCATTATTTAGGCACATGAGTAAGTAGGATGAAGGCATATCATCCTAAGTTTAGGCATGACATCATTAATGAAATTACCAGGGACAGTTAGCAGCTTAAGCAAGTATTAGTACATGTATTGTCTGAGCTAAGTTGTGTAGTTCTAGAGGTAAGCTAGGTTTTAATTAGTTATTTATGGTGTTATTAAAATGTCGAGGCGTCCTGCGATGAGGTCGACTTCCCAGTCTGTGGGCGAGTCATTTGGAGGTCAGAATGAGGCTCTTGATATGTATAGTACATAGTTACAATTATTAATGTACAGTTCGTTCTTTCTCTTCTTGTTTCAACTCGTTTAAGGGCCAACTCTCCAGTCTTAGGCTTTATGCCCTTCTATACCAAACGAGTAGCAAATGGGTGGAGTTCTCCCTACCACTACTCCATCCTTAGCTTTCTTTGTCCTTGGCGCATTAATATGGCAGTCTTGGGCAATATGTCCTACGTTTTTGCATGCAAAAAACACTCCTTTCCTTTGTTCCCATGGTGGTTGAAGAGGTCGACTCCCGCATATGTCTGTTCTTCTTCCGCTTACGAGAACTTGATGTTGGCATCTTTGTAACGGTGGGCACACTGGCATCGTACATTGCTCGGAATGTATTTAAGTCCATTTCCAAAAACCGAGCTGTCGTGACCAAGGCACAATAGCCAAGGAACTTTGGACCCACCAATAGACTTTGTAGTTCCTCGCGCAGACCATTATAAAATCTATTAGTCTTCTTCTCCTCACTTTCAAACACAAACTTTGCATGTTGTCTCAGTGCCACAAATGTATGAAAGTACTCCTCGACTGTCGTTGGTCCTTGGATTAGACTCATATTCAACGGCGGGGCCGATGCTCTTTCCCTTGCCATCTGCTCAGGCACACCAACCAGCATGTGAGGCACCATCAGAACATAGGGTTGTACATGTCCCTCGTGGCACCATCCAAACCACCAACGAGGACCTCGAGCTCTCGGATTCCCCTCTCCATGAATCATATGACACCTGCAATGACCTGTGCTTAGATCCTGTTGGGAGTGAGACCAAGACCACTCCCCCTAATTCTTATTATTTTAGTTTTTCATATCCTTTATTTCTTGATCCCCGTTCTATATCTAAGACCGTGCGGGTTGAATCTTCATAGGCGCTTCGGGAGGAATTGGATCTTTCAGCTCGAGTTGTGGATGATATCATCCTCTTTCACGAGGAGGTTGATTCCTCCTCTGTTGAGGAAGCTCCATTCATCGCTTTCTCCTCCTGTAGTCTCCCTGTAGACATTACCTTGTTGGGCAAGGATATTTTTTGTGGTGAGATGAGTGAGGACCAGCGCTCCTCCTCATCTTTCATTCTATTTCCTCTTCCTGTAAGGAGTAGTTATGATTATTTAGGTAGAGGGGTAACTACTCTATCTCTGTATTGGTACCCGCTATCGCAACGGATAATGGAACAATTACCGGTGCTCTTTTCTTTTCATAGACCCTTTAGCTAGAAATGTATAGAATTTAATAAGTCGTGATGGGAGGACAATAACCCTAGTAGTTATATTTAATTTTCTGCATTTTTATTTTTTCATAGCTAGATTAGTTTTAGTATTTCCTTGTATTTTGTATATTTCTCTTTTGTTTTTTGTGGAGCTCACCCCTGAAGGTATTCATAGCTAATTCCCATTGGCGGGGTGGTGATTCTTCGTTTGGCGGAACCTGCTTCTGTTTCTCAAGCGTCTTGCGGTATGCTCACTGGTAACCTCTTACCTCCTCTCTATCTGATTTTAATTTCAATATCATATATTGTGTAGATTATTTTAAGTCTGGGGGAGAGCCATTATTAGTTACCTTTTGCACGCAAACATTTCATGTGCATACTAGAAGCTTTTGTTGTTTTTTTTATTAGTTCAATGCATCGCACACCACTGCACCCACATGAGAGTGTGCTTAGCTGTTAGCGTGCTGCGAGTTAAACTCATTTCTTTTGTATGATTTGGGAAATTTTTTGTGCTGGCATAGGATTGTGAGACAGAGTAAAATGTTAACTCCTGTAGTGCTCCTTGTCGAGTGCTCTCGTCTCGTGTAGAAATTGGAGTAGATTTAATTTTTCTGTATGCTAATATTTTTATATATTTCGGTTTACGTAAAGACTTTTTATTCTACTCAAATATTTGTGAATCCAAAGTGAATCAAATGGTAGTGTAGGGATGTGTGTAGCCGTCACTAGACTCATTTTGCTCGAGTAAGGAGGAAGGATTATCTTTCTCGGTGGATAAGAACTTGCCCCAAGCTACTCTCGAAGCATTGGCGCTTGGTTAGTCTAGCGTGAGCGTGATGTAGGCCATCATTTTTGGCCCAGTTGAGCTTTGTATCGTTCCTAACGTCTTATCCTCACTAAGCCCCATTGTGCCTACCAATTTTTTGATTAGCTCCACAATTATTTCACCAAAGTCTCATAGTTGATCCTAGTCGCACACCCAAGTTGAGCTTTAGTGATGTACATTTTCATTTTGGGGTGTTGATGTGGTGATATTACATGTGAATTTATGGAAGTGCTCTAAGGCTCTTATTTGCTGAAATTGTTAAAAGAAAAAATGATTTAAAAAAATTTCTATGAAAACGAAAAGTGAAAAGAAAAAGTTTTATTGGAATAGGTGGTGCACATAGCCATATGTTAAAAGTTAAGTCTTGTGGTGCGGTGTACCCACATGTATTTTGGATTAGCGGATGGATTCTATTTTCTATGCAAGCTCATTTGGGTTAGGTGCGTAGCCTTCTTATTTATCTTTGTTTACCTCACCGTAACCCAAGCCCCACGATTATCCTAAAGTATTTCGGATTCACGTTTGAGTCGAACTAGTGTTGTGGAGAGAGTGTGAACGTGCAAGCGTATGGTCCCCGACATTGGTGGATTCCTTTGGAGGTGATCCTGAGCCCCGATCTTTGGAAAAGCTCACGTTACTGGCCTGCCTACTTTCTTCATATGCGTGACCGAATGATTCACCGTGATTCCATATTTGAGTAGTAATAAAATTTTGATACGCATTGTGAAAAGTATAAACTATTTTGCCTACTAAGAAATTTCCTCTATTTAAATTATTACGCGTGCGAGCATGCGACTTCAAATGGTACTCCGTATCGTAATTTCTTTGTTAGCTAAATGTTTTTCCCTATCTGCAAAGATTTTGTTTGCTCAGGACGCGCAAACAGATAAGTCTAAGGGTGTGATGATTCCAATTTATATAGTGATTTTTGAACTCATCTGGGCTTATTTTCTTTCATGTGTAATACTTTTTCAATTGGAAAAGTTATACTTTTGTTTAGGGCTTCACTTCACAAAAAGTGCATTGTTTTAGCCCTTGGGTGTGCAATTGCGCATTATTTTGTTGGGGGTAAGCACATGGTGCTCCCCATGGTCCATTTTTGTTTATTTTATGCTTTACTTTGGTGTTGGGAGCTTGTGCTCCAGCTTGGTTTTTGTTGTGCAGGTGGTGCGTTTTCCACATTGCAGCAATTCTGATTTGTGGAAAACGAACGGTTGTGCGTTTCCTTAGTGCACGGTTTTTTCCTTAATAGTGTGTTTTACCTGCTCGAGTTGATCTCGACGCTGTTCGTCGAGATGAGATCGAAGATTATAAATGCACGGTTAATTCACGGTTTCGGACAAACCGTGCAAGATGGAATCGCACGCCCTGCACCTTTTGCTAAGCTTTCAAGTGATCTGTTGTTAATCGTGTGTTTTGTTCACGCACTGGAAGTTGCGCCCGTACGCGAGTAAAACGCACGGTTCCCCTACTTGCCTTGATGTCCATCTCTGTTGCTACCCTTGCGATTTCCTTAACGCACGGGCAGAATCACTCGTGCGCGAGTAAAATGCACGGGTCAATGCCTCTCTTCTACAGGTCATTTTCTGCGCGCGAATATCGCATGGTTCACGCACGGTCGTGCGCCAGACCGTGTGTGACCAATTATTTGATCTTTTTCTATTTAATCGCATATTTTCTGCCATTTTTAGAGAGCTTCATCCCTCCACTTCCTCAGCATTTTTTGGGCGAACTCCGCCGTTCCACAAAGGGGAGGAGATCCAGGCAAGCATTCAACGCCAAACTCAAGTTGGAGCTACCTCTCGACGTCCTCCTACATCCTTTAACTTCATGAAGAGTTTAACCTAGCTTTCTCCATCAAGCTAGGAGAAGTTTGTGCCATCATCCACTAGCTCGTGACACGAAGAAGACGGGTCCATTGGGAGTGAGTGACAGCCTCCTCTACCGTGGACGCAGTTGAGGACCGAGCTAGGACGCAGATTGATAACCTGATGAATCCTACCTGAATACTTAGCAAGACATCAGATCCGGTCGATTTTGCACACTTTTCTTTTCTTGTTGTTGATAATATAGTTGATATCTTGTATATGATGAAGTTGTTCTTTTCTTATAAACATATGTATACAATCATGTCTATGTGATTTCATATTTATGTTATTTGCTTGAGATGTGCCTTTATTTTCAATTCCCCACCACATCGTGCCGTACTAGCAATTTCTAGTGGCCCGCGTAGCGAAGAGGTGCTTACGACCCTCAAATTCCGTTGTTCTTTTGGTTCCTACGCTTGCCTACTCGTCCATCCTCCTAGCGATTCGGTGCATAGCGGCTTGTCCAGTCTTGCATCACGCCTGGCGAAACATCGCATAGCGACGTTGAATAGGAGTAGTTGTAAGTATTTTAATTTATTTTTCTGCAACCCATAAGACCCACTTTTCGTAGCTTAGCCCAGAGGACTTCAATCTCAAGTCTCCCCAGAAGAAAAATCCAACTTGCGGTGTTACTTGAGAGATGAATACTTGGGAAAGCCACCCATTTTATATTACTTTTCTTACCGGTACGCTTGCCGTTCAAACGCATCAATAAGCAGCACGGTTAGACTAACCGCTAGTGATCGCCTTCCGCTTGAGAAAAGAGAGCCGAACTATCAATCCAACTAGGCAAGTATACCTATCGAACTGTAGCTAGGGGACACAAGTGTCGTATTGAAATCCATGAATTGTTGAGTAAACCTACTCACACGAAAACTATTATCTTATCGAAGGATGGTTTTAGGGTTAAGAGAAAAGTAATTGCGATTAAGAAAAGAAATATTTCGCTAAATAGATAACTACTTGATGTTAAATAAATAGCTATTTAATACGATAACAACGAAGGGTTGAAACTATGAAATAGAAAAGCACTCGATCGAGAATCACCTCGGCAAGAGTTGACTAAAAATGCGATAAAAAACCTAACTTAATAGGGTAAAGGCCCTTGTCCGTAGAGGTTCCTAAAGCTTGAACACGCTTCTCTCTAAGTCGTGCCCAAATGAGTTTATGAAGGTCCGACAGAACTCTCGTCCAAATCGGAGGCCTAAAGGTCGCTTTACGCGGTGAAACCCACTATTGAATTTCACTCCAATTCGGGAGATTTGGACGTCTGCCTCTCTCGAGGGGTCTGTGCAACTCTCTTTACTCATGAGTGTTCACTTCACACTATGAGCACTCGGCTAGCTAATAGTTAAAACAAAGATGGAAATTATATATTGATTATATACCTCCAATCATGAAAAATCAAGAGTAATTCGAAGGCCAAAACCCTAAAAAGAAAAAGTAAATTCAAAGCATCATAACTTAATCAACTCGAACCTCGGATCATCAAGATTGAGTACAAGGAGGATTAGTTAATCATAGTAAAGTGGAGTTGGACGGATGAGTAGATGAGCAATAAGAACACAAAGTAAACAAAGGGCACTTTATATTAATATTGAAAGAGAGCTACAACTTGAAAGGAAAGATTACACTTGTATGGAATAAAAACCTAAACTAGCTTTACATTTAGCAACTAAATCAAGTACAAAAGCTATAACAAAAGCTTATTAAGTGGTTTATGTGGGGTATTTGTGTCCAAGCACTACCCATTCATTTCCTAGGGCATCTAACCACCCTACAAGTATTTATTCTTAGTACTAAGTTCATACAAGGACATAACACCATATGTCCTTCACAAGACACCCAAAATAATCCTTAGGGTTTGGTATTAGATCCTAGGGAAAATCTACCCCAATCCACCCTATCTTTCATGGGAGGGTGCTAGAAATCAGGCCTTATCAGTGTTCAAAATCTCAGCCCCTGTTGAGGTGATTTGACCACCCAAATCACAAAGTGCACTTTTGACCTAAAAACCCCTTAATAGGGAAAAGCTTAGGTTTGTTCATTTCAAATCTAGAACATCTTCAAATGTGATAAAAAATTATACAGAGCCTCATGATGAACCCAGGGACCACTCACCAAAATTTGGGAGGGTTTGGATGTCATTAGGTCACCTAATTAATTTATCATAAGATTATTAAATAATTACAAAAATCCATAAGAAAAGTGTCTCCAAAAACTTCCATTTTTGGACAGGACCTAGATATAGGTTAGGGGAATTCCCTGTCCAAATTTCAGGTCTTTTTGACAAGGTATGAAGTGGGGGCACACAATTTATTCTCTGTCTAGCTCTAGGTGTAGACCCCACCAAAAGGGGTGCCCTTGTCAAACCAGTTGACCAAATTAAGCCAAATTAATTTTAAGCTAAAGTAGACCCATAGGGCTACAAATTATATGTTGATTGTTTCCTCAAATAGATCCCTTAAGTATTTTTCATAAATTTTCTAAAGTGACTGTTGTCATAATACATAAAATCATTTTTAAAGAAAAAGATTTAAATGATCAGCACAGATCATGATGCAAGATCAAACGATTGCTGGATCGTCTTCTTTCTCCAGTAGAGGTCCATGATTGGCCGAACCTGGAGCTTATTCCAAACATTGTTGCTAGCCATCCAGCCTCCTCCCTGGCAAGCCAACTCCACCACCACCTCCTTTGAGGTGGTGGCCATCGCCGGGCGACGGCGCGGCCGGCAGAGAGTTGTTTTTCGGCGAACCCGAGAGCTATATTTTTAAGTGAAAACCTAGGAAGATAAGCTCTTCCCGATAAGACTCAGTTGAGCCCGATTCTTAACTCTAATGAATTCTAAGATCTACATCTAGAGAGAGTGGAGGAGAGGACCATGTTCGCGGGCTGGAGGCGTACAGATCGACAGAAAGCCATAAACGGTGAAGGTGTCGCAATGCTCTTCAACAACACACAAAAATATCTCGTCTCCTTCGGGCAAAGTGTGGAAACGAAGGCTTGGAGTCTTGTGAAGCTTATAAATCAGTAAAATGGGGGAGGGGAAGGGTCTAACTAATAGTGGCTATTAATGGTCCTTTAAGGTAATTTCGGCCATGCTGGTGGGGGGAAAGAATATGGCTCAATCCAGCCAAGTAACGGGTGTAAACTCCTACTCTTCCCTAGAGGAGTAGAATCCAGCCATAAAAGAGGAGGGGAAGTTGGCCAAGGCATCAAGTGCCATTACTGGCCCTGAAAGCTGGTTCTCGGCCATGCCTAAAGCCATCTTCATTTTCAAAACCGCCAGCCACGTGGCCTACCTGCATTTGACCGGTCAATATTTTTAAATAAGAATTAATTAGGTGTTAATAAAGGAACAGCTAATTTAAGAAATCTTAACCCACTTCCTGAAACGGTCTGATTCAGCTGAACCAGCAAACAATCCAAAAGTGCCAGAAAAATTCCAAGTAAAATGACGTTGAGTGAGCTCATCTCACTCAATGCCATCCAGCCTACGGTATTGAGTGAGCTCAGCTCACTCAATGCCCTCCAGCCAACGGCATTGAGTGAGCTCAGCTCACTCAATGCCATCCATCCGACGACGTTTAGTTAGCTCAGCTCACTCAATACCATACATCCTAAACAAGATGGCGTTGAGTGCAGTGAGCACACTCAACGTCGTTCAGCTTATGGCATTGAGTGCACTTGATGCACTCAATGCCATTCATCCAAAGTAAGATGGCGTTGAGTGTAATCAGTGCACTCAAAGTTGTTCAGCTTATGGCATTGAGTGCACTCGATGCACTAAACGCCATCCAGCCTAAGAAAGATGGCGTTTAGTGCAGTCAGTGCACTCAACGCCGTTCAGCTTATGGCATTGAGTGCACTCGACGCTCAGAATGCCCGAGCCCAAATCCCGTTTTATGTAAATCTCTGACCTACTATTTGTAGACCAAGGTAATATTCTATAAGATCTGACTTCCCAATTTGGAAGCACACATGGATTTTATGCCCAGAACCGCCGCCTTATAGTGATAATACCATACGGGTGAGTCGACACCGAAAGACGCCAATTTTGTCGGCTAACATGATCATATCCCAGAGCAAACATGAGTAATAGAAGCAAGTAAAATAGTCCACAGTCACAATATATATATACATAAATAGAGTATGCATAAATCCAGAAGGAATACATAAATGAAAAGGGCTTATGCCATGTACATCATATCTTAAAAAAATCTCTCTCTCTCATCTAACAGTGGAAGATACTATCATCTCTAACTCATCCCACCTGTGGTATCCCTGCAGTAGTAGTAGTAGGTGGTAGTCAAACTGGCTCCTCAAGTCCTGCCACCTCATCCTGTTGGTCGTGCTGATACTCCATCTCCTCGAGCCCCTAAAAATAGTTGGTAACCGACCGTTAGTAAAAAGACTAAGTCATTTCCTCCTCGCCTCACCCCCGCGACTCCTAGCCACCGTGCGGGAGGACGAAGCGGGGGAAAACAAGACGGGGAAGTATAAGCAGATGACAGTGGCCCTATACTAACAAGTAGATAAGGAGTAATAATAATTGTACTCTAGCAGTTCTATATAAGAAGTACAAGTACATTAAGTAAAATATAGAACAATAGTAAGTAAAGTAAGGAACAGTAGTAAGTAAAGTAAAAGCAGTACTATGCAATATGGTGAAGTGACTATAAAATTCTACTTCTAATCTTCCACTACAGAAGTACCCTAACTTATATGAGTGCCCATACAAACATATATGTTAGAGTTTAAAAATTTTAATTTATCATATAAAAGAGCCCATAATAATTTATATGATAAGGATCCATGAAGCGTACGCCTATAATGAATGAATGCATGTGGGTTATTATATAACATACATGTCCATCTCACACACAATGACTCTGTGATCACAAACCTTTAGTTCCCGCTTTTTAGAGCTAGCATCACTGTCTGGTACCGCCATTATGGCTACGACAGCAGTGGAGCGGGCGTCTCCACTCCTAGGCAGATATGCACATTACCAAACCTAGACCTTCCATACACCTTTGTACACGTCCTAGGTTCACTATAGAGTCTTGCATACTAATTGCTGACTACTTGTATGTCTTGTTGGGTCAGGTGTGCGATTTTGGGGATTGTCCTCCAGACCGCAGTATAAAAACAACATACTGGCCCCTCAAACCCACACACCCGCCTGAGTCACCGTACTGCCATCGGTGTGCCAATTGGCCCAACACTGCATGATCTGCCACTAGTATGTTTATGCACATGCAAGGTGTTTATACTCGAGCATCCAGCTCGCAGGATCAACCTATCCTGAACCTCTCCAACCCTACACGGGTGAGCATATACTACAAATCCCTCCAACCCTATACGGATGATAATATGACCATAGATCCTTCCAACCATATACGGGTGAGAATGATGACACGATGCCTAACCTATTAGGCTACTCTTGCCTACGGGTTATTATACTTAGTGTCTTAGGATTTATCCCAGGACTGCCCAGGGCATACCCGATGAAGGGTTCTCGGGGGCGCTAGGAACTACGATTGGCTGAAGCCCAAAGCTCCCTTTCTCAAGGATATTTACTTTATTTGATGTCTACTCATAATTCCCCTGCTCTCAGTATTACTCTTGAGCAATCCTAATGACTTAAGGTGTTATTAAGAGCGTGGCGGTCTTCCACCGGTCCCAGCTATTGTTACTGTCACGGGACTTACACTCTTCCACACACATGGTTAAGGAATCCTCCAAGAGACCAGCCAGGGATATTTTCTCTTCTAAGATCCACACCTTGCTAGTTTATCATACTCCTCTCCTGGTGGCCCTACTAGTACGATTATCGGTAATATACCCTCACCCATGTCCCAATACAACCCATAAATGTGACCTTCTGATTCCGTTGGCTATATGCCTCAAATTATTTATCCTAGGATGGTATGGACCTATATTATTACCAAGATGATTTACATAATTTTCCAAATTAATTACACCATTAAATTAATTCCTTCAATTAATTCTTCAGGTCATTTAACACATGAAGTATAATATATAAAATCCTTCTGATGTAAGAAATTTTCCTGACCTATAATATGGTAAAATATCACTATCTTCCAAGAATCATAATTTTCCTTTAAGTATTTATATTTATTCTTTAATTAATACAAAATTCACAAAATTGTCATTTTCCAAATGAAGTATAAGGAATTCATTAACAAAAATTCTTGGAAACTTACAGATTACATGTATTGATAAGATAAGGCTAAATACAGAGTTTCTTAAAATTCTTAAGGTACAATGGCCTACCAAATCTCTTTTAAGGTAATTTACCAAAATGCCACTATGGGGTTTTTAAAATTATTGAAACTTCCAAAATTATTGAAATAATTATTCAAGGTTCTTTATACAATGACACATCTCTACTAATTTTTCCACAATTCTTCTACTGCATATTTCTATCAATCTCCAATTAAATGAAATAAGGGCAAAATGGTAAATCCACATAAATCTAGTTACAAAATTAATAAAATAGAGAAGTAAAATTTCTATGAGTTAACTATGTACTCTTTATGATCATGACAAAATTTGGTGATTTATTCCAATACTAAATCCATTTTCCAATTTATTTAGCAAAAATGCATAATATTTCAAAATTCCAAATAATTGGATTTTTGCTCCCACAAATCCCATTATTTCGGTGAGAGGTGTAATTCATCATACCAAACCCATATCCAGAGTTTCATTGACATGCAAGATGTGAAAGTGGCTAAATCAATATTTTGGAGATTTTGCTAAATGCACCCCACATACATATGTACCCTAGACATGCAGGTTAAATCACTCAACTTGTACTGGGCCAAAATGTCTGAAATTTCTACTATAGGTTTAAAATGTCCCCAAGGAGATGCCACCAAAATTTGGGGCCCATTGGAGCCATAATACTGCTAAAATTTCATTTATTTAAATCTGTGTATTATGATAAAACCTTTAGAAAAGGATTTCCCAAAAATTTCCAATTTTTGGCAGGGGCTAGAAATGCAAGGGTTAAGCACATGCCCAAAATCTTGGGTCATTTGGACATATGGTTTGGCATAGACATGCATTTGAATTTCTGCCCTAGCCTAAGACCAATCATAGTAGAACAGCCCTACAGGGAGTTATACTGTTTAAAATTTTATCTTTAGGCAAACAAATGAAAGTTAAGACATAGATCTAGAAATTATATGTTGGTTACCAGTTCTGAAATTGCTTCTACTGGGTCTATATTTAACATGCAAAGTTCTGTATGAAATGTGACAGAAATTAAATGACATTTATATAACACTATAGTTTAATTTGATTAAAATGGATGTAATCCCATCATCTTCTCCAACCAGCCAATGCTCCAGCTTCATCCTGCCTGTAGCAGCTGCTCTTGGTGTTTCCCGGCCATCCCGCCACCTCCCCGGCCGGCCACCACCACCACCTCCTCCATTGACGTAGGGGCTAACGTTTGGCGCCGACTTGGTCGCCGGAGGCGGCGGTTTTCAGGGAACCCGAGCTTCATTAAAAACCATGGATTTTCTCCCATACCTCACATGGATCGAAGCTCAGTTGAGCTCTAAATCTCTCCTAAATAATCTAGGAAGCGAGCATAAGGGGAGAGGAGGAGAAACAGACCTTAATCGGAGACCGACGACCACGGCAGCGGTGGTTTGCCATGGAATTTCTCGTCTCCGGCGAGCTTGCTCCCGAACTCGTTTCTCCACCCAAAGCTTCGATCCAGATATCGAATTCCACTCCTCTCGGCCTTCTAAAGCTGATGATGAAGTCAAAATGGGGGTGGGGTGGCTGTATAGGGACATGTCATCAATGAGAATTTTGGCCACCACCTTGGATGCTCCTCCTTGGATCCATGTGGCACCACCCTTTGCTAGAATTTTGCCAGGGAACTTATCCTAAGTTCAGAACTGAGCTTTGGGAGGGAGGAGGAGGGCAAAGTGGCCTCCATCTCCTCTTTCCATCTCTTCTCTCTCCTCTCTTTCCCAAAATTTCAAAAACTACCCCCTTGCATGCAATCTCTCTCCAATTTCAAGGGGTTAGGGGCTGTCATTAACCATTAAGGCTATTCATGGGCCTTGGTTCATGGGCTTAGCCCATTAGAAATGAGCTTGACTCTCATTTTCTCTCTTTAGGCCTTATATTGACCAGGTTGACTTTTAGGGTTGACTTGGTCAACTTGATAAGGGGGCTAGCCCCACCTGATGGTCATGAACCCCATGTCATCACCTAACATGGGTTGGGCCATGACTCAAGGCCTTAGCCCATTAGGAATGAACTTGGTCTTCAAATCTACTTAAATAGGCCTAAGGTTGACCAAGTTGACTTTTAGGGTTCACTTTGTCTACTTGATGAGTGGGCTGACCCCACTTGATGATCATGAGCCCTATGACATCACTGAACATGGGTTGCGCCATGATGATTCCCAACTTGGCCTAATTGGGCCTATTTGTGTTGATTTGGCCAAATTAGGGTTATGGTTGACGTGGGTCAATGGTTGACCCAATGATGTGGCTTTTGGTTCACTTAGATTTCTTTTAGGGCTAGGGGCATAGTGGTGGGGCCAATGTGTACCTATGATTCCATTTTGGGCTAGTTTGACCTTATTTTACTTGAACCCTATTGTGGGCCCTATGTAAATCGACCCTAACTCCATGGGTCAAACATACCCTAACCTCACTCATCCACCACATGTCCTACCCAAATCTAAGTTTAGGGGTCTAGTAGGAAATGGGATTTTACAAATCCCAATAAACAAAAGAAATAATTTCGTCCCCGAAATTTAAGTTTGGGTTTACGGGATTTCTGTGCACAAGAATTCCAAGAAACTTTCAATATAAATTAAAATATACTTGGGGTGAAAAGCTCTGGAGTCCTCATCCTGAACCAAAGATAGCGACGTCTGACACTCCTTATCATGTAGAGCTCCATAAGGACTCATTCCTATACTTTCCTTGTGGTTGTTCTTTATAAGAAAACTCTATCAGAGATAACAGTTCCCTCTAAGTGTATTTTCATTATACTTCGTGGTATTCATAATCAAGATTATGTGGCATATTTATAATTCTTTTGACACATTATCATTAAATAAAACTTGATCATATGTTGGTTCGGAGTCTCTTGCGAGCAATGATCACCAAGTATGCGAAAATCAACAATCTCATAAGTAGAGATCTTTTCTATTCATATCCACCTAGATTATTATTTATCACCCAACGTGAACTTACAATCACCCCAAAATATCATGCACATTAGACCAACACTATTATTTATAGTAGTTAACTAACTTCCGAGATCATGATGTGATAAAAAGATCATCATTTTGATTCTCTCAAATTCAAGAGTAATTACATCTCTACATAAACAACAGTTCATAATTCATAGAGTGTTCATATTTCAAGCATATATCAAACGATCATTAATGATATTGATGTTGATACAGATGACTCCCAATTGCTTTTCACATGTAGTCTAATTCATAAATTTATAAGCATATCTTTTCAAATATGGTGAGGTCAGACACAAATCGATTCCATCATAAAAAGAATCTTATTAAACACTCATTACTCCTCGTGTAATTTTACTGTATACACCTTTGCAAATCAAAATCTATATCTCATTGTCATGAATCCTCCTAACAGTGACTATAGTGTTATTAATGTATGTATCGCAGTTTTGGACGCCATCATAATCATGAGTCATATATATGTGTACAACTTTAATTAATCAGCCACCCCTTTTTAAATTTGCTGAATCGTTACATTTCCAATGTTTTATCATAGCAAATTAATCTTATGTGTCATAATGTTAATTTAATTCAATTCTTATGTTTCCAATACAATGACTTTTTTTTTACTGAGCCATTCCAAAGTAATAGTTCACAGTTATGATCAATTGACTTGACTATATCAGGTAAGCGTAGATAGTAATGATACTTCATTATATGTTTTATTCTCCAAATCCCATCCCCTTTTGGGATCAAACGTTTTTATATTAAATCATACCGACCATAGTAAAATTTATTATTACATTCTAAATGCAATAAATTGTCTTTTCAAGATTTCCGATTATACCTTAAACTATCTCCCAAAGTATAAGGGTAAATAAAAATTCAAGTTTGAAAGGGGTTGATTCTTTGATAGAATACACCATTTGTAAATCATCTTTGAATCCCTTAAAGTGAGAAAATTATGACTTGCAATATTCTGATTCCAAACCACAAATTACATGACGCGATATAATTGTCCTAGACAACTAGACTTGGCAACCCCGTGTCTTGACTAAAATCAGATATCCTTTCACCCATTATGGTTAATAGTTTGTCCTGATAGTAATATAGATCATTATTTTGAGATTGAGGAGAAGAATCTAAGGTACCATGTATCTCGCAAGGGATTATTTATATTTGTTCATGTCTTAAGACCATGAGCACCTATAGTCATGTTCTGTTCTTATCAAATCTTTATCCATCATAAACTTATACATAATTCATACTCCACGTCATTCTTTCTTGCGATCTACATGAGTTTGTAAATCACTCCTTTAATAATCAGTATAATACTATTTGTACATTAGCATAATTAGGTTACGGTTTTAGAGCACTTAGGAATATGCTTGGTTGAGGAAATCGACAAAGCATATCCTTAATTGTATGTAAATTCTTTTACAACCAATACTGATTCTAATTCAAGTCTTTTGAATGCAAGTTGCTCCGATTTCACATGTATAAGTAAACGATCTACAGCGTGTCTTTATAAAGGAAATCATGAGTGCTCCTTAGATTGTGTACTATATAGTTACTTACTTCATTAAACTCAAAAATTAAGAACATTGCTAAAGACTTATACGATCTACCTTGATTTAAGAGTCGCATAGACATATCACTAGGCGACCATTTATGTATATCTCAAGAAATTAATTTACAACTCTCCTTGTTTACTTATCGGCATAGACTTGGAGCGATAAGGAGGATAAATAATCATTCTTGAAATGCTCTTCTTTCCTATTTCGCTCGTGAATTTGTAGCATTCATAACTTGGCATTAATAATCCATGCCACTTATGATGAAACAATTCTTCGAGGGTCCTAATCTTCTAGGGAGGATTGATCATCATACCGACCATGTATATGCAACGTCTCATCTTTACTTGAGCAATCCTTGAATAAATGAAAACTACAAGATTACCATGTTTGTGGCTCAACTTTTTCTAAACAAGATATATGGAAATCCAAGTCTTTATCAAATTAGCCCAATAAACAAAAGGATAAACTCCCATACCTTTTGGGCTAAATTTCGTTAATATCTAGTGCATTCTTCTTATTTGTGCACTAAATCCTTAGGTTTAACAATCTTAGACCTGGATTTCCACCATAATCGATATGTTACATACCTTAGGCCTTCAAGGTTACTATACAACAAATTTTTCAAGGTCAACATGTGATCCAACAAAAATAATGGCTCTCTTCAGAAACTTGAATTCTTATTCGACCTTGTATTTTCCACTATAGTTGTCTCAACGTATTCAAGTCATCAGTGTGAGGGTTAAGTTTACGAGTATCCTATTATTTCCGTGATATATTATAGGCCCCAGTTCTTCTTGAGGTTGTCCTATTGGTTTGGGTAAGAATTGATAATATAACTTGATAGGGGGAGCTGAGACATCGAATTTTAAGACTTAAGTAGTTACTCTTGCGTTAAATTCTTTCCTTAGTAAAGTTGGGTATGCTCGAACCTAATCTAATCTATATCTGAGGTCGATTTTAGACTAAGGTATGACTCAAAATCCTCTTGGGAAGTCAAACTAAGTGGTGTTCTTAATTGAATTGGCCTAACTTAGTGCTTAAATGGACTTTTTTATGTGACTTTTTACACCTGGGCACACTACTGCTTCCGCTGCATAGTTTGTCCACAAACTAATGCTCGAGCAAGGTGACCTAGTGTTGTGGACTTCTTTCTCATATGATCGTTTGTTCAAGTGATACTAGTTTGTAAGATCCGACTTCCTAATTTTGAAGCACACTCGGATCTTATGCCCAGAACTGCCGCCTTACGGTGATAATAGCATACGGGTGAGTCGACACCGCAAGACACCGATTATGTTGGCTAACATGATCATATCCCAGAGAAAACATGAGTAATAGAAGCAAGTAAAATAGTCCACAGTCACAGCAGATATATATATATATAAATAAAGAATGCATCAGTCCATAAGGAGTACATAAATTAAAAGGGCTTATGCTCGGTACATCATATATAAAAAAAATCTCTCTCTCTCTCTCATCTAACAATGGGAGATACTATCATCTCTAAATCATCCCACCTGTGGTGTCCCTACAGTAGTAGTAGTAGTAGGTGGTAGTCGAACTGGCTCCTCAGGTCCTATCACCTCGTTCTATTGGTCGTGCTGGTACTCCATCTCCTCGAGCCCCTAAAAATAGTTGGTCACCCACCGTTAGTCTAAATACTAAGTCATTTCCTCCTCGCCTCACCGCCGCAACTCCTAGGCACCGTGCGGGAGGACGAAGCGGGGGACAACAGGGGGGGGGGGGAATTATAAGCAGATGATAGTGGCCCTATACTAACAAGTATATAAGGAGTAATAATAATTCTACTCTAGCAGTTCTATATAAGAAGTACAAGTACAGTAAGTAAAATATTGAATAGTAGTAAGTAAAGTAAGGAACATTAGTAAGTAAAGTAAAAGTAGTACTATGCAATATGGTGAAGTGAGTATAAAATTCGACTTCTAATCTACCACAACAGAAGTACCCTAACTTATATGAGTGCCCATTCAAACATATAAGTTAGAGTTTCAAAATTTTAACTTATCATATAAAAGAGCCCATACTAATTTATATGATAAGGATCCATGAAGCGTATGCCTAATATGAATGAATGCATGCAGGTTATTATGCAACATGCATGTGCAACTCACACACAATGACTCTGTGATCACAGACCTTTAGTTCCCGCTTTTTGGAGTAGCATTAATCTCTGCTACCGCCATTGTTGCTACGGCAGTAGTGGAGCGGGCGTCTCCACTCCTAGGAAGGGATGCACACTACCAAACCTAGACCTCCCATACGCCTATGTACACGTCCTAGGTGCACTCTAGAGTCTTCCGTACTAATAGCTGACTACGTGTCAGTCTTGTTGGGTCGGGTGTGCGTTTTTGGTGATTGTCCTCCAGACCGCAGTATAAAAACAACCTACTGTCCCCTCAAACCCACACACTTGCCTGAGTAACCGTACTATCATCGGTGTGCCGATTGGCCCAGCACCACGTGACCCTCCACTAGTTTGTTTATGCACATGCAAGATATTTATACTCGAGCCTCCAGCTCGCAGGACCAACCTATCCTGAATCCCTCCAACCATACACGGGTGAGCATATACTACAAATCCCTCCAACCCTACACGGGTGAGAATAAGACAATAGATCCCTCCAACCCTATACAAGTGAAAATTATGACACGATGCCTAACCTTTTAGGCTTCTCTTATCTACGGGTTATTATACTTAGTGTCTTAGGATTTATCCCAGGACTGCCCAGGGTATACCCGGTTTAGGGTTCTCGGGGGCGCTAGGAACTCGATGGGCTGAAGCCTAAAGCTCCCTTTCTAAATGATATTTACTTTAGTTGATGTCTACCAATAATTCCCCTACTCTCAGTGTTACTCTTAAGCGATCCTAATGACTTAAGGTGTTATTAGGAGCGCGGCGGTCTTCTGCCGGCCCCCGTTATTGTTACTATCACGTGACTTACACTCTTCCACACACATGGTTAAGGAATCCTCCAAGAGACCATCCAGGGATATTTCCTCTTCTAAGATCCTCACCTTGCTAGTTTTTCATACTCCTCTCCTGGTGGTCCTACTAGTACGATTATCATTGTTATACCCTTACCATGTCCCAGTACCACCCACAAATGTGACCTTCTGATTTATTTAGCTATATGCCTCAAATTATTTATCCTAGGATGGTATGGACCTATATGATGACCAAGATGATTTACATAATTTTCCAAATTTATTACACCATTAAATTAATTCCTTCAATTAATTCTTCAAGTCATTTAACACATGAAGTATTACATATTAAAATCCTACTGATGTAAGAAATTTTCCTGACCTATAATATGGTGTAATAACACTATCTTCCAAGAATCATAATTTTCCTTTAAGTATTTATATTTATTATTTAATTAATACAAAATTCACATAATTGTCATTTTCCAAATGAAGTATAAGGAATTAATTAACCAAAATTCTAGTAAAATTACAGAGTACATGTATTGATAAGCTAAGGCTAAATACAGAGTTTATTAAACTTCTAAGGTACAATGGCCTATGAAATCCCTTTTCAAATAATTTACCAAAATGCCATTATGGGGTTTTGAAAATTATTGAAACTTCCAAAAATATTGAAATAATTATACAAGGTTCTTTATATAATGATACATCTCTAGAAATTTTTCCATAATTCTTTTACTGCATATTTCTATCAATCTCCAATAAAATGAAATAAGGGCAAAATGGTAAATCCACATAATTATAGTTACAAAATTCATAAAACAGAGAAGTAAAATTTCTACGAGTGAACTATGTCCTCTTTTTGATCATGACAAAATTTGGGGATTTATTCCTATACTAAATCCATGTTCCAATTTATTTAGCAAAAAGGCCTAATATTTCAAAATTCCAAATAATGGGATTTTTGCTCCCAAAAATCCCATTATTACTGTGAGCGGTGTAATTCATCATACCAAACCCATATCCAGAGTTTCATTGACATGCATGATTTGCAAGTGGCTAAATCCATATTTTGGAGATTTTTCTAAATGCACCCCACATACATATGTACCCTACACATGCAGGTGAACAACACATACATTTGGACCAAATGTCTGAAATTTATACCATAGGTTTAAAATGTCCCCAAGTACATTCCACTAAAATTTGGGGCCCATTGGAGCCATAGTACTCTAAACATATTATTTATTTAAATTTGTGTATTTTGATAAAAACTTTACAAAATGTTTTCCCAAAAATTTCCAATTTTTAAAAGGGGCTAGATATGACCGTGCTAAGCACATGCCCAAAATTTTGGGTCATTTGGAAATCTGGTTTGGCATGGGCAAGCATTTGAAATTTTGCCCTAGCCTAGGGCAAGTCCTAGTAGAACAGCCTTACAGGGAGTTATACTTCTCAAAATCTAAACTTTAGGGTGGCAAATGAAAGTTAAGACATTGATCTACATATGTCATGTTGATTACCAGTTCTAAAATTTATTCTAAGGGGTCTATATTTAACATGCAAAGTTCTGTATAAAATGTGATAGAAATTAAATGACATTTATATAACACTATAGTTTAATTTGATTAAAATGGATGGCATCCCATCATCTTCTCCAACCAGCCAACACTCCAGATTCATCCCGCCTGTAGCAGATCCTCTTGGTGTTTCCCGGCCATCCGGCCACCTCCCCGGCCGACCACCACCACCACCACCTCCATTGAGGTAGGGGCAAACGTTTGGCGGCGACTTGGCCGCCGGACGCGGCGGTTCTCGGTGAACCCAAGCTCCATTAAAAACCATGGATTTTCTCCCACACGTCATATGGATCCAAGCTCAATTGAGCTCGAAGTCTCTCCTAAATAATCTAGGAAGCTAGCACAAGGGGAGAGGAGGAGAAACAGACCTTAATCGGAGACCGACGACCGCGGCGGCGGTGGTTGGCCATGGAATTTCTCCTCTCCGACGAGCTTGCTCCCAAACTCGTTTCTCAACCAAAAGCTTCGATCAAGATATCAAATTCCACTCCTATCGGCCTTCTAAAGCTGATGGTGAGGTCAAAATTGGGGTGGGATGGCTGTATAGGGAGATGTCATCAATGAGAATTTCGTCCACAACCTCTGAGCTCCTCCTTGGCTCCAAGTGGCACCCCCTTTGCTAGAATTTTGTTGGGGAACTTATCCTAAGTTAAGAACTGAGCTTTGGGAGGGAGGAGGTTGGCAAAGTGGCCTCCATCCCCTCTTTCCCTCTCTTCTCTCTCCTCTCTTTCACCAAATTTCCAAAACTATCCCCTTACATGCAATCTCTCTCAAATTTCAGGGGGGTAGGGGCTGTCATTAACCATTAAGGCTAGTCATGGGCCTTGGTTTATGGTCTTAGCCATTTGGAAATGAGCTTGACTCTCATTTTCTCTCTTTAGGCCTTATATTGACCAAGTTGACTTTTAGGGTTGACTTGGTCAACTTGATGAGTGGGCTGGCCCCACCTGATGGTCATGAACCCCATATCATCACCTAACATGGGTTGGGCCATGACTCAAGGCCTTAGCACATTAGGAATGAACTTGGTCTTCAAATCTACTTAAATAGGCCTAAGGTTGACCAAGTTGACTTTTAGGGTTTACTTTGTCAACTTGATGAGTGGGCTTACCCCACTTGATGATCATAAGCCCTATGACATCACTGAACATGGGTTGGGCCATGATGATGCCCCACTTGGCCTAATTGGGCCTATATGTGTGAATTTGTCAAAATTAGGGTTATGGTTGACTTGGGTCAACTTGGGTCAATGGTTGACCCAATGATGTGGCTTTTGGTTCACTTAGATTACTTTTAGGGCTAGGGGCATAGTGGTGGGGCCAATGCGTACCTATGATTCCATTTTGGGCTAGTTTGACCTGATTTTACTCGAACCCTATAGTGGGCCCTATGTAAATCCACCCTAACTCCATGGGTCAAACATAGCCTAACCTCACTCATCCACCACATGTCCTACCCTAATCTAAGTTTAGGGGTCTAGTAGGAAATGGGATGTTATATTTTCACCTTGAGCCTGGGTCACTTGGCCTCCTTGGGCTTCCTAGGGTTTTGTCATGACTTGGTCATGACAAAACCTCTATTAGGGGTCTGGTCGAAAATGTGATGTTACACATACTGAGTTGTCAGTGAGGCTACATGCTTGATCACTTCCAGATCACTATAGGAGCACAAACAGTCTCCCACTTAATGTAGAAAGTATCAAACAAAAGCTTCACAAATAATGATCGTCATGTAGCAATACATCATTGCTCCCCAAACAGTAAGAGTTTATAAACTCATAAGCCATTTTGACCAATATTACAGTGTTGTGTGTCCCTTCTTCCCTTTCATCCAAATAAAACTAGAGGTACAGACCATGTCACCCTCACAATAGTTCAATCCCAGTTTTCTTTATATAGAATGGACTTTCAGAAATTGATGAGTCCAATATCATATATTGACTCAACCAAGCATGGCCATGTATTTTTCAGTCCCATTTCATCATGGTGCCCATTGATACAACTCATGTCATATAGGATGACAAATCCCATCTCTTCTCACACGCAAACACCCAATTGATTTGTAACATAATCAAAAACCACCTTTATCATCAAACTTTCTTAGGACTGGACTTTTGATGGCATCAAAGCACGCTCTTCCTCACTCGATGAATGCTATGACTTCAGGTCAAAGGACCACAAACACCATTGCCACCTGAGCCATACTTGTGACACATTCATATAACTATCCAGAAAGTATTCCCACAGTTGGTCTATCCAGTACAACTTGTTCATAACAAGTACCTATGTGATGACTTGATATCATAATATGATGACCTGTGAGGACGGGTCATCAGTCAACACACATGCTCGTCTTAAAGTCATCATCATCGCCGTTTGCTTCTAAGATGATACAACGACCAGGGACTCTTTAAGAATAATGATTTTAGGATCATAGGTTGTAACATCAAGTCACTACTTGATATATGGAAGCAAACATTCTAAGGGCATGTATTTTAGTTAACTATTCTATCACAATAGAAATAATAACCCAATAAAATAACATGCCAAAATAAATAAATGAAATGCATATAGTACTTTTATTCATCAAATGAAATATCTAACAACCAATAAACATACAATCCACAAGACTCAAACTAGAGTTGATCATTAAGGTATCATATACCCATAGATCTAACATGACCATCATGCTTTCTCTGTGCGAGAGGCTTTGTTAGTGGATCCACAATATTTTCATCAGTCAACTCTCTACGTATGCCCACATCTCCTCGATCAACAATCTCTCGTATTAAATGGAACTGCCAAAGTATGTGCTTGGAGCACTGATGAGATCAAGGTTCTAAAGCAAGTGATAATTGCACCGTTGTTATCACAGTAGAGAACTACAGGATGAACTACGCTAGGAACTACATCTAACTCGCCGATGAATTTCCTAATCCATACAACCTCCTTCACTTCATTTGCAGCGGCGATATAATCGGCCTCAGTTGTAGAATCAGATACTATATCCTGCTTGGAACTCATCCACCTAACAACTCCTCCATTCAGGCAAAACACAAAACCTGACTGAGACTTTGAGTCGTTCCTATCAGTTTGGAAGTTAGCATCTGTGTAACCACTTATAACGAGCTCTTCCTCTCTGTCGAATACCAAGAACGTACCCTTAGTCCTTCTTAAGTACTTGATGATATTCTTTACGACAATCAAGTGACTTACACTGGGATAAGACTGGTATCTGCTAGTCATGCTTGAAGTATAAGAGACATCGGGTTTAGTACATATAATTACATACATGAATGACCCAATTATCGTAGCATTTGGAATCAACTTCATGCTGTCCTTATCTTCACAAGACTTATGACACTATTCCTTTGAGAAACTCACACCATGAGACATGGGCAAGAATCCTTTCTTGGACTTAAGCATGCTGAACCATTTCAATAGCTTGTAATTTTACGTACTTTGGGTCAAACCCAGCAACTTCTTTCATCTATCTCTATAGATCTTAATACCGAGTATATAACTCGCTTCCCCTAAGTCCTTCATCGAAAAGCAGACACCTAGGTTGTTCTTAACAACTTGCATGGTCGGTTTGTAATTCCCGATCAACAATATGTTATCTATATATAAAATCAGGAAGACAACTATGCCACAACAAATCAATTTATAAACACACGGTTGATCCTCATTTTTGATAAAACAAAACTCTTTGATCTTTTCATCAAAACGAAGATTCCAACTTTGAGAAGCTTGTTTAAATCCATATATGGATCTCTACAGCTTGCATATTTTTGTGGCTTCACCTGGAGATACAAAACCCTCGAGTTGTGTCATATAAACTTCCTCATAGAGGTTTCCATTAAGGAAAGTCATTTTAACATCCATCTGCCAGATCTCATATTCATAATACGTAGCAATAGAAATCAGAATTCTGATGGACTTAAGCATGACAACATGTGAAAAGGTCTCATCATAATCAATACCATGAATTTGCTTAAAACCATTAGCCACCAGTCACCCTTTGAATGTCTGTATATTCCCATCCATATTAGTCTTCTTCTTGAAGACCCACTTTCACCCTATGGGTCTTACCCCTTCAGGTGGTTCCACCAAAGTCCATACTTGGTTTTCATACATGGAGTCCATTTCAGATTTCATGGCCTCAAGCCACTTCTCGGAGTCCGGTCCACTCATAGCCTCTTGGTAGGTTGCAGGCTCATTACTATGATCCATAAGCAACAAATTACCTATTTGAGACGCGAGAAATCCATATCTCTCAGGCTCAAACCTTGGTCTACCAGATCTACAGGGAACTTGTGTTTCCTGAGCACGTTCTCTAGCTACAACACCTTGTAGTCCTGAATCAGGTTCAAATTCCAGTTCATTCACAGTTTGTTGTTCTTGAACGTCTTCAAGTTTTACCTTAGCAGTCTTTCTCCTTAAGAACTCTTTCTCAAGAAAGACACTAGTTCTCGTGACAAACACTTTTCCCTCGAATAGTAAGTAGAAGTAGTACCCTTTGGTTTCCCTAGGATACCCCACAAGATAACAATTATCTGATTTTGGTTCAAGCTTATCAGGCATTTGACATCTTACGTATGCCTCACAGCCCCAAATCTTAATGAACGACATTCTAGGATGCTTCCCAATCCATATCTCATATGGTTTCTTTAGAACCACTTTCGTTGGAGCACAATTTAATGTTAAAGAAACAGTTTCTAGAGCAAAACCCCAAAAGGAAACATGCAGATCTGCATGACTCATCATCGATTGCACCATGTCTAACAAAGTACGATTCCTCCTCTCAGAAAAACCATTATGCTGTGGTGTTATAGGTAGAGTGAGCTGTGATACAATACCACACTCTTTTAAATGATCACGGAACTCATGACTTAGGTATTCACCACCTTAATCAGATCGGAGTTCTTTAACCTTCTTACCCAGCTAGTTCTCAACTTCGTTTTTAAACTCTTTGAACTTTTCAAAGGTTGCAGATTTGCACTTCATAAGATACATGTATCCGTATCTACTGAAATCATTAGTAAATGTAACAAAGTAAAAGTACCCACCTCTTGCCATAAAACTCATGGGTCCACATACAAAACTATGTACTATACCCAAGAGATCATCAACACTCTCATTTAAGCATGTGAAAGGGACTTTAGTCATCTTGCCTAACAAACAAGATTCACATCTCTTAAATGATTCATAATCAAATGAATCCAATAGTCCATCTTTTTGGAGCTTGGATATGCATTTCTTATTTATTTGGCCCAAATGATAATGCCAAAGGTATGTAGGGTTCGAGTCATTTTTTTTAGTCTTTTAGTATTTTAAATATTATAGATCGGATGGTCTAAGTTCAAAACATACAGACCATTAAACATTAGGGATACACCATAACAAACATCATTCTGAAATATTGAACAACAATTGTTCTTAATAATAAAAGAAACCCCACCATCTCAAAACATGAAATAGATATAATGTATCTAGTTATGGAAGTAACAAAATAACAATTATCTAATTCTAATACAAGCCCACTGGGCAAAGCAAGGCGATAAACCCCCACAATATTAGCAGCAACTCTTGCTCCATTGCCAACGCGCAGGTCCACCTCTCCTTTACTCAGCAATCTTCTCCTTCCCAGTTCATGCACATTTATACAAATATGAGAATTACATCCGGTATCTAATACACATGATGAAGGAGGAGAAAGTTTTATCTCTATAACATAAATACCTGAAGCAGAAGTCATACCTCCCTTCATCTTTTGCAAACCCTCAATGAACGAAGGGAGATTCCTCCTCCAATGACCATCCTTGCCATAGTGGTGGCAGTTTCCTTCTTTCCCTGAGCGTTTCTTTTTCAGTGCAGAAGACTTGGGCTCCAGTCTAGAATTAGGTCCTACCTTCGTCTTCTTGAAGCCCTTGGCCTTGACCTTGCCTTTATGCACCATCAATATGGTGCTAGCATGCTTGGACTTCTTTATGTTTATCTTGGCAGTTCGCAATATACCTAGGAGCTCGGGTAGTGTCTTGTCTATTTCATTCATGTTATAGTTTAAGACAAACTGCTCATAATTGTCAAGTAACGATTACAGGATCAGGTCTATTGCAAACACTTTGACCAGAGGGAACCCTAGTCTTTCAAGGTTCACGATATACCCAATCATCTTGAGTACGTGAGTCCCTACGAGGTCAAAAGCTCCCATCTTGCACTGGAACAATGCCTTAATAACATCGAATCTCTCTTGACGAGCTTGCCCTTGAAACATTTTCTTGAGATGCTCGTCAATTTCTTTGCAACCCATGATCTCGTGTTGCTTTTAGATCTCAGAGTTCATGTTCTCAAGCATGAGACATTCGACATCTAAGGAGTCGTCAAGATACTTCTTGTAAGCATCTTTACCAGCATAGGATGCATTCCCAGCAGGCTCATCAGGGGTTACCTCTTCCAAAACATAGAGCTTACGCTCTTGACTGAGAAGAATTCTCAGATTTCTGTACCAGTTCAAATAATTTGTTCCACTTATCTTTTCCTTCTCAAGATCACTCTTAGGGACAGGGTGGAGTGTGAACCACTTGCCATGGAAATTCTACAAGGATACAAGCAAAGCAAATTAGTACTACATATCAAAAATTTAATTTTATTCTTTCGATTTGGACATTAATCAAAATAACTCCCACTATTTTTATCAAACTGATAACCCTCGATATCAATTCGAAGAGTTTAGCGAGTAACCCTCTTAGTTGACAAAATCAATATTTTACTAACACCATGAGTCAGCTTTGGCTTTTCTCTCACAATGCAGCTATTTTGGTAGGCAACGCTTGCCAATTGCATCAGTATGCAATTCTTGTATGACTGGTGAATAACTCTTTATTCGCATCCTTCATATGGTGCATGCCAACCTAATGTCTCTGGGCACTCAACATTTGAGTTTACACAGTTAAACTTGACCCGAAGTCGACAGTGGGATATCACAATTATCCACTCGCACCCTTACCAAGATAGATTGATGCACCTTGCTTTGGAAATCCCACACTTCATCGATCGAGGTAGGAAGAGTGTCATCCATCGGAAGGCATCTAAGAACATAATATTTCTTAAGGGATTTTTTATATTCTATTAACTCTTTAATCATGATTAACATTTAAGAAGTGTGCACATTGAGCAAAATAAAATTCAGCAAGCATAATCCAAATGCATCGCATATGTGCACAAGAATCATCAACACTTAATGAACTGGGCTAAATCTGAACATCTAGAACATTTCTAAATCTTCAGACCTACATGCACTGAACATGAGCAACACCAATTCCACTTACACAATAGATAAGCTCGTCATTTCATGTGAGATTTAAAATCAAACACATGCTTTGTATCACAAACCAACAAAGTGACGATTACTGTTAAGAAGTAAACATCAATGAAATCGCATGCGTTCTTGGGAAGTTCCAAGACTAGATTTGGGCATTTTGAACACTTCTAAATCTCCAAACAAACACGTCATGGATTTAGCAACTTATGAAATAATGAATATTGTCGGCAACCTGGCTTTGATACCAATGTTGGGTTTTTTGGGATGGCTCAATTGTTGTGCACGCATCGGAAATAAGAACATGAAAAACCCAAACGAGTTCGGATCAAGCAATATTCATGAATTAACAATTAAAGCATGTTGTAATAAAATTGCCTTTGAGAGATTGAGTCAATACTCAACCTAAATGCTCCAGAAAATACCAACCAGTCACTGGCGGGTTGAGTCTTGTGTGCAGAAAGTATATCCACGCCTCTACAAGAAATACACATGATCGGGAGAACCCGTAACCACTTTCTACACAAGTTCTAGGTAGGGAGAGAACACTCAGCATCTCCACACACAGCTAGGTCTGTTAAAGGAGAGGCAGTGGTGACACTTGCCGGGATCCGGATCGGGATAGGGCACGTCGACGGGATCGGTATAAAACTTCCATCGTCTTTTAGGGCTTCCGACTTTTCGCACAGTGATGTCTCGTGTGCATAGATAGAAAGAAATAATCGCATACTGTTCAAGCCCTAATGTTTCCTTTCAATACCCAAAGGGAATAAACAAAGCAGCCCGTCACTAATCGCAGACCAAGGACTTAAACAAAAATAAACCTTCGGCCAGACAACAGTTTGTCTGGACGAATCGTCGAATATCTACAGGATATCGGACGAATCGTCGAGTATCAATTAATATTCATCGAATCGTTGAGTATCTTATAGCATATACGACGAACTCAACGCCATCCTCAACTGAAGCCTAGATTCGTCAAACGTCATTCGTCAAACTGCATTCGTTGAGCGGCATTCGTCGAATGATGGACGACTTCTGTGTCAAGGACAAATTCGTCGAACGACATTCATCGAACTGCATTCTTCGAACGGTATTCATCGAACGATGCACGACTTCTGCGCCAAAGACCATATTCAACGAACGATATTCGTCGAACGACATTCGTCGGACTGCATTCGTCAAACGACATACTATTTCTGAGCCAATGGCTAAATTCGTCGAACGACATTCGTCTAACTGCATTCGTCAAACGGTATTTGTCGAACGACGCATAAATTCTGCGCTAATGGGCATATTCTTCGAATAGCATTCATTGAACTACATTCGTCGAACGATATTTGTTGAATGACGCACGGTTTCTTCGCCAAAGGCCAGATTTGTCGAATAAACGCCTTTACTCGACGAATCGCTGAGTTGACTCAACAGATTCAATGCTTATGTGTGATAGTAGATGAATCAACATTTGATACTCGACGAATCAGTGAGTCAACTCAACACACTCAATGCCATAATTCGACGAGTTAACACTTAACTCGACGAAAGCATTAACTAGTCTCAACGCTTTTGCCTTAGAATATTTCAGTCCCATTTGCTCATCATATGAGCTATACCATACAGATCCAAACTACCAATTTCTCCACAATCTTATGTGCGACCCAGATAGGCTCATACTGAGTTTGCAGTGAGGCTACATGCTTTATCATTTCTGAATAACTAGGGTAGAATAAACATATAGTACACGCCAAATGGCGTTGCAAGCCTACTGTTTAACTTTTCCTGTAAAAGCAAAGTTGCAGCCAACAAGTTCAAGTGGGCCCACGGGTGAAATAGTCGTTGGACGATAGAAGATAAAAGGATAAAGATCGGCAGAAGCAAAACAATTTTTAGGGTTTGACATTTCGCAAAGAGGCGGAACTTCATTGCCTTCTTCCTCGCCATTGTTGCAGAGCCTGAAGCTGAAGTTCAAACCAGCTGATCTAAAAGTTCACCTAGATAACTATAGCAATCATCACCTACTATAACAAGTTCAGATGAGATTTCTTAGAAAGAAGAAGATGTAGAGCATTCTAATTTATGTAGTGAAGTTCTGATTGAAGAATACTAAGAACTGTCAAAACATTGTCTTTATCAACAAGGTCAGAAACTTGTGTTTCTGAGTTACTTTTAGCATATGCAGTAGTTTCTTGAAGATCAATAATCTTATTATTGAGAAGAAGTTAGGGCTTAGATTTTCTCAGCTCAGGAAGCAGAAGTCTCAGAGAAATTTCTCTAGAGTTAAACATCAACACAAACCTTTATCTTCTGTAGGATTCTTTGGAGCTTAGTTGTAGTCCTTCTTTATAAAGGCTGAGTGTTGGATCATTGGTCTATATGAGTGGTAGGGCTTGTGTGCCTGAGGTAGGATCCTAAGTGGATCTGAGGTAGGGTTGTTTGCCTAAGGTAGGAGGGCCATTCTCTCTGAGGCAGGGCTTTTGTGCTTGAGTTGTAGGATCAAGCTTTGGATCTGAGGTAGGGTCATATGCCTGAGATGTAGGAGAGTAGTCCTCTCTGATTTATACGGCTAACCTCCTAGCTTTAGTTGTAGGACAATTAATTTAGTCTAAGGCAGGTGATATTTTGATCACTGAGTTATAGGAGCAAGATTGCTCTGAGGTAGGGCTTTGTTCCTGAGGTAAGTCTTGGAGGAGACTGAGAGATCCTGAGGAATCTGTGTTGTAAGCTCTTAGGAGCTGAGATTTGGGGAAGTGCCTTATCTAACACACTATTAGAAAGGTGGTAGGATAGTGGGTGTACCCATAATTTGGGGAACCACTATAAATTTTGTGTGTGCTTTTGTGGTGTGTATTGAAAGCTGAAAACTATTAACTCACAACACACTTATAGAAGGAAAATCAAAAAGAGATCAAAAACCTATT
Source organism: Platanthera zijinensis (assembly GCA_039513925.1). Lineage (NCBI taxonomy): Eukaryota > Viridiplantae > Streptophyta > Magnoliopsida > Asparagales > Orchidaceae > Platanthera > Platanthera zijinensis. Next base: position 134,452,640 of record CM077085.1, read on the forward strand.
CACCCCCCTCTAGGTGTTTAGCTACCTCTGAAACTAAAGACTCTAAATTACAACTATTAGATTCTTGACCTAATGACTCTTGTTAGAGATCATGAATCAAATTATAAACCCAATTATAAAACCAATATCTCAAAATGACAGACACATATCCACCGCTAAATCACCACCAAAAATTATATCAATTACTTTAAGGTGGGTTCCGGGGGGAGGTGGAGGTGGTGGAGCTGGACCCCAAATTAGTTATCAAAGTTGGAAGAGAGAGAGAGGGAGAGGGAATGTGAGTCGTTTGATCGTGAACCATGAGGGAAGTTGCTTAGATAGAATCATATTCTACCTTGAGTAGACCATAACCACAAAAACTAGGGCAATAGATGTAACGACTCCACCCGTTAAATAACATATAATAGAAGGTCTTGTCAGGTCCCCACACTATATTCCACAAATAGACGGCGATGTCACAGGTTAATACAACAACACCATCGCATCCTAACTCAGAGCATGCTAGCGGAAGATTTTAACAATAAAGCTGATCTTATACCAGGAATGTCCACTACATATATAAACCATATTTATATATCAAATCTTGAAAGAGTGAATAGCAAATACAACATAAGTTAGCCTTAAGGCCTTACAGTTCCTCTTTTCACAGTGTGGATTGCATATATCGACGCGCAGGCCGGCTATACATAAACAAAACACAACACTTTTTAGCTTAGCCTTCAAGGGCTAAGAAGTAGCAACGACAGTAGCAGCAGGGACTTCTTCCCTTCATTTTCTGCTCGGTTCTCCAGCACCTGCATAGGGACAATCCACCTAGAAGGTTACAAACAAGGCAACGGTCAGCATTCAGCTGACCAATTTATAACAATCCTACCCCTTTCCCTGGGCAGTGGAATTCCTTCCCTATAGAGCAATGCTTCAACAGATATAGCATATCTTGTGCTCTTATGCACAAACAATCCATCACAACCATCAGCCACAAGGCTCGATGATCCATGCACTCAGGCAAAATTTTGGGTACACCGACGAACTGGGATCAACACCTTTGAGCATTTAGTCTTGATGACATGCATGCCTAAGACTCTAATTATGCCACTGATGAAATCCCAATGCCTTGGCACTTTCTTGTACAGCCAACATAACGCAGGTAAAGATCCACAACCCCCCGTTGCTCAAATTTCCTTGCCATCACCAAGCACATCGTACTCGAGGCTATAATTAAAGGTGTGGGTCGGTTTCACCTTTCCTGTTCGGCAAGAAGCCTTTTAAGAACTCGCAGCTCACAATAGCCATAATGTCTGCCAAGGACTGGCTTCACAATCCAAAAGGGTAGTTAATGTCGGCTTCCTTCACGGTCGCTTGGCGGGTTCAGCAGAACTCTCTATATGCCTCCAAACTCAACCCAAATCCTACAGTTCATGTAGTGCCAGAAAAACTGGTTTTACATAACATACATCACAAGCATTACAAGGGTGTTTTCCTGGAAATCCTCATTCCAGTACTTCCTGCTACTTCCCTTCACAGGTACAACCCATTGACTCCACCAACTACACATTTATACGGGGAGTCTTATCTAGTGCGCAATATGCAACATCACCAATCAAGAACAACCTGTCCAGATGGGCTTCACGTAACATGCTTATCCTGTACTACACATTTCCGGGTCTAAATCCAGACTCAACCGGGGATAGCAACTATCAACCCAATAGGATCACTTATTCTTTCCACCTTTTGGTATAGGATCCCACACTCAAACATAAAGGAGGAATTCACTTGTCCAAGAAGGAATATCATTACCCTTGACAATCTATGGGGAGCCATCAAAATTCTAGCCGGTTGGAAAGCACCGCAGCGGCTTTGCCTCCACAAAATTGGCCTTGGATCTCGAATCAGAACTCGGGAGCTCCACCGGTGGCTGGATCTTATCCTCCTTCACCATTCTCCTCTCCCTTCTCTTTTCTCTTTTAGGAAGAGAATGTCCAAATTAAGAATGGCATATTCATTCCAATCTTTTGTTTTAACCCAGCAGGAACTCATCTGAGCCTTAGATCCAGGATGAAGAAAACAGACTGCCACAAATAGTCCTAAAAGTCCAATATTTGTGCTGACACGGCCCGTGACACGCCCTTGTCACATGACGTATACTTTAAGATGTACACACACCGACTCACCCACACCAGAACACGGGCTTAGACACGCCCGTGTCAAAGCCTGACACGCCCGTGTTACTTAGTACACGCCCGTGTCGAGGGGCATGTCCCTCAATTGACAGAGGATCAACATTCCCGAAAAGAACTCGGCTAAGGCACACACCTGTATACTTGGCTGTATGCTAAACATGCCCCTGTGACACGCCCGTGTCACAGGCCGTGCACAACACTCAACGCCGCCCTATTACCCACCTGAGCAAGACACGGCCTGGGACATGCCGGTTTCCCTAGCCGTGTCACCTCTCGACAATCGTCGACTTCATGGCGTTGAGTGCTCGAGACGATAAAGAGAAGGACATGCCCTAAGACTTGACCGTGTCCTAGTACGTGTGCTTCACTCAATGCTCTCTCGAGAACAAATCCAAACCCATGAAAATAGAGCATGACACGCCCTGCGACACGCCCGTGTCCTACGCCGCGTGCAGGACACGCCCTTTGACATGCCCGTGTCCCAGGCCGTGTCACCCAGCCTGAACCCCATTTTGGGATTTTGGGGATTTTTGGGTGTTAAAACTTTCCCCTCCTTGCAATAAATTTTCTCCCGAAATTTGATCACAAAAAGGAAACCCAACAAACAGAATGCTATAACTTCCAAAGTGATCGTTATAATAAAAGACATACTTTACAACAGTTCAATCAAATAACTCAGGAAAATCAGCTCGCATGGTCTACTCCCGCTCCCATGTTAGCTCCTCACGACCACAATTATCCCACCGGATTTTTACAATCCCTATTGTTTTGTTTCACAACTGTTTATCGGGTCTATCTTTGATCTGAATGGGTCTAACATTTGTCGTTAGCCCATGTTCGACCGGTACACGATCATTCTCAATCACTTGAGCTGGATCCTTGACCGCTTTTCGAAGCACTAAGATGTAAAACACATCATGTAAGCCACTCAGTTCTGCCAAAAGAGCTAGCCGATAGGTAGCTTTCCCAACTCTCTCCACCACTTCAAACGGACCAAGATATCTCAGACTTAGCTTTTTCAAACACCGAATCCTGAACACGCCGTTGAAGGGTTTGATCTTCAAATAAACCTAATCGCCCATCGCGAACTCCACGTTCTGGTGTTTGGCATTGTAGTACTTTGCTTGTCGATCCTATCTCCCGAATAGAGCGTATTGTCGAGGTAGCTTCTTCGACTTCCTTATGCCCATATAACTTGGATTCGCCTGCTTGTGCCCAATCTAATAGTGTACGACATTTACGACCATACAAAGCTTTATACGGAGCCATATCGATGCTCGCTTGGTAGTTATTATTGTAGGAAAACTCCACCATATATAGATGATCTTCCCAACTCTTACCAAAGTTTAGGGCGCACTTTCGGAGAATAACTTCCATCGTCATGTTGGTCCATTCAGTCTTGCCATTCTTTTGGGGACGAAAGCCCGTACTGAATGATAACATTGTTCCCAACATTTGATGAATTAGTCTCCAATCATTCGAGGTGGATTGCCCATCACGGTCACTTACGATGCTCCGAGGAACACCGTGCTATCGGGAAATCTGCTCTTGAAAGACTTTGTTTCAAGACCCTAAACACCTAAAGGGGGGGTGAATAGGTTCTTAACTTATTTAGTCTCTTTATTATTTTTAGGCGAACAGATAATTATCTCCTATAAGCACAGATTAATATATCTACAAAAAATTAACACAATACAGCAAACACAAGATCTATAGTTGTTCCGCAAGATATGGGTATATCCACTTTCCCCCTTCTCCTATCCAGTAGATAACTGGATTCAGCCTAACTTCTTCCACTTGTTCAGATCCACAGATCTTACAATCTCAGAACCACAGATGGTTCCTACACCTTAGACTTAACACAAGTCCTACCTCAAATTCTTCTCCAGTTTCCTTTCTCAGGCCTCAGCCCTACCTCAGCCTTTATAATTAGGCTTACAACTCAGACTTACCATATGTCCTACCTCAGGCACTCAGCCTTACCTCAGCCTTTATAATTTAGGCTTACAATCTCAGATCTAACAATAGATCCTACAGGAATTTATGAGTAAAGAGTATCTGAGAACTTCACAAGCTAGATTTCTCTGTTGATGTTTTCTTCTTGATCAGTTCTTGTATAGACTGATCCTTCTGATCCAACCTAACTTAGTTTTTCAAAGCTTCTTGATTATAACAACTAAAGTGGATCACCTCTTGATGTCGAAGTTGATCTTCAGTCAGCTTCTTCTTAAGATTCAGATTGAACTCTGAATCCTTCTTGCAGACAGGCCTTGATCTGTCAGAATTCTTCTTTAAGATCCAGAGATCTTTTCACGTTGATGATTCTGTTGTGTGCTTCGTTTTTTTCTTTCGTTCCCGATCTCTCTTATATAGAGCCTGCTCCATGGTTACCGGCTGATTCGGTTCATAACAGACTTCTGACAGTTCTGACAATGGTGTCAGACTGGTTCGTTATGACAGCTGTCAAGTCACCAGTCACATCACCAGGTTCTTCAATGTCTGTCTAACACAGCATACAACACTCAGCAGACTGCTCCATATGTGTCGACACATATAGGCTAAGTGTCGACACAAGTCTTCAAGGTGTCGACACAAATACTCCAAGTGTCGACACAGTCATACTTCTATTTCTCGACACTGCAATTGTATGTGTCGACACAAGTCCTGTATGTCGACACAATTGCTTTAAGTTTCGACATAGCTTTGAGTGTCGTCACAGCTTCTTTATAAGTGTTGACACAAATTCTGGGTGTCGACACAACTTCCATGAGTGTCGACATAATTTTCCTGTGTGTCGACACAGCTTGCCTGAGTGTCGACATAAGTCTCCTGAGTGTTGACAAAGCTTCCTTGAGTGTCGACAAAAGTTTCCTGAATGTCGACACAGTTTCTTCACAAGTGTCGACATTTATACTTAGAAAATTTTCCTTTAAATTTTTAATCCTGTACAATGAAACTCAAACTTCTATAAAATATACATTGATGCATATCATTGACTAAGTTGTGGCTTCTCAAAATCTATTACAGATTTTCCAATATACCCTAAAATCTCCCCCTATTTGGAGAAGTCATAACCCTTAGTCAAAGATATACATCTCTTTAGATAAAATAAAATTGTAATAGAAGTAAAAACATTTCAGAGCAGATAATTTCATAATCAATGTAAACAACACACACTTAATACTGAATCAAATTTCATTGATCAGAAAAAGTTGGGTTTACATAAATTTCTTATAGAACAAAAGGAAAAGTAATACATTATTCTTATTACAAAAACCGAGCAATCATATTACAGAATAGGCTCCTTAATAACTATCCCTTTGCCAGGCTTGATTTTAGCATGCACAGAAGGTTCTGCATCTTCAGCTAGCTTTTTCCCTTTAAGAGCTTTATCTTCAATTCTTCATCCTTGATCTTTTTTCTTTTAAAATAGTGAAAAGGTTTAGGGAAGTACTTGCTTGGCTCTTGAGCATTTGCAGGTAGCTTCCCAGCCTTAGCACTTCTTCTATGCTGTAGAATTGCTTCTTATCCAGCTTGATACTTATTCCATTCCTGCTCAAAATACCACTTACCCCTTGTAACGCCCCCGATTTTTTCCAGTGATTTATTTAAATTTCTTATTTGACGTATTATGATGTCAGAGCGTTATGTTAGTGGGTGTTGGTCATGTGACATTATTAGAGCGTGCTCTTAGCTCTTTAGGTTTTCCTGCGTGGCTTGGTGATGCCTGGTAGCAAGATTCCCTAGCGAGCCGGAGTCTGTTTGGTGACTCGGTGGAGCCTCTTGGGGAATGCTTGTGTTAGCGCGTTTTTACGTTCGTTAGGTTTGACCGGCCAAATTTTGGGATTTGCGTCGGGAGTGGAAAATTTTACATTAGGAAATTAGATCGGCTAATTTTAGACTTGCTCATCAAGTTTCGTCGCGTTCCAAGCATTTTTGGAGCCTCGGCGCGCGATTGAAGTTTTGTATGTTTTCTCGTACGCTGTTAACTTTAGAAATTATTATCTCAAAAACGGTGCGTCGGAATTCGATTTTGACTTCACCGTTGAATTCATAGCGTCGTCATTCGCCTACGGTGCGAATTCCGTTCGATTCGGCGCGCGTTAAGCCCTCCGTAATGACATTTCACTTTAGCGTTATTTTTAAATTAAATAAAATATTTTAAAAAAAATGAAAATAATAACAAAAATAATAATAATAATAATAAAAAGAAAAAAAGAAAATCTGCTTGATACACGCCGATCGGCGTGTATCCCTCCCCCCCCTTTAATCCCACTGATTCCCCTTGGCATTCTCATCGAATTGCCTCCCCCTCATTTGTTTTTTTTATATATATAAATAGTATAATTAATATAATAATTCTTATTATATAATATTAGTTATAATTTATATAAATAAAATTTAACCCATCCTCTTTCCCGAACAAGCAGCCCCCCCTCCTGTGCGAGAGAAAAACTAGGCGGAAACCTCTCGTTCGCGAACCTTCTGGCGGCCGCCACCGTCGATCCGGTGGACGGAAACTCGATCCGATCGCGGCGTTGAAAAGCTCTCGGCGAGATCTTCGAGATCGCGGTAAGCTTTTCCCGTTTCGGTGACCGTTTCACCATAGATTTTTTCGGCCCTAACCCCGGTTGTCTGTTTTTTTCGTAGATCTTGTCTCCGCGTGCCCCCTTTTGGACGGATCTACGTGGTGGAGTATTTTGGGTGGACGTTTTCAAGAACGATTTGAGGCAAGTGGATTTCTCCCCTCTTGCGTGCCTCCATGGGTTGTATTTCGCCTTATTATCTCTCCTTGTCGTAGAATACCGGAGTAGTATAGGTGATATTAGAAATATTCCTAGGTTAGGGCTTGTAGTCGGCCTAAATTAGGAAGAAATTGGAATTTATATTCTAAGTTGAGTTCGGCGGGTAGTGGGAAATAATTCGGCGGGTAGTGGAAATAATTCGGCGAGTATCGCCGAATTTAGGTTAAGTCTATTTCGACGGGTTTTGGTTGTAGAACTTGGTAGTTTCTAAGTGGTGTTGTCGTCTAGTTTTGGCGCCGAATCGTGGATCATTAGTATGTGGTAGCTGGGTTTCTGAGGGAGTATGGTACCAGGGGAGTTCGAGCCGTGGCCACCACCATTCCCTCCTTTGGACATTTAGGGTTCCTGTAAGAGGTTGGAACTCTATGTGTGTGGACCCTGTGGCGGCCCCTTTAGCACTCTTGAGACACCTGAACCTGGTTGTTCGGTTGTGACTGTTCTTAGTCTCCGACACAGGTTTGGGATTTGTGCCAGTGCTAACGATTTACATGTTAGGACTGTTAGTTCCTTTCATACTGTTCATTTGACGCATATTGGTTCCCTTTTTGCCTCTGCAGGCTTGAGCGGAGTTTGGTACGTTTTAGTACTTGTTGCATCTCTCTCACTTTTCTGCTTGTTACACTTACATTTTGTCTCTTTTCTTGGATTCTTAGCTGAGGTTTTCAGCATTTCCCTTGCAGGGTTGGTAACCCTTTTCTTTCTGCACTTTTTATTCGATTTTTAACTGATGTTTCTTTGCCACTTATTTTATTATTTCTTGCTGAGGTGTTCTTCTTTTGAATGCCTCAGGTTCAGGTCTGTAGCCGGCTGAGCGGCTAATTTCAGGAGTTTCTTTGTGGACTGCGTGGTGGCAGTGTTTTCCTCACCTATTGAGGTAGTTCTTTAGCTTTGTAGTAGTACAGACATACATGCTCTCCAGCGAGTTCGTGTCAGGTTGTTGACGCTCGCAGGTGATTTTTCCTTGGTGATACTAAGTCTTTGCTTAGCTGCTAGTTTACCTATTTTATGGTAGTCTCACTTGCTCTCTGGGAATGTTTTATGCTAGGTTGCTAGTTACTTTAAGACCTATAAGAACTACTATATGTATTGCATGATCAGCATGTTTTATAAAAGCTCAAACATTATTTTCCAAATGCGTAAAAAGATTGTTTTCTTTATAAATATTATAAATTGAAATCTAGGGTCTTGCATAGTGTAAGTTGTCCTCTTAGGACACTTATGCGCTCTTTTAGGATGTTAAACATAAATGAAGTGTTTTTCCGCTACGTATAAAAATAGTTTTCAAACCGTGGACTATCTGATCCACTGAGCCGAGGGATACGACCAATTAATTTAAAATCGGTTTTCTATTCCTTTTAACTTATGATTTATAGGATTAGAGTGTTTCCTGAGCATCAGCAGTTATCCCCTGCTTGACGTGGCATCATAACTCGTAGTTATCTCATGCTCTGATTTATTTATTAATGAGAAAAATGCGGGTTGTGACAGTTGTTATCAGAGGGAGGTTGCTTGACAAATTGTCGGGCAACCTTTCCCTGTTAGTATTAGACGTTTAGCGTCATGTCATCACACACCGACATGTCATCAGTACATCTTGGCTGAAGCACGGACAGTACACTCATAGCATAACATGAAGTATACCGGGCATATTATGTATTTATGGGGTGCATAATATGTGTTTGTATTTGGATCCACCATAGGAGGCAACATGTGAGGGTTATGTATTTATGGGGTGCATAACCTCACCACATGAATGCGACTCGCACGTTTTCTTTTTGTTGCATGGAAATGTTATGTATTTATGGGGTGCATAACATTTTCATGTGTACGCCGCTCATAACATGCATTAAGGCTTTTTTTTTTAGAATGCATAGCACAATCATGCATAGCATAACATTGCATAAGCACAACGTGCCAAGCTAAAGATTTGCAGGATGACATGTGTACACACATAATTTTTGAGTCAAAAAGAATATAAATTCATGCATTCCCAATCTAGGCACAAGAGTTAGTGTGATGATAGTGAATCATCGTAGGATAAGCATAACATCATTATTGAAAATCCCAGAGCAAGTTAGCAGCATAAGCAAGTACTTAAGTATGTATTGTTTGTACTATGTTGTTTGGTTCTAGTGGGTGGGCCAGGTTTTTGATTAGTGTTTTGTTGTTCCATTAGAATGTCGAGGCGTCCTTCGACAAGGTCGACTCCCCAATCAGTGGGAGAATCTTCAGGTGCGCAGAGCAGAGCAATGATAGAATGTCTGTGACAAAGCACAGAAGCCTTGTCAAAGCAAGTAGTGGATTTGTAGTCTCAGGTCCAGTCCCTGTTAGCAGTTGTGGCAGGACAAATTCCGAGAGTTCAGGACCCTGTTGTGGGTCAAGCTGTTCCAATTCCCCCTGCTCCTCTGGTGCCTCCGGTCATGGTGCCACCAGAGATGACCTTTATTTCTCAGTTTCAGCGACTTAGGCTGCCGACGTATGATGGCAAGGCAGATTACATGGTCTTAGACGATTGGATGATATCAATCGAGGAGATGTTCTCATACTCTGGGATCACTGATAATCAAAAAGTGATGTTAGCCGCATATCAGCTCAAAGGGTTGGCAAATGGATGGTGGCTGAGGGAGAAAGAACGTCTGAAGGACGGGTGTTCCTGGGAGTCCTTTAAGAAGCTACTTCTGAGCAAGTTTCTGCCATCGGTCGAGAGTGACCGTCTGATGAACGATTTCCTGCACTTAAAGCAGAGGCAACTCACGGTTAGTGAGTACGAAATCGAGTTTAGAAAGCTACGCCGATTTGCCCCAGACTTGGTGAGTTCCGATGAAAATAGAAGCAAGCGATTTCTGGCTGGGCTAAGGATTGACGTCCAGCAATTAGCAAGCGCCTTTGCGACATCAAGTTATGCTGGGATGGTGGAAGCTGCCTTAAAGGTAGAGGCAATTGATAACGCCAAGAATCGAGGTCAACAACTGAGAAAAGATAAAAGAAAGTCTGATGAGGGTAAGAGTACCCAGGTCCCTGACGCTGCTCCGAGGAAGAGAAACAAAGAGGTATGTAGTTTCTGTGGCCGACTGGGCCATCCATTGGAAAGGTGCTATCAAAGATTAGGAGCCCAGAAGAAAGAGCAGATTCATGCAATCCAAGGTATCCCAAAGAAAGACTTTCTTTGTTCTGTATGCAAGAAGCTAGGGCACGATGCTGCCCATTGCTGGAAGAAGACGAGAAGCTGTTTCTTGTGCGGTCAAGAGGGTCATCTCAAGTATCAGTGCCCGCAAGCTCAGCTTACTCTGCAGCCAGTTCCTCTTCAGGCTTTGCCGCCGCCGCAGCGAGTGGACAAGGGAAAAGGAATGTTGAATGTGGTCTCTATGGAGGAAGCTCAGACGCCCATGCAAGTGATATAAGGTTAGATTCTCCCCTAATTTTAATGTTTAGCTCATAGTTATAGTTTTGAGCGTTCGTTTCCTTAGTCGCGTGTGCAATTTTATAGGACAATTTAAGGTAAAGAACCGTTGGGCGCGTGTTCTGTTCGATTCCGGTACTACCCACTCATTTGTGGCTAGGGCCTTCGTAGGGCATTACCGTTTGGATCTCGATCGTGTTGGTGATGCGTTTTGTATCAAGTTTCCTTCAGGTGAATCTGTAGTTTCGGATCAGGGTATTCAGAGTTGTCCGATTTTACTAGGCGATTTTCTCGCGATTGCTGATTTGAAGCTGTTGGATCTGGAAGACTTCGATGTGATCCTAGGCATGGACTGGTTGTCCAGATATGATGCTATGATCCAATGCAAGGGTAAACCCTTGGACTTCAGGATGGACAACGGTCAGCCCGGGAGTGTCTACGGTTATCCGCGCCAGGATTCTCCGACTATATCGGCGGTATGTGCTCGGAAGCTTGTAGATTCTGGATGTTTTGCTTGTTTGGTTTCGGTTTTAGAAACCAAGGTTAGTTTGCCGTGTTTGGAGGAGATCCCGGTGGTTCGTGATTTTTTTGATGTCTTTCCAGCTAATCTTCCTGGTCTCCTTCCTGATCGAGACGTGGAGTTTGTTATAGATTTCGAGCCGGGTACGCATCCTATTGCCATGGCGCCTTACCGGATGGCCCCACGCGAACTAGAGGAGTTGCGTATCCAGTTAGACGAGTTGCTTGAGAATGGATTTATAAGGCCGAGTTCTTCGCCTTGGGGTGCTCCCGTTTTGTTCGTCAAGAAAAAGGATGGATCAATGAGGTTGTGCATCGATTATAGAGAGCTAAATAAGGTAACGATCAAGAATAGGTATCTGTTGCCGAGGATAGATGATTTGTTTGATCAACTACGAGGCAGCGCCGTGTTCTCTAAGATTGACCTTCGTTCGGGCTACCACCAGTTAAGGATCCGTGAATCAGATATCCCGCGGACTGCCTTCCGTTCCAGACATGGACATTTTGAATTTTTGGTGATGTCGTTTGGTTTGACCAACGCACCTTCTGCTTTCATGGACATGATGAACAGAGTTTTCAAGGACTTTCTGGACAAGTTTGTAGTCGTATTTATAGACGATGTGTTGGTGTATTCACGCAATGTTGAGGAGCATGACCAACATTTGCGTCTAGTTTTATCTGCCTTGAGGGACCATAAGTTGTTCGCCAAGCTAAGTAAATATGAGTTCTGGTTGCCTCAGGTTTCTTTTCTGGGTCATGTGGTTAACAAGGATGGAATCTCTGTCGACCCAGAAAAGATAGCCGCAGTTATGGAATGGACGAGGCCTGCCACACCCAAAGAAATAAGAAGCTTCCTAAGGTTGGCTGGCTACTACAGAAGATTTGTAGAGGGTTTCTCTACATTATCTGCGCCATTGACCAAATTGACGCAGAAGAATGCAGCATTTGTGTGGAGCGATAAGTGCGAAGAAGCGTTCCAAGAGCTAAAGAATAGACTGTGCACTGCTCCGATATTGATATTGCCTACGGAAGGATTAGACTATGTCGTTTACGTGGACGCGTCCCACGTGGGTCTTGGTTGTGTGCTGATGCAAGAAGGAAAAGTGATTGCGTATGAGTCAAGACAGCTTAAGATTCATGAAAGGAACTACCCTACGCATGACTTGGAATTCACAGCAGTTATCTATGCATTGAAATTATGGAGACACTTGCTGTATGGTGCGCAGTACAAGATTTATACAGATCATAAGAGTTTGAAGTACGTCTTCACTCAAAAGGAGTTGAACTTGCGCCAGCGTAGATGGTTAGAGTATGTGGCTGATTATGAAGTGGAGATCCTATACCATCCGGGTAAGGCTAACGTGGTAGCCGATGCCTTAAGCAGGAAGAAAGGGAAAATTTTCAATCCCTCTGCTGAGTTGTTAGTAGAAGAGTTCCTTTTAATGGATATTTCAGTTGGTAGATGTGACTCGCCAAGCAGTTTGGAAGTGTCTGAGCCTTCATGGATTTCTCTTACGAGGCTTCATCAAAAGGACGATCCTGACTACTGCACCTTCAAAATAGAACTGAGAAGGGGGAGCTACCTGACTTTTCGATCGATGACGCGGGTACTCTAAAGTACCGCGGTAGATTTTGCGTCCCCAATTTTCGAGATATTCGAGCTAAGTTGTGCAATGAGGCACACGGTTCAAGTGTGGCCTACCATCTAGGGACTACAAAAATGTATAAGGACTTGAAACAGATTGCCTGGTGGATTGGGATGAAGGGTGACATTGCAAGGTTTGTGTCAGAATGTTTTACGTGCAAAAGAGTTAAGACTGATCATGGAAGGCCTGGTGGAAAGTTGGCGCCTTTAGAGATTCCAACTTGGAAGTGGGAGAGTATCTCAATGGATTTCATTACTGGTTTGCCGAGATCTCCCCGAGGGCATGACTCTGTTTGGGTGATTGTTGATAGATTAACAAAGTGTGCGCACTTCGTACCCTTTCAGATTGGTTACTCGATGAAAAAGATTGCGGAACTATATTTGAATGAAGTTATCAGGTTATATGGAGTACCCGTAAGTATAGTATCAGATTGAGACTCCAGGTTTACGTCTCGTTTCTGGAAGAGCCTCCAAGAAGGATTGGGATCGGACTTGAGATATTCTACCGCATACCATCCTCAGACCAATTGTCAAACAGTGCGTGTTAATCAGATTGTGGAAGACATGATCCGTTGTTATATATTAGACCACGGAGGAGCGTGAGATGAACACTTGAGGTTGATGGAGTTCGCATATAATAACAGTTATCAAGAGAGTCTGCAAATGGCTCCTTTCGAAGCGCTATATAGAAGACGATGTAGAACTCCTCTATTTTGGGCTGAGGTTGGTGAGCGGCCGCTATTAGGTCCAGTTGCCTTAGAAGAAATGGAAGTCTCTGTAAAGCTTATTCGAGAGAAGCTTCGGATAGCTCAAGAGCGATACGAGAAGAACGCCAATCGGCGTAGGTCCGTTTTGGAATTTTCTGTGGGGGACATGGTATTCCTTAAGGTTCCCCGATGGTTGGAGTAAATAGGTTCGGTAAGAACCATAAGTTGGACCCAAGGTATGTGGGACCATTTGAAATTGTGGAACGGATTGGCGTGTCAGCCTACAAGTTGAAATTGCCCGCAAATTTTCCTGGCGTGCACAATGTTTTTCACGTGAGCCAATTGCGGAGGTGCGTGCTAAGTGACAGACAAGTTCTGGATGCAGTACCCCAGCTGGAGCCTAACCTTTCCTACGTGGAAGTTCCTATTCGTGTTCTGGATGTGCAAGATCGAGTGTTGCGGAGAAAGACAATACCGATGGTAAAGATTCTGTGGAGAAACCAAGACGTGGAGAGCGCGACTTCGGAGTTGGATTCAGCTATGAGGGAGGCGCATCCTCATCTGTTCTCCTAGCTTTGCTCGGTATGCTTTCGATAACCCTTGGTTATTTTATTTTCCCTCTTTGGTAGAAGTGTTTTTTGCGTAAAGTTTTGGGACGAAACTTTCTTTTAGGGGGAGTGACTGTAACGCCCCCGATTTTTTCCAGTGATTTTTTTAAATTTCTTATTTGACGTATTATGACGTCAGAGCGTTATGTTAGCGCGTGCTGGTCATGTGACGTTGTTAGAGCATGCTCTTAGCTCTTTAGGTTTTCCTGTGTGGCTTGGTGATGCCTGGTAGCAAGATTCCCTAGCGAGCCGGAGTCTGTTTGGTGACTCGGTGGTGCCTCTTGGGGAATGCTTGTGTTAGCGTGTTTTTACGTTCGTTAGGTTTGACCGGCCAAATTTTGGGATTTGTGTCGGGAGTGGAAAATTTTACATTAGGAAATTAGATCGGCTAATTTTAGACTTGCTCGTCAAGTTTCGTCACGTTCCGAGCATTTTTGGAGCCTCAGCGCGCGATTGAAGTTATGTATGTTTTCGCGTACGCCGTTAACTTTAGAAATTATTATCTCGAAAACGGTGCGTTAGAATTCGATTTCGACTTCGCCGTTGAATTCGAAGCGTCGTCATTCGCCTACGGTGCGAATTTCGTTCGATTCGGCGCGCGTTAGGCCCTCCGTAATGACATTTCACTTTAGCGTTATTTTTAAATTAAATAAAATATTTTAAAAAAAATGAAAATAATAACAAAAAAAAATAATAATAAAAAAAAAGAAAAAAAGAAAATCTGCTTGATACACACCGATCGACGTGTATCCCTCCCCCCTTAATCCCACTGATTCCCCTTGGCATTCTCATCGAATTGCCTACCCCTCATTTGTTTTTTTTATATTTATAAATAGTTTAATTAATATAATAATTCTTATTATATAATATTAGTTATAATTTATATAAATAAAATTTAACCCATCTTCTTCCCGAACAAGCAGCCCCCCCTCCTCCGCGAGAGAAAAACGAGGCGGAAACATCTCGTTCGCGAACCTTCCGGCGGCCGCCACCGTCGATCCGGTGGACGGAATCTCGATCCGATCACGGCGTTGGAAAGCTCTCAGCGAGAGCTTCGAGATAGATTTGGTGACCGTTTCGCCATAGATTTTTTCAGCCCTAACCCCAGTTGTCTGTTTTTTTTGTAGATCTCGTCTCCGCGTGCCCCCTTTTGGACGGATCTACGTGGTGGAGTATTTTGGGTGGACGTTTTCAAGAACGATTTGGGGCGAGTGGATTTCTCCCTTGTTGCGTGCCTCCATGGGTTGTATTTCGCCTTATTATCTCTCCTTGTCGAAGAATACCGGATTAGTATAGGTGAGATTAGAAATATTCCTAAGTTAGGGCTTGTAGTTGGCCTAAACTAGGAAGAAATCGGAATTTATATTCTAAGTTGAGTTCGGCGGGTAGTGGGAAATAATTCGGCGGGTAGTGGGAAATAATTCGGCGGGTATCGCTGAATTTAGGTTAAGTCTATTTCGGCGGGTTTTGGTTGTAGAACTTGGTAGTTTCTAAATGGTGTTGTCGGCTAGTTTTGGCGCCGAATCGTGGATCCTTAGCATGTGGTAGCTGGGTTTCTGAGGGAGTATGGTACCAGGGGAGTTCGAGCCGTGGCCACCACCATTCCCTCCTTTGGACATTTTGGGTTCCTGTAAGAGGTTGGAACTCTATGTGTGTGGACCCTGTGGCGGCCCCTTTAGTACTCTTGAGACACCTGGACCTGGTTGTTCGGTTGTGACTGTTATTAGTCTCCGACACAGGTTTGGGATTTGTGCCAGTGCTAATGATTTACAAGTTAGGACTGTTAGTTCCTTTCATACTGTTCATTTGACGCATATTGGTTCCCTTTTTGCCTCTGCAGGCTTGAGCGGAGTTTGGTACGTTTTAGTACTTGTTGCATTTCTATCACTTTTCTGCTTGTTACACTTACATTTTGTCTCTTTTCTTGGATTCTTAGCTGAGGTTTTCAGCATTTCCCTTGCAGGGTTGGTAACCTTTTTCTTTCTGCTCTTTATTCGATTTTTAACTGAGGTTTCTTTGCTGCTTATTTTATTATTTCTTGCTGAGGTGTTCTTCTTTTGAATGCCTCAAGTTCAGGTTTGTAGCCGGCTGAGCGGCTAATTTCAGGAGTTTCTTTGTGGACTGCATGTTGGCAGTGTTTTCCTCACCTGTTGAGGTAGTTCTTTAGCTTTGTAGTAGTACAGACATACATGCCCGCCAGCGAGTTCGTGTCAGGTTGTTGACGCTCGCTGGTGATTTTTCCTTGGTGATACTAAGTCTTTGCTTAACTGCTAGTTTACCTGTTTTGTGGTAGTCTCACTTGCTCTCTGGGAATGTTTTATGCTAGGTTGCTAGTTACTTTAAAACCTATAAGAACTACTATATGTATTGCATGATCAGCATGTTTTATAAAATCTCAAACATTATTTTCCAAATGCATAAAAAGATTGTTTTCTTTATAAATATTATAAATTGAAATCTAGGGTCTTGCATAGTGTAAGTTGTCCTCTTAGGACACTTATGTGCTCTTTTAGGATGTTAAACATAAATGAAGTGTTTTTCCGCTATGTATAAAAATAGTTTTCAAACCGTGGACTATCTGATCCACTGAGCCGAGGGATACGGCCAATTAAATTAAAATCGGTTTTCTATTCATTTTAACTTATGATTTGTAGGATTTGAGTGTTACCTGAGTGTCAGCAGTTATCCCCTGCTTGACGTGGCATCACAGCTCGTAGTTATCTCGTGCTCTGATTTATTTATTAATGAGAAAAATGCGGGTTGTGACACCCCTGTCATGGGTTTTATCCTTAATAGCTTTCCAGGCAGTAAGTATGATATTTCTAGAAGTTGGGCTCTATTGCGAGCTTCCAATGCAGCTTCTAACATATCAACCTTTCCAAGAATTATATTTTGTACCTCTGGTGGAGGACTATACATCTTCAGCACTTCTTCTTGAATCATATCAAAATCAGCTGGGGGTAGATCACCTGAGAGACTTCAGGCTTATTTCCTTCAAAATATTCATGGTGAATTCCAGACTAAGCTACATTAGCATAAACACACAGCGGAGGATATCCAAGAGTGGCTCTGATGTTGTTGGTAGTCCATTTAGCATGGTCAGAGCCGGCTTTGACTAGACTCTCTCCCCTTTATGACTTCTCTAGCAACATGATCTCACAAATCCTCTTTCTGGAACCTGACTTGATCAGCTAGATATTCAGTTCCCTCTTTAAAATAAGCTCTGAACTTTGTCAGGAAGGTTTTTATTTTCTCTTGAGATTCATGAAATGGGTCTTTGATAACAGATATATCTTCCTGGATTTGGTTTGAGATTTCATCCTTCAAAGTAGTGCTAGAATCAGCAAGCTTTTACAATATTTCATGATGAGAATCCTTGAGATTTTCATTCATTCTTATCTGATTCCGTAGGACATATCCCTACTTAACTTCAATCTCATCTACTTTAGCTTGGATATTCTTCTAGTGCTCTGCCAGAAACGCCACAGCATTATCTCCATTATGGAAGAAATCTTTCATATCCTTCTTATGTTGATTTACTTCAAATCTTATGAATTTGACGTCCTGGGCCAACTGAAACTGTAACTCCTTGTGAGTTTCATCCACATATTGCTCTATAGATTGTCTTTGATTATCCAGTTTCAATTGCATCTGGACCAGTAAGGAACTGAAGTCAACAGTTGATCCAGATGGTGTAATTCCCACCTACAAAGCCTTCTTGTAACCAGAGCTCTTCAACTTTATCACAGCCAGCTTCCTTTTCTTAGCCAATGTGGCTTCTTCATTTTCAAAAGATTCAGATGTACTCTCAATATCAACAGTGTCTTTGTCAGCTGGGGTATCCTTGGATAACTCCCCCTCAGTCCTTGGGATTTCCTTTACTTTGTCAATGTCCTCCCCCTCAGTCCTATCAGGAAGAGAATCAGGAAATAATTCTTCCATTGTAAATTCCTGTTGTATCTGTTCAGAAGGAATAAGATTAGTTTTTTTCTAAAAAAAATTGGAACTTTTGTTAAAGACCACTTGAATGACCACTTGAAAGACCACTTTTGTTGTTAAACAAAATTGTCCTTTTGAACAATTTTTGAGGAGAATACTATAATGCATCACTATTGTGTGTGGAGAAGAAACTTACTTGCTCATGTTGAGCATCATTTTTATCAGTTACTTCAGCTGCAATGTTGATTTCTGATATAACATCCATTATTGTATCTGCAGCTAAGTCACTATCCATGAAAGCACCATCAATACCTCCCCCTTGGGAAGGCAACTCAGTTTCTTTTTCTTAGTTTTCTCTCCCTGGAGTAGATTCAACCTGTTGCTCCTGATGCTCATTGCCCTTTGCCTGAGCATGAACTTCCTATTAATGATGGTCTTCATCAGTACTGAAGACTACTGCCTCCTCAGAATAACTGGAAGAGTTAGCCTGTACCACCACTTCCTCCTTCTTGCCTTTCTTAGTGTGCTCCTTAGGAACAATGAATTCTTTGGTCAGAACTCTATCCCACCTAGACAGAATCCTTACATCCATTCTTCTCATGTGATTTATCTTGGAACAATTTACATGTTTCAGAATATAAGGAATTACTGATATTAAGCAAAGACTGAGGATCCTTCCCAGATTAGGTTTTTTGATTCCTTCTTGAATTTTATCAAACACTACTGCTGCCCAGTTAGTGTTAATCTTAAATATAATCCTTACCATCAGATTGAACATGTGGGCAGATATTTTATCATGTCCACTGGTCTTGCAGATGATCACCTTGCCAACAACTTTAGAAAAAAATTTTCCTTGGGAATTCATCTCTTTTCTATTGATTGATGATCCAATCTTAATGCTGGGACTCAGTCCACACCAGCTTAATGCTTCTGTAATCTGGGAAGGGGTTATTTCTTCTGTATCCTTAATTAATGGAAGATGTAGTGATTTCCTGATAGTTTTCAACGTGAGTTTTACTCAGGTATGTTGAACAGTTGCCTTGATTTTCTTGCCTTCTGAATCTACTGTAGCGGTTGAATAAAACTTTATAACTTCCTTTTTCCATATATTGGTTGATTCAGAGACCAAGAATTCTAATCCATATACAGAAATTAGGGCAATAACTCCCTGAATTTCACTAGAAGCTGTCGTGAAACCGTCACAAACCAGTTCATACCCTTCATTAACCTTATCATCTTGGTGTGGCGCCATTATCGTGAGAGCTAGAGGAGAAGAGAAGAGAAGTTATATGTCGACAGAAGGTGCAGAGTCAAAAAATTCTGATAACGTAGTCGACCAGATTTTGGATTTACCTATTTATAGTACTTGAGTCAAGGGCAGATTAAAAGTCGGGCTTAAGTCGACAAATCAGTTTTTGTGTCGACAAAAATGACCTAGGTCTTGACAGAACTTTGGTTAAGTCGACTTGATTATCTGTCGACATACTAATGTCTAAGTCGACAAATCGTATTTTAAGTCGACACATTTTTTTATCGACAAACTTGAGTCTGTGTCGACATACTTGCGTCAGTGTCGAGACAGATAACTTAAGTCACGGCAGAGTTGTGTCGACACCAACTTTTTGTGTCGACACAAATATCCTCTCGACATATAGTCTTGACAAGGTTGTGTCGACACCTATTCTCTTTTCGACACAGATACTGTTTCTGTGTCGAAACATCCTTTTCCTGTGTCGGCACAACATACTGAGTTTGTAGACACAACTTGCTTGTGTCGATATAAACTTTGAACTTAGCCAAATTGAAATAGAAATTTTTTGCTAACATATGCTACTCATGGAAACTTGTGTTAACCTAGTCTAGGTTCAACATACCTTATTCAATTTTGAAATTATATAATTTAGTTTCATCTAGTTGTTTTGTAAAAATATCAGCTATTTGATTATAAATTTTGACAAACTCTAGATTAATATTTTCCTTCTCAACATGTTCTCTGATAAAATGAAACTTAATATCTATATGATTGGTCCTACTGTGAGATACAAGATTCTTAGCAATAGAAATAGCACTTGTAGAATAACAAAATAATGGAATTCTACTTACCTGGATGTCATAATCTTCTAGTTGATGCTTTATCCATATTAATTGTGCACAGCAGCTACCAGCAACTATATACTCTGATTCAGTAGTTGATATAGCTACACTGGTTTGCTTCTTGCTCCTCCATGACACCAGCCTCCCACCAAGGAATTGACAGGTGCCTATTAGCTGGTTCCCTATTCTTTTAGTCTTGGTCGAGCCATTCATTCCGGCTACAGGACCAAAACCAGATTAGGATAAGTAGCACACACCTTTGAAGCAAAAGGAAGAGAATGAAAGGTTGTTTTTGTAGGATCAGAAGAAAAGTTCCTATGGTACTTTTTCTGACTTATTTGCATCCAGCAAAATCTGCATCTGAGAAACATGTTTATAAAAAATCTCTATTCCTAGGGTACCAAAGGCCTAGATTAGGTGTGCCCTTAAGATATCTCAAAAATCTTTTAACTTCAGTATAATGAGATTCCTTAGGGCAAGATTGATACCTAGCACATACACATATTGCATACATGATGTCAGGTCTACTAGCAGTCAAGTATAGTAGTGAGCCAATTATCCCTCTATACAAAGACTCATCAATAGGTTTCCCTGCTTCATCTTTGCATATAGGCATACTTGTTCCCATTGGAGTTTTCATTGTAGAAGTTGAGTCCAAACCATACTTCTTAATCAACTCCTTGGTGAACATATACTGGAATATGGACAACCCACTCTCAGTCTGTCTAACTTGAAGTCCCAAGAAGAACTTAAGATCACCCATACTGCTCATCTCAAACTTGCTTTGCAGAAGTTTGACAAACTTCCTACAAAGGTTGTTTTCAGTACAACCAAAGATAATGTCATCCACATATATCTGGACTAGTATTATCTTACCTTTTGATTCCCTATAGAATAGAGTTTTGTCTATATTTCCTCTAGAGAATTTATTCTCTATGAGGAAGGCAGACAAGGTTTCATACCAAGCCCTTGGAGCTTGTTTCAACCCATATAGAGCTTTTCTATGCCTATATAAATAATCAGGAAAGTGAGAGTCTAAAAAACCTGAGGGTTGTTCTACATAGACTTCTTATTTGAAATCACCATTAAGAAATGCTGATTTCACATCCATTTGATATACTTTGAACCCTTGATAGGCAGCATAGGCTAAGAATAGCCTTATTGCCTCCAGTCTTGCAACTGGAGTAAAGGTTTGATCAAAATCAATACCTTCCTCTTGCCTGTAGCCTTTTGCTACCAGTCTAGCCTTGTTCTTGACTATAGTGCCATTTTCATCAAGCTTGTTCCCATAGATCCACTTAGTTCCTATTATGTTGTGATCCTTATGTTTTGGCACCAGTTCCCAAACCTTAGACTTTTGAACTGACTGAGCTCTTCTGGCATTGCATCAATCCAGTTGGTGTCTTGCATGCCCTATTCAATCGTCTTGGGTTCTATCTAAGATAGGAATCTAGAACATAAAACTGTGTTCATGCTCCTGCTCCTTGTTAGAACACCCTGACTTACATCACCAATGATCTGGTGAGATAGATGATCCTTCAGGTGTCTCCTCGCTTGAGGAATTCTGTCAGCATTAGGGCTATCTCTAGTTTCCTCATCTTGATGTTCCACATTTTCTTCTTCACCTAGAGGGACTTGATCTCCCCCTGGATAGCTGGCATCTTTGTCTTCATCCAGATTGGATATAACATCTTCATTAATGGTAAGTTTGTCCAGCTTATCTGTTAGACCTGTAGAACTAACTAAAGAACTAGACAATTCATTGTTAATAAACATTGACTCATCAAATACAACATACACAGATTCTTCTACAACTTGAGTAGTCAAGTTATAGATCCTGTATGCTCTACTATGATTGTTGTACCCAACAAATATCCCTTCTCGGGATTTGACAGCAAACTTAGTTTGGTAGTGTTTACCATTGACAAGTATAAAACACTTACTACCAAAGATTCTGAAATAAGATATGTTTGGTTTTCTTCCTTTTAAAATCTGGTAGGGAGTCATCTTGTGTTTCTTTATTATGGAGGCCCTATTGAGCACATGACATACATTATTTACTGCCTCAACCCAGAAGTATTCAGGGAGAGTAGTGTCATTCAGTAGAGTTCTACTGGCTTCAATTAGAGTCCTATTCTTCCTTTCAGCAACACCATTTTGCTGAGGAGTTCTAGGTGAAGAGAATTCTTGATGAATCCCAAGTTCTTCACTGAATTTTTTCATATATTTAGACTGAAATTCAGTTCCATGGTCAGTTCTGATTTTGACAACTGACTGTTGTATTCATTCTGTATTTGTTTGACAAAGGTCTGGAAAAGAGTTGGGGTTTCAGATTTCTGCCTCAAGAAGAAAACCCATGTAAATCTAGAATAGTCATCCATAACAATAAGTGTGTAAGCTTTCCTACCGAGAATATGGACTGGCATAGGACAAAACAAATCCATATGCATAAGATACAAACATCTCATTGAATCTTTGATGTCAAGTGACTGAAAATAGGACTTAGTCTGCTTGCCTTATTTGCAAGCTGAGCACACACCCTCTTTTATGCACTTAAGTTGAGGACCATTCCTCACTAATCCTATGTTGAACAGAAGTCCAATTGACTTATAGTTCAGATGAGTTAGCCTCTTGTGCCATTTGACACATAGAGAAGCTTTCTCTCCTGCAACCAAGCAAATAGGTGAGTTGTTAGGCTCACACTCTAGGTTAAGGCAATACACATTTCCTTTCCTAGTGCCATTCAAGATGATCTCTTGATCACTTGACCTTTTTACTAGGCACTCCCCTTTTAGGAAAGAAATATCATAACCTAGGTCACTAAGTTGACTTATGCTAATCAGGTTATGTTTCAAACCCTTTACATAAGCCACTTTAGTGATAGTAATTGAATCACAAGAGATGTTACCAAATCCTTTTATGATTCCCTTTTCTGATCCACCAAATATAACCTTTGGTCCATTCTTTATGGGCACATAGTCCCTCAATATTCTCCTTGTTCCAGTCATATGTCTGGAACAGCCACTATCCAAGTACCATATAGGGGTATGATCACTTGGATTTACCTCCAACAAATAATGAATCACTTACCCTTAGAACCCAACTTGCTAGTGGTTCCTAGGTCCTTGTTAGTTTGAAACCCTGTGACTGATCTAACAAGAATCCTACTATTGGTTTTAACACTTATGTTAAACCAGCAATCCATAGCAAAGTGGCCCACCTTGCCACAACACAACCACTCAAACCTATTATACCTATTCATAGGTACTGGCCTTCTAACTTTGTTGTTAGTAGGCTTGTTAAGTGTTGATGCTGGAACAACATTCTTCAAGAACTCCTCTTGAATATGATGGGCATGCCTATAGATTGGTCGATTGGCATTAGCAACCTTGCTCATGAAATTTTCATGCTCACAGTGACCATGTGTCATGTCATGATCATACTTATTAGTAGGATTCACTACCTTCTTAAAGAAAATAGGGGGATTAAAAGCTTGAGGCTAAACTGGGACTTTACCTTTTCTATGAGATTTGGTAGCCCTAGTTCTTCCCGTGAAGCCTAGACCAGTCTTTCCTTTTTGTGAGACAAAATTATCTATCAAAGTTAAGACTGATTTTAGCTTGGAGAATTTCGCCACTAGCTCTCTCTCTTGCTGAAGTTTTCCCTCCAGTTTCTTGATATGATTCTCTTTGAATGAGATTGTGCCCATCTGAATAACTGTAATGTTTTTCAATTTGGCAACCTCATTCAGTTTTTGATCAAGAAGTTTTGCTGAATCTGCTACAGCTAGTTTGAGAGACTCAATCTCCTTGGCCTGCTCTTTCACAAGAAACTTGCTCTTCTTTAGAGCATGCAACAACCCACCATACTCACTAATGAGTTGGTGAACATCCCCCTCAGACTCAGATCCATCCACTTCTTTTGAAGAAGATGCTTCTGATTCTGATCTAGTAACGTAATCAAAGACTAGGGGTGAATTGTTTACCTTACTTGCTCCCGGCTGATCCTGACACTTATCTTCTTCAGATTGAGCCATCATCCCTTTACAATAATATTATTATACTCCATTTATGGATTCCAGCATCTACAGGAATTCTAGTTCCTTAGAATCTTCTTCTGTTGAGAAGAGTCCAATATATGTTTCTGCCTCTTCTTCAGATTCTGAAAATGAAGAGCCTGTCCAACTCTTCTCCTTCTGAGCCACTAGAGACTTCTCCTTCTTGACCTTAACCAGCTGCTTCTTCTTTTCCTTTGACTCCTTTCTTTTATCAGGATAGTCAGCTATGACATGCCCAAACCTATTGCAGCAATAACACACAATCTTAGAATTAGATTGTTTACCAGTTTTAGAAGCATACCTGTCTTCCTTAGGTGTTTTCTTCTTCCTGTAGTATTCATCCATGGTATAGGATGTAGATGAAGGACTGGTTCTCCAATTCTTTTTCTTCATGAACCTTTGGAATTGCATTGTGAAGACAGCAAAGTCTTCGTCAGATGTATGATTATCTGATGTACTTGTTTCAGGATCACCTTCTTCTGCTTTAGTACTCCTTCTAGGCGGAGAAGGAGATTTTCTTCTACCCTTTCTCGAGCCCTCAGCGTTGAAGGCTACTGACTTTTCTTTATGTTCAGATCTGCTGCCCTTCTCTTCCTCTTTCCTAGCAGTAAGCTGCATTTCATATGAAAGTAGCTTTCCAAAAAGTGTAGGTGGAGGTGTGTCAGCCAGTCTGACCACTTCCCTTATTGCACATATCTTAGTGTCCCGATACTTTGTTAAGGACCTAAGAAACTTTTCATTCAGTTCATAAGTACTGAAGACTCTTCCATATGTCATTAGTTCATTAACTATTCTGAAAAACTTTTTATAGCATTCAACTATGATGTCAGTTTTATTCTGCCTAAAGCTCTCATACTCCTGATTCAGCATAGACTTTCTGTCCTCACTGACTTTTTTTCTTCCTTCCATATAGACAATCAGTGTATCCCATATTTCCTTGGATGTTGTACAGTGCACATGATTCTGGAATGTTTCATAATCTATGACACTTACAATTATATTCTGAGCTCTTTTATCTAATGTAGCCAAGATTATTTAATCCTTAGTCATTTCTGGATAACTCTTTGGAGTTTGAATGTTTGTATCAAGAACTGAAACCTTCATTGGGATGAAGAGGCATTCCAGTACTGTGATATAAATTCTTTGATCAGATGCTTCCATAAATAGCCTGATCCTTTCTTTCCAAATGCCATAAGATTCTGTCCTGCATATGTGCAATTTCATAGATCCAAACTCCTTTTGATTTTCACTTGAACCCATTCTTGTTATCTGTTTTAGCCTTGGAGAAATCCTTTAATTGTTAGGTCAACTTTTGAGTAACCTCCCTCTGATACCACTTGAAAGACTTTGTTTCAAGACCCTAAACACCGAGAGGGGGGGGGGGGTAAATAGGTTCTTAACTTATTTAGTCTCTTTATTATTTTTAGGCAAACCGATAATTATCTCCTTTTAGCACAGATTAATATATCTATAGAAAATTAACAAAACACAGCAAACACCAGATCTATAGTGGTTCCACAAGATATGGGTACATCCACTTTCCCCCTTCACATATCAAGAAGATAACTGGTTTCAGCCTAACTTCCTTCTACTGGCTCAGATCCACAGATCTTACAATCTCAGAACCACAGATGGTTCCTACACCTCAGACTTAACACAAGTCCTACCTCAGGTTCTTCTCCAGAATCCTTCCTCAGGCCTCAGCCCTACCTCATCCTTTATAATTAGGCTTACAAGTCAGACTTACCACAAGTCCTACCTAAGGCACTCAGCCCTACCTCAGCCTTTATAATTTAGGCTTATAATCTCAGATCTAACAATAGATCCTACAGGAATTTATGAGTAAAGTGTATCTGAGAACTTCACTAGGTAGATTTCTCTGTTGATGTTGTCTTCTTGTGCAGTTCTTGTATAGACTGATCCTTTTGATCCAACCTAACTAAGCTTTTCAAAGCTTCTTGATTAGAACAAATAAGGTGGATCACCTCTTGATGTTGAAGTTGATCTTCAGTCAGCTTCTACTTAAGATTCAGATTGAACTCTGAATCCTTCTTGCAGACAGGCCATGATCTGTCAAGAATTCTTCTTCAAGATCTAGAGATCTTTTCACGTTGATGATTTTGTTGTGTTCCTTTTTTTCTGTTGTTCCCGATCTGTCTCTTATATAGATCCTGCTCCATGGTTACCGGCTGATCCAGTTAATAACAGACTTCTGACAGTTCTGACAATGGTGTCAGACCGGTTAGTTATGACAGCTATAAAGTCACAAGTCACATCACCAAGTTCTTCAATGTCTGTCTAACTTAGCATACAACACTAAGCATACTTCTCCACATGTGTCGACACATATAGGCTAAGTGTCGACACAAGTCTTCAAGGTATCGACACAAATACTCCAAGTGTCGACACAATCATACTTCTACTTCTCGACACTGCATTTTATTGTATGTGTCGACACAAGTCTAGTATGTCGACACAATTGCTTCAGGTGTCGACATAGCTTTGTGTGTCGTCACAGCTTCTTTATAAGTGTTGACACAAATTCTGGGTGTCGACACAACTTCCCTGAATGTCGACATAATTTTCCTGTATGTCGACACAACTTGCTTGAGTGTCGACACAAGTCTCTTGAGTGTCGACACAGCTTCCCTGAGTGTCGACAGAAGTTTCCTGAGTGTCGACACAGTTTCTTCACAAGTGTCGACATTTGTACTTAGAAAGTTTTTCCTTCAAATTTTTAAACCTGCACAATGAAACTCAAACTTCTATCAAATACACATTGATGCATATCATTTACTAAGTTGTGGCTTCTGCAAATCTAGTACTCATTTTCCAATGTACCCAACAACTCCACATAGAGCTTTGCCAAGGTTTCCACTGAATCGTCCCTCTTATTCAGTAGGAAGTGAGTCACTTGTCACTCGGTCTATAACCACCCCAATTGAATCAATCCCGCAATGAGATCTCGACAACCCGTGCACGAAATCCATTAAGTATCATCAGCCTTCCACTCTAAAATAGGTAATGACTTTAGAAAACCACCAGGCTTCTGATATCCTACTTTAGCTAAGGCATAATTTTTACATTTAACCACAGAATGTGCTATGTATTTCTTTATTCCTGACCACCATAATAATTTCTTCATATCCTTGTATATTTTTATGCTCCCAGGGTGAATTTAGTACTTTTCAAAGTGAGTTTCATACATCAACTCTTCTCTCAACTTACCCGAACTTGGGACGCACATTCGGCCATCTTTCTGTAATAAGTCCTCATCCCAGGAGAATTGGCCATCTGACCCATCCTTTGCATAGCGTTTGATACTTTCAACAAACTCCGTTGCTCGTTGAACCCTGTCTGCAAGGTCATAATGTACCTCCGTCCAGTTCAAGCATGCATCGGCTATGAAATTCTTGTCAACACAAGAAATCTCTAACGCTCCCAACTCCTGGATCAGATGCTCGTCATGCATCTATAACCAACTTGCCCGTACCGGAGTCCTACGGCTCAACGCATCAATGACCACATTTCCCTTCCCGGGAGTATTGTAATTTTAAAGGTATAGTCCCCTAGGGACTCCATCCACCTTCGTTGTCGAAAATCCAGATCCTTCTTATCCAACAGATAGTGTAAGCTCTTATGATCTGTCTAGATATCCACTTTAACGCCATATAAATAGTGTCAACACAACTTCGGCGCAAAGATCACCGCCGCCAACTCTAAGTCGTGGAAGGGATAATTTCGTTCGTGCACTTTCAACTAGTGTGAGCCATATGCCATCACTTTAGCATAAGAATGCAGCCTACGCTGCTCCCTGAAGCATCATTGTAGATCTCATAGCCATTTGTATCACATGGCAAGGTTAAAACAGGTGTCGTGGTCAAACGTCTCTTCATCTCTTCAATAGCTCGCGCGCACTCCGGTGTCCAAACGAACTTCTGATCCTTTCTCATCAATGTGGTAAGAGGCAAAGTAATCCGTGAGAATTTTTTCACAAACCGTCTATAGTAGCCGTCCAGTCCAAGGAAGCTCTTGACCTCGATCACTGAAGACATCACTGACCACTATCATATGACACTTATCATTGATGGATCCACTGATATGCCCTTTCCACTTACCACATGGCCAAGAAAAGCCACTTATGATAGCCAGAACTCACAATTCGAGAACTAGGCATAAAGCTTATTCCTGCGAAGGGTATACAATACCAACCGCAAATGGTTTGCATGGTAATCTTTCGACTGAGACTGCACTAAGATATCATTGATAAATATAATTACGAACAAATCTAAGTACTCACGGAACACTCGGTTTGTAATACCTCTACCCATCACGTAGGATATAATAGAGGGTTCGGCCTTGGCCCCACAACATATTCCACAAACACGCAGAGACGTCACTAAATAATATCAAAAACCATCGCACCCTAACACAGAGTATTCTAGCGGAAGCTTCAGGGTTGAAAACTTTAACTCAAAAAAACAGAAATGTCCACTTCTACTAAATAGGAATGTATACAACCAAATACACAAGGTACATAGCCTTATGGCTTTTACAAGTTTCTCTTAACATAAGGTGTGGTTTACAAACATCGGCATGCAGGCCGGCCATACATGAACCATAGTAAACAAAACAAGGCCTTCGAGGGAAGAAATGTAGCTTGGGCTTCAGCCCGCTAAGTCTCGCTTGGACCACCACAACATGCACCTGAAAGAACCAATCCACCAACTGGTGGCAAATAGGGCAACGGTCAGCATTAAGCTAACCAATTATAACGACCCTGCCCCTAGCACGGGGCAGTGAAATTCCTTCCCTGCATAGAATTTTACATCACATACATATATATTAAGCCACCAAGGCAATATATTTCACCAATGCTGGCACGACAGCCCGATATTCCGTGCACTCAGGGCATATTCTACTGTACCGGAAACACCGTACACCACAACCGTTCAAAGGTCCAAGACATGACAGTCCAATTTTAGCATTCATAGTCTAATCACCAAGCAAGAAATTGACTCTCGATATGTGATTCTAACAGAGCCTTAAGCACCCAAGGTTAGACAACCATAACGCGGGTACGGATCCACCTTTCCCGTTGCTCAAAATCTTCAGACTTAAGACAAGACTAACGCGGGTATGACTTCACTTTTCCCGTTCGCCACCAAGGAATTTCCTCCAGTTGCATCCCAACGACTCAATTACATACCACATAACACTCATGGCCATAAGAGTTGAACCCAACTCTCACAATTTCCTAGACTTCCTCCAATACTTCCTGCGGCACCAAGCCACAGACATCCACTACAAATTTCATGCACACAAGTAATAAACAAGGAGTCTTTTCCGATGTGCAAAAAAGCATCACCAATCTAGACAAACATGTTTAGATGGGCTTCACACAACATGCCTAACTGTACTCACACTTCCGGTTCTAATGTAATACAATAAGGGACGAACCACAAACCCAAGGGAATCACTTCGCCATCAACCATTTTGGTGGAGGATTCCTATGTAAATGCAGGAAAGAAGGACTTCAATGGTCCAATAAGGAAATCGTTACTCTTGAAGGACTTTTTGGCGCCGTGGCGAAAAGCACACGGTTGGAAAGCTCCGCAACGATCAATCCTCCGTATAGTTGAACTCAGCTCGCGATTTGGACCACAGCAGCACCGCCGGCAGCCAGCTTTCCCTTCTTTTTCCTTCCCTTGATCACCTCTCTCTCTTAACTTTAGAAAGAGAATGACATTACTAAAATGAGCTATCTCCTCCTCAAGGTCGACCATATCACCCCAGGGTTGGCCTGTTTGCCACCGGTTGGTGGATTGGTTCTTGCATGTGCAGGTGGTGTTGGTCCAGGCGGGACTTAGCGGACTGAAGCCTAAGATGCGATGCTGCCCTCGAAGGCCTTGTTTTGTTTAATCTTGTTCATGTGTGGCCGGCCTGCATGCCGATGTTTGTAAACCACACCTTATGTTAAGAGAAACTTGTAAAAGCCATAAGGCGGTGTACCTTGTGTATTTTGCTGTATGCATTCCTATTTAGTAGAAGTGGACATTTCTGTTTTTGTTGAGTTCAAGTTTTCAACCCTGAAGCTTCCGCTAGAATGCTCTGTGTTAGGGTGCAATGGTTCTTGATATTATTTAGTGACGTCTTCGCCTGTTTGTGGAATATGGTGTGGCGCCCCAGCCGGACCCTTTATTATATCCTACGTGACGGGTAGAGGTGTTACAATTTAGTATAAAAGGGAGGTGTCGATCCTCCGACCTGTGGTTTATGGGCCCGTGTCGAGGGGTGTGTCCCCCCCCCCGATCGAGACGGAATTATCCAAAATCCTGAGAAGCACACGGGCATTAGACACGCCCATATCACATTTTAACACGCCCGTGTCATAGTTGACACGCCTGGGCTCCAGGCTGTGTCCTCCTCGGACACATTCTGGCCCTCACCTGGGAAAGACATACCCTGGGACACTCCCGTGTCCCAGGCCGTGTCTCCCCTCAATGATCGTTGACTGCAAATCTCACATCGATATAAAGAAGAACACACACTGGGACACGCCCGTGTCCCAGGCCATATACCCTGGACACGCCCTGAGACACGCCCGTATCCAGGGTCGTGTCTCCCATCCTTAACCTCAAATTTAGCTTTTGAGATTTTTTGGGTGTTACACGGTGCATGAGATCCATGAATACTGAAGGCCCATTACATAAGCCAAACGGCATTACCGTGAACTCATAATGACCGTAGCGTGTCCCAAACGCTGTCTTGGGAATGTCACCTTCCCGAATCTGCAATTGGTAATATCCCGATTTCAAATCTAACTTAGAATAAATGGTTGATCCCACTAGCTGATCGAACAAGTCATCTATCCGTGGAATCAGATACTTGTTTTTCTCCGTCAGCTTATTAAACTCACGATAGTCAATCCATAATCGTACACTACCTTCTTTCTTTTTCATAAATAGAACAGGCACGCTCCAAGGTGACATACGTGGGTGTATGTATCCCTATTCCAGCAACTCTTGCAATGGGACTTTTAATTCATCCCTTTCCTTTGGCGCGACGCGCTATAGCGAGCGGGCCACTGGTTTTGCACCTAGCACGAACGCAATAGAGAAGTCAATATCCTATGGACTTCATCACTCATAAAGGTCATTAGGAAACACATCTGTCTTTACAAACCACACAATAAAAGGGTCACTTAACCCGCCTTCGGCCTACTTACCACTAAAGGCATGAAGACTCGCTTCAAGCATTACCGAACAAGTTTGACAACTTAGCGAGCATATAAGCCCTCTTGGTCCCTCGTCCAACACAGATGGTCCTACGGTATGCGATAACCTCAAAATTACCTCTACCCATATGCATTCTTTCCACTACGGCCATGTCGTTTCACTAGTATCTCTGATACCCATATAAATACATAGGGTGGAACAAGCTATAACCCAACGTTTTGCATATTCATAACAACATAGTTATACATATACAAAATTTGTTTTGGAGCCAGCATTACAAACGTGGATATGTATTGTACATAGTTACAATTATTCACGTATAGTTCGTTCTTTCTCTTCTTGTTTCAACTCGTTTAAGGGCCAACTCTGCAGTCTCAGGCTTTATGTCCTTCTATACCAAACAAGTAGCAAATGGGTGGAGTTCTCCCTACCACTGCTCAAGCCTTAGCTTTCTTTTTCCTTGGTGCATTAATATGGCAGTCTCGGGCAATATGTCCTACGTTTCTGCACGCAAAAAAACACGCCTTTCCTTTGTTCCTATAGTGGTAGAAGAGGTCGACTCCCGCATATGTCTGTTCTTCTTCCGCTTACAAGAACTTGATGTTGGCATCTTTGTAACGGTGGGCACACTGGCATCGTACATTGCTCGGAACGTATTTAAGTACATTTCCAAACACCGAGCTGTCGTGACCAAGACACAATAGCCAAGGAACTTTGGACCCACCAATAGACTTCGTAGTTCCTCGCGCAGACCATTATAAAATCTGTTGGTCTTCTTCTCCTCACTTTCAACCACAAACTTTGCATGTTGTCTCAGTGCCACAAATGTATGAAAGTACTCCTCGACTGTCCCTGGTCCTTGGATTAGACTCATATTCAACGGCGGGGCCAATGCTCTTTCCCTTGCCATCTGCTCAGGCACACCAACCAGCATGTGAGGCACCATCAGAACATAGGGTTGTATATGTACCTCGTGGTGGGAGTTGATCATTGCAAAATCCACATAAGTGATCAATCGGACCGTCGCTATCGAAATGGGGAGTGTTGGCATCACAGTTAGCTTATTCATCCCCATTGCATGTTGGGGTTCTTGCTGTCCCTCATTACTTCTAGTCCCCTACCAGCGTAAAACACACAAGTAAGCAACTAAAATGTTGCACAAGGTAGGAGCAGGAACACATAAGGACCCAAATAGAGCACACATTCGCGGCCTCACACAAGCAAGAATAACAATTAGGAATGCATAGGTTCCTCAAAAAAGTTTATTTGCATTCCTTAGTGGACTTCAAGAGTTCATTAGTATTATAGCAGTTCGCAAAGACACGTGCTTGCCACCCTACAAAAGAATACGACCATGAATTCGAAAGAGGAAGACCAAGAGAAGTTGATACCAAAATGTAACCAATCCAGACCAACCATTCCAAATGGGCTTTACACAACATACTTATCCCGTACTACACATTTCCAAGGTCTAAATGCAGACTCAACCGGGGATAATAACTATCAACCCACTGGGATCACTTATTTTTTCCACCTTTTGGTGGAGGATCCCAGGCTCATGCATGAAGGAGGACTTCACTTGTCCAAGAAGGAAGATCGTTACCCTTGACGATCTCTGGGGAGCCATCAAAATTCTAGCCAGTTGGAAAGTACCACAACGTCTTTGCCTCCACAAAACTATCATTGGATCTCAAATCGGAACTTGGGAGCTCAATCGGTGGCTGGATCTTCTCCTCCTTCTCCTTCCTCCTCTCCCTTCTTTTTTCTCTTTTAGAAAGAGAATGGCCAAATGAAGAATGGCCTCTTCATTCCAATCTTTTGTTTTAATCCAGTAGGAACTCATCTGAGCCCTTGGATCCTAATGAAGAAAATGGACGGCCACAAATCGGCCTAAAAGTCCAATATTTGTGCTGACACAGCCTATGACATGTCACGGGCCGTGTACTTTAAGCGAAACACGCACTGACTCACACAGACCATAACACGGGCTTAGACACATCCGTGTCAATCACCTGACACGCCCGTGTCACTTTGTACAAACCTGTGTCGAGTGGTGTGTCCCTCAATTAACACAGGATCAACATTCCATAAAAAAACTCGGCTGGGGCAGTCGTCCGTGTCCTTGGCTGTGTGCTAAACACTCCCCTGTGATATGCCCACACCACAGGTCGGGCGCCACACTCAACACCACCCGATTACCCACCCGAGCAGGCACGGCCTCGGACACGCCCGTGTACCTGGCCGTATCACCTCTCGATGATCGTCAACTGCATGGCGTTGAGTGCTCAAGACAACATAGAGAAGGAAACGCCCTGGGACACGCTCGTATCTCAGGTCGTGTGCCTCACTCAACGCTCTCTCGAGACCAAATCCACACTCAAGAAAATAGAGCATGACACTCCCTTGGACATGCCCGTGTCCCAGGCTGTGCCACCCAGCCTGAACCCCATTTTTGGAATTTTGGGATTTCGGGGTGTTACAAAAGAGAGGTGTGAGAACCGCAGCCAAAACTCGGCACTCAGTACAACCATTCATAACCACACAGAAGAATTTCAATCCTCGAGCGAAGTACTCGAGTTACATGTAAGTACAAACATACAAATAAGTAGTGTGGAGATAGGAAAAAATAGAAGCCTTATAAAACTAGCACGCACTATGTTATCTGAATATGTGTTACCAAGATCATTTTTGGCCAAAGCAGTTAATACTTCATGCCATCTGATTAATCGAGTTATTCTTCACCCGTTTTTAAAATTAACACCTTATGAAATATACTTTCAAAATCATATTTTCATGTATTTGCTTGTAAATGTTTTATGTTGAATATGAAAGATATCTTAGAAAAATTTGATGAAGATATTT
Organism: Platanthera zijinensis; assembly: GCA_039513925.1. NCBI lineage: Eukaryota > Viridiplantae > Streptophyta > Magnoliopsida > Asparagales > Orchidaceae > Platanthera > Platanthera zijinensis. The sequence continues at coordinate 134,486,694 of CM077085.1, forward strand.
TTTCTTGATACTCTTAAACTAGTAGTGCATATAAAATATATAATAAAAGCACTAAAAATTTTGAAGAGTCTGTTCATGTTAGATTTGATGAACATGTTCCTTATGTACATCCTAATCCTACAGGAAACGAAGAAGAACCCATTTCCCACATAGAGCATAAGGATGATGAATTCTTTGAGATAAAGAAGAGAAAAAGAAGGAGTAAGAGGAATACACACATCCAAGCATGCCAAAATTTTCAAAGGACCATCCATGAGAGCTTATCATTGGAGAGCATTCAAAAGGAAAAACAACTCGTTCTTCTTTACCTGAATCTTTTTCAAATCCATGTATTTTTCCCAAAATCGAACCTAAAAATATTTCATCCACTTTAAATGATAAATTTTTGTTTATAACTATGAATGACAAAATAAATCAATTTTAAGATAATAGGGTTTGAAAACTTATTGAAAGATTATCCAATCATTCTGTTGTAGGTGTAAAATAGATATTTAAAAACAAATGAGATGGTGACTTTAAAATCACTAGGAACAAAGCTAGATTGGTAGTGCAAGGTTATTCTCAAGTTGAGGGATAGATGTTTATGAAAAGTTTTTACTCGTTGCATGCATATAATATATTATAATTTTCTTTCATTTGCGGGTGATAAGAGATTCTAATTTTATCAAATGGGCGTTAAAAGTGCTATCCTAAACGAGATTTTAAAAGAAGAAGTATATGTTGAAAAATCCCCTATTTTGTATATAAAAACTTTCCAAATCATGTCTATATGTTAGAAAAGATGCTTTATGGTTTAAAACAAGCGTTAATGATTGGTATGAATGATTAACATCGTTTTAAAAAAAGCACGATTATAAAATGGGAAGTGTTGATAACACACTCTTCATTAAGCATGTTCATAATGATTTGATTATATTACAAATTTATGTAGATGATATAATTTTCGGAGCAACTAATGAAGAGTTGTGCAATAAAGTAGTGCCAATGATGTATAATGAATTTCAAATGAGCTCGGCAGAATAACTCACATACTTTCTAGGCTTTCAAATCATAAAAAGAAATGTTGAAATCTTTATTATTCAAGCAAAATATATTCTTGATTTGCTAAAACTCTTCGGATTTGAAGACTTAAAACAAGTTAGTACACCAATGAGTGCATCACTAAAACTAGTCAAAGATGAAGATAATATTTCAATTGATCAAACATTATATAGATGAATGATTAAATCGTTATTATATTTGAGTGCATCTAAACCCGATATTTCGTTTGTCGTATGTTTATGTGGTAGATTCAGTCTAATCCATAAGAATCACATTTAAAAATATTTAAACAAATCTTTAAATATTGAATCCGAACATCGTGATTAGGACTATGTGTATAACCAACTCCCCCAAATCATAGCTCGAATCGGAGAAGGGACTTACTACCCAAGATGGCCACCCTACTACACATTCAAAGTGGTGATGTACTCACTTTTTAATCATAAAATGATCGTCTTGTCAGGAAATGGAACATCATCACATCAGATCAGCAAAGAAAAATCAATTTAGAAACCAACATGCATTTATTTATATATAATCAAGGCCATAGTCAGCTGTTTATACATAAGTCTCAACGGGCTAAACAAACTATTATTATTATTCTTGCCCCTTTTAAGAACTATAGGCTCACGTCTCTAAAGATTGGAGGCGAGACTAGTGAGTCAACTCGAGTGGGCTGTATAGCAGGTACTCTCTCATACGGTTGCTGAGCCTCTCAATGCTTTGTCTCCTAAAAATGGTGTACGATGCCTCATTTATCATGAGACTAGTGAATTCACATCTCCTCCCTAAGATCTCTAAGGCTTGGGGATGAGAGTGAGACTTTATTTAATAATAATAAATGAAGCAATTATGTTAGTTGTAGTGTATATATAAATATGAAATAAATAAAGAGCAAGATGAAGATTATAACAACAATATCTAAAGTGCAGTAATGAATAATTACTTATAAAGCTCTACTTCCTAGATTGCAATAACGTTGGTGTTCACAACCTCAAACAACTTCCCATGTTTATAAAGTTTGAAGATTTATATTCCAGTAGGGTAGCGAACCATGCAGGCATCATCGATGTGGCAATCAATAATAGTGGCCGGTCGAAAAACTAATGGGTGTGGTCGTACCACACTACCTAGGCACCAACACATAACAAGGTGAACACTTGGATGTGGGCGACATTTAGTGATAATTAAGCCCGACAAACCAGCTTTACCACCCTCATTCGTCTTGAAGAAAATAACAAAAGGTCCGGTCGGGGCCACACACAATATTCCATTGATAGTCAGTGGAGTTATGAATTAAAACCAAAACATCTATATATCCTAAATCATAGTTACAAAATATTTGTCCATAAGGCCTTACAATATATGAAATGTTTATAGTACCAAGGTGGTTTATATACTTCAACACGTATGCCGATAATACATGAAAACTTGTTAATGCATCGTTTGGACTTCGAGGGGCGTCATATCACAAAGGAGCTTTAGCCCGCTACTTCTCGCTCGGCTCTCCTATACCTGTATAAGGACAATCCACCAAGTCATGTCAAACAAAGTAACAGTCAGCTTTACCTGACCAATTTATAACGATCACACCCCATGCCCGGGGAGGTGGTACTCCTTCCCTATAGGCAAGCAACATTTTTTCAAAGTAAGAATTTGGAGACCTGATGGTTTCACCTTAGAATTCATTAGTCAGGTGTGTAGCCACGACTCTAACTATGATAACGAAAAAAGGCAGATACTTTAAGAAATCAAGTCCGAATGACACAACGTAGTTATAGATCAGTTATTTCCCTTTGCTCAAATTGACATGCCAACACCTAAAGGCAAGGAAATCAATGCAGACGATATGACGCAGGTCAGCCTCCCCTTTCCCATTCATACCATTACAACGTTATGTTACAAGGTTGGCTCTCATGACAACCACAGATGGGCACTCTAAGCTCTAAGCTCAACATGTTACCCAGTTTATCTCATGGACACATGATTTACAACCATAAAGCACTATGGGAGCTACCTCCAGCGGTGTATACTACCACCGCGTGATATCGACAGAATCACACATCTGTATCAGGCTCGGGTTCACACTCAACATTAAAAACTTCTCGCTGATCTCTTCCAGAAGAGCTATCGCTAGTGAAATCGCTATTGCGAGGGATATGAATAGAATTTCGTTCACTATTGCAAACTCGGGTGTTTCATGGAGACACTCTCCAATACTTTTACAGTAACCTGCAGCACCCCGAAAACTCCAAATTCTACTCATTTTCAATAGAGTCTTCTCTGGCACGCACATCAATCATCACCAGTCAAGACCAACTTGTCCAGATAGGCTCCACATAGCATGTCTATGCCCTCATTTTTATTCAGAACTCTATATACAATTTATACTGGGTATACTTCATATCGACCCAAAGGAAACTTCCCATTCTTCACCAATTGGCAGGGGTTTCCTTGCAAACATGCCAAATAAGGAGTTCACATGTCCAAGAGGAGAATCATTACCCTTGTAGATCGTTTAGGATCTATGAACATGGATTTGATCCGGATGGAAACATTCGCAATGACTTAACCTCCAAAGATATAGACTCGACCCGTGAATTCAACCTCAAGAACTCATCCAAAAGCTCACCAAAGAGTTGGATCAGCCTCCACCTCTTCTTCCTTATTTTCTTTCTCAAGCTTGAAGAGAGAGAGAGAGCAAAAGTGAAATGAACACTTCTCTCCTTACTCCTCTGGTTAAGCATAGACTTGAATAATCCTGGTCTTAGGATCCCAATACAAATAAAAATGGATGGTCGCTATCAAACCGAGATTTCATTTAAAATTCATTATCGTTGGGCGATATCGCTATCGCTGGGTGATTGCCTCGGCAGTGTCCGCTTGACTAAGTAAACGCCGCTTTACTTTCTTAATGGCTGCTTCACAGCAAATTAACATGTGGCTTCCATTCACGTGGCTCACAATCACATGTCAATATCACCATCTCTAGCGATAATTAATCGGTCGCATTGTCTTATGGGCTACATCGACATGAACAATATCTCCTGGCGATATTTTTATCGCCAGCAGTAGAAAATAGACTGCATCGACTTATCGACTACATCAACCTGACCACTATCGCCTTGCGATATCGCCATATCCAGTGATAGCTCAAGAACAACAACTTGTTTTTTTTCAACTATGGGAAACCTGAGATGTTACAGATCTCCCCTTTTAAAAAATTTTGTCTCAAAATTATTCAGTACAGAAAAAAACCATAAGTACATAGTATATAAAATGTACCTCAAAGTAAAAACTCGGGGAACTCCTCTCTCATGGTTTGCTCGTGCTCCCACGATAGTTACTCAAGACTACAATTGTCCCAATGGACCTTCACCATTCTTATCAACTTGTTCCGTAGCTGCTTGACCTCCGTTTCTCCGATTTGAATGAGCTTGACTTTTGTTGTCCACCCACTATTGATCGGTACCTGATCCACATCGACCACTAACATAGGTTCTTGCACTACCTTCCGTAGTACTAATATGTGAAACACATCGTGCAAACCACTTAACTCTACTAAAAGAGCAAGCCGATAGGCAGCTTCACAAATTCATTCAATAATTTCAAATGGCCCAAGGTATCTCAGACTTAGCTTCTTCAAGCATCGAATCATGGATCACATTTAAATAGCTTGATATTGAGATAAACCCAATAACCAACCGCAAACTCAACATTTCTTTGATTGGCATTGTAGTACTTTGTCTGCCTTTCTTGAGAAATCAACAGTCGCTCTCAATTCAAACGTATCGTTATAGTTGCATTTTCGACATCTTTACCCTTATACATCTTCGATTCACCTGTTCAACCCAGGCCAATGGAGGACGATGTATAAGGCCTCGAAGGGCGTAATCTTAATAATTTCTTGATATCTATTATGGTAGGAGAACTCAATCATTTAAAAATGTTCCTCCCACCTCTTCCCGAAATCCAGGGCACACATGTGGTGAGTGATAATACATTTTGTAGCCTAAACTATTATCATATTTTCTATTATATATTGTATAAATCATGTCTATTATTAGTTTATTTTTTATCATTTTTATGTAAATATTATTGCCACTGACTTTTTCTTGTCTTTTTGCAGGTTTCCAGAAAATTGGCCAAAAATGACCTGACACGCCCCCCTATCACGCCCTCCCTGTGCGTGACCTAGGGCCTGTCACCTGATCCCGAGGACTCCTGCTGGAAGGGATAGAAAAACGAACAAAACCGCTGTCACGCCCCCCTCACACGCCCTCCCTGGGTGTGTCACCAGGCGTGACCTTGGGCGTGTCGCCCTCTGCCGCAAAGCCTACCGCCGCATTAAATGTCGTTCCGCTATAGCACGCAATAGTACTGTCACGCCCCCTATCACGGGCGTGACCTGGGGCGTGACATCAAATTTTCCGACGACTGACGGATTTCCGACCAATGAATTCGACATGACGTGAGTGTCATGCCTCCCTACACGGGCGTTAACTAGGGCGTGACAACCGACGTACAAAGGCAATGATCCTTCCCGCCAGAGTCCAGAGCCTGAGGTCAACATAGTACTGTCACGCCCCCTGACACGCCTCCCTAGGGCGTGTCGGAGGGCGTGACCAACCCGTGAGAAAAAATCTATAAATTTTGACCCCCCCTCTTCATTTTAGCAAGCTTTGGTTGAGAGGGGGAGGTGCTGCCCCTTTGGTTCTTGATCATTTTTATGCTATTCTCTCTCCCTCTCTCTTTCTCTTCCTTTGTAATTTTTGCTTAACCATGGTTTAATATTTAGTTGCCTTAGCTTTCCTTGTAATCTTTAGTGTTGCTTAGTGCTAATTGTAGGGCTAGAATAGGTTTCAATTTCATGCACTTGTAATTTCAATTTCATTAGTGTAACTTGCTCCTTTTAATTAATATAAGTGATCTTCCTTTACTAGTGTTCCTTTTATATGCTTTACTACTCATCCCCCCTCCACTCCATTATGATTAACTAATCCTCCTTGTACTCGATCTTGATGATCCGAGGTTAGAGCGATTAAGTTATGATGTTTTAATTAATCTTTTATTTTTAGGTTAGGGCCTTGAATTACTCTTGATTAATCATGGGTTGGAGGTATATTATCGATATATACCATCCACCTTTGCTTTCATTCTGGGCTAGCCGAGAGGATGATAAAATGAAGTGAGCATTCAAGAGTAAAGGGAGTTGTACGCACCCCTCGAGAGAGGCAGACATCCAAATCTCCCTGATTGGAGTAAAATCCAATAGTGGGGTTCACCGCGTAAAGCGAGTTTTCGGCCTCCGATTTAGTCGAGAGTCGGTCGGACCTTCCTAAACTCAGTTGGGCACGACTTCGAGAGAAGCGTGTTCAAGCTTTAGGAACCTCCACGGTCAAGGACCTTTATCCTATTAACTTTAGATTTTTATCACATTCTCTTAATCGTCTTTAGCCGAGGTGATTCTTGATCGAGTGCACTTCCATTTCATATTTTCAATCTTTCGTAGTAATCTCCTATCTTGTGCTTTTTAATTAACTGCAGTAGTTTCCTTTCTAGCATAGTTCTCTACTTAATAACACTTTACTTAATTGCGGTAGTTCTCTTTCTAATATATCTTTACTTCCTTCATTGCAATTAGATTTTATAAAACCCTAGTTTTTTCGTCGATAAGATAATAGACTTCGTGTGAGTAAGCATACTCAACAGTTCCCGGATTTCAATAAGACACTTGTGTCCCCTAGCTACAATTCGATAGGTATACTTGCCTCATTCGGTTGCTAGTTCGGTTGCGTTTTTTTTCTTCGAATCCTAGCGCTCAACAAGTTTTTGGCGCCGTTGCCGGGGAACCAACGTCCGTTGATATATTGAAAACACGAACCTATTAATTTTATCTCTTCTCTTTCTCATCCTCTTTCTTTAAAGTTTTAAAAAATCAAAAAAATTTATCACCGCTCTTAATAGTAACCAACTTCACAATTTTTCTACGCCACCTAATTCTCTCGAAAAGGGCAAAGGGCTTTAAGCACTACTATCTTGTCTAGTACCTTGCCAGCCCTTCACGGGGTAGTCCTTAGGATGTTCGGGAGTTAATCTATAAAAAAATCTATTTCAAAAAAAAAAAATTCTAATCTAGTTTTTTTCTTTCGAGTTTATCCTTTTTCTCTTTCTTTTCTTCTGTTCTGTTCTTTTAGTGCATGACCCGCGGGAGTCCGTCGGTTATTTTGGACTTGGACCACGAAATCGAGCATACTCTTCAGAGAAGATCGCGATTTCAAGGTCCTACTATCCAAGTGTCGGTTGAGGACTCCGAGTCATTTGCTACTTTAAGAATGGAAGAACCCAACGTATATGAGGCCGTACAAAGGACTATGTCCTATTATGCACGACCGAACCACGAGGGAACAGAATCTAGTATAGTCCGCCCTGCTATAACAAATAATAACATTGAATTAAAGCCTAGCATAATTCAAATGGGGCAGTAATATGTGCAATTTGACGAACTTCAAGATGAAGATCCGAACGCACATATAGCTAGCTTTCTTGAAATTTGCGACACCTTCAAGATAAATGGTGTCACAAATGATGCAATCAGGATGATACTCTTCCCCTTATCTATAAGAACTAAATCTAAGCAGTGGCTGAACACACTTCCTAAAAATAGCATAACCACTTGGAATGAATTAACTGAAAAAATTTTGGCGAAGTATTTTCCGCCAGCTAAAACTGCAAAACTAAGGAACGACATCTCTGCCTTCGGACAAATAGACTCTGACACCCTATATGAAACTTAGGAGAGATTTAAAGAATTATTAAGATGATGCCCACATCACGCTCTGCCTGTATGGTTACAAGTGCAGACGTTCTATAACGGGCTAAATCAAAGCACGAAGTAAATGATAGACGCAGCTTCTGGCGGTACTTTAAATCATAAGACGCCGGAAGCCGCTCTTGAGCTTTCTGAGGACATGGCCATGAACACTTATCAGTGGAATGTGCCTAGGTCCCGCCCGAACAAGCCTGCAGGTATCAATGAAGTGGACAACGTCTCCCAGCTCGCTCTGCAAGTAGAAATCCTAAGCAAAAAAATCAGGGAGATGACTGCTGCCTCCGCCCCTCAGGTATGGGAATCTGCAACACCTACTCCAGAACATTTAGATTATGTTAATAATATGCCTAGAACTGCTTTTAATGATTTTTCTGCTGCGAATTTTCATCCTCCTGGTTTTAATTTTCCGAATAGTTATAACCCTGCTTTAAGAAATCATCCGAACTTTTCATGGAGTAATCCATCGAATGCGATGCTCCCACCACCGCAAAATGATTTCTCTACACCACCACCACCACCTCCTCTTTAAAATTATCCAAAACCTCAAAGCTTGGAGGAATTACTTTCTAAATATATCACCACAAATGACGCTACTATAAGAACTTTAACCGGAAGCGTAAAAAGTCTAGAAAATCAGGTAGGACAGCTCGCGAAAATAATTTCTGAGCGACCCGCAGGGTCTCTTCCTTCCAATACCGAACCCAACCCGAGAGAGGAAGTGAAAGCTATAACTCTTTGGTGTGGGAAGCAAGTCTCTGGTATGGTAAGTTAAGAGCCCGAGGCAAGCTCCGCTCCCGCCTCTAAAAATCAAAGCTCCGCTCCCGTTTTAAAAATTCCACCCTCTACTGAAGAAGTTATCACCCCTATTTTAGAAAATAATCTCACTCCACCACCCATCTTCAAAAATAATTCAACTCCTCCATACCCCTCTGAACTTAATAGACAACGTCAAGATGATCAGTACTCCCGCTTCTTAGAGATCTTCAAGCAAATCCACATTAATCTTCCCTTCCATGAGGCTATTTCGCAGATGCCGAAATACGTCAAGTATCTTAAGTAACTCCTCACCAACAAGAAGAAGTTTGAGAATCTTTCGCACGTCACGCTAAACGCCGAGTGCTCTGCTATTTTAACGAAAGGTTTGCCGAAGAAAATCAGTGACCCGGGTAGTTTCTCTATCCCGTGTGTCTTCGCTGATCTTTTTGTTAAACACGTGTTAACCGACTTAAGCGCGAGTATAAACCTGATGCCCTTTTCGTTGTTTAAATAGTTAGGGATTGGTAGCCTTAACCCCACGCGTATGAGTATCTAGCTAGCCGATAGATCCGTTAAGTACCCGTTAGGAATAGTGGAGGATGTTCTAGTAAAAGTCGACAAGTTCATCTTCCCGGTGGACTTTGTCATTTTGGACATCGAAGAAGACTTCGAGGTTCCACTGATCCTTGGCCGACCCTTCCTTGCCACCTCCAGAGCCATCATTGATGTAAGCAATGGTAAGCTTTTCCTTCGAGTAGGCGACGACGAAGTCACTTTTTCTATCACACCTTCGATGAAGAACACCTTAGCAAATGATGACTAATGTTTTTTCGTAGACGCCGTGAGTGATGAATCTTCCTGTTGCCTCTCCGACTTTGAAAATGAACTTTCTGAATTTTGTTTTTCTTCTTCTCTTCCCGCTGAATCGCTGCAAGGAAGTGATGAATCTTCTGATTGTCTTTCTGAGTTTGAAAAAGAATTTTCTGATTTTTGTTCTTCCTCTTTTCTTCCCACTAAATCGCTAAAAGAAGCCGTCTTAGCTGCTAGCCCCACCCCTTATTACGTTCCTTATAAAAAAGTTTATGAAGATATTATTTTTGAAAAAGAAAGAATCTCTAAATCCTCTTATGAAGAACCCCCTACCCTAGAACTTAAAGAACTTCCTGAACACCTTAAGTATGCTTTCTTAGAAAAAGATTCCAAGTTACCAGTTATCCTTTCGACCTACCTCACGGATACGCAAAATGATAAACTTCTTCTAGTTCAACATAAGCATCGTCGGGCTATTGCTTGGCAAATTTCTGATATCAAGGGCATAAGCCCATCTTTCTATACCCATAAAATTTTAATGGAAGATTATTCGCGTAACTCTATTCAACCTCAGCGCCGTATAAACCCGAATATGAAAGAAGTAGTTAAGAGCGAGGTTATGAAATTATTAGACGTAGGAATTATCTATACTATTTCGGATAGTAAGTGGGTTAGCCCCGTTCAGGTAGTGCCAAAGAAGGGAGGGGTAACCGTAGTTAGTAATGAGAATAATGAATTAATCCCGACACTGACGGTGACGGGTTGGGGTATGTGTATAGATTATCGTAAGTTGAATGACACCACCCGCAAGGACCACTTTCCTTTGCCGTTTATCGACCAGATTTTAGAACGTCTCTCCGGCCATAGCTTTTATTGTTTTCTCGATGGCCTCTCGGGACACTTTCAAATACCCATCTCTCCCGAGGACTAAGAGAAAACTATATTTACTTGTCCCTTCGGCACCTTCTCTTACCGAAGAATGCCGTTTGGATTGTGCAATGGGCCAGCTACATTCCAGCGATGTATGCTCGCAATATTTGACAAGTATGTAGAAAGCATTATGGAGGTATTTATGGAAGATTTCTCCCTGTTCGACAATTCCTTCGATAAATGTTTAGAAAACCTCAAAAAAGTCTTAGAACGATGCGAAGAAACTAACCTTGCCCAAAATTGGGAAAAATTCCATTTTATGGTGAGGGAAGGGTTAGTTTTGGGTCATAAAATTTCTGCTAAAGGTATTGAGGTAGACGTTGCCAAGATAGAAGTTATTGAGAAGTTACCGCCGCCTACAAACATAAAAGCTATAAGAAGTTTCCTAGGCCACGCTGGCTTTTATCATCATTTTATAAAGGACTTCTCCAAGAGAACTAAGCCCCTCACCCATCTCTTAGAAAAAGACGCTCCATTCATTTTTGATGACTCTTGTATTTCTGCCTTCGAATTAATTAAAGAAAAGTTAATTAACGCACCGATTATGATAGCTCCGGTGTGGGACCTTCCTTTCGAGATTATGTGCGATGCGAGTAGTTTTGCGGTGGGAGCCGTATTAGGTCAACGCATATCTAAAAACTTCCACCCCATCTATTACGCTAGTAAAACCCTCACATCTGCACAAGAAAATTACACCACAACCGAGAAGGAGCTCTTAGCTGTAGTATTCGCATTTGATAAATTCCGCCCTTACATTACACTTTTAAAAATCATTTGATAAATTCTTGCCAAAACGGATGCCAAGACTTGCTTGATTCGTTGGGTATTACTCCTCCAGGAGTTTGACTTAGAGATCCGTGATAAGCGAGGAGCCGAGAACTTGGCCGCCGACCATCTATCCAGATTAGATAACTCCTTTATAGAAAAAATTAAATGAAAAATCTTTTAATGATTATTTTCCTGATGAGAAGCGGCTTTTAGTTAACACATCTACTTCTCCTTAGTTCGCGCACATCGCCAACTATCTAGTGGCCCGGGTGCTCCCAAAAGAGTTCTCCTCCCAGCAAAAGAAGAAATTCTTTTCTGAGCTGAAGAACTACTTTTGGGAAGACCCACGTCTTTTCAGAATTTGTGCGGATCAAGTGATAAGGAGATGTGTTTCTTATGATGAAGGAATTGATATTCTAAAACATTTGCATGAAGGTCCGACAGGTGGGCACTATCAAGCTTCTCGCACCGCTCACAATGTGCTTTGCGCGGGTTTTTACTGGCCTAGCCTGTTTAAAGACGCGCAAGCCTTTGTGAGCAGGTGTGATAGTTGCCAACGGTCGGGAAATATTTCTAATAAAAATGAAATGCTGCAAAATTATTTCTTAGAGTGCGAAATTTTCGACCTCTAGGGAATTGATTTTGTTGGCCCCCTTCTTTCTAGCTTCGGAAACAAATTTATTTTAGTTGCTGTTGATTATGTTTCACGATGGGCTGAGGCCCAAGCTCTTCCTATGAACGACTCCCGAGTTGTAGTCATGTTTTTTAAAAAATTATTTTCTAGATTCGGTACGCCACTCGCAATCGTTAACAATAGGGGTTCTCATTTCTGTAACGCACAATTTTCAAAAATCCTTACCAAATACGGCGTTATGCATAAGCTTTCCACTGCCTACCACCCCCAAACTAACAGACAAGTCGAAGTAGTTAATAGAGAAATAAAAAGAATATTAGAAAAGACTGTTTCAACTTCTAGGAAAGACTGGTCAGCCAAGCTTGACGATGCTCTATGGGCCTACCGAACAGTGTACAAAACCGCCCTCGAATGTACGCCGTATCGGCTGGTCTATGGAAAATCGTGCCATCTGCCCGTAGAGTTAGAACATCGTGCCTTTTGGGCCTTAAAATTTTTAAACTTCGATCCCCCTCAGTCGGTGACCTTCGAAAATTTCAACTAAATGAACTCGATGAGTGGCGCTGTTATGCTTATGAAAAAAATAAACTTTATAAAGAGCGGACGAAGCATTTACACGATAAACACTTAAGGCACCCTAAAAACTTTAAGCCGGGCGACCAAGTCCTTTTATATAATTCTCATTTACGTTTATTTCTGGGCAAATGAAAATCTCGCTGGTCTGGCCCGTTTTCTGTCTTAGAAGTATTTCCTTATGGAACTGTTTTAATTTTTCACCCTGATAAGGGTAATTTCAAAGTGAATGGTCAGCGTCTTAAACTCTATTTTTTGGTGATGATGATGTCAGTCCAAACAATATTAAGTTTCTGCTTCACGAACTCTAACTTTGAACTCTTAATTTTTGTTAAAAACAATTTTATTTCTGGATAACAATATTTTTGGATAATATTATTTTTTGATGCGTCGAGCTCAACGACACTTTAAACAAAGGGCGCTCTTGGGAGGCAACCCAAGTTATCTTTTTTTGTTTTCTTTATTTTACAATTTTTGCGTCGGACGGCTCCGACAAGCTGAAGCTTCTGCGATCGCCTGCTCCAACGTTGTTGAATCCATCACGAAGTCCAAAGAAGACATTCGGAGGAGCGACATCACTCAGCTTTCACACTAAATAAATCCGGGGAAGTACCTGTCTTTCAATCCTGTCTTTCAATTCTGTCTTTCAATTCTGTACTTTACTTTTCTCTCCTTCTCAGATCCCCTTCTTTAGCCATTGAGGACAATGTCTATTTTAAGCTTGGGGGAGGACTTCCTCCTTCATTTTTGCTTAGTGTACAAATTTTTCTCTTTGTATATATTTTAAATATTTCCAAAAAAAAATGAATATCTTAAAATTCCAAAAAAAAGAGAAAAATTTTCCAAAATCCAAATAAAAGAGAATATTTCACAAAATTAAAAAAAAATATGTGTTTTTGAATAGTTTAGACATTTTGGTATTTTAAAAGTACCCCTAGTTTTTGTTATTGTTTTACTCAAAATTTTCTATAAACACCGTAGTTAATTATAATATTTCTAATCGTCCTTTTTAATTATGTTTCACAAGTAAAATGTTGGCCATGCTGTGTTTCTAATTCACGGTAGCATGTTAAGGTGAAATATTTTTCTAAAACTCGCATTTCTATTATGGTTTTTTGTTTTTAATTTTCTTTACTTTCTAAAAAATTCATCATCCACTATTTTCTTTTTCATTTTTGAATAATTTTTGTAAAGTCAACTTTTGAATAGCGTACTAGATGTGAACGATCCAAGTCACCTATTATTTCTATTTTCTAGTTAATTTCATCAATCGTCTTTTATTATCTAGGACTCGCTTTTTGAAATTTTTCAAACCTTTGTTTTAAATAAATTCAAAAGCGTGAAAATGATTTAGGCAGTTTTTGTTTCTGTTTGAGCTTTCCTGCCAACCTAAAAACTTTTACCACTAGTTAGCCGTTTTTGAGCCTTTTTCCGATTTCATTTCATAGCTCCTCCCTTCATTTCAGTTTCACCAAAGCCAAAATTTCCAACCTATCGAATCACACTAGCCTTTTTGAGTTTCATAAATTATTTTGACGATTTTGATAGGATATTTTGTGATTTTTTGTGGGAGAAAAGATTTTTGAAAAAAGTATGCTCAAAAGTGATGTTTATTTTTGTTTGGATAATTCAAAAGGAAAATAAAAATATTTATGGCCTTTGTTTTGAAAAAAGAAAAAAAATAGAAAAAAAAAGAAGAAAAAGAAAAAAAAATGTATATATATTCCTAAACCAAACGTTTCTGTCCTATTTAAGTCCTTTTGATTCACGCTTTTTGATTTTTATTTAACAACTAAGAAAAGAAAAAAAGTAAATCAGTTTTAGTTTAGGATTTAAACTTAGATTTTTGTTAATTAAATTGATATAATTATAATGCGTTGCTTGGATCTAGTAACAACTCAATGTGTGTTTTTCATTTTCGTTGCTTTGATTAAGTCTATTTAAAGAATTTCGTTAAAATTTTGGATAATTTGTTTTTATTGAGTAAAGTTTATAAAAGTTTTACCATACCTAAATTATTGTTTTTAACTTACATTTCACCTTTTCCCTACTCAGAATTTTGCATAGTACTTGTGTAGGCATAATTAAAACTTTTTGATTAGTCCTTTTTATAAATATCTAGTTTTTATATTTTTGCTTGGGGACAAGCAAAACATAAGCTTGGGGGAATTTGATAATACATTTTGTAGCCTAAACTATTATCGTATTTTCTATTTTATATTGTACAAATCATGTTTATTATTAGTTTATTTTTTATCATTTTTATGTAAATATTATTGCCACTGACTATTTCTTGTCTTTTTGCAGGTTTCCAGAAAATTGGCCAAAAATGACCTGACACGCCCCCTGTCACGCCCTCCCTTGGCGTGACCTAGGGCGTGTCACCTGATCCCGAGGACTCCTGCTAGAAGGGACAGAAAAACGAACAAAACTGCTATCACGCCCCCCTGACACGCCCTCCCTAGGCGTGTCACCAGGCGTGACCATGGGCGTGTCGCCCTTTGCCGCAAAGCCTGCCTCCGCATTAATGTCGTTCCGCCACAGCACGCAACAGTACTATCACGCTCCCTGTCACGGGCGTGACCTGGGGCGTGACATTAACTTTTACGACGACTGACGGATTTCCGACCAATGATTTCGACATGACGTGAGTGTCACGCCCCCCCTACACGGGCGTGACCTAGGGCGTGACCACCGACGTACAAAGGCAATGATCCTTCCCGCCAGAGTCCAGAGCCCGAGGTCAATATAGTACTGTCACGCCCCCGGACACGCCCTCCCTAGGGCGTGACCAACCCGTGAGAAAAAATCTATAAATTGAGACCCCCCTCTTCATTTCAGCAAGCTTGGGTTGAGAGGGGGATGTGCTGCCCCTTTGGTTCTTGATCTTTTTTATGCTTTTCTCTCTCCCTCTCTCTCTCTCTCTATCTCTCTCTCTCTTCCTTTGTAATTTTTGCTTAACCATGGTTTAATATTTAGTTGCCTTAGCTTTCCTTGTAATCTTTAGTGTTGCTTAGTGCTAATTGTAGGGCTAGAATAGGTTTCAATTTCATGCACTTGTAATTTCAATTTCCTTAGTGTAACTTGCTCCTTTTAATTAATATAAGTGCTCTTCCTTTACTAGTGTTCCTTTTATATGCTTTACTACTCATCCCCCCCTCCACTCCATTATGATTAACTAATCCTCCTTGTACTCGATCTTGATGATCCGAGGTTAGAGCGATTAAGTTATGATGTTTTAATTAATCTTTTATTTTTAGGTTAGGGCCTTGAATTACTCTTGATTAATCATGGGTTGGAGGTATATTATCGATATATACCATCCACCTTTGCTTTAATTCTGGGCTAGCCGAGTGGCCGATAGAATTAAGTGAGCATTCAAGAGTAAGGGGTGTTGTACACACCTTTCGAGAGAGGCAAATGTCCAAATCTCCCAGATTGGAGTAAAATCCAATAGTGGGGTTCACCGCGTAAAGCGAGTTTTAGGCCTCCGATTTAGACGAGAGTCGGTCGGACCTTCCTAAACTCAGTTGGGCACGACTTCGAGAGAAGCGTGTTCAAGCTTTAGGAACCTCCACGGTCAAGGACCTTTATCCTATTAAGTTTAGATTTTTATCGCATTTTCTTAATCGTCTTTAGCCGAGGAGATTCTTGATCGAGTGCATTTCCATTTCATATTTTCAATCTTTCGTAGTAATCTCCTATCTTGTGCTCTTTAATTAACTGCAGTAGTTTCCTTTCTAGCATAGTTCTTTACTTAATAGCTCTTTACTTAATTGCGGTAGTTCTCTTTCTAGTATAGCTTTACTTCCATCATTGCAATTAGATTTTCTAAAACCCTAGTTTTTCCGTCGATAAGATAATAGTCTTCGTGTGAGTAAGCATACTCAACATTTCCCGGATTTCAATACGACACTTGTGTCCCCTAGCTACATTTCGATAGGTATACTTGCCTCATTGGGTTGCTTGTTCGGTTGCATTTATTTTCTTCGAACCCTAGCGCGCAACAGTGAGTCCGATTTTTATATGGTTTTTTGGACTCATCTGGGATTGTTTTTGCACTCAAGCATTTCACATTCATGTTGGTGTTGCTTATATTCCACTGATTTCATAATGTTACATGAAGTGCACTTTTTGCACATTGTGGTGCACAATTGCGCTCCATTTTACCATTTTGGGCAGGTCGGGGGTGTGCTGAACCTAATTTATGTTTTCTGGGGAATCACATGGTCGTGCGATTTTACTTCGCGCACAGGAATTTCACACGTGAGTGATGATTGTGCTGAAAATAGGGGTTCTACCGCTACCTATGCTTTTTGGTCGCTCACTATTTTTTTTAACTGTGTGTGAACAAAATTTCACGGCGTACCTGCTTATCCAAACTTTTTGTGATTTTCTCTGGGTCGTACATTTTCTTTGATTAAGGTTGGATTCAATCGTACGAGAAGAAGAATGCATGGTCTCGTGGTTGCCCCTGAATTTTAATTTCTATTTCTACCTGTGCATTTTTGTTCACGCACGGTTGATGCAACTGTGCATGGAGGGAAATCGCACGGGCGGAGCCTTGGACTGTAGTGTATTTCGTTTCATAAATTAGACACGATTTGATCACCTGACCGCGCGATCGACCATGAGCAAGTAAATTCTAATGATTTCTCTAAAAATAGCTGCAGGTTTTCCCTAATTCGGGATCTCAACTTCATTTCGCCATTTTTGATGTGGGGAGAGCTCAATTCTTTTTGTCCCCGTCCTTGTTTTAGGAATTTTTCCCTAGGCTGCCTCCATCACCGAAGAGCTTCAAGGAAGGGGATTCTAGCATTACACTCTCCATCAAGCAATGAAGATCTGAATAAAAAGAGATATGGTCGTGAGATGAAGAAGATGTGCCTTTGGGAGAAAGTGACAGCTCTCCTCTATCCCGAATGCAGTTGTGGACCGAGTTAGGATGCGGATTGACAACCCACCGATTCCTACCGTGAATCCTCAACAAGGCTTAGGATTTGGTCGATTCCTTTGCTCTCTTTTCCTCCTTGTTTGGATTATGCAGCTATATCTTCAATTTTATGATGATGTTGAACTATAAACATTTCTCTTAAATGCGTATTTAATTTTTATGTAAGTATTTTGTTTATTGTATGTTTGAGGTTGCGCCTACATTCTCCATCCCGCCACATTATGTTTGCCACACTAGAAATTGCTAGTTGTGCGCTTTACGACGAGGTGTTTGTGACCCTCATTCTGCTTGTCTTCTCTCCCATCTGCCTTACGAAGCAGTGCATAGCAACCTGGATAGTTTCCATCCCGCCAAGTGAAGCATTTCATAGTGGAAGGTATAAGAGTAGTTGATTTAGTTTTACTTTATTTTGTTTCTGCAAATCTGAAGATCAGTTATAACTCCACCCCTAAGGATTTCAATCTCAAGTCCTCCTCGATAGTTACTCGATCTCTCTGTGTTCCTTGTGAGATCAAAACTTTTGGAGTTATTTCAAATTTTTATTAATTATGCGGTCGGTACACTTGCCGTAAGTGCATAAATTTTTTGGTGACGTTGACGAGGAACACAGTCGTGTAAGTTTCTGGAGAGGGAGTCGTGACAGAGAAATTCTTTCCATTGTAAATTGCATTTATTTTGTTTAATTTCTGTTTTTCCTTATTTCTTGTTTGTTTTAAATATAGGTAGTTGTAGTGAATTTTTGTTGGTTATAATATTGTGAAAAAAAGTTTTTATTTGTGAATCTGGCTAATTTCACAAAATGTGGCTGCATTTAATATCCGATGTCATTGGTGTGGAGTTACCTCCCATGCTAGTGTTAGATTCCCAATAGGTGATAGTGGGAGTAATTCTCGTGGGTTAGTGCATGGTGTATAAGTCTCCTCTGTTTCTTCGTGCCCCATACCCAAGTTTTTTGACCACTCGTCTTCAACACATGTACCATTTCTGTATTCCTCTTCAGCATCGCTTGGACTATGGAAAATTAAAAAACTGTGCTTTTTTTTTCTAACACAGATCATTCCCTAAAGGATTTCGTCGATTAACTTCGCCAAATGGAGGAGGATGATGGGCCTATAATATGGATCATCCTTACTCCTACTTCTTGCAGTACACCTTCAATATCTTGTTATGTGGTCGTGTCACCTTCATTTTTTGAAAGGAATGATTTGTACAAAACCACCAGATGTGTGGTTGATCAATGCTCTAACATGGCTGAGCCGCTCTCCCCTATTGATAATCCCCGTGCGTGGAGCCAATTCTTTGTGAGGAACTAGTGCTCGACTTTTATCCGAGCATTATTCCTCCCCTATTTGTGCATTCTACTACATTCATTTTTAATAATATCATTGACGACGCGCTGCAATATGAGGCTTGTGCTCTACCTGTTGTGTCTGTCTCTATGGTGGAGGACAACCTTCTAGGTGATGAGGAAACTTTCTTAGAACTAGTGGAGGAAGTCCAAATCATGGGTTAGGCCGTTATAGATCCTACCGATCCTTTATGTATTTCCGACAATATTTCTCTATCTCAACCTATCAGGAGTGAGCCCAGGACCACTTCCCCTACTGATGTTTATTTTAGTTTTTCTTCTACTTTATTTCTTGTTCACCCTTCCCCATCCGAGCTTGTACAGGTTGAGCATTCACAGGTACCTTAGGAGGACTTTGGCCTTCTCCCTATTGATAGCACCTTGGTAGGCAAGGATGTTTCTGGTGAGACGAGAGGGTATCTGCCCTCCTTATCTTACATTCTCTTCCCTCTACCTATGAGAAACACATATGATTATTTATTTAGAGGGGTAACTGCTCTATCACTGTATCGGTACCTATTTCAAAAATGGATAATAGAATATTTACCTGTTCATTTCTCTTTCCATAGACCGATAAGCTATAACTTTTAAAATTTTAAATATGTCATGCTTGGAGGACAATAATCCCAGTAGTTATCTTATATTCTCTTGTTTGTTTTCTTTTACTTATACGAAGCTCACCACTTTGCAAGTATTTTCTCTTTGTGAGGGCGGTGGTTGTGATTCTTCGCATGGCACGCAGTTTTTCCTTATACTTTTATACGTCTTCTGGTGTGCTCACTTGCTGAACATTAGGTACTCTCTTCCCTTGCCATTTATTTGATTTGAATTGCTATATCATATGTTGTATTGTTAGATTTAAGTTTAGGGGATAGCCGTCATTGTACTAACTCACATGCACATTTCATTGGCATGCTAAAAGCATTTTTATCTCAATTTTAATTAATTCTGTTGCATTCCCTCCGCAAATCACAAAACCCACATTAGCGTGTGCTTAACCGTTAGCTAATTACGAGTTTAATTTATTTCTTTGCGTGATTTGAAAAATGTTTGTGCTGGCTTAGGATTGTGAGACACAGCAAAATATTGACTCCTGTAGTGCTTCTAATTGAGTTCTCACTTCTCGTATAGAAATTCGAGTAGAATTAATTTTTCTTTGTGCTGATAGTTTTGTACTTTTTCTAGTTGCGTAAATATTGTTTATTCTTCTAAAAAATTTGTGAATTCGACGTGAATCCGATGCTAGCATAGGGATGTGTGTATACGGTTGTTAGCCTCTTATTGCTCAAGTCAGGAGGAAGGATGATTCCATTCGGTGGCTAAGAACTTGCCCCAAGCTACTCTCGAAGCATGGGTACACGGTTAGTTAAGCGCGCGAGTGTGATGTATGCCATCATTTTGGCCCAGTTGAGCTTTTATACCAATTCCTATCATCTTATCCTTGATATCCCCTTTATGCCTACCCCATCCTTTTGATTTCACTCCACTGCTATTTCACCAAAGCCTAAAAGCCAATCCTAGTCACACACAAAAAATTGAGCTCTAGTTTGTATTTCATTTTTATGATTGAGTTGTTGATGTGGTGACTATGTTTCTAGATCCTTTGGGTGTTGTGCGTAGCCTTCTTGTTTATCCTTATTTACCTCAGCATAACCCATGCCTAGTCTTATAGCGAAAGCCCTATTGATTCACGCTTTGAGTAAAACTAGTGTCGTGGAGAGAGTATGAACGGGAGAGCTTATGGTCACTGATATTGATGGATTCTTTGGTGGTTATCTCATGCCCCGATCTTTTACAATGCTCACCTCAGCGATCAATCCACTTTCTCCCTATGCAAGACCGGATGATTCACGGTGATTCTATTTTTGACTAATAATATATGGATACGCTCTTAAAAATATATATACTGTTTTGCATAATTAGGAATTTTTTCTATTGTACTTTTATGAGCTTGAGCTTGCGACTTCGCATGGTACTCCGTCCTCGCAATTTCAATACCAGCTATTTATTTTTCTAGTTCGCATGGTGGATGATTTACTCGGGAAGAGAAAATGTTTAAGTATGGGGGTGTGATGATCCTATTTTATAGGGTTTTTCGAACTCATCTGAGCTTTTTTTTGCACTCGAGCACTTCACATTCATGTTGTTATTGCTTATATTCCATTTATTTCATAATGTTACACGAAGTGCACTTTTTGCCCATTGTGGTGCGCAATTGCGCTCTGTTTTGCTGGGGTAAGCACTTTGTGCTCCCCATTGTTTGTTAGATTTTTTTATTACCGTTTTGGGCAAGTCGACGGTGTGCTAAACCCAATTTGAGTATTCTGGGGATTCGCACGGTCGTGCGATTTTCCTTCGCACACGGGCAATTATCTTGTGCGTGACCATTGTGCTGAAAATAGGTGTTTTGTCGCTACCTGTGCTTTTTTGTCGCACACAGTTGTTTTCAACCGTGTGAGAACAAAATCACGCAGGGTACCTGCTTGTCCAATCTTTTAGTGATTTTTCTCTTGGTCTTGTGTTTTCTTCGCTCATAATTAGATTCAACCGTGAGGGTAGAAGAACGCATTGTCTCATGGTTGGCCCTGTATTTTAAATTCTGTTTCTACCCATGCATTTTTGTTCACGCACGGTTGATGCAACCGTGCGTGAAGGGAAATCACAAGGGTGGAACCTTAGCTAGTAGTGTACTTCGTTTCATAAATATCACATGGTATGATCACACGGCCATGCGATTGACCATGCGGGGCTAAATTCTAACAATTTATCTATAGATAGTCGCAGGTTTGCCCTAATTCGAATTCTCAACTTCATTTCACCTTTTTCGCTTTAGGGAGAGCTCGACTCTTATTCTTAGCCCTCCTTGTGTTGTGGATTTTTCCGTAGGTCGCCTCCATCATTGAAGAACTTCAAGGAAGGGGATTCTAGCCCTACAATCTCCATCATGCAAGGAAGATCTGTACCAAAAGAGATCTGGTCATGGGATGAAGAGGACGAGCCATTGGGAGAAAGTGGCATGTCTACCACACCCTGAACACAACTGCGAACCGAGTTAGGATGCATATTGACAACCAGGTGATTCCTAACCTGAATCCTCAACAAGTCTTTGGATTTGGTCGATTCCTTTGCTCTCTTTTCCTTCTTGTTTGGATTGTGTAACTTGTTCTTAAATTTTATGATGATGTTGCACTATGTGAAAAAGAGCTAAATAAAGGCAATTTTTATTGCTCCAAAAAAGATAATTATTACATAGATATGCCATCTTATTTATAAAAAATGGGAGAGATGAGAGATTACAACAAACGATATGGGACTATATACAATCAACACAGCCTATGCAGTTTGACAACATCAAACCGCTCAATATTCAAAGAACAACTGAAGATCATCTAATGACAATAGTGGAAAGCTGCCAGTTCACCAGGAAAGACCGCCGGTGCAGGACACTAGACTGCAACTCCTGGTAGCCACCAGACCGCAGTTGCAACAAACCATCAGACAACTGTTGAGGCAAGCAAGGATACCGAAACTATGGGATGACACCATACCGTAGTTGCGGCTAACCATCAGACCGATGTTGTGACTAATTGCCAGATCACTACTGTGATTAATTTCCAGACCGTTGTTGTGACTATCCCTCAAAATGATACCACGGTTATCCTCCTGAATGCTTGTTGAGGTTCACCACTAGATCGCTGAGCCAAACAGCCATACCGCTGAGAGTAGTAGACCGCTACAGCTTGATATAAAACCACCTGGTCTCCTCAAGCTCCAACATACTGCTCCTGCAGCTAACTATCAGACCGTTGTTGCGAGTATCTCTCAGACCACATCTGCGGCTAACTATCACACCGCTATTGCGGGTATCTATCAGACCGCATCTGCTAAGAAAAGCTACAAGACAACCTGACCGCCCGAACAACTAATTTCCCGACAAGACTACCAAACAACCAAAATCTAACACTCCCCCTCAAGCTGGAGCTGTTAATCAAGCCCAGGTTGCTACAAGTATCTAAAGCGGAAACTGGTTTTGTGAAGAAGTCTACTAGTTCTTTATCAAAAGTGACAATGGGATTACATATCTGATTCCTCAAAAACTCTTCTCGAATGAAATGACAATCAACTTCAATGTGCTTTATCATCTCATGAAAGACAAGTTATTTGATATGTAAATAGCGCCTTTGTTATCACATAACATAGGAAGAGGATGATAATTGACTTCTCCCAAGTCAGGCATAAGTTCTCGTAACCACTTCAACTCACAAGTTGTTGAATCCATGCTCCTATAATTAGCTTCAACACTTGACTATGAAACCACGCACTGCTTCTTGCTTTTCCAGCTAACAAGGTTTCCTCCTACAATGAGCAAAAACCTGATGTAGACTTTCTATCTTCTTTGTTATCAGCATAGCAAGCATCAGAATATGCTTCAATCTTTAAATGATTATGCTTCTGAAACAACAAGCCCTTTCCTAGTGCCCCTTTCACATACTCCAGAATTTTCATGTCAGACCGTAGATGCCCTTCTCTAGGATTCTTCAAAAACTGACTGACCTTCCCAACTACATAATAGATATTTGGTCTTGTAACAGTCAGATATATGAGTTTACCTATAAGTCGCCTTTACACATAAAAATCTGAGAGAAAAGGGGAATCTTCAGTCCACCCCTTATCATCCCCAAGAGCCATCGGACAACGAGCGGGTTTTGTACTAAGAGGACCAGTTTTCTTTAAGAGATCTAGTGCATCTTTTATAGCGAAAGAGCCATATAGTTCCACTTTGGTGAAATCTCAATTCCCATAATGGACTTCGGAGTTCCCATATCCTTAGTAACAAAATTTTATTGAAGATGTTACTTTGCCAGATCAATGCCTTCTTTATCATCACGAGTAAGAAGGATATCATCAATATAGACAAAAAGAACCTCAAGGCCTTTAGTAATCTTGCGTATAAACATAGAATGATCAGCAGAACTTTGATTCAACCCAATAAGAGAAACAAGTCCACTGAACTTTTCAAACCAAGCTCGTGGACTCTACTTTAAACCATAAATTGCCTTCCGAAGCTTGGACATCTGAGACTCCCCCCATAGCAACATTCCCAGGAGGTTGCTCTATGTAAACCACCTCTTCCAAATCACCATAGTGGAAGACATTCTTCACATCCAACTGAGACATCTCCCAGTCTCTATTAACGGCCATAGAGAAGACAACGTGTATATTGTCGATGAGAGCAATGGGAGAAAAAGTATCAAAGAAGTATACCCCATACGTCTGAGTAAATCCTTTGGCCACATGCCTCGACTTATAGTGATAAATAGAACCATCTGGAAGATACTTAACAACAAAGACCCACCGACATCCTACCACATCAATGCCTTAAGGTGGGGGAACAAGAGTCCAAGTACCTCTCTCAGTTAATGTGTTCATTTCTTTATCCATAGAGGTTTTCTATTGAGGAATGGCAAGATCTTCTTGATACGTAGTCGGTATAATAGGAGAAGAGATAGCAAGAGCAAAACACTTTCCAAATGGGGAAAGCCGAGAATAAGAGATAACAACATCAATATGATGCTTAGTGTATTGTCGAACGCCCTTCCCTAGGACAATGGGAAGATCAAGATCACTCATGTCCGAAGGAGACAATTCACTATCAGGAGATAGGAGAGGCCCGAGAACAGGTATAGAATGCTCCAAGGGAAAAGAATCGGTCTCAAGAGAAAGAGACGATGCAATAGGAATAGATGTGGAAAGAACTTGGTCTGGCATAGGTGTCGAGACAATAGGAATTGAAGATAAAGTATTAGAGGGAATGAGAGAAGAAGCAGGACAAAAATATGTTGTATCCTAAAAGAAGGTGACCATAGCCGAGACATACTGTTTTTCGAGAAGATGATCAAAATAGTTTGTCATGACCAGGAGAAGGTATGTTAACAAACGCCGTACATCTAAAAATCCAAAGAGGTAAAGGAAACAGCTCAGCCTCGGGATACAAAATGGAAAATGGAGTCTTGCCCTGCAGAATAGACGAGAGAATTTGATTAATGAGATAGCAGAAGAGAAGGACATCATGACCCCAATAAGACAGGGAAACATTCATATGTAACAGAAGGTTGCGAGCATCATGCAAGAGATGAATATTCTTGTGTTCAGCAACGTCATTCTATTGAGAGGTATATGGGCAAAAAGTTTTATGAATGAAACCATGGACATAAAAAATCAGAAAACTAATGGCTGACATATTCCTTGGCATTATCAGTACGAAGTACTTGAATAGTAACATTTAACTGTGTCAAGATCTCATTATAAAAGGCGGTAAAGATAGTGTAAAGTTTAGAATGATCTTTCAAGAGATACTACTAAGTACACCTTGAGAAATCATCAATGAAAGTGACAAAGTATAAGCTACCTCTACCAACACTAGCAGTAGGAGAAAGGCCCCAGATTTCAGAGTGAACTAGTTCAAAAAGATGCGAAGAACTACGTCCCGTTCGTGCTGGGAAAGAAGAGCGATGATGTTTGCCAAGCTCACATGCCTCACAATTCAAAGTGGAATCCTCTTGAGGAAGATCTAGAAGAAGTAAGTGGATGAGGCGAGAAGGATGGTGGCCAAGATGACTATGCCATTGCTGAAGGGAAGAAGAAGCAGAAAGAGCAATGACATTGTTAAGAAACAAACGGCCACCACTCACAGTCCCAGTAGCAATAGTAACCTCAGAGGCAAAATCCCAGAAAGAACAAGTAGTGGAAATTAAAGTAACAGTGCATTACAACTTTGTGCAGAGAGAATGAATAGACAGCAAATTACGCGGAGAACTGAGAACATAAAGGGTGTCCTCAAACTACAAAGACAGAGTGATGTGCATAGTTCCTACACCATACATAGGAGCAGAAGTCCCATCGGAAATAACCATAGGAGATAACCATTTTTGGTTGTTCAAACAGGAGAACAAACGAGAATTGCCAGTCATATGACAAGTGTCCCTAGAATCAATAAGCCACTTATCGGAAGAGACCAATAGAGCATGAGCTGTAGAGGAGACAAGAGAAACTGACCTCATTGAGAAAGAAGCCGAAAAGAAAAGAGAATAACCATATGGTTAGACACAAGCCAGCAAAAGAGAAAAAGAGAACAAGCCGACAAACAGGCCGGCAAATATGTCGCAGATAGACCACGACAAAGAAAAGAAATCTGGCAGAGACTCAAATCGCACGACTGAGTAATAAGTCGGAAAACATGAGCAAAAAGAGTAACCACACGAGTTGAAATAACAACCTTCACTAGAAGAGATTAGAAAAGAGAGAAAGAGATCGCCTGAGATAACAAAATAACTTGCGCGAGAAGAAACAAGTAACAGGAAGATAACCGCAAAAGCCGCACAAACAAGCACGCACAAGCAATAGAAAGTAAGGAAGAGAGGCTAGCAAGGAAGGCGACACAAATAAAATAAGCCTCAAAGCGAACTGCGCGAACAAAATAAGCAGCAAGGCAAACCGCGCGAACAAAACAAGCCGCAAGGAAAACCGCCCGAACAATCCAAGTTGTAGGGTAAAAAGCGCGAACAGAACAAGTCGCAAAGGAAAAAATGACAACTAATGGAGGGTATGGCGAGAAGAAAATCAGAAGAAGCCCCGAAGAAATATGTCGAAGCGATTAGACAAACAAACCGCTATCTAATTGGAGCAAAATGATCGGGTCGCTCTGATACCATGTGTAAAAGAGCTAAATAAATGCAAATTTTATTGCTCTAAAATGATAATTATTACCTAGGTAAGCCAACTTATTTATAGAAAATAGGGGAGATTAGAGAATATAACAAACGATGTGGGACTATATACAATCCGCACGGCCTATGCGGTTTGACAACGTCAAACCGTACACTATACAAAGAACAACTGAAGATCTCCCAACAGCAATAGAGGAAAGTCGCCAGACCGCCAGGGAAGGCCGTTGGTGCAAGACACCAAATCGAACCTACAGGTTGCCAATAGACCGCAGTTGTGTCTGGCCATCAGACCGCTGCTGCGGAAAGCCACCAGACCGAAACTTCGGGTTGCCACCATACAACAGTTGCGACTAAACATCAGACCGCTGCAACGACGAATGCCCAGATCGCTACCACGATTAATTTCTAAACCGCTACTCCGACTATCCCTCAAAATTCCACTGTTGCTATCTTGCTGACTGCTAGCTGAGGTTCACCACTAGACCACTGAGCCAAACTGCAAGGCCGCTGAGAGTAGCAGACCGCTGCAGCTAGATATAAAACCGCCCGGTCTCCTCAAGATCCAACATACCGCTGTTGCGCCTAACTATCTGACCGCTATTGCGGGGATCTCTCAGATCGCATCTGCTAAGGCAAGCCACAAGACAACCAGACCGCTTGGACAAATCATTATACTGCCTGAATAGCTAACCACCCGATAAGACTACCAAACCGCCAAACTCTAAAACACTATAAACATTGCTCTTAAACGTGCATTTCATTTTTATGAATGTATTATGTTTATTGTGTGTTTGAGGTTGCGCCTCTATTCTCAAGCCCGCCACA
Organism: Platanthera zijinensis; assembly: GCA_039513925.1. Classification (NCBI taxonomy): domain Eukaryota; kingdom Viridiplantae; phylum Streptophyta; class Magnoliopsida; order Asparagales; family Orchidaceae; genus Platanthera; species Platanthera zijinensis. The sequence continues at coordinate 134,513,892 of CM077085.1, forward strand.
TTAGGCTTGCCGCACTAACAATTGCTATTTATGTGCTTTGTGATTAGGTGTTTATGACCCTCGTTCCACTTGCCTTCTCATCCATCCGCTTTACAAAGTAGTGCATATCGGCCTGCATAGTCTCCATCCCACCAAGCGAAGCCGTGCATAGCTTCCTGCAAAAGAGTAGTTGATTTAGTTTTACTGGTTTTTTTTTAGCAAATCTAAAGCTCCATTATAATTCCACCCTTAAGGACTTAAATCTCAAGTCCTCCTCGATAGTTACTCCACCTTACTGTGTTTCTTGTGAGATCAATACTTGGGGAGTTATTCCCATTTTTTATTACTTGTATGACCGGTACATTTGTCGTAAGTGCATCAACTTGCAGAGCATATCCTATATTATTCTGTTTACCCTTTTGATCTGACCATCGGTTTGAGGCTGAAAGGTCGTGCTAAACTACAGCTTGGTATTAAATAGTTAGTGGATTAGCCTCTAATCTTTCGATGTGAAATGCCTGTCTCGGTCACTCACGATGCCATGTGGCACACCATACAATCATACAATATTATCTACAAAATTATTTACAAATTTTTCCACTGAATCATCTCGCCGATTTGGAATAAAGTGTGACACATTTATCAAAAGGTCAACACTCACCCAAACGACATCGTTCCTGCACTGCGATCACGAAAAACAATGCGAAATCCATAGATATGTCGTTAAACTTCCACTCCGTTATCAGTAATGACTTCATGAATCCTGCAGGCTTCTAACATTCAGCCTTCACTAGGGCGCAAGTATGACACTTCGTCACTTAAAGAGCTATGCCCTTCAAACCTGGCCAGTAAAATAACTTTTTCATGTCCTTGAACATCATTGTGCTCCCCAGGTGGATTGAGTATTTTGTGAAATGTTTCTCGTACATAAATTCCTCACGTAATTTGCGCACATTCAGGGCACACAACCGACTGTCCGTCCATAAAAAACTTTCGTCAACAGAAACTTGGAATTTGACCCATCCACAATCTCTGCCAAGTAGCGTTTCATGCTGCCATCAATGTCCAATGCCTACCGAATCCTATTCACAAGGTCGTATTACTCCTATGTTTACTTTAAACCCCTCAATTGCAATATATCTCCCATCTATTCAAGAGATCTCTAAGGCCTCCAAGTATCGAATAAGATGCTAATCATGCATATATATCCAGTAAGCCTTTGCTGGAGCCCTGCAATTTAACAAATCTGTGATAATATTCCCCTTCCCGGGAAGGTAGTATATCTCGAAGGTGTAGTCCCCAAGGAACTCCATCCACCTTCTTTTTTGCATATTCAAATCCTTCTGGTTCATCAGATACTTTAGGCTTTTATGGTTCGTAAAAATGTTTATCTTCACGCCATACAAGTAATGCCTCCACAACTTCAGGGCGAATATCACAGCCGCAAACTCGAAGTCTTGGACAAGATAGTTTCTTTCATGCACCTTTAGCTGGCGAGAGACATTAGATATAACCTTCCCAAACTATAGAAGAACGGAGCCTAATCTGCTCCCTGAGGCATCACTATATATCTCAAATACTTCTACACCATATGGCGAACACAAAATATGAGTCGTGGTCAGATGACTCTTCAACTCCTCAAAATCTCATGCATACTCTGGCATCCAAACAAACTTCTAATCATTCATTGTCAACGTAGTGAGAGGTAGAGCTATCTGCGAAAAGTTCTCTACGAAGCGCCTATAGTAGCCAGCAAGTCCAAGAAAACTCCCGACTTCCCCACAGTAGTCAATACAAGACACTCCCGTATCGTAATTATCTTCGTTGGATCCACAACAATCCCCTCTACAATAACCACATGACTAATAAATGCCACTAAGGCTAGCCAAAACTCACACGTAGAGAACTTGGCTTAGAGTCGATTTCTCCTCAGGGTATGCAAATCCAGCCTCAAATGAATCACATGATCCTCTTCTTACTGGGAGTATACCTATATATCATCAATAAAGACAATCACAAAGTGGTCCAGATACTCTCGAAAGGTCCTGTGATCCAGATCCATGAATACCGACGGCACATTTGTAGCCCAAATGACATTACAGTGAACTCATCATGTCCATAACATATACCAATCGCTTTCTTGAGAATATCACTTTCCGGAATCCTCTACTGATAATAGTCGGGCTTCAAATCCAGCTTTAAATAGATATTTGATTCAACCAATTGATCAAACAAATCATCAATTCTCAAAATAAGATACTTGTTCTTCTCTGTCATCTTATTCAGTTCACGATAGTCAATATATAGACACAAGCTTCCTTCCTTCTTCTTCACAAAGAGAACCAGTGCACTCCAAGGAGACATATTTGGATATATATAACCTTGCTCTAGTAACTCCAGTAACTAAATCTTCAGTTCCGCCATCTCCTTTGGCGCTACACGGTATGATGAACGTAACACAGGTATCGCACCTGACACCAACTTAATAGTGAATTCGATCTCCCGCAGAGGTTGTCACAACCAGCATTTTCTCAGCAATAAAATTATATTAGAGTAAGAGAAAATACATGTTGTGATGCCACACCATGCAGGGGATAACTACAGACGCTCAGGCAAGGCACCACACAAAACAAGTAATATAGAATTCATAAGTTATTATGAAGAAAATCTTTCAAATTAGATGGTCGTATCCCTCGAAAAAAGTGGATCAACTAGTCCACGAGTAAAATATAGTTATACGCTGCGAAAAAAAACTTTAGTTAAGATGGGTTGACATCCTCCATGAGCGTAAGCGTCCACAAAGGACAACTCATTGTATGAAAGACTATAAGTTTAGTATAGTCTGAAGATAGTCTTTACGTTAGTTTAGAAAATAATTTTTAGTTTTAGAAATATGACATGTATGAATTAATATCGGTAGAGGTTTTATAAGTTAAAAATATCTAACATGCACCCTAGCATAAAACAATCCCAGAGAGCAAGTAAACAACCTTCAAAAATAGGCAAAAACTAGAAGTTTACATCGCATACTCTACATCACAAGGAAAACCACCAGTGTGCGTAAACTACCTGACCTGAACCCATTTGTGAGTATGTATGTCTATACAAAAAGGAAACAAGAAAATAACTAACTCATAAAGATGAGGGAAAGAACCCTCAGCAAAACAGTAGATCACTAGCAAGCCCCAAAAGAAAACTAGTCGCTTAATCGGCTACAACCCTGAACCTGAGGCATTCAAAGAAAGTACTGTAACACCTCCACCCATCAAGAAGAATATAATAGAGGGTCCGGCCGGGGTCCCACACCATATTCCACAAACAGGAGGAGACGCTACGAAATAATATAAAAACCAACGCATCCTAACACAGAGCATTCTAGCGGAAGCTTCACAGTTGAAATCTTAAACTCAAGCAAAACAAGAACTGTCCACTAAACCATAGGAATGTATACAACCAAAGAATATGGCCTTAAGGCCTTACAAAATTTCTCTTAACAAGGTGTGGTTTACAAACATCGGCACGCAGGCCGGCCACACATGAACAAGAAGAAACAAAACAAAGCCTTCGAGGGCAGCAACGCAGCTTGGGCTTTAGCCCGCTAAGTCCCACTCGGACCAGCACCTCCAGCACCTGCAAGAACCAATCCCCCAAGCGGTGGCAAATCGGGCAACAGTCAGCATTTAACTGACCAATTATAACGACCCTGCCCCTGGCACGGGGCAGTGGAATTCCATCCCTGCATAACATTTTCCAATATGATATATATATAGCAAACCACGCAAGACGTGCACGACCGCACAGTCAATACATATCACAAACATCGGCATGTCGGCCCGACGCTCCGTGCACTCAGGGCATATTTGGGTGTATCGGAAACACCGGATCCCACCAATGAGCATTCTTGTCTTGATCGGCACGCAAGCCGTTGACTCTAGCTATGTGATCCTAATAGGGCCTTAAGCACCCAAGGTTAGACAACCATAACGCGGGTACAGATCATCCTTTACCGTTGCTCAAAATTGTCAGACACAAGACTGGACTGATGCGGGTATAGCTTCACCTTTCTCGTTCGGCACGAAGCCCTTTATATAAAGTTACAGCCCAACGGCCCAACCTCACACAAAGTGGCAACTCACGACCACACGAGTTGAACCCAACTCTAACAATTTCCTGGACTTCCTCCAGTACTTCCTGCTGCACCAAGCGACAGGGATCCACCACGGATTTCATGCATACAAGCAATAATCACGGAGTCTTCTCCGTTGTGCAAACAAGCATCACCAATCCAGACCAGCATGTCCAGATGGGCTTCACACATCATGCCTAGATCCGTACTCCGATTTCGGACTCTAACAAGGGGGACTTAACATATCTACCCCAAGGGACACCGCAACTCACCGCACACTCGCGGGGAAGGATTTTCCCTAGGCAAATGCAGGAAAATAGGACTTCACATGTCCAAGACGGAAATCTTTACCCTTGGAATTTGCCTCGGAGCCATGGAGAGAATAGAGACGGATGAAAGCCTTCGTAGCAGCCTTGCCTTCATAAATCCAAACTCGGCTCGCGATTTGGACCACCGCATCACCACCGGCAGCCGGATTCCCCTTCTTCTTCCTTGCCTTGCTCTCCTCTCTCTCTTAACTTTAGAAAGAGAATGATGAAACTTAAATGAGCTTTCTCCTCTTCAATTCCGGCCTTATCAACCCAGGGAAGAGCCCAGACAATTGTATCATGGTCAAAGAAAATGAACGGCTCTGATCAGCCCTGAATTTGATTTCCTGGGCCAAACACGGGTTGTGACACGCCCGTGTCACAGGCCGTGTTCCTGAAGCGGTGCACAACCGACTTAAAATAAACCAGAACATGGGCATTGACACGCTCGTGTCAATCCTGACACGCCCGTGTCACACAGTACACGGCTGTGTACCCGGCCGTGTCACCCCTATAACACGATCTCCAAAATTACCCGAGCAGGACACGGCTAAGGCACACGCCTGTATCCCTAGCCGTGTGCCAAACACGCCCCTGTGACACGCCTGTGTCATAGGCCATATTCCACACTCGACGATCAGTTCTCGAGTACTTGTCGAGAATAGGGACACGCCGTGGGACACGCCCGTGTCCCAGACCGTGTACTCCTTACACGCCCTTAGACACGCCCGTGTCTCAGTCCATTTCATCCAACCTGAATCCCACTTTGGCTTTTGAGATTTCTGGGGTTTTACAACCCTCCCCTCCTTAATAAAATTTCGTCCCGAAATTTGGATACAGTAGGGAGATAAAAGTATAACACAATATATGTTGCTACAACATATACAAATGAGCCAACAGGTTACAAAATAACTCGGGAAACTCGGCTCGCATGGTCTGCTCTCGCTCCCATGTTAGCTCTTCTCGGCCACAATTGTCCCACCGGACTTTGACCATCCCTATCGTTTTGTTCCGCAACTGTTTCTCGGCTCGATCTTCGATCTGAATGGGCCTAATCTTTGTCATTAGCCCATACTCAACCGACACCCGATCATTCTCAATCACTTGAGCTGGATCCTTGACTGCTTTTTGTAGTACCGAGATGTGGAACACATCATACAGTCCACCCAATTCCGATGAAAGAGCTAGCCGATAGGCAGCTTCCCCAACTCGCTACACAACTTCAAACGGACCAAGGTATCGCTGACTTAGCTTTTTCAACCGCCGAATCCGAGATACGCCTTTGAAGGGTTTAATCTTTAAATAGACCAAGTCACCAACCGCTAACTCCACGTTTCGGTGCTTAGCATTGTAATACTTGGCTTGCCGGTCTTGGGCTATTAGTAGTCTCTCTCAAACAGAGCGTATTGTTGAGTTAGCATCCTCGACTGCCTTTTGTCCCAAAAGTTTTGATTCGCCAGTTTATTCCCAAGCTAACGGTGTACGGTACTTGCGACCATACAGAGCTTCAAATAGTGCCATGCCGATGTTCGCTTGGTAGCTATTATTGTAGGCTAATTCCACCATAACAAGATGATCTTCCCATTTCTTACCGAAGTCCAGGGCGCACATACGGAGCATATCCTCCAATTTTCTGTTGGTTCGTTCAGTTTGGCCATCCGTTTACGGATGAAAGGCCGTACTGAATGCTAACTTCGTTCCAAACAGCTGATGAATTAGCCTCCAATCTTTCGAAGTAAATCTCCCATCACGGTCACTGACGATGCTTCGGGGGATACCGTGCAATCGAATAATCTGCTCCACACAGAGCTTTGCCAACATTTCAACTGAATCATCCCGCTTGTTCTGTAGAAAGTGAGCCACCTTTGTTAACCGGTCTACAATCACCCAGAGTTAGTCATTCCCACGTTGATATCTCGGCAATCCATGTACGAAATCCATAAGAATATCCTCAAACTTCCACTGCGGAACCGGCAAAGATTTCAGGAAACATCTCGGCCGTTTACATTCTGCCTTTTCCAAAGCACAAGTACGACACTTAGCCACATACGCGGCTATGTCCTTCTTTAAACCGGGCCACTAGAACAATTTCTTCATGTCTTTGTACATCTTTGTGCTGCCAGGGTGAATTGAGTACTTTGTAAAGTGTGCTTTATATAACAATTCTTCTTGCAATTTACCCGCACAAGGGACGCACAATCGGCCATCCTTTCGTAATAAACCGTCATCCCAGGAGAATTGGTCACCAGACCCCTCCTTTGCATAGCGCTGGAGACTTTAATCGAACTCCGTTGCCCGCCGAACCCTGTCTGAATGGTCATATTGAACCTCTATCCAGTTCAAGCATGCATCGGCTGAATAATCCCTTTCCACACAAGATATCTCCAATGCTTCCAACTCCTGGATTAGACGCTCATCATGTAACCGCAACCAACTTGCCCGCACAGGAGTCCAACGACTCAAGGCATCAGCGACCACATTTCCCTTTCCGGGAATATAGTGAATGTCGAAGGCATAATCCCCTAGGAATACCATCCACCTCCTTTGTCGCATATTCAAATCCTTTTGATCGAGCAGATACTTTAGGCTCTTATGATCTGTATAAATATTTACCTTCACGCCATAAAGATAGTGCCGCCACAACTTTAGCGAAAAGATCACCGCCACCAACTCCAAGTCGTGGACGGGGTAATTACGCTCATGCACCTTTAATTGACGTGAGCCATAAACGATAACCTTGCCAAACTGCAGGAGAATGCAGCCTAAGCCGCTTCCTGACGCATAGCTGTATATCTCAAAACCGTCTGTACCACAAGGCGACGTCAAAACAGGCGTCGTGGTCAAACGACCTTTTACCTCCTCAAAAGCTCGCGCGCACTCCGGCGTCGAAACGAACTTCTGATCTTTTCTTGTCAACGTAGTCAAAGGCAAAGCAATCCGGGAGAAGTTTGCCACAAATCGTCTATTGTAGCCTGCCAGTCCAAGAAAACTCCTAACTTCGGCCACCGAAGAAATCACTGGCCAATCACGAATGGCACTTATCTTTGCTGGATCAACCGCTATGCCCTCTCCACTTACCACATGGCCCAGAAATGCCACCGACGAGAGCCAGAACTCACACTTAGAGAACTTGGCATACAGCTTATTTCTCCGCAAGGTATGCAATACCAACCGCAAATGGTTTGCATGATCTTCCTCCGACTGAGAGTACACGAGGATATCATCAATGAACATAATCATAAACAGATCCAAGTATTCGTGGAACGTTCGATGCATGAGATCCATGAATACCGAAGGTGCATTACATAAGCCGAACGACATCACTGTGAACTCATAATGACCGTAGCGTGTGCCAAACGCTGTCTTGGGATTGTAACCTTCCCTAATCCGTAATTGGTAATACCACGATTTCAAATCCAACTTGGAATAGACGGTTGAGCCTGCTAGCTGATCAAACAAGTCATCGATCCATGGAATCAGATACATGTTTTTCTCCGTCAGCTTATTCAGTTCGCGATAATCAATACATTGCCGCAAACTACCGTCTTTCTTTTTCACAAAAAGAACAGGCGCGTTCCAAGGTGACATACTTGGGCGTATGTATCCCTGCTCCAACAGCTCTTGCAAATGAACTTTCAGTTCGGCCATCTCTTTTGGTTCTACTCGATACGGCGTACGGGCCACAGGCTTCGCACCTGGCACCAGCTCGATAACGAAGTCGATTTCCCTTTGGGGAGGTAACCCCGGAAGGTCCTTTGGAAACACATCAGCATACTCCGACACAATTGACACTTCACTCACACTGGCCTTCGGCGTCACCGCCTCTACGAGTGTGAAGAACAACTCCGCACCCTTCCGAACTGCCATAACGACTTGGAGAGCAGATAACAGCATCCCACTCAACCCTTGTATACCAATGAACTTGGTCTCTTGTTCGGTATTCCGCCCGAGTGTGATCTATTTTGAAGTGCAATCTATACAGGCACGCTGCTCTGACAGCAAGTCCATACCAATGATTATATCAAATTCCATGATCGGCAATACCATTGTTTCCACCTTGAACTCCCGACTCCCTATCTTGACCTCAAGACCGCAAGATTTATCCGTGCACATAAAACATCCGTTAGGTAACAACACCTTTACACTGTCTGTCGTGGTCCGGATAGGTACCCCGACACGAAAGACGAAATCTTCATATAGAAACGAATGTGAAGCACCTATGTCAAACAGTGCTCGCGCCGGATACTCTCGTATAAGGACAAACCCTAAAACAACACAATAAAAACAAGCACAGCACACAGTATAAAATAACATTAAAAACTGTGCGCACCTGTGACGACATCCGCCTGCTTAATGGCCTCCTGCTGTCTAAGGTTGAAGACCCTGGGCTGCGCGTGCGAGGCAGAAGACTCCACCACAGTCTTCCCTTTCTCCGCATAAGACGCTCCCGTCTTCTTGTCACCCTTTGGAGGACCAACTCGGCAATCACATGTGAAGTGTCCCAACTTACTGCACGTAAAGCAAGCGCGAGATCCATACCCAGATGTCTCTATCACAATCGGAGAAGGAGCTTGTCCAGTAGACTTGGACTTCTTTCCTTATCTCTTATGGTACCCAAACTTCTCCAAACGCGGTGGCTTGAAGTCTGGCTTTGTCACAGCCAAGGTCCCTTTTGCCTGCCCTCTTTTCATGTCCATCTCCAAAGACCGAGCCATACAGACTAAGGCTTAAATCCATGACTCACAGAACTCGAGAGCAAATACCGCAGCTCATCACACAGTCCCACATAAAACCAACTAGTCTTACGCTCTTCTTCGGCAAAGATTGTACCTGCATATCTTCCTAAACGTTTGAACTCATGTAGGTAATCATCCACACTACGATCTCCTTGAGTTAACCGTTCAAATTCCATTTCCATCGATATCCTTTGCTGCATTGGTAGATGTTGTGCCAAGAACAACCGAGAAAATTCGTCCGTCGAGACTTCTGCAAGTTGTCTACCGGCCAAGTGATGTAGTTCAATCTCATCCCACCATAAGCGAGCCTCTCCTTCCAGTAAGAAAGTGGCCAACATAACTTTATATCCCTCCTCAACCTTGATCGATCTGATGATCCTCTTGATCCTTGCAAGCAAATCCTCTGTTTGACCGGTGACCCAGCCCCAGTAAATTGTGGAGGATTGGAGCTCAAGAATTGCTTCAATTGTTGATCTGCTGTCAGCGGATCAACTACAGCTTCTACCGGTTCTTGTCGTACCCCAGCATGCGTTGGCACCACTGCAGGACGTGCCTGCCCAGCCTGCTGAGCATTCATCACAGCAAGTACCGTTTCCGTGATGAAACGTACCATTTCAGCGGATGGAGGAGGTGTGGGCACCTCAGCTGGTGCCGCACTTTCTATAGAATGTTGAGGTTCGGATTGACCCACAACACTTCTAGTCACCTATATGTGTAAAACACACACTTTAGAGACCAAGTAAAACGGCAAACATACAAAAAGAATACACAAGTTCAACAAACAAGTATATTTACATTCCTTAGTGGACATTCTTGAGTTCAAGTTACATGTTATAATGACAGTACGGAAAAGTGCTCGCCACCCCTCAAAAGAATTCGTCCGCGAATTCGGAAGAGATCGACCAACAAGCTGATACCAAATTGTAACACCTCTACCCGTCAAGAAGAATATAATAGAGGGTCCGGCCGGGGCCCCACACCATATTCCACAAATAGGCGAAGATGCTACGAAATAATATCAAAACAAACGCATCCTAACACAGAGCATTCTAGCGGAAGCTTCACGGTTGAAATCTTGAACTCAAGCAAAACAAGAACTGTCCACTAAACCATAAGAATGTATACAACCAAAGCATCTGGTCTTAAGGCCTTACAAAATTTCTCTTAACAAGGTATGGTTTACAGACATCGGCACGAAGCCCGGCCACACATGAACAAGAAGAAACAAAACAATGCCTTCGAGGACAGCAACACAGCTTGGGCTTTAGCCCGCTAAGTCCCGCACGGACCCGCACCTCCAGCACCTGTAAGAACCAATCCACCAAGCGGTGGAAAATAGGGTAACAGTCAGCATTTAGCTGACCAATTATAACGACCCTGCCCCTGGAAAGGGGCAGTGGAATTCCATCCCGGCATAACATTTTCCAATATGATATATATAGCAAACCACGCAAGTCGTGCACGACTGCACAGTCAATTAATATTACAAACATCGGCACGACGACCCGATGCTCCGTGCACTCAGGGCACATTCGGGTGTACCGGAAACACCGGATCCCACCAATGAGCATTCTCGTCTTGATCGACACGCAAGCCGTCAACTCTCGCTATGTGATCCTACCAGGGCCTTAAGCACCCAAGGTTAGACAACCATAATGCGGGTACAGATCAACCTTTACTATTGCTCAAAATCGTCAGACTCAAGACTGGACTGACGGGGGTACAGCTTCACCTTTCCCGTTCGACACGAAGCCCTTTATATACAGTTGTAGCCAAACGACCCAACCTCACACAAAGTGCAACTCACGGCCACAAGAGTTGAACCCAACTCTCACAATTTCCTGGACTTCCTCCAGTACTTCTTGCTGCACCAAGCGACAGGGATCCACCACGGATTTCATTCATACAAGCAATAATCACTGAGTCTTCTATGATGTGCAAACAAGCATCACCAATCCAGAACAGCATGTTCAGATAGGCTTCACACAGCATGCCTAGATCCGTACTCCGATTCCGGACTCTAACAAGGGGGACTTAATATATCTACCCCAAGGGACACTGCAACTCATCGCACACTCGCGGGGAAGGGTTTTCCCTATGCAAATGCTGGAAAATATGACTTCACATGTCCAAGACAGAAATCGTTACCCTTGGAATTCGCCTCGGAGCCATGAAGAGAATTGAGATGGATGAAAGCCTTCGTAGCAGCCTTGCCTTCGTAAATCTGAACTCGGCTCGCGATTTGGACCACCACAGCATCACCGGTAGCCGGATTCCCCTTCTTCTTCCTTGCCTTGCTCTCCTCTCTCTCTTAACTATAGAATGAGAATAATGAAACTCAAATGAGCTTTCTCCTCTTCAATCCCGGCCTTATCAACCCAGGGAAGAGCCCAGACCATTGAATCTTGGTCAAAGAAAATGAACGGCTCTGATCAGCCCTGAATTTGATTTCCTGGGCCGAACACGGGTTTTGACACGTCCGTGTCACAGACCGTGTTCCTGAAGCGGTGCACAACAGATTGAAAATAAACCAGAACACGGGCATTGATACGCCCGTATCAAGCCTGACGCGCCCGTGTCACACAGTACACGGCCGTGTACCCGGCCATGTCTCCCCTGTAACACGATCTCAAAAATTACCCGAGCAGGACGCGGCTAAGGCACACGCCCGTGTCCCTAACCGTTTGCCAAACACGCCCCTATGACACGCCCGTGTCACAGGATGTGTTCCACACTTGACAATCAGTTCTAGAGTACTTGTCAATAATAGGGACACGCCCTGGGACACGCCCTGGGACATGCCCGTGTCCCAGGCCATGTACACCTAACACGCCCTTAGACACGACCGTGTCTCAGGCCGTGTCAGCATACCTGAATCCCACTTTGGCTTTTGAGATTTTTGGGGTGTTACAAGAACACCTCAGTATGCGAAAAAAACCAGCAGTAAAGGAGCAGTGGATCATAAGCAATAATACAAAGGGGGGTTTACCAAACCCTACAAACGAATGCTAATAAAATTCGACAAAAGGAATAAAATTTACAGCAAAAGTAAAGTACTCAAAGAAAAGGAGTAATCAAAGCACACCAAGTGCGAGAACAATAACATGCTCCGCTAAAACGTGCAGAACAACAAAGCCACAAAATGCCCATATAATATTGAAAGAAAGGAACTAACAGTCATAACCTGTTAATCATTAGCAGCGGTAAAACCATGGATCTGGGTTGGTGACCAAAAACAGTCGTCATCCAAACAACCAGATCCAAATAACTCAGGTGCCACCGGTGCAGCCTTGGGGTCCAACACACCAGACCAAATTGGGGCTATATAAGTGGTGTCCACGACTCTTCACCCAAAGATCCATGTCAAGAAAACCAGAGTAACAACCTGCCATGATTCACGATTCGGCCTTCAAAACAAGCTGAAAAAATCACTGAAACCCTATAAAAAACCCATACTAAGAGACTCCGGAGGAAACTACAAGTCTAAGGGAAAAGCGTCAAGTACACTCGACGTCGCGTCGGTTACACTCGACGTCGTGTCGGTTACACTCGATGCCTCATTTAGTGAGCACCACTCACTCAATGCCAAAACACTTAGCCGCAAAATGCTTACTCAACTTGGCCAACACTAAATAGCAAAAGGCATTGAGTGTGCTCCCCACACTCAACGCTTTTGCCTTAAAATATCAAGCTAAGCAGACGACATTGAGTGATTTCACCACACTCAACACTGCCAATGCCAAACAACAAAAGCCGTTGAGTGAGTTCACAACACTCAACACTTTTGACTTAGAAAAATCTGCCTGATTAGACGGCGTTGAGTGAGCTCAACTCACTCAACGCCAAAATAATTAAAGAAAAATCTGACTACCTAGATGGCGTTGAGTGAGCTTAAATCACTCAACGCTAAAAGACTGAGAAAAACAAACATGGCAGACGGCATTGAGTGAGCTCACCTCACTCAATGCTGTCAATGCTTTTTACTTAGACTCCAGACCAAAACATCTAGGCGTTGAGTGTGTCCACCACACTCAACGTTTTTATACTTAGGCTAGAAACTAACTACAACATCAACTTCCACTCAACGTCTAAGGCTACACTCAACGCCTACAGACAGAATCTGGCAAAAAAGGTATTTTACCTAAACTAAGGGGGATAAATCACAGAAATAGCCAAAATATTAGAAAATTCTCTTCTTACATAGACTATCTAGAAGGAAAACCTTCTAATACTAACTATACTGACATTGACTATACTTATCCAGCCAAAACCAGACCCACTCAGACATTTTCTACCTACAACAAGTTAAATCTGGCCAAAACCTACAGCATACCCAAGATCTATGACATTAAATGCTACAAAGAAAACAAAAAAAGCTACTTTGCAAGGATGGGAAAAGCACCACTTGCCTCAATTCCAGAAAAAAAAACTCGGCCAGCTCCTCTCCTTCTCTCGGATCTGGCAGCAAAAACACTTAGCAAAGAAATTTGGATCTTTAGAGAGGAAGAAAGGGTCAATCTGAAATACTTGACTTCTAGAAAGATCACGAAACATAGAAAACTTACCGTAGGTATGTAGATCTAGGCGAGAGCAGTCCGAATTCACCCTCAAACAATAACATCGAGCTCTAAAGCTCCCGAAATTGGCGGCCGGACGTCTACGGTTGTCCGCTGCCTGCCTCCTTCCGCAAGAAGCAAGCTGTCGGGTTTTGGGGAAGATGAATATGTTTTTCTAAAAAGAATGTTATTTAAGAAATCTATCCACTAACATAAAATATTCAGCCTCTCATAAAAACAACCAGCCACCAATACTATAACAGTCTCCTATATTAAAATAGCTAGCATAATAATATCTTATAAAACTCAGCCACTAGCATAATAGAAATCAATAGAATATAATATTATATTGATTACTTACATAAAACTTCAAAATGACGTGAAAACCTAACTATCTCGGAATTTGACGAAATTCACACCGTAGCTAAATACCCATGCTACAAAAACAGTGGAGAAGTCAAAATGAACGTCCGATGAACAAAACTCTGGCCAACACCTCCCGAAGACAAAACACAAGCATTCCCGGAGGGGCTCCACCGAGTCACCAGAACAGACTCCATCTCGCTAGGGAATCTTGTAAACAGGATACAAAACAAGCCACTCAAAGAAGCTAAAGAGCTAAGACCATGCTCTAACAACGGCACAGGCTGGAAATGCATGAACGTAATGCCAAATAAATATTAAATAATTTCAGAAAAATCGAGGGAATTACAGTCACTCCCCCTAAAAGAAATTTTCACCCCAAAACATTACGCACAAAACTTCTACTATAGAAGGAAAAGATTAAATAACCAAGGGTTAAAAAGAAGATTACACACCAAGAAAAAATCAGTTGAATAGATGACGGTTAGCTTCCCTTAGAGCTGACTCCAACTCCCAAGTCGCGCTTTCGACGACTCGATTTCTCCACAAAACTGTAACCATCGGAATGGTCCTCTTCCGCAATACACTATCTTGAGTATCCAAAATGAGGACAGGCATCTCAATATGAGAAAGATTAGGATCCAACTGGGGCACATAATTCAAAACTTGCCTGTCGCTTAGTATACACTTACGCAATTGGCTCACGTAAAAAATATCGTGCACACCAGGGAAAATTACGGGCAAATCCATCCTGCAAGTGGACACACCAATCCAAACAATAATTTATAAATGACCCTATAAATCTTGGATCCAACTTCTGGTTCTTAGCGAATCTCTTAACTCCAACCATCAGGGAAACCTTAAGAAAATACCAAGTCCCCTACTGCAAACTCTAAATCAAATCTACGCCGATTGGCGTTCTTCTCATAATGTTCCTGAGCTATCTGCAGCTTCTCTCATATAGCTTCACAGAAACTTCCATTTCTTCGAGCGCATCTGGACCCAACAAAGATCTCTCGCCAACCTCAGTCCAAAAGAGGGGAGTTCTGCAGTGTCTCCCAAACAGAGCTTCAAAAGGAGCCATTTGTAAGCTTTTTTGATAACTATTATTATAAAAAAACTCCATCAGCCACAAACACTCGTCCCACGCTCCTCTGTGGTCTAAAATACAACATTTGATTATATCCTCCACGATCCAGCTAACTTGCTCCGTCTGACCCTTACTCTACGGATGATATGATGTAGAGTACCTTAAATCAGTACCCAAACCTTCTTGCAAACTCTTCCAGAAGCGAGACGTAAACCTGGAGTCTCGGTCTGATTTAATACTGAGTGGAATTCCATGCAACTGGATGACTTCATTCAAATATAGCTCAGTTATCTTCTTCATGGGGTAATCAATCTTATAAGGTACGAAGTTAGCACACTTCGTCAATCTGTCCACGATAACCCAGACTGAATCATGCCTTTGAGGAGATCTCGGTAAACCTGTGATGATATCCATCGAAATTCTCTCCCACTTCCAACTTGGAATATACAAGGGAGTCAACTTGCCACCAGGCCTCCCATGATTGGCCTTAAACCGCTTACAATCAAAGCACTCAGATACAAACATGGCTCTATCACCTTTCATCCCAAACCACCCAGCAATCTTCTTCGAGTCTTGATACATCTTTGTAGAACCTGTATGGTATGCAACACTGGAACCGTGCGCCTCACTGCACAATTTAACTCATAGACTTTCAACATTGGGGATTACAAATTTTTTGCGGTACTTTAAGGTACCCGCGTCATTGATCGAAAAATCCAGCAACTTCCCCTTCTCAGTTCTATTATGAAGGTGCAGTAGTTTAGGATCGTCCTTTTGATGAAGGCTCGTAAGAGAAATCCATGAAGGCTCGGACACCGCCAAACTGCATGGCGTGTAACTACTTCTCACTTAAATGGCCATTAAAAGAAACTCTTCTATAAACAACTCAGCGGAGAGATTGGAAACTTTCCATGTCTTCCTACTTCGGGCGTCGGCTACTACATTAGCTTTGCAAGTATAGTATCAAATCTCAACCTCAAAATTAGCAACATACCCTAACCATTACCGCTGGCGCAAATTCAATACTTTCTGAGTGAATACATACTAATTCTCTTATGATCAGTGTAAATCTTGTATTGTGCGTCTTACAACAGGTGTCTCCACAACTTTAGCTTATAATTCACGGCTGCGAACTTTAGATCATGCGTATACACCATCACTTTTTTCTTTCTTGAATCAGTATGCATCCAAGCCCAACATGAGATACATCCATAAACACATCATAATCCATGCCCTCCGTAGGCAATGCAAAAAACTGGAGCAGTACATAACCTATTCTTTAGTTCTTAAAAAGCTTCCTCGCACTTCTCGCTCCTAATGAAGGCTATATTCTCCTGCATCGACTGAAATCCCTAGTCCATTCCAAAACAACAGCTATTTTATCATGGTCGACTAAAATACCATTTTTGTTTACCACCTGACCCAAAAACAAACCCTGAGGCAACCAAAACTCGCACTTGCTCAACTTGGCGAACATCTTGTGGTCCCTCAAAGCCGATAAGGATAAACATAGATGGTGGTCATGCTCCTCAGCATTGTGGGAATATAATAAAATGTCGTCTATAACCACAACTACGAGTCGGTCCAGAAAATCTTTGAATACTCCAATCATCATATTCATAAAGTCATAGGGTGCGTTGGTCAAACCAAACGATATCACCAAAAACTCAAAATATCCATGCCTGGAACGGAAAGCAGTCCGTGAGATACCTGATTCACGAATCCTGATTTGGTGGTAGCTTAAACGAAGATCAATCTTTGACAACTCAGTGCTACAACCCTACTTGATCAAACACATCATCAATTCTTGGCCTTATAAAACCATTCTCTAGCGACTCTTCCAGCTCACGCAGGATATAACGTCCTGATTTGCGTTAGGCCCCTTGTTCACGCTTTTGAGTCAGGAGAGCTGATTTAGGCTCAGAGAGTGCAGGCAATTAGGCACGCACTCGTGGGGAAAAGAGAAGTTGGTTTTGTGTAGGATACGGGTAGAGACACGGGCGTGTCCCTACCTGTGTGCATCTGCCAAAACTCAAGTGGCGCTGGGTGGTCTTGAGAATGGCATTGAGTTCCTAATTTGAGTATGATATGGGTAGAGACACGGGCGTGTCCCTACCCATGTGTCGTGGTGTTGAGTGGTATAACGTTGAGTGATAAGAAAATTGTGCCGAGTGGTCTGACCCGAGAACGACACAGCTAGAGAAACGGGCGAATCTTTACCCGTGTGCATTTATCAGGAATAAGCAGGCTTGTCCAGAGAAGGACATGGGTAGAGACACGGGCATGTCTCAACCCGTGTACGATGAGGCAAGATCGACAAAATGTGTCCCGAGCAGGACACGAGTATATAAATGGGCAGAACCATGGCTGTGTCACCTTGATACGGGTACAGACACGGGCGTGTTAGTACATGTGTATGTGCACGAAGTGGTAGTCAAACCGTTGATGCTGTTTTGCCCGAGCAGGACATGAGTATGGACACGGGCGTGTCCCTACCCGTGTCACTTCTGAATAAAAAGGCAAAATGAAACCCTAGCCGTTTCATTCTCTTTCAAGCCACATCTTCTTGAGAAAGCTTCTGGAAGAGGGAAGAACTTGCTGGAGCCAACCAAACTCTGTGAAGAATCGCCACCACTGCCAAGGAAAAGGGATGCCGATGAGAAGAATGACAAGATCCATGGCCGGAAATGGCGGAACAGCTGGAAATGAGGTGAGCTTCCTCCCAACTCCCTTGGTGCAAGATCTATAGTTATTCTTAGGCAAGTCATCGACTCAAATTAGTCTTGATGTGTGAGATGATGGTTTCTAGGAGGGCCATGCTAGAACTTGTGTTCTAAGGTTTAGTCATCTCTAACCTCCCCTTCCTTCAAAGTGATGATGGGGGTTGTTTCGTGAAGAGGAATGGCCTTAAGAGGGCAAATACGGGTGGAGGAAATTATGGTTGTGATTTGGGAAGTTTGGCTTGAGGAGGAAGATGAACCGATGTCATTCTTTCTGCCTCAAGATACGTGCAGAAATCTATGTTCTGCACGCAGCGACCTTCTTTGCTATTTTCAGGGAAGGTATGGCCAGATCTGGGCCTTCGATTAAACACAAATTCCGTATCCCTTGGAATTACATTTCCAACGAGTGGTTACGCGCCTTTAGGTGAAGTCTGTAGCCACGGGAATGTCTAATCGATTTAGAGGGATGTCAGACTAAGCATGTAGAAATTGTATTATGTACGCAGCAGGCTTTGGAGCCAATTTCTTGTGTGATACACTTTGATCTGGGTTGCAGACTGAACATGAAAGTTTTAGCCTATGGAAAGACAATTCCATCGAGGGGTTACACGCACTCACCAGATTCCTGTAGCAACGGCAATCTCTCGTTGAAGTTGTGTTCCAGTAGGTGTTCTGCACCTGAAATTCCTGGGTTAGTGTATAGTTGGGTTTGGACTCGGAAGAGGTTTTGTAACAATCCAACATTATGTTGTAGGCGAATTATAATATGCCTGATTGTGATAATTCAACACATGATGAAATTATTGGATAGACCCACATAAACAAATGGTGAAATGGTATGTGGTAGAATGAAACAACTTGGTGGGGGGTTAGTGAATGAAGTGTAATTAGTTGTTTAATAACAAGATTTACTAGATCATGGGTAATTGTTCGGTGTTGGTTGTTATGAACACGTGTTGTTGATAATCAGATGATTAACTCATGAGCACACGAGTGATTGGGTTGGTAAAAGAATTGTCGTGGCTGTCGTAAGAAGAGTCATAAATGGACGGTTGGGCTTGGTCCTCGTGCTCGTTTTCGAGGCTCCCTCCATACCACAATGTGGTTGTATTACATGTAGTGTGAGTCGACACGTGGTGTCATAATCCTGGGTTAAGGATAGTGTGGTAGGTCTACGGGCTCGCCAATCGTCACACCGATGGGAGTTGACAGCTAGACCTTGGGCAGTTGGGCATGGTCCTCGGTGTTCATGTCTTGAGGCTCCTTCAGTGTTAATTGAACGGTTGGGCTTGGTCCTCGTGCTCATTTCCAAGGATCCTTCTGTATCACACCTTAGGCCAGTTCAGGGCTAAGATCTCGGTGCACATCTACCCGAGACACCCGCTAAGCCGTAGTACGCGTGTGATCTCCGCTGTTATGTTCTTAGCGTTGAGGCTTACGGAGGCCTAGGCCAGGTTGTGTGGAGACCAGCCTAGTAGTGGAGATGCCTGCTCCACTATCACTGTATGGCCACGACGAATCACACCTGAGAAGTTAGCTACCAGCTCGAAAAGTGGGAACTGCGAGTCTGTGTTGACATAGCAATTGCATGTGCGTGATCATGGGTGAATCATTGCATACATGCCATTACACCTCATTACATACACAAGATCCTCATTGTATAAGTTTGTATGGGCACTCTTATACGATGAGTTATTTACTGTTGAACGATCCTCAACCTATATGTTTGTATGGGCATTCATATAAGTTTAGTTACTTTCTGTTATAGCTCTATACTCTTATGCTGTTGTAGATGGTAGATTTGCTAGATTAAGATGTTGCTCATTTATTACACTGCTTTATGTACATAGTGATATTCATTCTATACCACATGCTTGTACCTATGTTTAATTTATATTATACATATGTTTCATTTATATTGTACCCTATTCCTTTCTCCGCCCGGTGCCGAGGAGTCGCTGGGGGAGCGGATGTGAAGCCACTTAGTCTTTATGACTAATGGTTGTTACGTCCACCTTTTTAGGAGCAAACCTTGCAGGTGGAGCAGCAGGTTATGCAGCAGGACAGGTTGGCCAGGACGACCGGGCCTGAGGGGACGATACTGTTGGTACCCTAGTTTGGATTTGAGTTAAGTCTTTCCTTTTAGATCTTGACCCAAGATTTATCCATGGTCAAAATCTCATTGTTGAGTATTCTCTTTTACAGTAAAATTCTGGCTAAGTCTTTTTCGGGTTCGACTATCGTCGAACGCCGATCGACTATCGTCGATCAGCCGGTCGACGATCGTCTGTCTCTAGCCAGCTCGACGTTCTGCTAGATCGTCGAGCTCTGGTCGACTATCTCTTGATAGATCGACGTTTTCTGTCTTGCCCGAGTCGGTCGACTATATTCCTGATAGCTCGACTATCTCAGTAGGCCGTTCGACGATCTCTAAGGATCGGTCGACGCTTTCTGTTTTGTTTGAGTCGGTCGACTATCTGACTGATAGCTCGACGATCTCAGTAGGTCGGTCGACGATCGTCGAGGATCGTTCGACTATCTTCTGGTCTGCATTTGTAATATTATATGCGTTTTATTTGTTGTTTTATTTCCTATATTTTCTGACATGTTTTATTATGGATTATTTAATTGATCTTATGCATATATCTCAAAGCAAACGTGCTTCTATATTTATGCATAAGTCAATTCTTTCTGGCAATGTCTTTTGTCTTATTATCTGACTTTATTGTTGCAGCTGTCCTTTATAGCCGTTGGCTGTAAAGAGCTATTTCCGATGTGATTTATCAAACATCCTTTATAAGTCTATTTATTGCAGCTGCTGTAGTTTTCCCTTTTATAGGATATATCTGCAAGACTTGTTTTGTGTTAATTGCAGCCCAGATTCAAGATCTGAGAAGAAGAAGACAAAAGTCTTGCTCTAATAGAGCCGTTGCTGCTGCACCTATTTAAAGAGTTCTTTTGGAGAAAGAAAGAAGACACACGACACACACGAAACATACAAGAAGAAGACAGTGACCAGAAACACACAGACGAAGCTGTAGAACAAATGTGAAAGAAGACTGCTACCATCAACATTCAGCAGTCTTCAAGAAAGAAAAGATACAGCTGCTCACAGCAATATCTATCCAACTGTGAAGATATCTCTTCTGCTCTTCCTCAACCTGAGTGCTCCTGTTCCAGGAAGATACACTCAGAGTTTCTCTGAAGAAGAAGAAGAAATAAGGAAGCTGAAGAAGAACATCTAAATTCAGATCTCTAGTCTTCTTCAGGCCTTACTCCTTCAGAACCTCGTGACAGTATTCTGTCATAAGTTCTGAAGAGTCTCTTATGCTTCTCTAATCTGTTGTAAAAATAGAGAAGACAATCTAACTCTCCTTCCCCCTCCTGTAAAAAGAGTTTGTTCACATCTCTTCAAAAGTGAACGTTGGTGACAGGGCACCTTATCAACAACCTGCTTGGTTTTTAGACACCTGATCAAAAGTCTAAAGGGTCTGTTTGATCTACCTGAATCAGATCATTGGTGGCAGGGCACCTTAGCAAAAACCTGTAGTGGATTCCTACCAAGGTGGTAGAAGAGTGGACGTACCTATTGAGAGGGAACCACTTTAGCTCCTTGTGTCGTCTGGTTTGCTTGCTCTGTTTCTTTTGTGCTATGCTCTGTTATGTGTTTTAAATTTTAATTTTCCGCATTAACTCTTCCTAAAAGAAAATATAAGATCTACCCTCACTTTCAATTGGTATCAGAGGGAGGTTGATTGTTTGTACAGGATAACTCCTGAATCAAAAGATCCCTGAGATAGATCTTATACTTATTTCTTAAGAGTTTTTCATGGCACAAAATGAAGAATGGTCAAGCACCAGACCTCCAGCTTGCAACTTAGCTGAGTTTAGCATCTGGAAGGCAAGAATCAAATTATTTATGAACAATATTGATGAAGAAATATTTTCTTCTATTTTGACAGGTCTTCCAACATCGGCAACAACAACACAAAGTGCCAGGCTAGCTGATGCCAGAGCAATGAACATTCTTGCTGAATCAATGTCTGATGACATTTTTCAAGAGATTGCTGAATGTTCATCAGCTAAGGAGATTTGGCTGTCCCTTCATCAAATGGCGTCTGAACCCATGGATGTAATATCAGAAGGAAGCCATATCATCTCATCTGAAGGAGAATCACCATCCCTAGATGTTATCTGGGATGTCTCCGATGATGACTCATCATTTGAAGATGAAGAGGAGGAAGCAAGGGCCAAAGAATTCTGCTTAAAGGCCGTAAATGCATCAAACAACAAGGAAAAGCCTGAATCAGAACTTAGAAAATATCAGGTGATATCCAATACTAACTACATTTCAAAATATCCTAAATCAATCTCTAACTTGAATACGACTAAACCTTCAAGAGAAATATTAAGAAAATTCAACAACATTGATTTTGTTTTTCAAAAGTTTTCTCAAATTTTTCAAACATACATGAAATATTTTTTGAAAAATTTATTTAATAAACCAATAAAACCTCATTACATTTATGGTCTGAAAAAATTTCCTTTTTGATGAATCTTAGATCTCAAAGAGGCATAGTAAGATAATTCTACATCCTTACAGATTTTTCACAAAATTATCTACACTAAAACTCAACACAGACTTGATCCAGTGGATCATCACACTGTGTTGAAGTTTTTATTTGTGATAAAGTGATTCTATAGGAAGGGAATTATCAGACAGTGCCTTTCTGATTTTAAAGATTTTCTTCAAAATCTTTCTCAGATTATCCTAATGAGTGCTGTGCTCATTAAATTGCACTCCCCTGTCATTTTCTCTGCCCTCATTTTTTTTTTTTTTTTTTAATTTGCTTCATTCATTTGTTCATGCACAAAAGCAAAAACTGCATCTCTTCTTGTTCCTTTGCACTTGATCTGTTTTCTGTCTTGCAGGATTACAGACTCAAAATTTCCAACATGAAGAGATGATCAAGAACAGGGCCAAACTCTACAAAACTTTCAATCTCAGTTTGCTATTTCATAAATCTGTTTTATACTCATAGTTAAATATTTTCAAATCCTTTTATTATTAGGAACAGATTTATTAGGAAGCATCTTCTTTTCTTATAGCTGATTATATCTGATTGATGTTATGTTCAAATATTTCATTCAGATTTCTGTATAAAGAAATTCTCGGTCAGATAACTCTATTTCTTATAGATCCTTTTCTAACTTCATTTAGATTGAGTCCTCTACTCTAGTTGCATTGGTCAGCTGAGTTTGAATCTCGTCTAATGAAAAGAAATTCTATAGGAAGGAAGATATCTGATTTTGTTTTTCAGATCCAGAATCTTAATCAATTTGCTGGACAAAATATCATTTTTGCTGCTAACATACCCTTTTTCAAGGAGAGATCAATCTCTACCATAGCCTTCTGCAGGTACTATCTACAGGAGTTAGCTGGATGACTCAATCAATATTCAAAGTCATCTCAGCTGAGTCCAAATCACATGTACTGCATCAACATAGGGGGAGATTGCAAATGCCAGCAAGCAGCCAGCCAATCAAAGCTTTTCTTTATATATTTTATGCTTTGCAAATTTTTATTATTTTGCTAATAGGATCCTCACCCAAATAGGGGGAGATAATTGTTGGAACCCTGGTTCTGATTTGGGCTAGGATCTCTATTAAGTTGTTTGAGTTTAGTTTATTTGTTTTTAGTAGTTTTTAGTTTGTGAAAGACTTAACCCAAATAGGGGGAGATTGTTGGTACCCTAGTTTGGATTTGAGTTAAGTCTTTCCTTTTAGATCTTGACCCAAGATTTATCCATGGTCAAAATCTCATTGTTGAGTATTCTCTTTTACAGTAAAATTCTGGCTAAGTCTTTTTCAGGTTCGACTATCGTCGAACGCCGATCGACTATCGTCGATCAGCCGGTCGACGATCGTCTGTCTCTAGCCAGCTCGACGTTCTGCTAGATCGTCGAGCTCTGGTCGACTATCTCTTGATAGATCGACGTTTTCTGTCTTGCCCGAGTCGGTCGACTATATTCCTGATAGCTCGACTATCTCAGTAGGCCGTTCGACGATCTCTAAGGATCGGTCGACGCTTTCTGTTTTGTTTGAGTCGGTCGACTATCTGACTGATAGCTCGACGATCTCAGTAGGTCGGTCGACGATCGTCGAGGATCGTTCGACTATCTTCTGGTCTGCATTTGTAATATTATATGCGTTTTATTTGTTGTTTTATTTCCTATATTTTCTGACATGTTTTATTATGGATTATTTAATTGATCTTATGCATATATCTCAAAGCAAACGTGCTTCTATATTTATGCATAAGTCAATTCTTTCTGGCAATGTCTTTTGTCTTATTATCTGACTTTATTGTTGCAGCTGTCCTTTATAGCCGTTGGCTGTAAAGAGCTATTTCCGATGTGATTTATCAAACATCCTTTATAAGTCTATTTATTGCAGCTGCTGTAGTTTTCCCTTTTATAGGATATATCTGCAAGACTTGTTTTTGTGTTAATTGCAGCCCAGATTCAAGATCTGAGAAGAAGAAGACAAAAGTCTTGCTCTAATAGAGCCGTTGCTGCTGCACCTATTTAAAGAGTTCTTTTGGAGAAAGAAAGAAGACACACGACACACACGAAACATACAAGAAGAAGACAGTGACCAGAAACACACAGACGAAGCTGTAGAACAAATGTGAAAGAAGACTGCTACCATCAACATTCAGCAGTCTTCAAGAAAGAAAAGATACAGCTGCTCACAGCAATATCTATCCAACTGTGAAGATATCTCTTCTGCTCTTCCTCAACCTGAGTGCTCCTGTTCCAGGAAGATACACTCAGAGTTTCTCTGAAGAAGAAGAAGAAATAAGGAAGCTGAAGAAGAACATCTAAATTCAGATCTCTAGTCTTCTTCAGGCCTTACTCCTTCAGAACCTCGTGACAGTATTCTGTCATAAGTTCTGAAGAGTCTCTTATGCTTCTCTAATCTGTTGTAAAAATAGAGAAGACAATCTAACTCTCCTTCCCCCTCCTGTAAAAAGAGTTTGTTCACATCTCTTCAAAAGTGAACGTTGGTGACAGGGCACCTTATCAACAACCTGCTTGGTTTTTAGACACCTGATCAAAAGTCTAAAGGGTCTGTTTGATCTACCTGAATCAGATCATTGGTGGCAGGGCACCTTAGCAAAAACCTGTAGTGGATTCCTACCAAGGTGGTAGAAGAGTGGACGTACCTATTGAGAGGGAACCACTTTAGCTCCTTGTGTCGTCTGGTTTGCTTGCTCTGTTTCTTTTGTGCTATGCTCTGTTATGTGTTTTAAATTTTAATTTTCCGCATTAACTCTTCCTAAAAGAAAATATAAGATCTACCCTCACTTATGGGCAACTATTTACGTACTCTGATATTAGAAGCTTATTGTAGCTTCTCTACTTTTGTTATATTCATGGACTTTTATGCTTTGTGTGGATTTGACTTCGGTGTTTTATATTCTTGTTAGGTCGACAATAAATGATATTGGTTGTAGCCGGCAAAATAGGCGTCTTGTAGTACAGGCTAGCCCGAGTGTTAGTGCTACCGCAAGGCGGCTGTTCTGGGCATAAAACCCCTCTTGTTCCGTGTTTTGTGTTCCAGGAGGGGGGTCTTACACATGCCATATGGTATGGGGCCTTAATAGTAGGATGAGTACCCAGCTCCAGATCTATGATAAACTCCACGTCTCTCTCAGGCAGAAGACCAGGGTGATTGGCTGAAAAGACAACCTCAAACTCGCGCACCACAGGTATCTCCTCTAAACGTGAAAAACTAACATTGGTCTCCAACACCGAAAACAACAAGCAAAACATCCGGAATCTAAAAGCTTCTGAGCACATACCGTAGAAATAGCTGGGGAGACCTGGCGTGGATAATTCTACTCTATTGAATCGACAAAACTAGGAAGTCATATATAGAATCGCACAATCTTAAATACTTTGGCCCCACAATACCTAACCACCAAAGGGAAACTTGAGACAAAGCGCGTTTCCATAAGATCGAGGGCCAAACGAGGGTCCCAGCCACAAATGAGTGGGTAGTACCGGAAATCTTCCTGAATAATCATTCACGCATTCAAGGACGCGAATACTAAAACTACAAATACCACTAACAATTAAGACTAGATGAGGACCTAACTTGATATTACTTGGGTAGAAGTCTGAGCTTCTTCTGATGATAATACATTCATCTTTCCTTTTCCTTTGTCCAATTTCTACGGCGGTGATAAAGATCGAGGTGGGACAAGCTGAAGAATGGGCTGGGGCTACGGGCACTTTGTCTTAACATTCCCCATCTGTCCACACTGAAAGCAAACCATAGCCTTTAACCAACAACTGGAAACATCATGCCCCTTCTTCTCGAAAAAAGTATACACCAAGTCCCTCTTAGGAGCACCCTGAATCTCATGAACCTGCTCCTTCTTCTGAGCACCAATTCTTTGGTAACATATTTCGAAAAGGTGTCCCGGTCTGCCACAAAAACTACACACTTCCTTACTCCTCTTCCTTGGAGTAGCACCGGATACCTGGGTGTTCTTACCCTCATCAGACTTCCTCTTGTCCTTCCTTAGTATTATGTTCCAATCCTTAGCATATCCCATAGACTAAACTTTAAGGGCAACTTCCACTGTCGTCTCATTCATCTCGAGCTGGTAAGTACTGGCGTACTGCTGAATGTCATTTTGGAGGACACCCATGAAACATTTGACACTGCACTCTTCAGTAGCTAACAATCCTTAAGCAATCTTATTCAATTTTCTGATCTCGCCCTCATTCTCTATTAGAACCCCTATTTTGATTTGGGCTAGGTTCACTTCTTAGCCGTATTGACCCATGTTGTATTGTCAGGGTCAGTGTTTTGGTTTCTAGGTCTTAGACCATTCCTCCAAAGTTTATGTCCATGAACCTTCCTGAAAAGTGCCTAAGATTCAAGCCTTAGAATATTCTATGCAATCTGGGAATTTAGTTCGACGTCCATCGAACTAGTCTCGAATAACTTTAAGATCCTTCTCTAAGTTTAGCAAGACGATCGTAGAACTCTGGTCGAAGATATCCTTCAGAAGAAGTTATTTTTTGGTCAACGTTTTCTCTTAGTTTATTTCTCAGCTCGATTATTTATGGTGATTCAAGTTCTGTGGTCGACATTCTTTCAGTTAAGAGCAGACTCTTAGGTCGACAAACTTGGAGCACAGTTTCAGTTTAGTTTATTCAGTTATTCAGTTTGTAGAGCTCAGGTCGAAGAAAAGGATTTCTTAGGTAGACAATCTCTGATTGTAGCTCGACGAAATCTGTTCCCTGGTCGACGAAAATTGTAAGATGTCTTGTTCTTTATTCTTTCCATATCTATTCCTTTATTACATTAATTCGTAATTTCGCAGAGAAATCAATGCTTATATTCCCTATGAATATAGCTGTTTATTGCAGATTTGATTATGGTATTCATCAGAGAATTTGCTTGACATATTTCTCGGGATAGATGATGAAATGAATATTGAAAAGGCATGCTTGCCGTTTTCATTCCCAGTTTTCTAGCAACACATTTATTGCATGATTTGAATTCGCAAAAGAGAGTTTTTTGTTGTTCATTTTTGATATACTCTAACAGAAAGAGATATACGAGACACAAGAGTTTTTACAGAAAAAAAGCACAACATTGTTTTAACATTACAGTACAGGAAGAGGAAAAGTGTTCTCTGTTGTTTCAGAGCTGCTCTCAATCTCAATTCTTTCAGTGCTCTGAAGAAGAAGAAGGAAGAAGAAAAACAATAACATATCCAGTGTCTTCTTATTTTTCTTTTCTAGGATCTTGCAGAGACAACAAATCTCCATCCATCTAGAGTTCCTGGATTTGGTTTTACAAAGTTGAAAGCCTACCTCACCCTTAACAAAGCTTCTCATCCTGAACCATCAACATCTCAGGGGGAGCTTTGACAAGGAAGAGTAGAACACTAATTGAATCTGCAGGCACATTACTTGCAGATGCTTATTTTCCCCTATCTTTGTGGGCAGAGGCTGTAACAACAACAAATTATGTGCTGAATAGAAGTCTTATACACAAACCTAAGAATAAGACTCCTTATGAGCTACTGAAAGGGAAGAAACCTAAAGTCACCTATTTTAAAGTTTTTGGTCGTATATGCTCTATTCATAATAATGACAATAAATATATTAGAAAATTTTAAGCAAAGGCTGCAATGGGAATTTTTCGAGGATATTCCCATGTCAGCAAAGCTTATAGGGTGTTTAATAAATCATCTTTAAAAATTTAGGAATCTGTGCATGTAACTTTTGATGAAGCTAATATGTTTTGCAAGGAGAACGAAATTTCTACCAATGGTCTATTGCAGGTACCTCACTTGTGTCAGAAAATGGATGAACCAAACCTTACACCAAAGGTTATATCACATCTTGCTTCACAAAGTGAAGAAGAAAGTGAAGAAGAAACTGTGGAAGATGTTGAACTTCCTCCAACAGCAGATGTAATTCCACAAGAGGAATTCATTCGAAATGCTATTGCTGAACCAACTCCACCATCTGATCTTGTCACACTAAGAGATCACCCTAGATCTCAAGTGAATGGAGACATGTTAGTAGGTGTACAGACAAGGCATCAACTGAACCATGATGTAATGCATGCCTATTTTCTCTCTCAAGTTAAGACTTAAGCCATAACTGATGCAGAGCAAGATCCCCACTAGATTATTGCAATGCAAGAGGAGCTCAATTAGTTTGAGAGATGTAGAGTTTGGTACTTGGTTCCAAGGACTAAAGGCTATCCAGTAATTGGGACCATGTGGGTTTTCAGGAACAAGCTTGATGCTCAATGTGTGATTGTGAGGAAGAAGGCTAGGCTTGTTGCTCAAGGCTATAGGCAAGAGGAAGGGATTGATTATGATCAATCTTTGCTCCTATTGCAAGGATAGAAGCTATCAGGATTTTTCTTACTTATGCAGCATTTAAAAAGTTCAAGGTCTACCAGATGGATATCAAGAGTGCATTATTGAATGGAGAGCTAAAGGAAGAGGTTTATGTTGAACAACCTCCATGTTTTATTTCTCCAACTCATCCTTCATATGTTTTCAAATTGCTTAAGGTTCTCTATTGTCTAAAGCAAGCTCCAAGAGCTTCGTATGAAACCTTAGCCAGGTTTCTCTTGGAACACAAGTTTTCTAGAGGCATTGTAGATAGCACACTTTTTACTAAATTGCATCATGATAAAATTCTAGTAGTACAAATTTATATAGATGATATAATATTTTGTTCTATTGATCCCAAGCTGTGCAAAAACTTTTCTGATCTAATGCATTCAAAGTTTGAGATGAGTAGCATGGGAGAGCTATCTTATTTCCTAGGCCTTCAAGAGAAGCAATCTCCTGATGGCATTTTCATTTCCCAGTGTAAATATGCAAATAAGCTAATTAAGAAGTTTGGGATGGCTGATACCTCTTCTATGAAGACTCTCATGGCTGCCAATGTTGTAATAGATTTTGATGAACATGGAAAACCTATTGATCGGACTAAGTATAGGTCCATTGTTTTATCCCTTCTATATCTCACAGCAAGCAGACCAGATATCTTGTTTGCTACATGTTTATGTGCTAGGTTCCGGGGGAACGCCAAAGAATCTCATCTTTTTTTTATTAAATGAATTTTAAGATATATAAAGGGTTGTCCAAATCTATGACTCTGGTATCCAACAGAGTCAGCATTTGAGCTTACTGGATTTTCTGATGCTGATTATGCTGGATGTAGAGTGGCCAGAAAGAGTACCTCAGGAACATGCAAGTTCCTGGGTGTTAAACTTGTGTCCTGGTTTTGCAAAAAGCAAACTTTTGTATCTACATAAACTGCTGAGGCTGATTATATTGCAGCTGGTAGTTGCTGTTCATAGATTTTGTAGATACAAAACCAAATCCTTGATTATGGTTTCAATCTAAATAATTCAACCATATTCTATGATAGTACCAGTGTTATATCTATAGCACATAATAAAGTGCATCATTCTAGGATAAAGCATATAGATATAAGACATCATTTCATAAGAGACTGTGTGGACAAGCAGAACATTATACTTATGTTTGTCTCCACGGATTTGCAAAGGGCAGATATCTTCACCAAACCCTTGGATGAAACCAAATATCTGTTCTTTATGAATCATCTTGGAATTATAAATGGCAAGGATTTATTTTGAATCTGTCCTTATCGAATCGATTTGATAATTATTTGTTGACCTGAGATTGACGATTTGAAATCATTTCGTTGGGAGTTCGTCGATCGGAGATCGACGAAATCTCTATGTGAAGTCAGGTTCGTCAACTAGAGATCGACGATTCTGCTTCAGGAAACATTTCTGAGGAAGAAAAAATTGTTCCATCTCTTCATTTCTGAGATCTATGAATTTACCTCTTTAGGAAATTTTCGTCGACCGGAGATCGAAGAATTATTTTTTTCGCCGAACTGAGCTTGTCGATTAATATACCAAAAACCTTTATTATGCTTTCTTCTTCGAGCTTTATCCCGCGCTTTCAGTTCTCTTTGATCTTAATCTCCTTTGCTTGTGCAGGTGATTCTCTTAGAACGATGGCCTCATCAGTATCTACTCTCGCTGGAATGAAGTTCGACACCAGCTTTGATATAGACTTTGATTCATTCAAGCATTAAGACAAAATCTTCCTCGACATCCTCCAGTTGTTTGAGGACCAAAATCTGAAGCATTTGATGTCTGAAAGGATAAAGTTGCCGGCTATAAAAATTCGTTAGTGGGTCTACTCATCCTCCTCCTCTGATGAAGAAATGATTGGTTCTATTGCTGGAACTCAGGTTTCCTTAACCACTGCAATTCTTTCCGAAGTTTTTTTTTGTTAATTGCTCGGATGATATCGAGTTAGAGCATGGTGAAATTGAGAACATGTTGGTTGTGATGGGTCACTCTGAAGAAAACCCTAACAAATTACTGAAGAAGAACTTGTTGGGGGCGTACAAGTTTCTTACCGATGTTGTGTGTAATGTATTGTTTGGGAAACACACTGCCAACGACTATATTATAGGAAACCAATTCCTTATAATTTGCCCCTTAGTTAACAAAAAGGAAGTTAACTGGGGGCAACTTTTGTTTGATTTGATCACGAGAAAGAATTCTAAGAAAGAAGTCTGATTTTCCAGGATTCTAGGCCTGTTTCTGAAGGCCAAGGCTGATAATTTAATTGTCACCTCGACGGTATTCATCAATGCCTCCAAGAGGCTTTCTTGCGCTCTATTTAGAAAGTTGGAGAGGAACATCCCAAATACTTAACGGGCTTCCTCCTCAAAGTCTTCTAAGAGTACTAGGGAAGTTACAACCAGTCCCCACCCTGTAGAGGACAATTCTATTCCTCCTCCTCCTCCTGCCCAAACTCCTTCAACATCCCTCTAACAAATCCCCTCAGCTCCACCACATCAATCTACACTTACACCTCCTAGTTCCCTCATACACCCCTCTTCACCAGTTCATCAACCTACACTTTCTCTATCCCCCATTTCATCTCCAGCTCAACGGCTACTACAAGCTTTATCTCTAGATTCTGCTACCCCTCCTTTATCCCCCCTTCCTTCTTATCTTACAGACATTCCTCCACTTCATAATTTATGATCCCTACCCAATTTCGATCTTCTTTCTTCTCCAAGTCATTCTCAATCTCCTCCAGATGAGCAAATGAAAGATTCTCATCCCTCATCTTCTACCATCAATCAAGCTGTCTCTACCCAAACCCCAAAAGAATTCTTAAAATTCCCTTCACCCTCTATCTCTTCCATATTAGAATCCATCTCACCCCTTCTAAAACAACTCATAGTAGTGGCCATTTCACCTCTTGCTTCCTCTATTATTATTCTTGCTGCTCAGTTTTCTGCCCTCCATGTCCCTCCTTCTATCAGGGGCCTAGCTCCAATGCCTATTGAAACTAGGAATGGCGAGATGCTCAATGATGAAGCAGCTCCAGTAGCTCTAGCAGCAGAAATAATAGAAGCAGGTGAAGATATTGTTGATACAGAATTACCTGATGTAGAACTTATTTCAGAACTTCCTGGCTCTTTGGATACAGACTCTGAGAAATCTAATATAGATCTGGACATTTACTCTGGTGACTGTATCATCTCTCAAGATGTTGATCTTCTTTCAGTTTTGAGCCCTTTTGACCTCCTGTACATAAATGATATTTATTTTATTTCCAATCAGTAGTGTACAGATATTGTCTGTTGTATAACTTCTACTAGCTCAGAGATAATAACTACTATTAAGGAAAATTTTGATGTAATCCTTAAGCAAGATATAGTTGTTCTTGAGAAAATATCTGAGGCTGAGCCCAAGGTTATCTATCCTCCCACTTATGTGATGGATGACTCTCCTTTGCCTGATCTGGACTCCTTTCTGTCAGAGGATTCAGAAGATGTATTTATGACTGATCTAGTGCCAGTTATACCTCCTCCAGCAAAAAATGTTCCTCCAGTCCCAGTTCATGCTCAAGCTCCTCAGGCTCCTCCTCCCCAGATTACAGCAGAACAGCTCAAGGCAATAGATGATTTATATGATTTCCAAGATTCTTCTTCTGATGATGATGATGATTCAGAAGAAGATTCAAGTTCAAAGAAATGGAAGCTTAAGAAAAACATTTCAGTACCAGTTCCCAAGCCTAATCCAAAAAATGATATCCCAACCTATATTCTCAATAAGATCAAGCCTTATCAAGGTATGCCTCACTGGATGAAGCTTTCAAAGAATGAGTAGAAAGCCAGGAAGAAATAAAGGAGATACTCTCCCCTCCGCAAAAAAGGGATGGGAGAGGTCCTTCTCCTCCTCCTCTAGCTGCAAGTGAAACTGGACTTGCTAGCCAGAGATCTTCTAATGTCACTCAGACTTATTCTAGGAAAGGAAGAGCTTCTCAGTCTTCTGGAAGCAGGTATCCTCCTCATAAACACTCTTACTCTTCCAGAAGTTCTTCTCCTCCTCCTGCTATGCAGTTCAACCCTCCTAGAGCTTCATTCTCTCCTAAAAAAAGCAAAAGCCCAAGGAGTCCTCCCATTATAACATATGATCCAGAATTGGACCCTAATAATAGAATAATAAGATTCAATGAGCTGGTAGCTCTCTCTCAGATAAGGAAAGCAAGAGATGAAGGCAAGGATTCCTATCAGTTCTCAACTGTGTCTTCCTACAGGAAGAAGGAATTAGAGAGATACCAAGTTACAAATTTATTCAATGTTGATGAATACATGAATCTTCATCCAGAAGCTGTAGTTCCAAGGGCTACTACCCAGAAGACCCTTGGTGATGCTGATATGAAGAAGACTATCAAAGAAGCAATATATCTTAATAGAACCATATTATTTACAAAATCTTCTGCTCTTCCAAAGGACCCTTAATTTATTTCTTTTTGCTGTCTGTTTTTATTATCTTTTGAACAATATCTGTCCATAGCTTTTATTATTGCTGATAGCTTATTTATTCTATCAGCTCTATATCTTTTACTATGATTTTCTATTGTTATTTATTTTTTGAAGTAACCTCACACAAATAGGGGGAGATTGTTGGAACCCCTATTTTTATTTTGTCTAGGTTCATTTCTTAGGCTTATTGACCAATGTTGTATAGTCAGGGTCAGTGTATTGGTTTCTAGGTCTTAGGCCAGTCCTCCAAAGTTTATCTCCATGGACCTGCCTGAAAAGTGCCTCAGATTCAAGCCTTAAAGATTCTATACAATCTGGGAATTTTGTTCGACGTTCGTTGAACTCAGCTCGAAGAACTTGGAGATCCATCTCTAAGTTTTGCAAGATAATCGTAGAACCTTGGTCGATGATATCCTTCAGAAGAAGTTATTCTGTGGTCAATGTTTTCTCTCAGTCTATTTCTCAGCTCGACTATTTCTGGTTATTCAAGTTTTGTGGTCGACATTCTTTCAGTTCAAAGCAGACTCTTAGGTCGACAAACATGGAGCACAGTTTCAGTTTAGTTTATTCAGTTATTCAGTTCGCAGAGCTCTGGTCGAAGAACAGGATTTCTTAGGTTCACGATCTACAATTGCAGCTCGACGAAATCTGTTCCCTGGTCGACGAAAACGGTAAGATGTCTTGTTCTTTATTCTTTCCATATTTGTTCCTTTATTACATTAAGTCGTAATTTCACTGAGTAATCAATGCTTATATTCCCTATGAATATAGCCTCTTATGGCAGCATTGATTATTGTATTCATTAGAGAATTTGCTCGACATATTTCTTGGGAAAAATGAGGAAATAAATATTAAAAAGGCACACTTTCCGTTTTCCTTCCCAGTTTTCTAGCAACGCATTTATTGCATGATTTGAATTCGCAAAAGAGAGTTTTTGTTGTTCGTTTTTTATATACTCTAACAGAAATAGATATACGAGACACAAGAGTGTTTACAGAAAAAACACAACATAGTTTTCTAACAGTACAGTATAGGAAGAAGAAAAGTGTTCTCGGGTTCATTGTTTTAGAGATGCTCTCAATCTCTATTCTTTCAGTGCTCTGAAGAAGAAGAAGGAAGAAGAAGAACAATAACATATCCAGTGTCTTCTTATTCTTCTTTTCCTGGATCTTGCAGTGACAACAAATCTCCATCTGTCTAGAGTTCCTTGATCTTGTTTTACAAAGCTGAAGGCCTACCTCACCTTTAGCAAAGCTTCTCATCCTGAACCATAAACATTTAAGGGGGAGCTTTGACAACATTCTGAATCCACAAAGTCTTCTCAGTTTGCTAATTGAGAAAAGAGAAGACTCTCATCAACCTTTCCTTCCAGCTCTGTACAGGCTTTTAACTCCCTTCAAAAGTTAGACTTGTTTACAAGTCTCCTTCCAAAAGACTTAAGGTTGGTTTTTGGGCACGTGTCAAAAGCTCAAAGGGTTGCTATATTTCGTTAAAAATAGATATATTGGTGGCAGTCACCTGATCAAAACCTGTAGTGGGTTCCAACCAAGGGTGGTAGAAGAGTGGATGTACCCAGTTTGGGAACCACTATAAAGTTCTTGTGTTTTCATGGCCGCGCTTACTGTTTCCTTTTATCTTGTGTTGTGGTTAGCTTAGTTTAGTTTTTTACTTTATCTCTGATATCATTGCTTAGCTATATATCTTTATTATATAAGCAAGGACCTAATCAGCCCATGGTATAACATTTTAATGCGAAAATGCCCTCATCAAAACTGGTTTGGTGAGTTAATTTGGGGGTATTATGGCTTTTTCGCCGGATTAGAGCTTAATTAAAAGAGGACGCCACTGTTCATCTGCCTCAAAATCCCGATACAGCCCGATACCGCCTTCTTCTGCGCAGGGAGAGGGCTGCGCTGCTCCTCGCGATGGCTGCTGTTGCTCCTCGCCTTTCTCTTGGCCAACGACAACGACGAGCCTTACTTCTCTCTTTGCCGACGACAATGGCGACGCCGATGCCAACGACGACTTTAGCGATTTCTTCCTTCCCCGCACTATTCACCCTCTCCAAGGACGACTTTAGCGATTTCTTCCTCAGATCTTCCGCACATGTAGGGCATCGCAATCCTCCTCCTCACGATCTGCATCCGCCTCCTCACGATCTACATCCGCCTCCTCATCGACTTCACAGTGCCATGAACGACACGCTCCTTCCGCCCCATCCATCTCCAAGCGACTTCCACCAAAAGGGCTTCTTCATCCAGCAAAGGGAAAGCGAAGATTCCTCCAGCAGATGTCAGAAACACAATAATGGCGGTCTCATCACTCAACCATGGTCTGTCCTCCTCACTCCCTTACCATAAATCCCCTACCTCTCATTTTAATTTTCTAACCTCATCGGCTAAATCTACTGCTACCTGGAGAAACAACTCCACCGAATGCTCCTACAGGGGCAACATCTCTGTCTGCTTTTGAACAACAAGTCTCATCACTCAACCGTAGTCTATCCTCCTCACTCCCTTTCTTTAAATCCCCCACCTCTCACTTTAATTTTCTAACCCCATCGGCTAAATCTACATCTACATTGCACGATATTGTTCTTCCAACAAATGTTTCTGCTTCCTCGCCTCTCTATTGCACGATATTGTGCTTCTATAAATAAATTTGTTCTGCTTCCAAATGTTTCTTTTTGGTTATTTACATCTATATTTCTCAAATTTGTTCTGCTTCCAAATGTTTCTTTTTGGCTATTTACTTCTACATTTCTCTTTGGCTTGATTTTTCATATGTCAACAGATTGATT
Source organism: Platanthera zijinensis (assembly GCA_039513925.1). Lineage (NCBI taxonomy): Eukaryota > Viridiplantae > Streptophyta > Magnoliopsida > Asparagales > Orchidaceae > Platanthera > Platanthera zijinensis. The sequence goes on from CM077085.1 coordinate 134,550,019, forward strand.
GCATCAACTCTTTCAGTAGAGTTATTATGTGTTGTGCATCTCTGAAATTCTTATGATTCTTCTTGGTTTGTTCAGTCTGCCCCTGCCTCCAGCTATTCCTATTACTGCACTTTTGAGTTTCTGCTCCTTTTATTGCTGTCTCCAGAAATTGTTTTTTTCATTCTCCTGTACATTCATCGGTCTCATTTCATCACTCTCACCAGTACTCTACAAGTTAAGCACACTCTTCATCATGATATATAGGAAGTTGTGATTAATTTTTTTAGACTTGACACACCTAATTTTACAAGCACAAGCAAGCACCCATAAAACTTGGTAAGTAATTGACAAGCACCCCTTAAACTTTATAAGAAATGATAGTGGAATCAAAATTTTATGATTATTAATTTTTTGTTGTAGATTAGAATATGCTGCTCATCTTGGAGTGTGATTTATGCATGGAAATTTCATGTTTAGCTTTATTGTTCTTTCAAAATCCCATGATATTGTTTCTCCTTGAGATTGTTTCTCCTTGAGATTGTTTCTGCAATGATCAATTTTCTCCATTGTTGTTTCACATGCCCACAATATTATGACTTATTTTTGTAGTTTGCGTGCTCCTTATTTTTGTATTATGCCAACATAACCTACTTTGCGTTCATGCTTTTCACTCCCACCATATAAAAACTAATCCAATTTATCCATGCATTTCATTTTTGAAGTTATTCACTCACTTCTCAACCATTGAATTATGAAATGTCAACACGTACTGGTCGATTAGTAATTTCCCTCGCGGACCTGGTACGGTCGCGCTTGGCCATAGGGGCGTTGCCCTGTGTACCCGTCTATGCAAATAAATTAGTTTACTATTAACCAAGCGGTACTTCATCAAACACAAAAAGCGATTGTATTTCTATCTCATGATCTTGCATTTGTTTTTGGCGCCTCCCCAAGCAAGAATGATGAAGATTATCATTTGAATCTGCTTTGGAAGCATTTCTGTTTGGCACAAGGTTGATGGATGGTCGCCGGAAATCAATTTTGTTGTCTGATAAATAGTTAACAATATTAATGCCTATTTGAGTTTAGATAATTTGATTGAGAGAATACTTCTTTGGTGTTTGGTTTTCCATCAGTTTGCAAAGCACTAATAACTGGAGTTTTACTTGGGCAGAAGGCTTACTTATGATCAATTTTATTTAGTTTGATTTGTATTGATTGTTTATAACATCTTTATCTATATAAATACTTTGCAGGGGGCGGGTAGTTATCTGTCAGGTTTTGTTTTGTGATAAAATTGTAGCAGCAAAATTCAGAGAAAACTTCTTTTAAACACCCGTATTTCTGTTGTTGTTTGCTCAAAAGTAATTTTTTTTAAAGTTTTGACTTCGGGCTAAGATTGCTCATGATTTCTTATCGTGGACATCTATTGTTGTTGTTCCACGTTCAGCTTATCTTTCTCCTTTCACTTTCAGCTTATCTTTATCCTTTCACTTTCAGCTAATCTTTCTCCTTTTCTTTAATCGTTGATTTACACCTTCATAATTTTCATTGCATCCTAAGCTTGATGAGACTTTTATATCAGAGCTACAAGCATACATTGAATAGCTGAACAAATATATCCAGAGAACATGCTTATAAAATTGTCTAAAATATTATATTGGATCCAGAGAACAAACATACAAATCATGTTCAAAATTTTGAGTGGGATCTAGTGAGCACAATTTTGAAGTTTAACAATACAATATAATTGTGCAGCTGATTTTTTTTGTAGATCAACGATATGGAACAAGCGGGCTGAAATTTTGGTGTGCAACTGCTCCAAACTGTGTGAACAGTTCCCTAAGTGGCCACTGCCTAATTCCCAAAACTTTAGTTTGTAGCAGGTACAAACTATATATCCCAAATTTCTGCATAAAATATTTTTATTTGGATAGGTTGAAGCCTACTGCCCACTTCAGGAAAGGTCACCTTCAATCATAATTTTTTCATGGTTTTAGTTTTCTGCTGAATGTTAATTCTTAACTTTATCGATCAAAAGCCAAATTATCACTTCTTTATTCATGTTTGAATTGTTTCTTACATTAGTCCATTCCTTCGCAATAAAATCATGTGATAAAACCATGTGATGCACCCACGACCAATGACGCAACCCACGACCAATAACGCCGCCCATGACCAATGATGCAACCCACGACCAATGATGCAACCCATGACCAATGATGCAACCCATGACCAATGACGCCGCCCATGACCAATGATACAACCCACGACCAATGTTGTCGCTCACGACCAATGTCGCCACTTCGGACAAATGTCGCCGCCCACGACAAATGTCGCCCCCTCGACAAATGTTGCACCCATGACCAATGTTGCCGTCTCATTCAAATGTCGCTCCCTCGACAAGTGTTACACCCTCGACAAATGTCGCACCCTCGACAAATGTCGCACACTCGACAAATGTCGCTCCCTCGACCAATGTCGCACCCTCGACTAATGTTGCACCCTCGACAAATGTCGCACCCACTACGAATGTTTCCCGCACGGGGTCCCCCGTGCACGACTGCTTGTATATATATATAATCACATACTTTGTCACTTAACATAATATTTGTAAAAAGACAAAAAGTTATACATAAACTCTATTCCCCCCCCCCCTCTAGAGTTATTCAGATATTATCTCCCCCCTTTTCTTTCATTCTCCACAACTGCGGGGGTTTGCTCACAAGGCTGCCATCCTAAGGTAACAGCCAAAAATTCCTGCAACTGCGCTTGCATCACAATAATCTGGCCTGATAGGGTCTCCATGCTCTGGTGCAGTTCTACAATAATCGTCTAGTCCTGCACACTTGATGACTCACCCTCAAGTTGGGGATTTGACCTTATTGCATCATGCTCAAGCAACATTCTAATAAAACATTAAACTGTTAAACAAAACCTTTCTTAATGGCTAGAACTCAAATGACACAGTACCGACAAAACATACTTAAGTATTAGCTTCAACTGCTAAATTGCTCTAGGATTTTTTTTCAATAATGATGTTATGCCTAACTTTGGATGATTCAACTTCATCACACTAACTCATGTGCTTAGACCATGAATACATGAATTCATATTCCTTTTCACTCAAAACCTTGTGTGTACATATGTCATCATATAAATATTTAGCTTGGCACATTATGATTATGCTGTGTTATGCATGTTGTGCTATGCATTCTAAAAAGGCCGTAATGCATGTTATGAGAGGCGTACATATAGAAATTTTTTGCATACCATACTACATAACATTGCATGCAACGAAAAGAGAAAACATGCTAATGGGCATTCGTGTGGTGGGGTTATGCATCCCATACTACATAACCCTCACATGTTACCACCTATGGTTGATCCATATACAAACACATATTATGCATCCCATACTACATAATATGCCTTGTATACTTCTAATCATACTTATGAGTGTATTGTTCATGCTTCAGTCAAGACGTACAGATCACACATCGATGTGTGTATGATATGACACTAAACTACTAACACTTAATAAGGGAAGGTTGCCCAATTAATTATCAAGAAACCTCCCTCAGATACCAACTGTCACAACCCGTATTTTCTAAGAAATAAAATTATATCTGAGTAAGAGAAAATACGTGCCGTGATGCCACGCCATGCAAGGGATAACTGCATACGCTCAGGCAAGGAACCAACCTAAATAAGTTATATAGAATTCATTAGTTATTATGAAGAAAATCTTTAAAATTAGATGGTCGTATACCTCGGTACAGTGGATCAAGTAGTCCACGAGTAAAATATAGTTATATGCTACGAAAAAAAACTTTAGTTAAGATGGTTTGACATCCTATATGAGCGTAAGCGTCCACGAAGGATAACTCATGGTATGCAAGACTCTAAGTTTAGTATAGTATGAATATAGTGTTTACATTAGTTTAGAAAATAGTTCTTTAGTTTTAGAAAAATAACATGTATGAAGTTATATTGGTAGGGGTTTTATAAATTAAAAATATCTAACATGCACCCTAGAATAAAAAAATCCCAGAGAGCAAGTAAACAACCTTCAAAAATAGGCAAAAACTAGTAGTTAAGTAACATACTTAGCATCACAAGGAAAACAACCAGTGGGAATCAACAACAAGACACGAACCCATTGGTGAGTATGTATGTCTATATAGAAAGGAAACAAGAAAAGAACTACCTAACAAAGCTGACGGAAAGAACCCTCAGCAAAACAGCAGATCACTAACAAGCTCCAAAAGAAAACTAGCCGCTTAATCGGCTACAACTCTGGACCTGAGGCATTCAAAGAAAGAACACATCAGCAAGAGAAAAAAATACAAGCAGTAAAGAAGAAGTAGATCATTAGCAATAAAACAAAGGGGGTTTACCAAACCCTACAAATGAATGTTGATAATATTCGGCAAAAGGAAAAAAATTGATAGAAAAAGTAAAGTACTCAAAGAAAAGGAGTAATCAAAGAGCACCATGTGTGAGAATAATAACATTCTCCGCTAAAACCTGCATAACAACAAAGCCACAAAATGCCCTTATAATTTGGAAAGAAAGGAACTAACAATCCTAACCTGTGAATCATTAGCAATGGTAAAACCATGGATCTGGGTTGGTGACAAAAAATAGCCCTCATCCAAACAACCAGATCCAAATAACTCAGGGGACACCGGTGCAGCCTTGGGGTCCAACACACTGGCCTAAACCTGGGCTATATTAGTGGTGGCCACAGCACTTCACCCAAACATCCCTGTCAAGAAAACCAAAGTAACCACCTGCCATGATTCATGATTTGACCTTCAAATATAGCTGAAAACATAACCGAAACCCTATAAAAAATCCACACTAAGAGACTCAGGAGAAAACTACAAGTCTAAGGGAAAAGCGTCGAGTACACTCGACACCGCGTCGGGTACACTCGACACTGCATTGAGTGAGCATCAGTCACTCATTGCTAAAACACTAAGTCGGAAAAGCATAGAGTTCACTCGACGCCACGTTGAGTGAGTGCCACTCACTCAATGCCAAAACACTTAGCCGCAAAACGCTTACTCAACACGGCCAACGCTAAACATCCAAAGGCATTGAGTGAGCTCCCCACACTCAATGCTTTTGCCATAAACTATCAAGCTAATCAGACGGCGTTGAGTGAGTTCACCACACACAACGCTGCCAACGCTAAACATCCAAAGCTGTTAAGTGAGTTCACCACACTCAACACTTTTTACTTAGAAAATCTGCCTGACTAGATGGCGTTGAGTGAGCTCAACTCACTCAATGCCAAAAGACTTAAAAAAATCGGACTACCTAGATGGCGTTGAGTGAGCTTAACTCACTCAATGCCAAAAGACTTAGTTAAACTAATAAGGCAGACGACGTTTAGTGAGCTCAACTCACTCAACGCTGTCAATGCTTTTTACTTAGACTCCAGACCAAAAAAATTAGGCGTTGTGTGTGTCCGCAACAATCAATGCTTTTATACTTAGGCAAGAAACTGACTAGTACCCCAGCTTTCACTCAATGCCTAAGGTTACACTCGATGCCTATAGACAGAAACTGGCAGAAAAAACTATTTTATCTTAACTAAGGGGGATAAATCACATCAATAACCAAAATATTAGAAAATTCTCTTCTTACATAGACTATTTGGAAGGAAAAACATCTAATACTAACTATACTGACACTGACTATACCTATCCAGCCAAAACAAGGCCCTCTCAGACATTTTATACCAACAGCAAGTTAAACTTGCCCAAAACCTACAACATACCCATGATTATTGCAATAAATGCTACAAAGAAAAAAAACTACTTGGCAAGGATGGGAAAAGCACCATTTGCCACAATTCCAAAAAAAACTCAGCCATCTCCTATAACATCCCATTTCCGGCTAGACGCCTAGGAGTCGTTCTGTCGTGACAGAACCCTAGGAAGCCCAAAAATTGAATTCCATTGACCAAGACTTCGAGTCACGGTTTGGTCACGCCCGTGACCGACCCGTCACGCCCGTGACCTAGGGCGTGACCCCTTCGACGATTGTTAATCTAAGGAAGACGATCGTCTAGCGCAGAATTTGCAGCCCGGGCCTGTCACGCTCGTGACCTACATATCACGCCCGTGACCTAGGGCGTGACCCCCGTTCGACGATCGTCGATCTCAGGAAGACGATCGGCGAGTGTAGATTTTGTAACCCAGGCCTGTCACGCCCATGACCTACGTGTCACGCCCGTAATCTAGGGCGTGACCCCCTTCGACGATCGTTCGATCTTAGGAAGACGATTGGCGAGCGCAGAATTTGCAACAAGGACCTGTCACGCCCGTGACCTACGTATCACGCCCGTGACAAATGCCGAAACATCGGTTCAGGCCCAAAATTATTCTAACACGCGTTATAAGAAATTCGGGTATGGGGAGTTACACCAGGAGTATTTATGGGCCGTTTCCTTCTCTAATTACTTAATAAGAAAGAGAAAGTGTTGGTCTAATAGGAAATCGCCACCTTGTAAATACCTCTTCTTATTCCAGCATTTCCTCACCCTGCACCATAACCGAAATATTATTAAGAGAAAGCATTCATGTCCATGAATGCTTTAACATTTCCCCTCCCCACTTGGAGATCTACAAAAGCCCCCTGAGAGCAAGATGAGAAGTTTACACTCTTGACCAAATGGATTGGATTATTGTTCTTGCTGTAGGAGAAGTTCGGGAATGCCACCACCGCTCCATGACAATTCGACGTTCATCTCGCCTCCAAACTGCGAAAAAGGTCCTCCTCTACTTCTTCTTTTGTGGGTAGATCTTAGGATATTAAAAAGGAGTTCGTGCTCAACGGAGCCGGACCTTTCTCGTGTTTTCATGGAAAAACCATGAAAAATATATTTTCTGGTATGCCAGAAACTTCCACCTCCGGCAGCCAAACCACCGCCGACCGAAAGCCATCGCCTCGACGGAGGTGGTGGTGGTGTTAGATGGCCAGGGAAGTGACCGGCCGGCCGGCGACGGATCACGGAAGAGCTACAAGAAAAATATATGTTTCTGAGTTCTGTTACGGGTTCGGTTTGGTAGGGAAGATGAACAGTAAAACATTTTATGATATAAAATTATGTATATAGTATATAAGGTAAATTTACATTAAATTGGCATATTTTGATGCTACAAAACAAGGCACTTAGAGGCCGATTTAGGAAAAATGGACAGTCATGAAAGTTTTAGCTCTTCAAGTCTAGATTAGTTTAAAATTAATTTCAACTCGTTTGGGTAAGCGGTTTGACCGCAACACCCGTTTAAGTAGGGGTTGTACCTAGAGTTGGGCAGGAACTAAAATGAATGCCCACGGTCCGTCCCTTGTCCAAATGACCTGAAATTTGGGCAGGGAGTTACCCTTAGCCATACCTAGAGGCTCTCTTAAAATGGGAATTTTTGGAGACACGTTGCCAAAGGTTTTTGTTTTAATTTTATTAAGTTAGAGGAATTTATTTAAGTGGCCAAATGACATCCAAACCCTCGAAAATTTTGCTGAGTGGTCCATGGCGATAAAACCTAGCTCTGTACAAAATTCCAACTCATTTGGATGAGTTTTGGATAGGAAGTCACTTATTCTTAACTAGGCATTAATGAGGCGTTTTTGAGTAAAAAGTGCACTAAGAGGTTGGAATGGTCAAATCACCTCAACAGAGGCTGATATTTTTACCACTGACTTAGAAGGGTTATTAAAACCCACTTGGAGAAAATGGTGTGGTTTAGGGTTGATTTACCCTAGGATCAAAACTCAAACCCTAAATGGAGGGTTTTGAGGGTCGTGAAGGACATGGGGGCAATTGCTCTCGTATTGCATTGAAATTCAGTAGAATTGACATTAGCATGATATGAATTATTTGGATGGAATAATGGAGGATTTGAAGACAGGTAGATACCTCAAAACCCTAACCTTAGCTTTAGGGTAAAATACCAAATAAGTAAAATCTGTCACTAAACATAATCTAAAAGCTATGAAACTCGGGTTGAGTAAGTTTTGAGGCGGGTAGAATCTATAGCAATTTTACTGGAATTTTATTATGTCTACTTCCAGCACTTCATTTGTAACGATTTTTGTGGCCCTAATTGAAGTTTTAATTATTTGAATCTTTCTGTTCAATGAAACCTCATGAAATCTTGGAAGTAAATATTTTAGGTCAGAATGGTTTCTCTTGAGTTTTTGTATAATTTTTAGTTGAGTAAATCTAGTACTTCTTTCACAAATGTTAAAAAGGGGTTTTATGCTTTGAAAATTAATTATGGATGATATTGCTGCTGAAAAAATATGAAACTTGGTCAATGCTATTTTTAAGGTTGTACCTGCATAATATAATTAATTCATAATTTTTTGATGGAAATTCTCTATACATGATTCATAAATAACGAAAGATAGAAAATATTGCTAAAATAGTTTTAGTGCTCTTATGATGATAGAAAAATTATGATGCTTTGGATTTAACATTTTGAGATAGCAAAATATTTATAATAATTTTATTGGACATCTTGCATGAGTACTTAGGGTAGTTCATGTTCAAACCGGTAGCCCAAGGAAATTTGAGGAAATTAATTAAATGCTAGATAAATTAGGAAAATTATAGTTTTCTGATTATAGGCTAATCATATCATGATAAACCTCCATTAAATAAGTTAGGGCATTTGGATGAGTATTGGATCATTTCCTAACCGGTTTGGCATATAGTCTAGGTTAGTCTACATATAGAAAATTGTTCAATTGCAATAGGACATGATCTGGGATAGTTGTTGGAGTTAGTCATTTTGGTCTGGGTGGATAGATGTGGATGATTTCGTAATAGAATGATATGAGGAGTAGTGAGAAGTGGTGTTGGCTAGAGTTAAGAGGTGCTCGGGTTCGACGAAAGATCGACTTTCCTGAAGAGAGCAAGGTTAAAAATTACCCTAGGTTAGTCTATCGTAATATGAGAAGGGAATAGGTAAAGGGAATCAACCAATAACAATAATTGCCTTGTGAAAGGGAACGATGGGCTTCAGGTACCATCATAGTTCCTAGTACCCTTTGAGAGCCCTTCACAGGGAATACCGTGGGCAGTCCTGGGTTTACATAAACTGTATTAACAAACTAATAAGAGTAACTTAGTAAATAAGGGTTGTACATTTCACAAACACCGTTAGCACAGGAAGATGGTTGGGAGCTTCGGTTCGGTTGGTTAAGAGATGGACGGAATGGTCTGGGGAGCTTCGGCTCGGTTGGTTAAGAGACAGACGGAATGGTCCGGGGAGCTTCAGCTCGGTTGGTTAAGAGACGAACGGAATGGTCCGGGGAGCTTCGGCTTGATGGGTTAAGAGACGGACGTTTTTGTCTGGGGAGCTTCGGCTCAGTTTTTGTATGATTACGATTAAATTTGCATGTGCATAAAAGGAAAGAAAAATTAAGGTGGTGGGTCTTTGGTATTAGAGGGTCGATGCACCGACGCCAAAACGCTGACTCGGCAAGTGTGGCTAGCACTTCGCCAACAGAAGTCAGGTGCTCACGCCGGCAAGAGTACGCAAGAGTCCGCTTCGTGCACCAAGCGTTGAGGCATACGATAGGTCTGACCGGTAGTGCTTTATTGGTTTAGAGGTGGGAGAGGCCCAACCCACCGCTTCCGTCTGCCACTACGGAGGTATCCTGGGAGGTAACGACTCTGAAAGGGGGAACTAATGGTCTGTGTGCACAGAGTCAGGTGTGTGAATTGCACTTTCATGTTCAATTATACCCACTTGTATGTCATAGCATAATCGATTCATTTAACCCCTGACACCTAAAGTATAAGTGGAATGGGATTCTTATGCATTAGGGCTTGCAAAACGACCCCTTAGTCTATAAGCTTATGTGGGCAAGTTTATAAATTAAGGTTAAATTCTATAATTATATGCTGCTGTTTGATAACCGACACCCCAACATATAAGTGGTATGAGAAACTTTATATGATGGGAGCCTTGCAAAAGATCCCTTGGCTTATGCGCTTCCGCACATATGTTAAGGTTACTTTACCCACTTTCTATTTCTGTCATCTTTATTATAGAACTGCTAGATTAGTTTCGCTGCCACCTGTTCCTTTGTTTTAATATCCACCTTCATGTCCTTCCCTTTCTTCCTCTCCGCTCGGTACCTAGGAGCCATGGGGGAAGGGGTAGGGGATGATAGGGCTTAGTCGTTATGACTACCGATTTTCGAACCGCATCATTTTCGGGAATCGTGGAGCGCAGCACGGGGGAGCAGCCCAGGAGACCGGTGCGCTTGGAGATTGGGACATCTAGCTACGGAGTTCATAAAGCCGGGACCATGAGTCTCGACCTTGAGTAGATGTTTTGTTTTTGCTTCCGCATGAGTGATTTGTAGTTAGGACATGATGTACCGGGCATAAGCCCGTATTTTTAGTACTCTGATATATTTTCTTGTGGACTTGCTTTTACTTCATTTTGCTACATTTTTGTGATGGAATTGGCCGGCAGAATCGGCGCTTTCTGGTGATGACCCTTCAGGGCGTGAAGGTGTCACCGCAAAGAGGCGGTTCTGGTCCTAAGACCCCGGTGTTTTAAAATAAAAATGGGGGGGGGGGGGTATTACAAGTGGTATCAGAGCAAACCTCGATCGAAAAAGTAGAAGTCTTCTAACCCTGGGTCACTCCCGCGCAAGCTTAGTTTGAGGACAAACTAGCAGCGGAAGCAGTGGTGTGCCCATAAAGGAAATCACATGTAAAAGTCCACTTCATCATTAATTGGAATTCTTCTTTATAGCCTGTGGCAAACCCTACACCCAGCAGGGAGCAGCTCCGACGGCGAAGATCTCATCTTATAAATCTCTAACCAACGAGTTAGACTCAACCCACTAGGACTTACAACTAACCATGACGACTTATAGTATGCCCTAGTTCAAAATAGACCTTGGGTATGAACTTGGTTAAGGTAAGGAGATACCCAAAGAGAATAAAGGAGGAGTTTAGCACGAGAATGACTACCTAAGACGTAAACTCAGGTGTCCCTACTATCCCAATCAAGGATTACTCAAACTGGTAGGACGGCCATAAGGCGAATTGAGGTCAATGATCTATTAGCGGAATGGCAGAAGTCATTTTACCTCGACCCTCGTACCAGTAATAAAATCACATGGAGGCAACCACCGAGACAAACATTGATGGTCGGATAAGAATTAGAGTTCGGATAAAACCCAGTTGGGATTGGGAACATTTTGACCCCGATAAGGTCGTCGTAAATGTGACTCATAGAGTTTATAGTATGGAGTATATTGACAAGTTACGGGTTGGAACCTCAAGTCAAAGATTGATGACCTAAGGATTGTGCAACCAGATAAGACGGATATAACATGGTAATATCAAAGATGCTTAGCCCAAGGTAGATATGGGCTTATCTTTTGTTTATTGGGGGCTAAACTTTTGTTTATTGGGCAAATTAGTATTGGCTTGGGTTCCCTTTGACCTAGTTCCAGGTGTACACAGACGCATCCTACCAGGGGATGGGTGTCGTTCTGATGCAGAATGGGCACGTGATAGCCTATGCCTCCCGATAGTTGAAGATACATGAGAAGAACTATCCAGTGCATGATCTAGAGATGGGTGCAATGATCTTTGCTCTGAAGATTTAGCGACACTACCTCTATGGGGTTCACTGTGAATTCTTTTCAGATCACAAAAATTTAAAATACGTGGACACGCAGAAGAAACTCAACATCAGACAGAGACGTTGGGTGGAGTTCCTGTCGGATTACCTGTACACCATGCACTATCATCCCGGGAAGGCAAACGTGGTGGCAGATGCTTTGAGCCGGAGAGGAGATACCTAAGGGAAGGGACCACAATTGATGTCCATGGAGTTGGTCCGGTACTTCAGAGATATGCAGATATCCCTAGTGTCTGAGAATGATCCAGAGCTGTATAGGGAGTATCTAGCCTCGATGGTGGCCATAGATGATATTCGGGATTGCATCCGGGACGGACAGAGGACAGATGCATGGGCAGAGCCGATATTCAAAGCCTTGGAGGAGGGTTCGACGGGAGATTATTCACTGAGAGATAGATTGCTGTGTTTTAGAGGTAGGGTATATATACCCGCAGGCGGCCGGATTCGGGAGGACATCATGGCGGACGCATATTGTAGCAGATATTCTATATACCCGGGGATCACCAAGATCACGGCAGACTTGAAGAAGATGATGTTTTGGCCAGGGATGAAGAAGGACATTATGTACTTCGTGACTCATTGCGAGGCATGCAAGTAGGTGAAGGCAGAGTGCAGGAACCCTGTTGGATTGCTACACCCACTCCCGGTGCCGGAGTGGAAATTTGAGGACATCGCGATGGATTTTATTCATGGACTCCCCCGATCACGAATGGGAAATGACTCGATTTGGGTCATCGTCGATCGGTTGACGAAGGTGGCAAAATTCATTCCGATCAGGAAGGATGACTCTTTAGGAGTACTAGTGCAGAAATTTGTGGAGCAGTTTGTTCGATACCACGGGGTGCCCAAGACGATCATGTCGGATCGGGATGGCCGGTTCACTTCCAGGGAGTGGAGATCCGTGCAGGCTTACTTAGGCACGTGATTGACCTTCAGCACTGCATTCCTTGCCTAGACGGATGGGCAGACAGAACGCACCAATCATACGCTGGAAGATCTTTTGAGGCTATGCATTTTGGACCGCGGGAACCATGGGATAAGCTCTTACCCCTGGTCGAGTTCTCCTATAACAACAGCTACCAGTCCAGCATCAGGATTATGCCTTATGAAGCCTTGTATGGAAGGAAATGCAGGACCCCGCTTTCTTTGGTTCAGGACGAGGATCCGAAGGCATTGGGATCGGATTTTGTTGAAGACACCGATGCTCAGGTGAGACTGATCAGAGATAGGATGTTAGAGGCGCAGAGCAGACAGGCTAAGTACTATGACGACCAACATCGTCAGGTGGAGTTTTAGGTGGGGGACCGAGTGTTTTTGAAGATCCGGCCCATGAATGGAGTTTCACGGGTGCGTGGCCGGAGGAAGAAGCTCAGCCCTAGGTATATGGTCCCTTACAGGATCCTGGAGCGGATTGGGGCCCTAGCTTACAGGCTGGAGTTGCGACCAGAGTTGGAAGCTCTACACGACGTCTTCCACATTTATTCGCTGAGGAGGGCTCTACTATACCCGGAGCAGCAGATTTTTACCACCGAAGGGCCGGTAGCTTCAAAACGATCTGTTCACTTGGTGCCGATTCGGATCGATGACAAAGGAGTACGGATCTTGCGCCGCAAGAAGATCCCCTTAGTCAAGGTTCTGTGGAGGAACCATGGTCAGGAGGAGAACACCTTAGAACTGCAGGACCTGATGAGGAAAAAATACCTGGAGTTGTTCAGTCATGTATACATCACCACCTCTCAATATACTATAAATTACCTTCTTATATTGAACCGGTAGGATTATATAAGGGAAATTGAGAACCTAGGCATGCGCAGGAAAGTAGGGTCTAATCTTTTATTAATTGGGGGGATTGCCTTTGTTTATCAAACAAGTAGTCGCTTCGACTCAATAGGAAAAACCATATGGGATGTTACAAGCTTATTTTATTCCGGTAGAAATCCCCGTAGGCTTAACCTCAATTTCGGGGACGAAATTTTTGTTTTGTTTTATGGGATTTATTACATCCCATTTTCTGCTAGACCCCTAGGAGTCGTTCTGTCGTGACAGAACCCTAGGAAACCCAAAAATTGAAGTCCATCGACCAAGACTTCGAGTCACGATTTGGTCACGCCCGTGACTGACCCGTCACACCCGTGACCTAGGGCGTGACCCCTATGACGATCGTCGATCTCAGGAAGATGATCGTCGAGCGCAAAATTTGCAGCTCGGGCCTGTCACGCCCGTGACCTACATGTTACGCCCGTGACCTAGGGCGTGACCCCCTTCGACGATCGTCGATCTCAGGAAGACGATCGGCGAGTGCAGAATTTTTAAACCGGGTCTGTCATGCCCATGACCTACGTGTCACGCCCGTCACCAAGGGCGTGAACCCCTTCGACGATCGTCGATCTCAGGATGACAATCAGCGAGCACAGAATTTGCAACCAGGACCTGTCATTCCCGTGACCTACGTGTCATGCCCGTGACAAATGCCAAAACGTCGGTTCAGGCCCGAAATTATTCTAATACGCGTTATAATAAATTCGGGTATGGGGAGTTACACCAGGAGTATTTATGGGTGGTTTCCTTCTCTAATTACTTAATAAGAAAGAGAAAGTGTTAGTCCAATAGGAAATCGCCACCGTGTAAATACCTCTTCTTATTTCAGCGTTTCCTCTCCCTGCACCATAACCAAAATATTATTAAGAGAGAGCATTCATGGCCATGAATGCTTTACCATTTCCCCTCCCCACTTGGAGATCTATAAAAGCCCCCTTAGAGCAAGATGAGAAGTTTACACTCTTGACAAACTGATTGGATTATTCTTCTTGCTGTAGGAGAAGTTCAGGAATTCCACCACCGCGCCATGACAATCCGACGTTCATCTCGCCTCCAAACCGCGAACAAGGTCCTCCTCTACTTCTTCTTATGTGGGTAGATCTTAGGATCTTAGAAAGGAGTTCGTGATCAATGGAGCCGGACCTATCTCGCATTTTCATGGAAAAACCATGAAAAATATATTTTCGGGTACGCCGAAAACCGCCACCTCCGGCGGCCAAATAACCGCCGACCGACAGCCATCGCCTCGACGGAGGTGGTGGTGGTGGTGGCTTGCCATGGAAGTGACCGGCCGGCCGGCGACGGATCACGGAAGAGATACAGGAAAAAAATATGTTTCTGAGTTCTGTTATGGGTTCTGTTTGGTAGGGAAGATGAACAGTAAAATATTTTATGATATAAAATTATGTATATAGTATATAAGGTAAATTTACTTTAAATGGGCATATTTTGATGCTGCAAAACAAGGCACTTAGAGGCCGATTTAGGAAACATTGTCAGTCACAAAAGTTGAAGCTCTTCGAGTCTAAATTAGTTTAAAAGTAATTTCAACTCGTTTGGGTAAGCAGTTTGACCGCAGCACCCGTTTTAGTAGGGGCTGTACCTAGAGTTTGGCAGGAACTAAAATGAATGCCCACGCTCCGTCCCTTGTCCAAATGACCTGAAATTTGGGCAGGGGGTTACCCTTAGAAATACCTAGAGGTTGTACAAAAATGAGAATTTTTTGAGATACTTTGCCTAAGATTTTTGTTTTAATTTAATTAAGTTAGAGAAATTTATTTAGGTGGTCAAATGAAATCCAAACCCTCCCAAATTTCTATGGGTGGTCCATGGAAATAAAACCTAGCTCTGTACAAAATTCCAACTCATTTAGATTAGTTTTGGATAGGAAGTCACCTATTCTTAACTAGACATTAATGAGGCATTTTTGAGTAAAAAGTGCACTAAGAGGTCGGAACAGTCAAATCACCTCAACAGAGGCTGATATTTTGACCACTGACTTAAAAGGGTTATTGCAACCCACTTGGAGAAAATGGTATGGTTTAGGGTTCATTTACCCTATGATTCAAACTCAAACCCTAAATGGAGGGTTTTGAGGGTCGTGAATGACAAAGGGGCAATTGCTCTCGTATTGCATTGAAATTCTGTAGAATTGACTTTAGCATGATATGAATTATCTGGATGGAATCTTGGAGGATTTGGAGACAGGTAAATACCTCAAAACCCTAACCTTAGATTTGGGGTAAAATACCAAATAAGTAAAATCTGTAACTAAACATAGTCTAAAAGCTGTGAAACTCGGGTTGAGTAAGTTTTGGGGCGGGTAGAATCTATAGCAATTTTACTGGAATTTTATGATGTCTACTTCCAGCACTTCATTTGTAACGATTGTTATGACCCTAATTGATGTTTTACTTATTTTAATCTTTATGTTCATTGAAAACCCATGAAATCTTGGAAGTAAATGTTTTAGGTTAGAATGATTGCTCTTGAATTTTTGTATAATTTTTCGTTGAGTAAATCTAGTACTTCCTTCACAAATATTAAAAAGGGGTTTTATGCTTTGAAAATTAATTATCGATGATATTGCTACTGAAAAATTATGAAACATCGCCAATGCTATTTTTAAAGTTGTACCTGCATAATATAATTAATTCATAATTTTTGGATGAAAATTCTCTGTGCTTGATTCATAAATAACGAAAGATAGAAAATATTGCTAAAATAGTTTTAGTGCTCTTTTGATGATAGAAAAATTGTGATGCTTTGGATTTAACATTTTGAGATAGCAAAATATTTATAATAATTTTATTGGACATCTTGCAAGAGTACTTAGGGTAGTTCATATTCAAACCGGTAGCCCAAGGAAATTTGAGGAAATTAATTAAATGCCAGATAAATTAGGAAAATTATAGTTTTCTGATTATAGGCTAATCATATCATGATAAACCTCCAGTAAATAAGTTAGGACATTTAGATGAGTATTGGATCATTTCCTAACCGATTCGACATATAGTCTAGGTTGGTCTACATATAGTAAATTGTTAAATTGCAATAGGACATGATCTGGGATAGTTGTTGGAGTTAGTTATTTTGGTCTGGGTGGATAGATGTGGATGATTTCGTAATAGAATGATATGAGGAGTAGTGAGAAGTGGTGTTGGCTAGAGTTAAGAGGTGCTCGGGTTCGACGAAAGATCGTCTTTCCCGAAGAGAGGAAGGTTAAAAATCACCCAAGGTTAGTCTATCGTAATATGAGAAGGGAATGGGTAAAGGGAATCAACCAATAATAATAAGTGCCATGCGAAAGGGAACGATGGGCTTCAGCTAGCATCATAGTTCCTAGTGCCCTTTGAGAGCCCTTCACAGGGAATACCGGGGGCAGTCATGTGTTAACGTAAACTGTATTAACAAACTTATAAGAGTAACTTAGAAAATTAGGGTTGTACATTTCACAAACACCGTTAGCACAGGAAGATGGTTGGGAGCTTCGGCTAGGTTGGTTAAAAGACGGACGGAATGGTCTAGGGAGCTTCGGCTCGGTTGGATAAGAGACGGACGGAATGGTCCGAGGAGCTTCGGCTCGGTTGGTTAAGAGACGGATGGAATGGTCCGAGGAGCTTCGGCTCAATTGGTTAAGAGACTGACATTTTTGTCCGGGGAGCTTCAGCTCGGTTTTTGTTTTATTATGATTAAATTTGCATGTGCATAAAAGGAAAGAAAAATTAAGGTGGTGGGTTTTCAGTATTGGAGGGTCGATGCACCGACTCCAATACGCTGACTCTGTAAGTGTGGTTAGCACTTCGCCAACAGAATTCCTGTGCGCCAGCCGGCAAGAGTACACAGGAGTCCGCTTCGTGCACCAAGCGTAGAGGTGTTCGATAGGTCTGACCGGTAGTGCATTACTGGTTTATAGGTGGGCGAGGCCCAACCCACTGCTTCCGTCTGCCACTACGGAGGTATCCTGGGAGGTAATGGCTCTGAAAGGGTGAACTAAAGGTCTGTGTGCACAGTGTCGGGTGTGTAAGTTGCACTTGCATGTTCCATCATACCCACTTGCATGTCATAGCATAATCGAGTCATTTATCCCCTGACACTTTAAGTATAAGTGGAATGGGACACTTATACATTAGGACTTGCCAAACGACCCCTTGGTCTATAAGCTTGTATGGGCAAGTTTATAAATTAAGGTTAAATTCAATAATTATATGCTGTTGTTTGATAACCGACACCCCAACATATAAGTGGTATGAGACACTTTTTACGATGGGAGCCTTGCAGAATATCCATTGGCTTATGCGCTTCCGCATATAAGTTAAGGTTTCATTACCCACTTTCTGTTTCTGTCATCTTTATTATAGAACTGCTAGATTAGTTCCGCTTCCACCTGTTCCTTTGTTTTATTCTCCACCTTCATGTCCTTCCCTTTCTTCCTCTCTGCTCGGTACCTAGGAGCTATAGGGGAAGTGGGAGGGTATGATAGGGCTTAGTAGTTATGACTAACGGTTTTCGAACCGCATCATTTTAGGGAATCATGGAGCCCAGCATGGGGGAGTAGCCCCAGAGACCGGTGCGCTTGGAGATGGGGCAGTCTAGCTCCAGAGTTCATACAGCCGGGACCGTGAGTCTCGACCTTAAGTAGATGTTTTGTTTTTGCTTCTGCATGAGTGATTTGTAGTTAGGACATGATGTACTGGGCATAAGACCGTATTTTTAGTACTCTGATATATTTTCGTGTGTACTTTCTTTTACTTCATTTTGCTACATTTCTGTGATGGAATTGGCCGGCAGAATCGTAGATTTTTTGTGATGACACTTCAGAGCGTGAAGGTTTCACCGTAAAGGGCAGTTTTGGGCCTAAGACCCCGATGTTTTAAAAGAAAAAAAGGGGTCTTACAAGTAGTATCAGAGCAAACCTCGATCGGAAAAGTAGAAGTCCACTAACCCGGGGGCACTCCCGTGCGAGCTTAGTTTGAGGACAAACTAGCAGCGGAAGCAGTGGTGTGCCCATAAGGGAAATCACATGTAAAAGTCCACTTCATCATTAATTGGAATTCTTCTTTATAGCCTGCGGCAAACCCTGCCCCCAGCAGGGAGCAGCTCCGACTGCGAAGATCTCATCTTATAATTCTCTAACCAACGAGTTAGACTCAACCCACTAGGACTTACAACTAACCATGATGACTTATAGTATGCCCTAGTTCAAAATAGACCTTGGGTATGAACTTGGTTAAGGTAAGGAGATACCCAAAGAAAATAAAGGAGGAGTTTAGCACGAGAATTACTACCTAAGACGTAAACTCAGGAGTCCCTACTATCCCAATCAAGGATTACTCCAACTGGTAGGACGGCCTTAGGGAGAATTGAGGCCAATGATCTATTAGAGGAATTGCAGAAATCATTTTACCTCGACCCTCGTACCAGTAACCAAATCACATGGAGGCAACCACCGAGACTAACATTTAGGGTCGGATAAGAATTTAAGTTCAAAAGAAACCCAGTTGGGATTGGGAACATTTTGACCCCGATAAGGTCGTCGTAAATGTGACTCATAGAGTTTAAAGTATGGAGTATATTGAAGAGTTTCAGGTTGGAACCTCCAGTCGAAGATTGATTCCCTAGGGATTAGGCACCCATCTGGGACGGATATAACATGTTAATATCAAAGATGCTTAGCCCAAGGTAGATAGGGGATTATCTTTTGTTTATTGTGGTCTAAAGTTTTGTTTATTGGGCAAATTAGTATTGGCTTGGGTTCCCTTGGACCTAGTTCCAGGTGCACACAGACGCATCCTACCACGGGATGGGTGTCGTTCTGATGCAGAACAGGCACGTGATAGCCTACGCCTCCGGACAGTTGAAGATAAATGAGAAGAACTATCCGGTGCATGATCTAGAGATGGGTGCAATTATCTTTGCTCTGAAGATTTACCGACACTACCTCTACGGGGTTCACTGTTACATCTTTTCAGATCAAAAAAATTTAAAATATGTGGACACGCAGAAGAAACTCAACATCAGATAGAGACGTTGGGTGGAGTTCCTGTCGGATTACCAGTACACCATGAACTATCATCCCGGGAAGGTGAACGTGGTGATAGATGCTTTGAGCCGGAGAGGAGATACCTCAGGGAAGGGACCACAACTGATGTCCATGGAGTTTGTCCGGTCCTTCAGAGATATGCAGATATCCCTAGTGTCCGAGAATGATCCAGAGCTGTATAGGGAGTATCTAGCATCGATGGTGGTCATAGATGATTTTCGGAACCACATCCGGGACGGACAGAGGACAGATGCATGGGCAGAGCCGATATTCCAAGCCTTGGAGGAGGTTTCGACGGGATTTTATTCACTGAGAGATGGATTGCTGTATTTTATAGGCAGGGTATATATACCCGCAAGCGGCCTGATTCGGGAGGACATCATGGCGGAGGCACATTGTAGAAGATATTTTATACACCCGTGGATCACCAAGATGACGGCAGACTTGAAGAAGATGATGTTTTGGCCAGGAATGAAGAAGGACAATATGTACTTCGTGACTCATTGGGAGGCATGCAAGTTGGGGAAGGCTTAGTGCAGGAACCCTGCTGGATTCCTATATCCAATCGCGGTGCCGGAGTGGAAATTTGAGAACACCGCGATGGATTTTATTCATGGACTCCCCTGATCATGGACGGGAAACGACTCGATTTGGTTCATCGTCGATCGGTTGACAAAGGTGGCCAGATTCACTCCGATCAGGAAGGATGACTCTGTGGGAGTACTACTGCAGAGATTTGTGGAGCAGTTTGTTCGATACCACGGGGTGCCCAAGACGATCGTGTCGGATCGGGATGGCCGGTTCACTTCAAGGGAGTGGAGATCCGTGCAGGCTTACTTTGGCACATGATTAACCTTCAGCACCGCATTCCATCCCCAGATGGATCGGCAGACGGAATGCACCAATCGGACGCTGGAAGATCTTTTCAGGCTATGCATTTTGGACAGCGGGGAACCATGGGAGAAGCTCTTACCCCTGGTCGAGTTCTCCTATAACAACAGCTACCAGTCTAACATCAGGATGGCGCCTTATGAAGCCTTGTATGGAAGGAAATGCAGGACCCCTCTTTCGATGGTTAAGGACGAGGATCCGAATTCGTTGGGATCGGATTTTGTTGAAGACACCGAGGCTCAGGTGAGACTGATCAAGGACAGGATGTTAGAGGCGCAGAGCAGACAGGCTAAGTACTATGACGCCCGCCATCGTTAGGTGGAGTTTCAAGTGGGGGACCGAGTGTTTTTGAAGATCTGGCCCATGTATGGAGTTTCACGGGTGCGTGGTCGGAGGAAGAAGCTCAACCCTAGGTATATGGTCTCTTACAGGATCCTGGAGCGGATGGGGCCCTAGGTTACAGGCTGGAGTTGCCACTAGAGATGGAAGCTCTACACGACGTCTTTAACATTTCTTTGCTGAGGAGGGATCTACTATGCCCGGAGCAGCAGATTTTTACCACCGAAGGGCCGGTAGCTTCAGACCGATCTGTTCACTTGGAGCCGGTTCGGATCGATGATAAAGGAGTATGGATCTTGCGCTGTAAGAAGATCCCATTAGTCAAGGTTCTATGGTTGAACCATGGTCAGGATGAGCACACCTGGGAACCGTAGGACCTAATCAGGCAAAAATACCCAAAGTTGTTCAGTCAGGTATACATCACCACCTCTCAGTATACTATAAATTACCTTCTTGTACTGAACCGGCAGGATTAGATAAGGGAAATTGAGAACCTAGGCATGCGCAGGAAAGTAGGGGCTAATCTTTTGTTTATTGGGGGGATTGCCTTTATTTATCAAACAAGTAGTCGCTTCGGCTCAATAAGAAAAACCATATGGGATGTTACAAGCTTATTTTATTCCGGTAGAAATCCCCGTAGGCTTAACCTCAATTTCGGGGACGAAATTTTTGTTTTGTTTATTGGGATTTATAACATCCCATTTTCGGCTAGACCCCTAGGTGTAGTTCTGTCGTGACAGAACCCTAGGAGTGAGTTCACCACACTCAACGCTTTTGCCATAAACTATCAAGCTAAGAGGACGGCGTTGAGTGAGTTCACCACACACAATACTGCCAACGCTAAACATCCAAAGCCGTTAAGTGAGTTCACCACACTCAACACTTTTTACTTAGAAAATCTGCATGACTAGATGGCATTGAGTGAGCTCAACTCACTCAATGCCAAAAGACTTAGAAAAAATCTGACTACCAAGATGGCGTTGAGTGAGCTTAACTCACTCAATGCCAAAAGACTTAGTTAAACTAACAAGGTAGACGACGTTTAGTGAGCTCACCTCACTATACGCTGTTAACGCTTTTTTACTTAGACTCCAGACCAAAACAGCTAGGCGTTGAGTGTGTCCACAACAATCAACGCTTTTATACTTAGGCAAGAAACTGACTAGTACCCCAGCTTACACTCAACGCCTAAGGTTACATTCGATGCCTATAGACAGAACCTGGCAGAAAAAACTATTTTATCTTAATTGAGGGGGATAAATCACATCAATAACCAAAATATTAGAAAATTCTCTTCTTACAATAGACTATTTGGAAGGAAAACCATCTAATACTAACTATACTGACACTGACTATACCTATAAATCCAAAATGAGGCCCACTCAGACATTTTATACCTACAGCAAGTTAAACATTCCCAAAACCTACAGCATACCCAAGATTATGGCAATAAATGCTACAAAGAAAAAAAAACTACTTGCCAAGGATGGGAAAAGCACCACTTGCCACAATTCCAGAAAAAACTCGGCCAGCTCTTATAACATCCCATTTCCGTCTAGACCCCTAGGAGTCGTTCTATCAGACAGAACACTAGGAAGCCCAGAAATTGAAGTCCATCAACCAAGACTTTGAGTCACGGTTTTGTCACGCCCGTGACCAACCCGTCACGCCCGTGACCTAGGGCGTGACCCCTTCGACGATCGTCGATCTCAGGAAGTCGATCGTCGAGCGGAGAATTTGCAGCCCGTGCCTGTCATGCCCGTGACCTACATGTCACACCCGTGACCTTGGGCGTGACCCCCTTCGACGATCGTCGATCTCAGGAAGACAATCGGCGAGTGTAGAATTTGTAACCCGGGCCTGTCACGCCCGTGACCTACGTGTCACGCCCGTCACCTAGGGCGTGACCCCCTTCGACGATCGTTGATCTTAGGAAGATGATCGGCGAGCGCAAAATTTGCAACCAGGACCTGTCACGCTCGTAACCTACGTGTCACGCCCGTGACAAATGCCGAAACGTCGGTTCAGGCCCGAAATTATTCTAACACGCGTTATAATAAATTCGGGTATGGGGAGTTACACCAGGAGTGTTTATGGGCCGTTTCCTTCTCTAATTACTTAATAAGAAAGAGAAAGTGTTTGTCCAATAGGAAATTGCCACCTGGTAAATACCTCTTCTTATTCCAGCGTTTCCTCTCCCTGCACCATAACCGAAATATTATTAAGAGAAAGCATTCATGGCCATGAATTCTTTACCATTTCCCCTCCCCACATGGATATCTATAAAAGCACCCTTAGAACAAGATGAGAAATTTACACTCTTGACCAAATGGATTGGATTATTGTTCTTGCTGTAGGAGAAGTTCGGGAATGCAACCACCGTGCCATGACAATCCGACGTTCATCTCGCCGCCAAACTGCGAACAAGGTCCTCCTCTACTTCTTATTTTGTGGGTAGATCTTAGGATCTTAGAAAGGAGTTCATGCTCAATGGAGCCGGACCTATCTCGTGTTTTCATGGAAAAACCATGAAAAATATATTTTCGGGTATGCCGAAAACCGCCACCTCCGGCGGCCAAACCACCGCCGACCGAAAGCCATCGCCTCGACGGAGGTGGTGGTGGTGGTGGCTGGCCAGGGAAGTTACCGGATGGCCGGCGACGGATCACCGAAGAGCTACAGGAAAAATATATGTTTCTGAGTTCTGTTACGGGTTCTGTTTGGTAGGGAAGATGAACAGTAAAACATTTTATATGTAAAATTAAGTATATAGTATTTAAGGAAAATTTACATTAATTGGGCGTATTTTGTAGCTGCAAAACGAGGAACTTAGAGGCTGATTTAGGAAAAATGGCCAGTCATGAAAGTTGTAGCTCTTCGAGTTTAGATTAGTTTAAAATTGAGTTCAACTCGTTTGGGTAAGTGGTTTGACCGCAACACCCATTTTAGTAGGGGCTATACCTAGATTTGGGTAGGAACTAAAATGAATGCCCACGCTCCGTCCCTTGTCCAAATGATGTGAAATTTGGGCAGGGGGTTATCCTTAGACATACCTAAGGACTGTCCAAAAATGGGAATTTTGGGATACACTTTGCCTAAGGTTTTTGTTTTAATTTAATTAAGTTAGAGGAATTTATTTAAGTGGTCAAATGACATCCAAACCCTCTTAAATTTCGGTGAGTGGTCCATGGCGATAAAACCTAGCTCTGTACAAAATTACAACTCATTTGGTTGAGATTTAGATAGGGAGTAACCTATTCTTAACTAGGCATTAATGAGGCGTTTTTGAGTAAAAAGTGCACTTAGAGGTTGGAACGGTCAAATCAGCTCAACAGAGGTTGATATTTTGACCACTGACTTAGAAGGTTTATTACAACCCACTTGGAGAAAATGGTGTGGTTTAGGGTTGATTTACCCTATGATCCAAACTCAAACCCTAAATGGAGGGTTTTGAGGGTCGTGAAAGACATGGGTGCAATTGCTCTCGTATTGCATTGAAATTCAGTAGAATTGACATTAGCATGATATGAATTATCTGGATGGAATCTTGGAGGATTTGAAGACAGGTAAATACCTCAAAACCATAACCTTAGCTTTAGGGTAAAATACCAAATAAGTAAAATCTGTCACTAAACATTATTTACAAGCTATGAAACTCGGGTAGAGTATGTTTTGGGGCGGGTAGAATCTATAGCAATTTTACTGGAATTTTATGATGTCTACTTCCAGCACTTCATTTGTAACGATTGTTATGACCCTAATTGATGTTTTAATTATTTGAATCTTTCTGTTCATTAAAACCCCATGAAATCTTGGAAGTAAATGTTTTAGGTCAGAATGGTTGCTCCTAAATTTTTGTATAATTTTTTGTTGAGTAAATCTAGTACTTCCTTCACAAATGTTAAAAAGGGGTTTTATGCTGTGAAAATTAATTATGGATGATATTGCTGCTGAAAAATTATGAAACATTGCCAGTCCTATTTTTAAGGTTGTACCTACATAATATAATTAATTCATAATTTTTGGTTATAAATTCTCTGTACTTGATTCATAAATAACGAAAGATAAATAATATTGCTAAAATAGTTTTAGTGCTCTTTTGATGATAGAAAAATTGTGATGCTTTGGATTTAACATTTTTGAGATAGCAAAATATTTATAATAATTTTATTGGACATCTTGCATGAGTACTTAGGGTAGTTCTTGTTCAAACCGGTAGCCCAAGGAATTTTGAGGAAATTAATTAAATGTCATATAAATAGGAAAATTATTGTTTTCTAATTATAGGCTAATCATATCATGATAAACCTCCAGTAAATAAGTTAGGGCATTTGGATGAGTATTGGATCATTTCCTAACCGGTTCGACATATAGTCTAGGTTGGTCTGCATAGAGCAAATTGTTAAATTACAATAGGACATGATCTGGGATAGTTGTTGGAGTTATTCATTTTGGTCTGGGTGGATAGATGTGGATGATTTCATAATAGAATGATATGAGGAGTAGTGAGATGTGGTGTTGGCTAGAGTTAAGAGGTGCTCGGGTTCGACGAAAGATCGTCTTTCCCGAAGAGAGGAAGGTTAAAAATCACCCTAGGTTAGTCTATCGTAATATGAGAAGGGAATGGGTAAAGGGAATCAACCAATAACAATAAGTGTCTTGCGAAAGGAAATGATGGGCTTCAGCTACCATCATAGTTCCTAGTGCCCTTTGAGAGCCCTTCACAAAGAATACCGGGGGCAGTCCTTGGTTAACGTAAACTGTATTAACAAAATGATAAGAGTAACTTAGTAAATTAGGGTTGCACGTTTCACAAACACCATTTGAACAGGAAGTTGGTTGGGAGCTTCGGCTCGGTTGGTTAAGAGACGGACGGAATGGTCCGGGGAGCTTCAGCTCAGTTTGTTAAGAGAGTGACGGAATGGTCCTGGGAGCTTCGACTAGGTTGGTTAAGAGACGGAAGGAATGGTCCGGGGAGCTTCGACTCGATTGGTTAAGAGACAGACGTTTTGGTCCGGGGAGCTTCGGCTCGATTTCTGTTTGATTACGATTAAATTTTCATGTGCATAAAAGGAAAGAAAAATTAAGGTTGTGGGTCTTCGGTATAGGAGGGTCGATGCACCGACGCCAATACGCTGACTCGACAAGTGTGGTTAGCACTTCGCCAAAAGAAGTCCGGTGCGTCACCCGACAAGAGTACGCAGGAGTCCACTTCGTGAACCAAGCGGTTAGGAGTACGATATGTCTAACCGGTAGTGCTTTACTGGTTTAGAGGTTGGTGAGGCCCAACCCAACACTTCCGTCTGCCACTATGGAGGTATCCTGGGAGGTAACGGCTCCGAAAAAGGGAACTAAAGGTCTGTATGCACAGAGTCGGGCGTGTGAGCTTCACTTGCATATTCCATCCTACCCACTTGCATATCATATCATAATCGATTCATTTAACCCCTGACACCTAATGTATAAGTGGAATGGGATGCTTATACATTAGGACTTGCAAAACGACCCCTTGGTCTATAAGCTTGTGTGGCCAAGTTTATAAATTAAGTTTAAATTCTATTATATATGCTGCTGTTTGATAACCGACACCCCAACGTATAAGTGGTATGGGAAACTTTATACGATGGGATCCTTGCAGAGGATCCCTTGGCTTATGCGCTTCCGCACATAAGTTAAGGTTACTTTACCTACTTTTTGTTTTTGTCATCTTTATTATAGAACTGCTAAATTAGTTCTGTTGAAAACCTGTTCCTTTGTTTTAATCTCCACCTTCATGTCCTTCCCTTACTTCCTCTCCGCTCGTTACCTAGGAGCCATGGGGGGAAGGGGTAGGGGATGATAGGGCTTAGTCTTTTTGACTAACGGTTTTCGAACCGCATCATTTTAGGTAATCGTGGAGCCCAGCACGGGGGAGTAGCCCCAGAGACTGGTGCGCTTGGAGATGGGGCAGTCTAGCTCCGAGGTTCATACAGCCGGGACCGTGAGTCTCAACCTTGAGTAGATGTTTTGTTTTTTGCTTCTGCATGAGTGATTTGTAGTGAGGACATGATGTACCGGGCAAAAGCCCATATTTTTAGTACTCTGATATATTTTCTTGTGGACTTGCTTTTACTTCATTTTGCTACCTTTCTGTGATGGAATTGGCCGGCAGAATCGGCGCTTTTTGGTGATGAACCTTCAGGGCGTGAAGTTGTCATCGCAAAGGGGCGGTTCTGGGCCTAAGACCCCGGTGTTTTAAAAGAAAAAAAGGGGGTCTTACAGCTCCTCTCCTTCTCTCGGATCTGGCAGAAAAATACTTAGCCAAGAAATTTGGATAATTAGAGAGGAAGAAAGGGTTAAACTGAAATCCTTGACATCTAGAAAGACAACAAAACTTGGAAAACTTACCGTAGGGATATAGATCTAGGCGATAGAAGTTCGAATCCACCCTCAAACTAGAATTTCCAGCTCTAAAGCTCCCAAAATCGGCGGCCAAACGTCAAGGGTTGTCCGCCGCTCGCCTCCTTCCGCAAGAAGCCAACCGTCGGGTTTTGGGGAAGATGAATAGGGTTTTCTAAAAAGAATGATATTTAAGAAATCTATCGACTAACATAAAATATTTAGCCTCTCATTAAAACAAACAACCACCTATACTATAACATCCACATATATTAAAATAGCAAGCATAATAATATCTTATAAAAATCAGCCACTAGCATAATAGAAATCAATAGAATATAATATTATATTTATTACTTACATAAAACGTCAAAACGACGTGAAAACCCAACTATCTCGGAATTTGACGAAATTCAAACAATAGCTAAATACCCATGCTACATAAAAACGGCAAAGTCGAAATCAACATCCGACGAACAAAATTCGGGCTAACACCTCCAGAAGACAAAACACAAGCATTCCCGGAGGGACTCCACCGAGTCACCAAAACACACTCCGGCTTGCTAGGGAATCTTGTAAACAGGCTACAAAACAAGCCACTCAGAGAACCTAAAGACCTAATACCATGCTTTAACAATGGAACAAGCCGAAAACGCGTCAACGTAATGCCAAATAAAGATTTAATAATCTTAGAAAAACTGGGGGCGTTTCAGAGGTGTAATTATAGGGAGATCTTTAGGAAACACATCAGCAAACTACAACACAATAGAAACATCACTTAAACTGCACTTTGTCTCTGTAACCTCCAATAGCGTGAATAATAACTCCACGCCATTCGGAACTGCCTTGACCACTTGGAGAGCAGACATAAGTATCTTACTTGATCCTCGCATACCTGCAAATTTAGTCTCACGTTCGATGTTTTTCCCTAGTGTGACTTCCTTCGAGTTGCAATCAATGAATGCATGCGGCTTTGAGATTTAATCCTTTCCAAAAATCACATCAAACTCTTATTTCGGTAGTATAGATTCTTCTAATATAAACTCATGAATTTCTATCTGCACCTTAACACAACAAGCTTTATCCGCACAAATTAAGCATCCATTAGGCATCAATATATCCAATATATCTGTAGACATAAAAGAAGACACTCTAATACACAATAAGAAGTCATCAAATAGAAAAGAATGAGAAGACTCTGTATCGAACAATACTCTCGCCAGATAGTCTAAGATTAGGAAAAAGCCTAATACAAACAAGTTAAGCAATGCACAAGCTAGCAAGTATACAATGCAATAAAAGATGTATAGTAAATAATACATGTCACAACATCACGTTGTTTAATGGCCTCCTATTAGCCAAGATTGTATACTCGCGGCTATGCTGGAGCTTAATAGGATGCAATTGTCTCTATTGTCTTCCCTTTCTTAGCATAAGATGAACCTGCCATTTTATCCACCTTTGGAGGACCACTTCAACAATCTCGAGCAAAGTGCCACACCTTGCTACAAGTATAGCAAGTTAGCAGACATCACCCAGTAGTCGATCCAGAAATAGCAGAAGAAGCTAGCCCCAAAGACGTAGACTTATTTTTCAACCTACTACAGTACTCAGACTTTGTAGAGCGTGGTACCATAAACTCTGGCCTTTTCACCGCAAAATTAGTCTTTTGTTGGACCGGCTTCATTTCTTGCTCAAAGGATCAGGAAGAAATCACCAATAAGAGAAAGCCCTACGTCATCGGACCTGAAAGGAGTAACCTCAGATCATCATGCAAAACTTCATATAACCTATTGGTCATGCATTTCTCGTCATCAAACGTAGAGCCCTTATATCGCCCTAATCTAGTGAACTCATGCAATTAGTCATCAACATGACTCTCACCCGGAGTTAAAATCTGAAACTGATTCTCCATTGTAATCCTCTGCACAGATTGGTGATACCTCGCTAGAAAAAGTTGTGAAAAATCCTCCATCAAGACCTCAATGAGTAGCCATCCAGCATACTGTTGTAGTTTTAACTCATCCTACCATAGCCTTGCCTCTCCTTCCAAAAGAAAGGTTGACACAGTCACCTTTTGCCCCTCCTCCATCTCTTTTGCCTTCAAGGTTCTGTTTATTCTTGAGAGCCAATTTTTGGCTTGAGTTGGGGATCCAGTTCCTTCAAACGTTGGAGGATGAAAGCTCAGAAAATGCTTTAGTTGTTTCTCTGTCGCTCGCCTCGCCTCCAAAGTCTCATCAGGAACTTGCCTCATAGCTATGGGCTCAACTACGCCTATTTGCATCGGGGAAACTGCAGGGGCAGGAGGTTGTACTTGACCTTTTAGTTGCACATTGATCAACACAAACATGGTTTCAGCAACCAATTGAATTGTTTCAGTAGAAGGAGGAGGTGTAGGCACCTCAGCCGGTGCACTACTTTCCGCTAAATCATATTGCAAAACAGCAATCACAGGAACACGCAGTGAAAGTATCTAGTTGCCTACCTAAATCATCAAGAAGGGATGAATAAGTGAGTTTTGCATCTTATAGAATATTAAAAATTATTATAAGCAAGCACACAGAACAACCACAACACAATACAGGAGTTTATAGTGGTTCCCTGATTTGGGTACATCCATTGTCCCACCTCGCCTATCTACCACAAAGGGCTAGATTCAGCTACTTAACCTTTCTAAATTTTAAACAAATCTTATAACTCAAAGTCAACACTCCTACTTCTCAGAGAACAACCTCTCCTACACTCGGAGAACAAACTCTCCTACAACTCGATCCTTTCATAAGGATCTATACCTTAGAAAGTAAAACTTCTTACAAAAGTACAACATAAATTTTATACAACTATTTAGATAGAAGATCAATCAATTTCTTCAGATCTGAAAATATCCAATCTTCTTCTTCCTTGGAATGAAAATCTTGAGGCTCTAATAAAAGGAGAAGAGTAAAAATATATCATGAAAGCTTGATATGAAGTCTTGATCTTACTAGATTTTAAAACTTATGTAGAACTTGAGAGAAGATCTGTTGAATCACTTATTGAGTGAATCGTTGATCGAGAGAAGCTAGGTTGTGGTTCTTTGATTTTCCAAAAGCAGTGAGTCTGTCCGAAATGAGCGGCAGTTTTCACGATTTCAAAGTAGGAATTAGCGATTAGGGTTGAACGAATTAACCCGAGGTATTTATATGATTCTTTCTTCTATTGGATAGAAAAATCTTTCCTTAATGAGCAGTCCATGTGTACTGCACATGACCGGCGACTTGAAACAAAAACCCGTCAGAAAGAAAATTGGAAAAATTACGCAATGTCTATTCGACGAGTATCGTTGTATATCCATGAGTATACTTGACGAATCACTTTGATATTTAACGAATTTCACTCAGACAAATCTAGAAAACTAAATTCAAGAACTCAGAGGCTTTACGAGTAAGACTCGACGACTTCGTCGTGTATCGACTGGTATATTCGGCGAATTCGATGAGTGTCAATAGGTATACTCAACGAATTTGATGAGTATTCTTGAGGATAATCAACAAATCGTCCTTAACCGATATCCAAGATCATAAAAAGTATTCTCTTAGTAAACACGAAGAATTTGATGAGTATCAATAGGTATACACAACAAATTCGACGAGTATCAATAGGTATACATGTCAAATTCGATGATTATTCATAAGTTTACTCGACAAATTTGACGAGTATCCACTATTATACTCGACGAATTATACTTAGGAAATATTTTTGATTCTTCTGAAAATAGCAACTAGTCCTCCCTTGATCCTTTTAATGCACTTGTAATAGAAGTACAATCCAATAGTGAGATTAACCATGAGTAAACACTTTGGCCAACACAATGAGGGATTACATTGTATAGTCCTGTATTTTATGAGCCAAAGTCACCCAACATTGGTTTGTACTTAGCAATAAAACCCTGCTAGCACATGACTTAAAAAACAATATCAAATACAAACTCAATTCATCTTAGTTCAATAGACACTTCTTCAAATCAAGGTTATTGTGGATACAATACCCAACAATCTCCCCCTATTTGAAAAAGTCAGAATCCTATGCACTAAGCTGAATTGTACACAAAATAATCTTAACTAAAGACAAGGAAGGAACATAAATACAATTAACAGAAAGTTCTATCTCCATCAAAACATTAATGTGAATATATAAATAGTTCTATCACGACAAGCAGTTTTCACACAACAAATATCATATAAAATATAGTCTTCAGACATGTTTGCCCTTGCTCTTTTGATTCTTCCTGTCAAAGTAAGCCTTAGTGTTAGGGAAATACTTTGGCAGAGGATGAGCATTTACATCATCTCTTCTAATTTTTTTGAAATGAGTCCTTCTTTTATCACTAACCACTTCATGTTTCTGCCATTCCTTCCTGCTATAATTCTTCTACCTGTCTTCATTTCCCATATCAACTAACGTGAATGTGTTAATAATAATGCCATTGGAGATTGGTCTCCTTACTTCACACAGTTCCCTATAAGGATCAGACCTGTGAGCAGATGGTCCTTCTCCAAATGTTCTTTTCTTGATAGCCGGCTAACGAATATCTTTAACCAACTAAATGTTTTGATCAGCAGCAGTAACAGATTTTGTCCTATACTGATAGTAATCCTATGGAAGGTCTTGAGTATCTGTCTAGTATTGAGAATAGTCCCGAGAAGGGTGAACATCAACATTCACAGGTTCTGGCATACTAGCTTTTGCATTTCTTAGAAATCTAAATAGTTCTCCATGTAGCCATTTGAAGTTATCATAATTATAAGTGTTGACTGCCTGAAATTATTTTTTCAAGGTGGCTCCAATTGCATTCACCTTACCTTTGAGTTCTTCCTCCCCCTTTCTGAGTTCTGAAAGCACAACCTTTACTATCTCATTACTGTAATGCAACATTTTTTCATCAAAGTAGTTCATCCCGGAATTTTGGGCAACAATAATGATCTTACCATTCTCATCAACATTCTTCATCACCTTAAGATTGTTTTTCAGCCAAGTCATTGTGTAAACAATTGATTTCCCACCTTAAATAATCCATATGTCCAGATTTGCTTCCAACCTATCAAAACAAACCTTGACTTCAGCAAGTCTGTTCTCCACATCCTGTTAAACCTTTTACACTTTATTGAGTACTTTATTTATTGTGTTATCAAAATGAGCATGTTTCTTGGCCAACATCGCTTCAATAGATTTCAGCAGGGAGTTATCTAAAATTGTGCTTGGAATGTCTTCAATCTGAATTCTGGGAGGAGATAGAAGATCTACAATGTCCTCAGAGTCACTAAAAGACTCTACTACTGGATATATATGAGTTTTAAGTAATAAAGTGGGATCTTCAGCCTCTAGGATATGAGGAAGCATCTCAGCCTCTCCTTCCTCATCAGAGATTTCCACGATGTCCTCCCCCTCAACGGAAGACCCACCTTGTATCTGGGCAATCCTTCTCTATAGATTGTGAATAAACCGATCAAGTTTTGTTTGAACTAAAATTGAAAGCTGAATCTGCACCCCCTCATCTACCGCTGTAAAAATTTCTAAGTGACTTACTGTAATACCCCTATCCGTCACATAATATATAGCAGTAAGTCTGGCCGGGCACGATGCCATATACTATGGACATACCGGTTGGTTACTTATTGAAACCAATCAAACAATCACAACGTCCTACACAGAGAACCTAGCGAAAGAAATTAATTAAGTTGCAAAGATAAAAGAACCCAGCCAAGCATGAATGTCCACTACAAAAAGCCCTTAGGAATGTTTACTACACAAATATTGGCCTTATGGCTTTACACATGTTTGCTCAATAAAAGTGTCTTCCAAATCTCGTCACGTAGGTCGGTCACACATGAGTATAGAAGAAAAACACTCAAAAATTGGCCTTCGAGGGCCGACACAAAAACTTGGGCTTTAGCCCGCTATTTACTGCTCGGCTCCGCAGCACCTGCAAGCAACAATCCACCGCACGGTGGTAAACAAAAGCAACGGTCAGCTATGCTGACCAAATTATAACGACTTCTCCCCCAACTAGGGGCGGCGATGCTCTTTCCCTGCACATTATTAGCATAACTAAGCAGTATAGTGTAAACACACTTTATCATAGGCATAGGCACGCACGGCCACACACCTCATGCACTCAGGGCACATTCTCGGCGAACCAGCCAACGTCATGTCAATTTAAGCCATAGACATTCCTGTCTCGCCACAGTCCCTTGGACGACCATCCATATAAGCATTTTGTCTTCCTGGCATTGGTCACGTCAATTTAATCCATAGACCTCCATAGACCCTCATCTATGCCAATGGTTCAACCGAACGACAAAGATCGGGTACGGTTCCGCCTGACCCATGCTCATATCGCGACGAACTTTTAAGCCATGTAAGACTCCCCGAGTCCCGTTTCCATCACACAATTCAAATAACCTAGTTATGCTCAAGTTGGCTCCCCGGCCACCATGTTTGCAACATCTCGCATTTGCCCAGTTCTCCGGGTGCACCTTGGGGAAAGTCCCCAAGGCTCCCTGTTGCCATCTACCTCGTAGAAAAACCAAAAAACAACCATTCCACGAAGTCTTCTCCGGTTATTATGCAATGCAACATCACCGATCCAGACCAACTTGTCCGGATAGGCTTCACACATCATGCCTATGTCCGTTCTCGCATACGTACTTTACACAAGGGGGACTTTACATATCTAACCCATGGAATGCCTCAACTCATCGCACACTCGGGTGAGAGGGGATCTTATGTAAAGAAAAAGAGGACTTCACATGTCCTAGGATGAGAATCATTACCCTAGCGTTCTTCCTTGGCGCCATGGAAATCAATGAGGATGGAAAGCACCGCAATCTCCTTGCCTCTGCGGATCCAAAGTCGGCTCGCGATATGGAGCTCTGAATCTCCACCGGTGACCTGATCTAGCTCTCCTTCTTCCTCCTTGCTCTCCCTTCTCTCTAGCTTTTATAGATAGATAACCCAAATGGAATGAGGGGTTTCAAAGCCCTATTACCGGTTTAAACTCAACAGGAACAGCCCCCCACCGTTGGATCCCAAATCGAGGAAACGGACGACCACGTATCAGCCAAAAATTAGAAATCCTGGGCCGAACACGGGTAGCAACACGGCCGTGTGCATGACCGTGTCACTCATTCGCCGTCACAAGGAATTCCCGACCAGAACACAATTTGTTACATGGCCACTTACACGCCTGTGTCACATGTGACACGACCGTGTCTAGGCCCGTGTCACGGCCCGCGTGCAAAATCCATGATTCCCCCGAGAAGGACACGGCCATGTGACACGCCCGTGTAACATGCCATGTGCTTGAAATGCCCTGGGACATGCCTGTGTCCCAGGCCGTGTAATCTACTTAGTGCAAAACTGCCGACTGCCCGAGCAGGACATGACCTGGGACACGCCCGTGTCGCAGGAAATGTGCCTACACTCGACGATCGTTGATCGCCAAAACATCGACCACACGACCCGTGGGCGAACACGGCCGTGACACGCCCTGGGACACGCCCGTGTCCCAGGCCGTGTCACCTTCTCCAAGTCCCAGACTATGCTTAAAACGTCATCCGTCCCTCATTTGAGTTTCGTGGTGTTACAACTCTCTCCCTCTTAAAATAATTTCGCCCACAAAATTACTAGAGGACAGAAAACGGATGTAAGACCCCTTTTTTTTTCTTTTTCAACCATCGGGGTCTTATGCCAAGAATTGCCGCTTTGCGGTGGCACCGACACACGGGAAGGACGCCATTACAAAACGCCAATTCTGCCGGCCCTTTTTGATCACAAAGAGAGAGAAGTAAATGCAACATGTCCACATAATCAGATATGAATAAAAATCACAGCAAGTCCATCAATATATAGAAAATAGAGTACTGCAAAAGAGCAGAACAGAAGAAATATATGCACGGGCTCATCCCGGTACATCAGAGTCCTCACTACAAATCACTCATCATGGAAGCTATAAGGAAGACTAATCACTCACGGAGCTGGTCACAAGTACTCCAGAACTAGACTGGCCCACCTCCATGCGCACCGTACTCTGCTGGTGTTGGTCCCTAGAATGCTGGTCCCTGTCTCCCATCCGGAGCTCCTATAATGTTGTGGTTCGAAACCATTAGTCATAAAGACTAAGCCCTATCATCGCCTACCACTCCCCCCACGGCTCCTAAGCACCGAGCGGAGAGGAGGAAAGGGAAGCTACAAAGGTGGAGAATAAGCAAGGCGAGTGACAGCGGAACTAGTCTAACAGTAATTCATGGTGTATAAACAGCTAATTAAAATTAAGTACATCTAGAAGTTCTACGATAGTGAGCAGAAAAGTAAACATGTAGCTTGCAATATATATATAAGAACCCAAATAGAAAATAAGTAAGTAATTATCCTTAACTTATATGAATGCCCATACAAACTTATAAGTTAAGGGATCTTCTACAAGGCACCCATCGTATAAAATGTCCCATACCGATTTATACGTTGGGGTGTCGGTTTAATGCAAATATGAGTGTAGTGATATGCTATGACATGATTCATGCAAGTGCAACTCACGCACACGACTCTATGCGCACATACCTTTAGTTTCCCCTGTTCGGGAAGCTAGCTTCACTCCTAGGAACCTCTGTAGTGGCAAACAAAGACAGTGGGTCGGGCCCCCCACTCCTATGTGGGTATCCACACTACCAGGCTTAGCCCTTCCGTACGCCCCTAGAAGAACACAACCTAGAGTATCCGCGTACTAGCGCTGCCTGTATCCACAAGACTTTCTTTGGTTAAGTTTCCCACACCGCCGAGTCAACGTACCGACATCGGTGTGAACGACAGTCAAATACCGAAGACCCACCACCTTATTCTGTATTCAAACCCTCGAGCCCTCGGCTCCCCGGACTGTCCCGTCCGTGCATATACCTTTATAAGCTACTGTTTGAATGACAATCAAACAAACCTATTCTACCTCCCTAACTACCCGGGTGTGTGAATTTGCAACCCTAGTTATACTAGTTTCTCTTTTAGTTTATTATTTCTACGGTTTACGTTAGCCCAGGACTGCCCCCGGTATTCCCCGTGAAGGGCTCTCAAAGGTCACTAGGAACTAACCCTAGTGTATTAAGACTCTTACTTTTATTGGTTATTACCCATCTTTCCCTTTCACAAGACACTTACTTTTATTGCTTATTACCCATCACCCAATCCCATTCAAATTACTTTAGATCTAACCCTAGTGTATTAAGACTCTTCCTCTCCTACTGGGGAGGACGATCTTTTGTCGGTCCCGAGCACCACTTATGACTAGAAAACCTACCAACCTATCCTCATCTTGGCTACTGAGGATGCATTCACACATTTCCAAACAATTATCCCAATATCCAAATCCTCTAAGTTCATCCTGCAGCTTAATATGATTTCAGCAGTTTTTACTAAACACAGACAATCCTAAGCTATATGGTGTACACAAAGGGAGGTACTCCAAGTTGTCTCCCAAATCTCCTATAAAATTTACTGGAGGTCTAACATGACATAACTAGCCTAAGTCCATAAATTTATAATTTTCCTAATTAATCTGATATTTATTTAATTTTCCCAAAAGATTGGCCATGGGTAATTTTAAACATGAACTACATGATTTTCTCAAGTAATGGCCACCCAAAAATTATAATCACTAAATAACGAAGAAATATCAATAAATAATATTTTCCATGATTTTACAGAATTGATTTAGCCTCTAATTAATTTATCCACTATAATTCCATTAACAATAAGTAAAGAAGGAAGTACCAAAATTATTTATCAAAAAATTTTATAAAAATTACAGAATCTTAATATGGTACAGAAAGGGTCATTGTGCAAAGATCATAATTTTTCAGGCTTGCTAGACACCAAATAAAATTAATTATGTTTTCATGGGAAACAATACTTAATGAAGCAACCCTTAGAAATAATCTTCCAAAAATCCCATAAAAGTTCACAAGGCTTTAAAACACAATAAAAAGGCCTCTAGCTAAAGTTCATCAATTTCCAGCAAGTAGTTACTTCATAATAAATTCCTTAATAAATAATACAAATCACTAAATTGTTAATGAAGTATCCTAAATAATAGTCCTAAATTCATAACAAAATGTGCAGAGCTTGTACTAACTTTAAACATTATTCTACAAAAATCTCATCACTGTTCAGTGAGTTTTAGTGACATTTTCTATCACTACAAGTTTTGTGCCCTAAACTAGGGTTAGTGTTTTGAGGGACTTATTTACTTTAAAATTCATTTAGATTTCTACAAGAGGATTCTAGCTACCCTAGAATTCTCTCGACCAAGTTTCAAATCATAAACAGGTCATTTGACCCCTTGACCTTCACAAACCACCAAGAATTATCCTTAGGGTTTGGCCTTGGGTCCTAGGGCAATTCTACCCCAATCCACCTCAAAATCCATGAGAGGGTGCTAGGAATCATTCCGAGTTAGTGGTAAAAATCTCAGTCTCTGTTGAGGTGATTTGACCACTCAAATCACAAAGTGCACTCTTGACCTAAAAACACCTTAATAGGGCAAAGCTTAGGTTTATTCATTTCAAATCTAAAACATCTCCAAATGAGATGAAAAATTATACAGAGCCTTATGATGAACCCAGGGACCACTCACCAAAATTTGGTAGGGTTTGGAAGTAATTAGGCCACCTAATTAATTTATATAATGATTATTAAATTTTTCAATAAACTATAAAAAACTATTTTCCAGAAATTCCCATTTTTGGACAGGTCCTAGGTATTTCTAGGATAGACTCCTTGCCCAAATTTCAGATCATTTGGACAAGGGATGAAGGGTGGGAATCCATTTAAATCTCAGGATAGCCTTATGGATAGGTTCCACAAAAATGGGTTCTGTGATCAAACCACTTGTCCAAACGAGTTGAAATTTATTTTAAAATAATATAGACTCGAAGGCCTACAACTTTTGTGACTGGCCATTTTTCCTAAATCGCCCTCTAAGGGATTCATTTGGTAGAATCAAAAAGTGTGTTAAAAAGGGATAATAAATCATTATATTTATTATAAGAATACTACTTTTACTATTCATCTCCTTCTTCCAAACAGATCCCGTAAAAAAAGAATGCCCTAATAATGTGTAGCTTTCCAAGTGGATTTCCCATCCACCCAGCCATCTCCCTTGCCGGACACCACCACCACCACCTCCATTGAGGTGAGGGCTACCGTTAGGGGGAGGCACGACCGCCGGAGAGAAAGTTTCCGGCGAACCCGACCACCATGAATTTTGGAAAAACCATGGAAACGCTCACCCGATTCAGCTCTTTTGAGCCTTATATCTCTCCTAATAATTCCTAAGATCTATCCATAGAATAAGATGTAGAGGAGGACCTTGTTAGTGGTTTGGAGACGAGCCGATTGTCGGGATTCCATTGGCGCGGTGGTGGCGTCGCCGGAATTCTTCTACAGCACAGCACAAAGCTCCAATCCGTCGGGTAAGGGTGGAAACTTTATCTCTAAGTCCAGGGAGTCTTTTAAAGGGAAGAAATGGGGATACGGGTGGGTATAGGTTGTCCAACCATTAATGCTTCCTTAAAAGCATGCTTCGGCCATGGTGGAGGGGAGATGAAACGGCTCAAAAAAACTGGAGAAAGGCTGGAAACTCCTCCTCTTCCAATGAGGACTTGAATCCAGCTATAACTTGGCAAAAACGAGGGGCCAAGCTTGAATGGTAATTTAATAGCCATGCAAGCTGTCGTTCGACCATGGCTGAAACAGTGAAACTTCCTCTTCGTTTCCAAAGCCAATGGCCACGCGGCATTGACCAGTCAATATTTTAAAATGAGATATAACTTGGTCTTAATAAAAGAAACGGCCCAATAACACATTCTGGCCCACTTCCTAGAATGGCCCGGTTCAACTAGACCAGCAAGCAAGCGAGACTTCTCAAAAATTTCTATGTAAAATGGCGTTGAGTGAGCTCAGCTCACTCAATGCCATCCAGCTTACATCATTGAGTGAGCTCAGTTCACTCAATGCCCTCTAGACTACGGCGTTGAGTGAGCTCTACTCACTCAACGCCATCCAAATTATGGCGTTGAGTTAGCTCTGCTCACTCAATGCAATAATCTCATCCAGACAATGGCATTGAGTGAGATCAGCTCACTCAACGCAATACAGATTACAGCATTGAGTGAGCTATGCTCACTCAACGCCATCAAGAATATGGCATTGAGTGAGCTCAGCTCACTCAACGCCATCCAGATTTCGGCATTGAGTGAGCTCTGCTCACTCAACGCCATCCAAACTATGGCGTTGAGTGATCTCAGCTCACACAATGCCATCCAGATTACAGTGTTGAGTGAGCTCTGCTCAATCAACGCCTTCCAGCCTACATAGGGTGGCGTTGAGTGCATTTAGTGCACTCAACGCCTCTCAGCTTATGGCGTTGAGTATACTCGTTGCACACAATGCCAGCCAGCATTTGGCGTTGAGTGCACTCGATGCCCAAGCCCAAATCCTATTTTAAGTAAATTTCTGCCCTACTATTTGCAGACCAAGGAGATTTTCACCTTGAGCCCGAGTCACTTTGCCTTCTTGGGCTTCCAAGGGTTTTGTCATGACTTGGTCATGACAAAATCTATCCTAGTGGTCTGGTCGGAAATGAGATGTTACAACGAAAAAATTTATGTGGTACCTAAGTGGAATAACTCTGCGTACTCCTCTAGCATGGTTTGCTCCCGTTCCTAAGAGAGCTCCTCCCGACCGCAATTGTCCCACCGGAACTTGACAATCCAGATCTCCTTGTTACGGAGTCGCTTAACTTCAAAGTCCTCAATACGAACGGGCTTGACCTTAGTCATAAACCCTTAGTCCAACGGCACTTGATCCACTGCGATCACCTGCGACGGCTCTTGCCCCGCCTTCCATAATATAGAAATGTGGAATACATCATGTAGTCCACTCAACTACACCTATAGCCTCAAACGATAAGCCGCTTCGCCGACCCGCTCTAGAATCACAAATGGTCCAAGGTATCTCAGGCTCAGCTTCTTCAAGCGTCGCACCCGCGAGACACCCTTGAACGGCTTTATCTTAAAGTACACCCAATCGATGACCGCAAACTCCACGTTCTGGTGCTTGGCATTGTAGTACTTAGCTTGCCTGTCCTGAGCGATCAGCAAATGCTCTCGAATGATCCGCACAAAAGAAGTAGACTCTCCACCTCCTGTTTATTGTACAGCCTTGCCTCACCCATTTCTAGCCACGATAACGGCGTGCGATACTTCCTACCATACAGAGCCTCGAAGGGCTCCATTTGAGTACTCGTCTGGAAGCTATTATTATACGCAAACTCCACCAAATACAGATGATCTTCCCAATTCTTCCCGAGGTCTAGAACACACATGCGGAGCATGACTTCCATAGTTGTGTTGACCTTCTCGGTCTTCCCATCCGTCTGCGAATGGAAGGCTGTGCTGAACTTCAATTTAGTCCTAAGCATCTGCTGCACCAACCTCCAATCATTGGACGTAAAACGCCCATCGCAATAACTCACGATGCTCAGAGGCACACCGTGCAGTCTAACTATATTATCCATATATAGTTTCGCTAGTCTCTCCACTGAATCATCCTTCCTATGCGGAATAAAATACGACACATTTATTAACCGGTCTACGATCACCCAGATGGCGTCATTCCCCTTCTGCGATCTTGGCAATCCATGCACAAAGTCCATCGATATGTCGTTGAACTTCCATTCCGGAATAGGCAAGGATTTCAAGAATCCTCTAGTATTTTGGCACTCTGCCTTTACCAAGGCACAAGTTTGAAACTTAGCCACAAATAGTGCCACATCATTTTTGAGCCCTGGCCACCAGAACAGCTTCTTTAGGTCCCGGTAAATCTTCGTGCTCCCTAGGTGGATTGAGTACTTGGTATTATGAGCCTCGTACATCAACTCCGCCCGTAGATTTCCCCCGCTTAGGACGCACAAACGATGGTCCTTCCTTAACA
Source organism: Platanthera zijinensis (assembly GCA_039513925.1). NCBI lineage: Eukaryota > Viridiplantae > Streptophyta > Magnoliopsida > Asparagales > Orchidaceae > Platanthera > Platanthera zijinensis. The sequence continues at coordinate 134,591,179 of CM077085.1, forward strand.
GCCCATCCTCAACTTAAAACTGGGAATTTGACGCATCCAACACTGCATCCATAAGCTTTTTATTGCTACCATCAAACTCTAATGTCTGTCGAACGCGATCAGCCAGGTCATACTGAACTCCCGTCCTGTTCAACAATGCTTTTGCGCTAGTCTTCTTGTCCACACAACAGATCTCCAACGCCTCCAACTCCTGAACGAGCTTCTCATCATGAACCGACAACCAGTTAGCTTGTGCGGGAGCCCTGCGACTCAACGCATCCGAAACTGCATTGCCCTTGCCGGGTAGATAATGAATCTTGAATGTATAGTCTACCAGGAACTCCATCCATCTCCGCTGCCTTATGTTCAGATCCTTCTGATCCAACAGGTACTTCAGTCTCTTATGGTCGGTATAACTATCGACCTTTATACCGTACAAATAATGTCTCCACAGCTTAAGCGCAAAAATCACGGCCGCCAACTCCAAGTCGTGGACCGGATAATTCCTTTCGTGCACTTTTAGCTGACGCGATCCATATGTTATAATATTTATATACTACAGCAGCACGCATCCCAAACCACTACCTGAGGCATCTCTACAAATCTCAAAGCCCTCTGTCCCACTCGGCGAACTAAGCACTAGTGTCGTGGTTAATTGTCCCTTCAGCTCCTCAAACGCTTGCATGCACTCCTGCGTCCACAAGAACTTTTGATTATTCCTTGTCAACTTTGTGAGAGGTAACGCTATCCGTGAGAAGTTCTCTACGAAGCGCTTGTAAAAGTCGGCAAGCCCAAGAAAACCACGGACTTCTGCTACTCGAGACAACACAGGCCACTCTCGTATCACAACAATCTTCGCCGGATCCACCACTATACGTTCCCCACTAACAATATGACCAAGGATTGCTACTGAGGGTAGCCAGAACTCGTAATTGGAGAATTTTGCATAGAGTTAATTCCTCCTCAGCATTTCCAACACCGGATGGAGATGCTTGAAGTGATCTTCCTCACACTGCGAGTACACCAATATGTCGTCAATGAAGATGATCACAAAATGTTCTAGGTACTCTCGGAATGTCCTGTTCATCAAATCCATAAACGCCGATGGCGCATTCATCAGTCCAAACGGCATGACCGTGAACTCGAAGTGTCCATACCTTGTGCTGAATTCCATATTCGGGATATCACACTCCCTTATATATAGCTGATAATACCCAGACTTCAGATCCAACTTCGAATATACCGACGATTCGGCTAACTGATCGAAAAGATCATCAATCCTTGGGATCGTGTATTTATTCTTCTCTATTAGCTTTTTCAACTCCCTATAGTCTATACACAGCCTCAAACTCCCGTCCTTCTTCTTAACAAAGAGGACCGGTGCGCACCAAGGCGACGAGCTTGGACACGCATACCCTTGCTCCATCAATTCCTCTAGTTGAACCTTCAACTCTGTCGTCTCCTTAGGTGCCAACCTATAAGGAGAACGTGACATAGGTTTAGCACCTGACACTATCTCGATGGTGAAATAAATCTCTCGCTATGGTGGGGCTTCGGGAAGATCGCCCGAGAACACGTCGGGGTACTCACAAACCATTGGGATACTATCCAAAGTGGTCTTAGACTTTACAGCCTCCACTAACGTGAAGAACAGCTCAGCTCCAGCACTAACCGCCTTCACCACCTGAAGAGCAGACATCAGCATCTTGCTCGACCCCTTCAGTCCCGCAAACGTCGTCTCCTGCCCAACACACAGGTTGACCACCTTACGGTTGCAATCGATACAAGCCTTCTTCTCTGAAAGACAATCCATACTGAAGATAACATCGAACTCTACTAGCGGCAGCAATGACGTTACCAAGTCGAACTTTTGGCTTCTGATATGAACCTTTACGGCGCATACTCTGTCCGCACGCATCGAACACCCATTTAGTAGCAACACATCCAATATGTCCTTTGCCATCAAAGAAGGGGCTCCGATGCGCGATATAAAACATTCAGACAAAAAGGAGTGTGAAGATCTTGTATCGAATAATGCTCGTGCCGGACTATCGCCAATCAGAACAAATCCTATACAAACAGTATAAAGCTGACAAGCACTAGGTAACAGTATTTGAAGCTAACTTGCTATAAATTAAACCATACCTATCACCACGTCGGCTTGTTTAATGGCCTCCTACTGGCCCAAGTTATAGACTCTATGTTGAGTCGGAGCATAGTGGGATGCGGTTGAATCCACTTCCTTGCCCTTCTCTTCATAAGTGGCTTCTTGCTTTCACTCGGACTTCGGATGTCCGCTCCAACAATCGCGGGCAAAATGCCCCGTCTTTCCACAAGTATAACAAGCGCCCGGTTTTCGGTTGGTCGTTGCCCCCGAAGCACCTGAAGAAGGGCCTGGACCCGACGTCTTAGCCTTCTTGTAGAACCCGCGATATCCAGACTTTAAAGTATTCGACACTTTAAACTCTGATTTCTTGTTGCCGGATTCCTTCTTTGTTTGAACATTCTTCATGTCCTTTTCCAAGAACATGACTGAGTTGACCAAGGTCATGAAACCCTGCGCCATAGGCCCCGAAATGATGGCGCCTCCATCCCCCGACATGTTGACTTGGAGCGTCCCCCACCGGACGACGTTGGTGATCTGGTACATGTCAAAGATCCACGTCATATTGCCGAAGAAGATCCCCTTCCAGATGATTATGGTGACCCGGTTTATGTGGGTGCCAACTCAAGCATGATGTGCCTTTGCCGCCTCGAGATGAAGATTTGTCACGACATCCTCCGCCATGGCCGCGTCAACATCTCTGTCAATGTCGTGTCAAATCTCCGCCGCTTCATTTTAAATATTATTTAAGATTTTAATTATGTTTTTATTTGGCCAATGTTTAGCCAAAGTTTTAATTATTTGTCATTTCATTTTGGCCTTTGTTTAGCCACATTTGGGGTGCTTATAACCCCTGTCTTTGTACAACCTATATATGGCTATGTTGTATTGGATTTTGAGATTAGTGAATGAATGAATTAAAATTGAAACCCTAAATTGGTTTTCCCTCTTCCCTCTTCCTCTTGGAGTTCGGCTCCCCTACCCCCTCTCCTCCTTGGCCGCCGGCCACCCCTCTCATTCATCTCCCTATTTCGGCCTCCTCTCTACCTCCACCTCCTCCTTTCCAATAATCAACCATAACCTTCAATCCCTCTCCAAAATCCAAGCCCTCCTCTTCATCTTCAAGAAGGCCGACCACTTGCAACCTACCCTAGCCGCCGGCCTCCACCTCCATCACCACACCCGAGCCCCCCTTTCAACATCAACCCGACCACCACCTCTCCTCCACAAAACCGTCATCATCCCTCTCAACAAAACCCGACCATCACATATATCCTCTTCCCAAAAACCGATTCCTTTGGGGAGATCCAAATCAGCCCCATCTTCTAATCCAAGAGAAGAATCAGCCAAAGCTTGTGGTGAATCTTGTGAAACTTCAACGGCGTTAGAAGGCAACGAAGAACATTGAGTTTCCCTCCAACCGGCACGCTTTCGGTGAATCCGGAATGGAGCGATCCAAAGAGAGTTAAATCAGAATCATCCATTCCGGTTGGGTAACGAACATCTCCACTCTTGTGTGTTTCTCTCTTAGATCTTTTCTTTGGGCATTTAGCATATCGCGTGATTTGTGATTGGTAGAATTTTCGTGGATAATATCTATTAAATTATTGTTATTGTTATTTGATTCCCATTTGAATTCATGAGGCGTGGCGGCCCTCATTTTATTTCGTTGGGAGAGAATCACCCGTTATCCGAATCCTTATTTCGGTGGTGTCTCTTTTGCTACAACGTACGCTCGATCGAACCGTGTGGGTTCATTTTGCTTGAGAGGATCTTGGCCTATAGCCTTGATATTATCTTAAGGGGCCTAGCGAACCCCCCTGAATCCTATAAAATTAATTGTTGCAACTTGCGTAGTGGCTGTGTTTATTCTTCGTGTGAGCGTAATAGTAATTATAATTAAGCAAGCGTGTGAATCCCTTAGCCGTTACGGTGTCAAAACCCGTGGCCTACATCACGAAAGTAACAACCTCAAATCATCTCTTAACCCTTCATAGAAATGGTTAGTCTTGCGCTCCTCATCGGCAAAGGTAGCACTTATGTATCGTCCAAAACAAGTGAAATCGTGGAGATACTCGTCCACGGTGTTGTTTCCATACACCAAATTTTGAAACTCATTTTCCAACGCGATCCTACGAGTTGACGGGGAGGTATCGAGTCATAAACAACCTATAAAATTCCTCCATAGAGACATCATCCAACTGCATTCCCCTCAGGTGGTGTAGCTCCAGCCCTTCCCACCATAACCTCGTGTCCCAAACCAGTAAAAACATCGTAATCGTGGTCTTCTGCCACTCTTCAGTCTCTGTTGCTGTCAGCACTCTCTTGACTCTCGATAGCCAATCCTCTGCCTGAGTCGGGGTTCCCATTCCGGAGAACACTAGCGGATGGAAACCCATCACATGCTTAAGTTGTTTCTCAGTTGCTCTTCGAGGCCACTCCGGCTCCACCATCACCTGTTCCACCCTCCTAGGCTCTACCGCTTGGAGCGGTACTTGCTCCACAGTAGGAGCAGGATGCTGCACCTTTCTCGCATGCAGTGCATTAATCATTGCAAGTACAACTTCCGCCACCAATCTAATGGTCTCGGCTAAAAGATGTGTTGCAGGCGCATCATTTGGTGCATTGCTTTCCTCAGAACCTGGCCGTTCCAACGGTCTAGCACCACTCCTGGTAACCTATAATCGTGCAAAACACCGATAAGCGACCAAACAATATTGCAAACAACAATTATAGGAACACGTAAGTTCCTCAAAAAAGTGTATTTTAGTTCCTAAGTGGACATTCATGGGTTCTTTCCATGTTATAACGATTACACACACACATGTGCTCACCACCACTTAAAGTGAATTCGCCCACGAATTCATTTAAGCTTGAACTAAACCGGTAGTCTGATACAAAATTGTAATACCCCTATCTGTCACATAACATATAGCAGTAGGTCCGGCTGGGGCCCGACGCCACATACTACGGACAGATCGGTTGGTTACTGAAAGTCCACCTAGCGTCAACTATCTTCACCTATGGGGGGGGGGGGGAATAGGTGTCTCTGCAGCTTATTTGCGGAATTAAGATTTTACCTGCACAAGAAAACAAAACAACCAAGCACAGAAAATACACAGGCAAATTATAGTGGTTCCCCGATTTGGGTACGTCCACTTTCCCCCTTCGACCTATCTCCCAACACGGGACGACTCGGTCACTTCACCAACCGGATTGAAATCCAATCCTTGCACTAACGGAAGGAACCCTTCCACACGTAGGAGTCAACACTCCCACAACCCGGGTTGCACCCAACCCTTACAACTAAAGACCAATCGGTCCATTACAAAGAAATTGAAAATGCTTGTAAGAAATACAAATGACGTTTGGAGAGTAAGGTGTCCCTCTTCGTTCAACGACGTGTTCTTGAAGTCAACGAAGAGTCCACAACCCTAGATCTCACTTAGAAAGAATCTTCCCGAAACCGGCGGCGGCTTAAAGCGGCGGCAAGGTTCTCGGAATCAGCGGTGGCGACGGAGAGCAGCAGCAGTGACAACTTGCAGTAAACTTCGTAGCGAAGGAAGCAAGGTCTTCCAACGGTCACACTAGGATCGATCGTCTCGATCGATTCGGAAGGGGAAGGATTTTCCCGATCAACGAATCAAGAGACAAGGGATCTCTGGTTAGACGCGTGAGACGCTATGCTAGCCTAAGCTTCGGTCGCCGGAGATCTGGAAGAACCTGAGATCAGCAGTGGCGACAAGCGCACGAGCGGCGGAGACGATCGGCGGAGCGTTAGGGCTTGTCGGCGGCTCGTGCTTTTTGAAATCCCCTGTCTTCTCTTCTTTACTGTTCATACATACGGAGTATATATACATTAGGTCAAGTATATGACCGTTGTGGGTCCCACCGATAAGAAGACTTGAGCCCGGTTCGAAACAGTTTAAATAATTTGAACCGGTCCAGAGAACAACAGGAAATCGCCTAAGTCAAATTCGTCGATAATCGTAGGTGATTCTCGACGAATCGGCGAGAATCACTTATGATTCTCGCCGACTTCTACTTAGCCGAATTCTGGCTGTGCAGATACAGAAGCCGGGGAGAATCGGTGAGAATCACTTTTGATTCTCACCGAATCGTCGAGAATGCAAGGTCATTCTCGACGAATCGGCGAGAATCATAAGTGATTCTCGACGATTCTGCCTTAGAAAATTTCCCTGTCTGTGTCAAGATAGCCGGCCCAACCCGGCGAGAATCATTTAGTGATTCTCGACGACTCGTCGAGAATCACTCATGATTCTCGACGAATCGGCGAGAATCACTTAGTGATTCTCGACGATTTTCACTTAGACGAATTTCGTCTTTCCGCTCGAGAGCTGGTCTTTGGCCCATCCTTGCTCCTTGTCTGCTCTTGCTTTATCATAGCCATATACTTGAAATTAAGTACACCCCAATAGAGAGAGTACACGTAGGCCAACACACTGATCTGCTCAACGAGGGATTACGTTGCACAGACCCGTGTATATTGACCCACTGCACCCTGACATTGGTGTGTACTTAGCATAGAATATCTGCAAGTACAACTAGAAAATAATTCATCAAATACATTGTGGATTCATCTTAGCTTGACAGGTGGCTTCCTCAAATCCAGGAAATTGTGGATACAGTACCCAACAATCTCCCCCTATTTGACGAAGCCAAAATCCTACTAGCTAAGATGAATACCACCACCCAAAGAATAATTAAAACTGTATGAAAATAAGAACAGACCAAATAATACTTGAGTCAAAACATGTCATCACATATATATATATATATAAAACCACAATACTTGTTCGTAAGAATCTATGAAAACATAGATGTGCAGTGAGGGACAAAAAGGTCCTAAACCTATGTTTCCTTAGCAAGATCATCCTTGAGCTTCTGAGCCAGGAATTTCTTGCTCTGTCTTTCGAAATATTCCTTTGGCTTAGGATGATATCTGGGAGGAGGAACTTTATCTGTCACTGTATTATTTCTGAAAAATATGTTGCGTTTGGCTTCAAATTCTTTGTGCCTCTCCCATTCGTATTGACTGTATACCTCACTTCGATTTATGTGCCCCTTCTGCTGTAAAAAGAATGTGTCCAAGATGATACTTTTTGATACAGGACTCCATTTTTCATTTCTCACATCCTCCTCCGTCAATCGGATCCTCTTTTCAGCTTGTGTTTCCCTTGAAGTTCCTTCTTGAATTTGCCTTTTTCCTTTGGCTTTAGCTAAGGCATCTTGATCAAACCAAGTTCGTCGTTCAGCCCTTTCAGCAGCTTTCTTCATCTCAGCTTCGCTTAACAGAACAGCCTCTGCACTTGCCCCTTCGTCATCCACAGTATTGTGCTCAGTGGTTTCATGTACAGGATTAACCTCAGAATTATTGTCTAATGCTTGATTGAGCAACCACTGGCAACTGTCATATACATAAACATTAGACTGATCGAAGTTTTCAATGATGATGTGTTGAAGCCCTGCCATTTTATCAGTATATTCTTTCTCCCCCTTTTTGGCTTCGAGGGCAATGGAGTTTGCATATGAGTGCAGGGACTCATCTATATGCTTTAGAGATTTAGAAAACTCAGTCAGCAGGTCTTGTTGATTTTTATTAAGGAGCACCATGTGGGCATCAAATTTCTGTATGTTAGTCGCCACAACATGTGCATTATGATTTACCACGCCCAGGTCATCAGTATTCTTTTTCAGTCCTTTCATGAGAAGAGTTACAGCTGTGCCTGCCTCTGTATACTTTTCATCAAATTTCTTCTCCATCTCATCTAGTTTATGGTTGATCTGAACTATGTTCTTGAGCATGAGATCCTCAGATTCCTTCAGTCTTTTTAGCACCGTTTTGTGGGATTTCTTAAACGTACTCTTGAGCTCATCCAGTATCCCTTGGAAAACATTAACAGTGAGATTTGCCAGGTTTGCTTAGAGGGAAGGAGCTGCAGGCAGATCCTGGTCGGGCTCCCCAGCAGATGTACTGGGAGAGCTAGACACTAGAATAGAGTCTACCGGGGGGACAGCGGGTTGCTGAGAGGGCTCCCCCTGTATTCCTGGATCCGACCTCTCAGGAGCGTCTTCCTCTGATGAACCAGCAGCATCCTCCTGAGGGTCCACCACTTTCCTCTGCTCAATTACTTCTTCCTCTACCTCAGTCTCCATGTGCTCAGCCTGATCTGCAGAATTATGCATGTCTTCTTCCACTGCATCCACCTCCTCTTCATCAGCCACCTCATCGCCCAGGTAATTTATATCTTCCTCACCGTCCTCTTCCTCTTCCTCATTTGCCTCCACAACATCTTTTGCTATCTGAGAAATATCTGATATGGTGTTTGCAGAAGAAAGTACAGGCTCCCCCTCAGTTCCTGCAATCAGTGCATCAGGAACTTCACTGGTGGCTGCCACGAAATCTGCTAAAGTTCTGTTGTCCTCGGCAGGAGATTCTTCTTGTTCAACTACCACTGCAGCTTGCCCTATGAGTCGCTCCCATCTGTCAAAGACGCTGGAGTCCATTTTCTTCAAATAATGCAAAGGAACTCCTTTGCTCATGTCGAACCTATCTCCGATCAACTGATTGAGAAATAGGCTGATGATTCATCCAAAGCTTGGAGATCTGAGGGTGTCCTTAATCTTCTCAAAAAGCATGGCCCCCCAGTTGAATCTCTTTCGGCAGACTATCACCACAAGAATCTTGAACATGTCGGCTGAGATGTGGTCGTGTGAGCCTGCTTTGCATATCAGTACTTTCCCAATGATGTCGGACAAGAGTTTCCCCTCCTCATTCATTTCTTTTCTCTTTATCGATCTGGTGCCCCTAGCTAGCCCACAGAATAATAGGGTCCTGGCTCTATCATGTTCCTCCAGATAATCCTCGTGCTTAGAACTGGAAAGCTGCAAGCATTGAGTCAGTTTCCTGGCAGACATCTTGATCCTTGCACCTGCAACCTTACTCTTGATGATAGAGTCTTCATTCCGAAGTTTGGCGGTTGCGAAGAACTCCATCACTTCTTTATCCAGAATTTTGCAGGGGTGCTCCAGTACAAACGTGAGTCCAGCCTCCTCCAGCATGATGATGATGTTTCTGAACTCATCCGAGGCATGTGAGAACCCGGTTCGAACTAACTCACAGCCAGTGACCAGCCCGGCGGTGGTCCTTGGAGCCATAGCAAACTAGGAAGAAAGGGAATACCAATTTCCAAGTCTAAGGATCGTTGAAACTAAGAGGTTGAGAGTAATATCTATACTAATGCTCAAAGCACGGTTAGGGATAAGAGAGGCATTACCTTAGGAGGAGACGCAGTAAAGGTTCCGGCACCACGTTGCGTGAGGTGCGGCGAGCCGATCCGAGGCTAAGCGTGGGCGTGTTTCCGGCTGCAAGAGGGAGTCTTCCGGAGGGTTGTTAGGTCACGATGAAGTCGAAGTCGAAGATGAAGACGAAGAATCGGAAAGAAGCTTGGAATTGGGAAGTGATGAGCTTCGGCGAGTATTGGCGAGTATTGGGAAGTGCTGGGACAATGTTTCGGGAGAGCTTTGAAACCAGTAGCGGGAGGTGACTTGGACAGGGTATTGGCGACAATCGGAAGTAGAAGGGACGACGGGAAGTCAAAGGGTCGGCGGGATTTACTGGGTCGGCGGGATTCGCTGGGTCGGCAGGATTTAAGCTATAACCGGGTTTATACATATTGAAGAGCTTCGGTTCGATGAGAATTGCCGGAATTTCAATTTTATTTGTCCTGGGTTGTCAAGGATTCGAAAAGATCACTTAAGCCACGTGTGGTGTAACCTACCACACCGCTTAGGAGGCACATCAACTCTGAGATTCCTAACTCACTAACATTGGCTAGCAGGTTTCATAAGTTATGTCGAGATTGACAAATGCAATATTCATGATGTTAGTTGTCATTCTCAGTGTCTTCTAATGTCGTGTCAGCTTTAATTTTCAGCTTGTAATGTATGACTTCTCGAATTTATCAGAGAATTTACTGACACATCATTAATAACGTATCTAAGGCGTATTTTTACCGTTTTGATCTGTCCTTAGAAGAACACACTTAGATGTGAGAATGTATATATATATATATATATATATATATATATAATTAGATGTTGATATAATATGACTCAGTTATTTAGTCTGATCAATGATACCTGGAATTGTTATATTCATCATTTAGCCCCTCTGATTATAGCATACCAGGTGTTCAATTTGAGGATAGTACTTCTTGCGTTCCAGATACTTGTTCCAGATTATTCTCGGAACATCTTCTGTCTAGCTCCCATCATGACTCGGAAGTCTAGACTACCCTGCACCAAAGAATATTACCTTACCTTAGGAGCCCAATATGTATTGGGTCCTAGGTTCCTGTTAGCATAATAATTTGAATGCCTCCCCTCAGGAATCCTGGTGGGAAGACTAACATTGCCTCGAGGATGTGTAAGTCCCCTGGCCATTGATACAGATTGGTTGTGCCAACAGTCTATGGCAAAATGACCCACTTTGCCACAACACCAACACTCATGAATGTTGAATCGCCGTTTGTGACCTGAACAGATGACAGAGGTAGTCATAGTTCTAGGTCTAAACGGAATAGAGCCAGACATGCTTACAGAATGGTCTCTTCCACCGTGACTATTGGAAGGGCGGAAGGAATGCATATAGCAGGCGTCATGAAGCCTGGGAGGAGGTGCCTTCTTTTCAGTCAGCCCCCTCCCGAGGACCCCATGAGTCCTAACAACATTATTTCTATCCCCCTGTCCAGAGTCCTAGGGAGGTGAGAGGCGCAATGTGAGCTGATGCTGGTAGATTCATGAGGAGTTGGTGCTGTTGCTGAGAATACAAAGGGCTTGGTGGAAGCCTGAGGTATTTTCTTCTGGGTGGCCATGACAGCCCTTGCATTTTTGGGTGCCTCCACATGAGGGCACATTACCCTGCAGTGACCACGATTTTTCCTGTGGTCATACCTGAAGGCATGATGAGTACCCTTCCTACTCGGGGTGGGGGGTCTGAACACAGTTTCCCCATTTCTCCATGATTTGACGATTTGGGAGATCCACCCATTTTCTGCTTTTCTTTTGATAGCATCTATCTTGGAAAAATTGGAAACAATCCTCTTCTCAGTCTCTAGACGACTCTCTAGATCCGAGATCTTTGAGTCCTTTACCTTGATGGATTCCAATTGGTGATTCATCAAGGTCTTCAGCTGAGCAATCTCCTTAGCTTGCTCCTCCACAAGTAAGTAGCTCTTCTGAAGAGCACTCTCAAGGGAATCAGGATTTTCAATCTTTTGATGGAAGCTATCCCTATCCCTTGCATCTCTGGAAGGAGTACCCTCTGAATTGTTCCTGTCTTCAGGAACTTCAACAGGAGAGGGGCATGAGGAAGAAGTTACCTGTTCCTGGCTTTGTTGTTCAGTGTTACCGTTGATATCGGCAGTTGCTGTTGAGTCACCTTCATCAGAACAGCATTCATCAACTTCTTCTTCAGTCTCTGATAGGGACACAGGAGCCCTAATACTGACAGATTGATCAAGCCCTTCATCGTCAGAAGTGATGACCCCTACATAGGCTTCATCTCTTGTTGACAACTGGTCCCTGTTTTCTCTAATCCCTCCATGAGGTCTGAGATGGTTTGCCACATGGACATGGCAATCCTACACTTGCCCATTTTTGAGTGAGATGGTCCAGACTAGAAATTGATGATGATCTGACGAATCACCTGGTCCAGGTTGAACAGAGAGAGTTCGGTCTCAGACATTTCTTTGGGATTTTTGGGGACTTGGAGATCCTTCCCAGAGCTGGAAGCCTTCATGGGAATGAAGGGACTCTCTTCCAAAATGAGTGACGCTCGAGGGTCTATAGCCTCCAGATGAAGCAACACTCTCATCTTCCATACAGGATAGTACTCCTTTGTACATGAGGGGAGTCTTAGAGGAGGGACATCATAACCCAACTCCATGTTTAATTCTGATCTCCTTGTTGACACTGGTGGCAGGATTCTACTCAAGGTGTGAACCTTTTTGATGAGCAACCTCGCTTTGATACCACTTGAAAGTCCACCTAGCGTCAACTATCTTCACCTATGGGGGGGGGGGGAATAGGTGTCTCTGCAGCGTATTTGCGGAATTAAGATTTTACCTGCACAAGAAAACAAAACAACCAAGCACAGAAAATACACAGGCAAATTATACTGGTTCCCCGATTTGGGAACGTCCACTTTCCCCCTTCGACCTATCTCCCAACACGGGACGACTCGGTCACTTCACCAACCGGATTGAAATCCAATCCTTGCACTAACGGAAGGAACCCTTCCACACGTAGGATTCAACACTCCCACAACCCGGGTTGCACCCAACCCTTACAACTAAAGACCAATCGATCCGTTACAAAGAAATTGAAAATTCTTGTAAGAAATACAAACGACGTTTGGAGAGTAAGGTGTCCCTCTTCGTTCAACGACGTGTTCTTGAAGTCAACGAAGAGTCCACAACCCTAGATCTCACTTAGAAAGAATCTTCCCGAAACCGGCGGCGGCTTAAAGCGGCGGCAAGGTTCTCGGAATCAGCGGCGGAGACGGAGAGCAGCAGCAGTGCCAATTTGATTCAAACTTCGTAGCGAAGGAAGCAAGGTCTTCCAACGGTCACACTAGGATCGATCGTCCAGATCGATTCGGAAGGGGAAGGATTTTCTCGATCAACGAATCAAGAGACAAGGGATCTCTGGTTAGACGCGTGAGACGCTATGCTAGCCTAAGCTTCGGTCGCCGGAGATCTGGAAGAACCTGAGATCAGCAGCGGCAACAAGCGCACGAGCGGCGGAGACGATCGGCGGAGCGTTAAGGCTTGTCGGCGGCTCGTGCTTTTTGAAATCCCCTGTCTTCTCTTCTTTACTGTTCATACATACGGAGTATATATACATTAGGTCAAGTATATGACCGTTGTGGGTCCCACCGATAAGAAGACTTGAGCCCGGTTCGAAACAGTTTAAATAATTTGAACCGGTCCAGAGAACAACAGGAAATCGCCTAAGTCAAATTCGTCGAGAATCGTAGGTGATTCTCGACGAATCGGCGAGAATCACTTATGATTCTCGCCGACTTCTACTTAGCCGAATTCTAGCTGTACAGATACAGAAGCCGGGAGAATCGGTGAGAATCACTTTCGATTCTCACCGAATCGTCGAGAATGCAAGGTCATTCTCGACGAATCGGCGAGAATCATAAGTGATTCTCGACGATTCTGCCTTAGAAAATTTCCTGTCGGTGTCAAGATAGCCGACCCAACCCGGCGAGAATCATTTAGTGATTCTCGACGACTCGTCGAGAATCACTCATGATTCTCGACGAATCGGTGAGAATCACTTAGTGATTCTCGACGATTTTCACTTAGACGAATTTCGTCTTTCCGCTCGAGAGCTGGTCTTTGGCCCATCCTTGCTCCTTGTCTGCTCTTGCTTTATCATAGCCCTATACTTGAAATTAAGTACACCCCAATAGAGAGAGTACACGTAGGCCAACACACTGATCTGCTCAACGAGGGATTACGTTGCACAGACCCGTGTATATTGACCCACTACACCCTGACATTGGTGTGTACTTAGCATAGAATATCTGCAAGTACAACTAGAAAATAATTCATCAAATACATTGTGGATTCATCTTAGCTTGACAGGTGGCTTCCTCAAATCCAGGTAATTGTGGATACAGTACCCAACAGTTACTTATTGAAACCAATCAACCAATCACAACGTCCTGCACTGAGCACCTAGCGGAAGAATTTATTAAGTTGCAAAGATAATAGAACCCAGCCAAGCATGAATGTCCACTACAAAAAGCCCATAGGAATGTTTACTACACAAATATTGGCCTTATGACCTTACAAATGTTTGCTTAATAAAAGTGTCTTCCAAACCTCGGCACGCAGGCCGGTCACACATGAGTACATAAGAAAAACACTCAAAAATTGGCCTTCGAGGGCGGGCACATAAACTTGGGCTTTAGCCCGCTATTTACTGCACAGCTCAGCAACACCTACAAGCAACAATCCACCGCACGGTGGTAAACAAAAGCAACGGCCAGTTATGCTGACCATATTTTAACAAATCCGCCCCCAACTCGGGGCGGCGATGCTCTTTCCCTACACATTATTTGCATAACTAAGCAGTATAGTGTAAATACCCCTCATCACAGGCGTAGTCACGCACGACCACACACCTCGTGCACTCAGGGCACATTCAAGGCGAACCGGCCAACGTCACGTAAATTTAAACCATAGACGTTCCCTTCTCACCACCGTCCCTTGGACGGCCAACCATATGAGCATTTTGTCTTCCTGGCATTGGTCACGTTAATTTAAGCCATAGACTGCCGAAGACACTCATTTATGCCAATAGTTCCACCGAACGATATAGATCGGGTACTATTTCGCCTGACCCATGCTCATATCGCAATGATAGTTTAAGCCATATGCGCAGGTCAAGACTCCCCGAGTATCGTTTCCATCACACTATTCACATAACACGGTTATGCTCAAGTTGGCTCCCCGGCCAACAAGTTGGCAACATCCCGCATTTGCCGAGTTTTCCGGGTGCACCTTGGAGTTAGCCCCCAAGGCTCCCTGCTGAAATATACCTCGTAGAAAACCCGAAAACAACCATTCACGCAGAGTCTTCTTCGGTTATTATGCAATGCAACATCACCGATACAGACCAACTTGTCTGGATAGTCTTCACGCATCATGCCTATGTCCGTTCTCGCATACGGACTCTACATAAGGGGGACTTTACATATCTACCCCAAGGAAAGCCTCAACTCTTAGCACACTCGCGTGAGAGGGCTTCAAATGAAATGGAAAAGAGGACTTCACATGTCTTAGGATGAGAATCGTTACCCTAGCGTTCTTCCTTGGAGCCATGGAAATCTATGCTGATGGAAAGAACCGCAATCTCCTAGCCTCCGCGGATCCGTAGTCGGCTCGCGATTTGGAGCTCCGAAGCTTCGGCGGTGACAGGATCTAGCTCTACTTCTTCCTCCTTGCTCTCACTTCTCTTTAGATTTTAGGGAGAGATAACCTGATGTAGGAGTGTCCGGAATCGGAGATCTCTACGGAAATAATTCACTCCTCGCCCAATATCGCCCTAGATCTACCACACCTACACAGCACCTATCGCCCACAATATTTCCTCGTCACAAACGCAGCGCATAAAAATAACAAGGAGGATTGGTCGACTCGAAAATAGCGATCGAAATTTGAGTCGGATCGTTCCCCAATTAACATAAAGATTGCCAACCTTTTTGGGAGCAAAACCAAGGCTATAGGCCAAGATCCGCTCCGGCAAATTGGATCCACCCGATCCGGAAATAAAAAGCCTAGCAACGGCGATTTCGAAATGAAAAGTGCAGCGATTGATTTAACAAAGCGGATAAAACGATTCGCGATCCACCACAACTAATTAGAAGAAATCACACAAGGAGGGATGAGATATTTTACCCAACCGGAGAACGTTCACACAAGATAACTGTGGGAGAATCACTCTCTCCACGGATCCACTGGCATCACACCGAAGGGCTTGCAAACTTCTTCCACGGAGTCGCACCGAAGGAAGCCGCGCCGGAGTCGCACCGAACGGATGGAGGGAGCAAGGGAGTCCGGTGGCTTCACACCACAAGCAAAGGGGGGGGGGAAAGGGGCGGCGGCTAGGAGGTTTCCTCCTCTTGGCCGAAATTCCTCAAGGGGATTTTAGGGTTCAATTCTTCTCTAATAATCTCATAACAAGGCCTCCTTAAATAGGAGTTACAAACAAGCCTTAACCATTCATGATGGAGATGTAATCTCATCCATCCAAATGGTTAAATGCACACCAAATAAAAAATATTGTCCAAATGCAAAAATAAAAAGTGCAATATTGAATATAAAATTATCACTTCAAACTTGGATAATTTTATATTCCTAAAATAGAAATAATAAAGCATGAAAAGGGAAATGTTTTAATACGGTGCGGCGAATGTTGCGCGCCGCGGGCGGAGGTTGTAACGTAGCCTTCCGCTAGCATCATCGTGACGCCTCACGTCTTTTAGTTGAATCGCCTCAGCAACCGGGTCAACCTCATCATCGTCAGCATCATCTCCAAGTAGAGGTGGAGGGGGTGCGCCATCAATCCTCCCCCGCTCAAAATCACGCATTTCTGTTGCGTGGTCCAAGAGGTAGTGGCGAAGAAGATCGGCATCCAAACTTTGCAGCTCCAACTCGAGCACCCAAGAGTTATCCGAAGGGGGGCGGTCACGCCAACGGATGAGGAAGGGGCGGGTGTCGCCATCAGCAGTGGTAACATGCTCAGCAGCAAGTAACATCTCTGGAGTGGAAAATGTCCGTGGGAACCTGGGGAACATATTAGCAGTAGGCAAGAAAGAAGGCAACGTACCATCCGATGATATACCTGTGGGGACCGTAAGAGAGAGATCATCCATTCTACCACTCCCCAACCCATGAGAATTTAAAGTGGGAGAAGAAGACGACAAAGAAATCAACTCTTGTGGTGGCGACACAAATATCGTTAAATCCGAAACGTTAAAAATGGGGGAGATACCCCAATCAGTAGGCAAGTCCAAAACGAAAGCGTTGTCACCTAACTTCTTAATAATCCGAAAAGGGCCTGCGTGCTTTGGTGCTAACTTTTTAACGGTGCCAGTTGGCAAGCGTTCGGGAACTAAACGGACTAAAACCAGATCGCCAATTTTAAAGTTTGATACTCTCCTATGTAAATTAGCGTGCGCCTGATAAGAGTCGTATTGTGACGTCAAAGTGGCCCGTATACGTGCAGGTAGATCATGGATGTGTTGGGCAAAGGATTGTGGAAATTGACTTGCTTTGTACGTTGGAGGCAACGACACCAAGTCAAGCGGCACAGGAGCTTTATAACCCTGGACAATCTCATTCGGAGACATACCCGTAGACCTATTTTTGGAATTATTGTAGGCTAATTGGGCGTGGGGTAAGAGAAGATCCCAAGTGCCTAAATGATCGCTCACGAGGCATCTTAACAAATTCCCTAAACTCCGATTAACTACTTCCGTCTGCCCATCCGTTTGGGGATGATAGGCGGAGGAAAACAATAACTTTGTTCCCATTAATATCCATAACGTTTTCCAAAAATAACTAGTGAATTTTACGTCTCTATCCGAAACTATGGTCTTTGCACTCCGCGGTGACTAACGACTTCTTTAAAATATAGTTTAGCGACATGAGACGCATCGTTTGTTCTACTGCACGGGATGAAATAAGCCATCTTGGAAAATCTATCCACAACTACAAAAACGGAATCATGACGGCGTCGGGTAGGGGGAAGGCCTAATACAAAGTCCATACTAACATCCACCCAAGGCATGGAGGGAATAGGCAAGGGTGTATTTAATCCTACATTGGTTTTACCACCCTTAGAAACCTGACATGTTCGGCAGCTACTCACGACTCTTCCTACCATAGTCTTATGTTTGGGCCAATAAAACTTTTCCTCGACTAACGTAATCGTCTTATCCCTACCGAAGTGACCACTCAACCCTCCACTATGCAATTCCCAAATGATATGTAGACGTAACGATGACTGCGGAATACATAGCTTTCCGTTCCTAAACAGGTAACCGTCCTTAATGACGTATGCAGATATCGTCGTGGGGGAACTATCCTGGGCTGATAAATAGACGTCTTGGAAGTCAGGACACGTAGCATACTCATCCTTAACCCGCTCAAATCGTATAACATGTACTTCTATAGAAGTGAGTAAAAGCGTAAGACGACTAAGGGCGTCAGCGACTCGGTTATCAGCTCCTTTAAGATGTTTGAGGTTAAATGTATAACCTTGTAGGAATGCTACCCACTTAGCGTGTCTTGGGCTGATTTTATGCTGTCCGTTAATGAAACGCAAGGCCTCATGATCGGAGAGGATCACGAACTCCTTGGAGAGGAGATAGTGCCTCCAATGGTGTAGACCTCGGACTACAGCATAGAACTCCCTATCGTAATTGGAATAATTCAACTTGGGGCCCGACAACTTCTCGCTGAAATAACTAACGGGATGGCCCTCCTGGCTCAGGACACCTCCAATCCCTACTCCAGACGCATCACATGTGAGCTCAAAGACTTTAGAAAAGTCAGGTAGACGTAAGACAGGTGCCTCAGTCATAAGCTCCTTTATTCGTTCAAAAGCATAGGTGGCGGACTTCGTCCATGTAAACTCTCCCTTCTTCATACAGTCGGTGATAGGTGCCATAATACTACTGAAGTCTCGTATGAAACGACGATAAAACGTGGCTAACCCATGAAACTACGTACCTCACGTAGGGTGGTTGGCACGGGCCAGTCCTTAATGTCCTGAACCTTGCCCGGATCAACTCGAATACCCTGTGAACTGACTATATAACCTAAGAACTCTACCTCCGAGGCATTGAAAGTGCATTTCTTAAGATTGAGAAATAAGGTCTCTTTCCGCAGGGTGGAAAGGATCACTCTCATGTGGGAGATGTGCTCGGTAGTAGAGGTGCTATAAATCAGTATATCGTCAAAGTAGACGACAACGAACTTCCCCATGAATGGCTGAAAGACATGTGTCATCATCCGGGAGAAGGTACTAGGGGCATTGGATAACCCAAAGGGCATCACAAGCCATTCGTACAGTCCATCCTTCGACTTAAATGCTGTCTTCCACTCATCGCCCTCTCGTATCCTAATCTAGTGGTAGCCACTCCGAAGATCTAATTTGGAGAATACGGTGGCCCCAGACAAGACATCCAACAAATCATCTAGGCGGGGAATGGGAAACCTATACTTGATGGTGATCTTGTTGATAGCCCGGCTATCAACGCACATCCTCCACGTACCATCCTTCTTGGGGGCAAGAAGGGCTGGCACCGCGCATGGGCTCATACTAGTCCTAAAGAAACCTTTCTCTAGCAAGCCCTCTATCTGGGACTGCAACTCCAGGTGAGCTGCGGGGTGGATTCGATTATGGGGCTGATTTGGCAAGGAAGACCCCGGGATGAGGTCTATCGCATGCTGAATATTTCAAAGCGGGGGCAACGTGGACGGTAGCTCATCCGGGTACACGTCCCTATACTCTTCCAATAGTACCCGTAACTCACTAGGTAACTCATCCAAAACGCTAGAATCGGGCTTTACACTTAGGAGGACTAGCGCATACATAATTCCATCAAGGAACGGATCTCTCTCAAACTCTTTCTTACCAACTAGATTCAATGCTTTCCGTTCTACCGGGATAGTGGTGTCCTTAGCCAAGACTACGGGCTCCTTTGGGATGGTCGGTCTCAAGGTGACGGTTTTGCCATTGAATTTGAATTCATATGTGTTGGCTCTACCAAAATGTGTAACATCACGGTAATATAGCCAAGGGAGGCCTAACAACACATGACAAGCGTCCATCGGAAGGACATCACACCACACCTCATCACGTAGGATTTGAATGAGAGTGGGACCAGGCATCGCTTGGTAACGGGTACGGAGATCTTATTGATCCAAGCGACCTTATATGGGGTCGGGTGTGGTTCCGTGGTCAAGGACATACGTGCTATGGCGTTCTCAGATACAACGTTCACACAGCTACCACTATCAACAATCAGCTTGCAGAGTTTCTCGCCACTCTTAAAAATCAGGGAAAATATGCTCGTCCTTTTCCATTCATCTAATGGTCGAGGGGTGGCCAAGATACAACGCATCACCATAAGGGGGTGATCGTCCTCTAAGTCACTTGGGACCCCTTCCGGGTCGCTCTCCTCAGCAGCCTCATAAACATAATCCGCAAGATCGGTCGTCGACTCTAATAGGGCTATGGCTTTAGTCTTCGTTGGGCATTCGAAGGCATAATGACCTTGAATGCCGCAAGAATAGCATGTGGCGTTAGTCTTGCTAACCTTTCCGATTGGAATGCGTTCACTCGCGGGGTTCTTGGTGTTCCTAGCCGTGATCACGACAGACTTGGACTCGGTCGACCGGTACTTCCCCTTATCGTGATAGGTGGAGGAAGATGCTCCGGTAGAGGATTTTCCTTTCGCATGAGAATAACGGGAGTGAGCCTTAGAGGCTAAGTGTTTTTCAATGTCGAGGGCGGCATTGAATGTGGTGTTCAAATCAGTGTGGCCATAACGCAAGAGCTTCCGCTGAATATCGGGTTGAAGCCCCTTACGAAACCTAGAAAGGGTGACTTCGGGGATCTCCCTCAGGTTACAACGCACCAACCGGTCCTTTAATTCTCCCATGTACTCTGATACAGAATTGGAGCCTTGCCGCAGGGAGGCGAGCTCGTCAAACATTTGTGTCCGATGGTACGCGGGGACGTACTGATCGGTCAGCAAATTCTTCATGACGGTCCATCCAATAATTGGGTCTCCGTCCCCAGTCCCTAGTCTACGCTCTTCATTCAGCCAATAAGTTTTGGCGCGACCGGTTAGCTTCATCCTGGCAACTTGGACCTTTTGGGGGTCCGTAAGATGGTGCCAATCATAATAGCATTCCATGTCCACTATCCATGTGAGGAAATTCTGTGGATCTCCCATACCATCGAAAGTGGGGGCATCAATTTTGATGGCCCTTGTAATATCAAACTCTCGCCCATGGCGATTGCCTCGAGGGGGCACTCGTGGGGAGTCGCCATCCGAATCCGAATCGGAAATATGTTGGCGCCGGTGGGGCAACTCAACATTAGCGGGAGGTGGGGGTGGCCTAGCTTGATTTTGTAAAATCTGTGCTAAGGTGGCCCTAAGTTCCGTCATATCGTTACGAGACCTGCTATCGCTTTAGCGTTACGAATTTCGTGCTCGTTCTCAGCCATCCTAGACGTAGACAGTGCTGAATACTCCGTGCCTAGCCTAGTGCGCATGCAAGACCCAGAAAATTATGAAAGATAATTTTTCCTAGGGCTGTAGCTAGAATGAAAATAAATATTTTTTTGACAAGCATGATGTGAGAAACACGTAGATCGTTAAAAATTTTTTTTTTGAAATTTTGCTGAAAAATGAAGATTTCAGCCCGCTATTTGCAGACCAACTGGACAGAATTACGATGTTCTAATTTGCAGGCAGACTTAACGTGGTCGAATCGAAAAATTTTCTGTTTTAATGTTGCTGGAAATAATGTTAGGAAGCTACAGAAATTTTTTCAGATTTTTTTGACAAGTTTTAAAATTCCGACGGATTTACTAAATGCAGACCAAACCGAAAATTTCAGATTTTTGAAAGTTCATATCAACCAACGAAGAACGCAGAGAGGATGTTTGCAACTTGGGAGTTGAAACGACCGCCTCTGATACCAAAATTAGAGTGATTCTCCCACAGTTATCTTGTGTGAACGTTCTCCGGTTGGGTAAAATATCTCATCCCTCCTTGTGTGATTTCTTCTAATTAGTTGTGGTGGATCGCGAATCGTTTATCCGCTTTGTTAAATCAATCGCTGCACTTTTCATTTCGAAATCGCCGTTGCTAGGCTTTTTATTTCCGGATCGGGTGGATCCTATTTGCCGGAGCGGATCTTGGCCTATAGCCTTGGTTTTGCTCCCAAAAAGGTTGGCAATCTTTATGTTAATTTGGGGAACGATCCGACTCAAATTTCGATCGCTATTTTCGAGTCGACCAATCCTCCTTGTTATTATTATGCGCTGCGTTTGTGACGAGGAAATATTGTGGGCGATAGGTGCTGTGTAGGTGCGGTAGATCTAGGGCGATATTGGGCGAGGAGTGAATTATTTTCATAGAGATCTCCGATTCCGGACACTCCTACATCATAACCCAAATGGAATGAGGGTTTTCAAAGCCCTATTCCCGGTTTTAACTCATCAGGAATAGCCCCCCGCCATTGGATCCAAAACCAAGGAAATGGACGGCCACGATTCTGCCCAAAATTAGAAATCCTGGGCCGAACACGGGTTGCAACACGGCCGTGTGCATGGTCGTGTCACTTATTCGTCGTCACAAGGAATTCCTGACGAGAAATCAGCTTATGACATGGCCACCGACATGCCCGTGTCACATGTGACAGGCCCGTGTTAGGGCCCGTATCACGGCCCGCGTGCAAAATCCATGATTCCCCCGAGAAGGACACGTACATGTGACACGCCCATGTCACATGCTGTGTGCTAGACACGCCCTTGGATACACCCGTTTCCTAGGGCGTGTAATCTCCTTAGTGCAAAACCGTAGAATTCCCGAGCAGGACACGCCCTGGGACACGCCCGTGTCGCAGGCCGTGTTCCTACACTCGATGATCGCTGATCGCCAAAACGTCAACCACGTGACCCGTGGCCGAACACACCCATGACATGCCCGTGTCCCGGGCCGTGTCACCTGCTTCAAGTCCTAGACTTTGCTTAAAATGTCACCTGTCCCTTTTTTGAGTTTCAGGGTGTTACACTTACGATCATGGTTGTAGAAGCACCAGTCTCATCAGAATCGAACACAATTACTTCATATGGCACACAATCCTTCTCAGCAACATCAATCCTATCATCATCAAAAAGGAAATCATATAAAACTTCTTCAACATCAGCTGCACTATCATCAGACATCTCAGCACCAGCATCATCAGGATTAGCATCCTCTACTACAACGACATCAACAACACTATCATCATCTAGTATCTTAACAATAAAAGTGTCTTGAACACCCTTCTCTACAATAATTGTATTTTGAACCACTGTCACTACACTAACTAAATCTTGAGCATCTTTCTCTGCAAACTAGATTCTCCTAATAGGATTGCATAGATAAACCATTTGTGCATCCATGGTCCATCAAAACACATGCATAATGCATTAGCTCATCACTGTATCCTCAACTAGATTCTCCCAACGAAAGATGTCATCCAAGGCTACGACTTCCTACAAAGTCCAAGATTCAAATACCGGGATAACACATCACCTACTTAGACAGAAAATCTATCTTGGCCTTATGTTAGTTCAGAGCAGCAAAATCTGCCGAACTTTGCGGGAGTAACCTTGCTCACTAGAAAATATGCAACCATCTGTTTGAAAGGACTTTCCAAGTGCAACAACTTTCGTGTTCAGCCCAAGACCTAAAAGTGCTCGGATCATGGCTTAAATCGAGCACGAAGCCTACTACGTACAGAAATCAAAATTTTCCACGCATCGTAAAGTCGAATAAATGACATCGATTTGTCTCCTTCCTCTAGCCATTCATACAAGGATACATTCAGCTCTTCCTTCTCCCTTATTCACCCTAAATAGACCACCATTCTTCACAAAACCAAGTCCATCGTCCTCATAATGAAAAGAGGAAAGGTTGAAGACAACGAACCCTAGGACAAAGGTTCTAGCATTGTCTCTACATAGGATATCTCCATTACACACCAAATTCAAGCTCTCTTAAGCAAACAACTCTCCTATAATCGATTTAAAGATTTAGCACCAAGGGAGAGGGTAGGAAGCTCACCTGATTTTCGGCCATGGATCGTGTCCTCCTCCTTGACAGCATGACGACGTCAACCTTGGGCTCCCATTCTTCTCAGAGAAGATCGTTGCTCGTGAGGAAGAAGATAGGCGATAAGTCTTGGAGACTATTTATAAAGGAGCGGGCAGTTAGATCTCGAGTTTCTCGATCAAGGAGCTACCTTTACGCGTTACCTCTATATCCACCACTCGGACACCGCCACCTGGACAACTATCACCGTACGGTAAACATTCTATCGCTGCGCTGTAGGTATGTAAAAGTACTACCACCAGCGATACTTCTACCGCTGGGTGGTTGCACACAGAGGGCTTTTCCTTTTCCTAGCTCGACAACCACCGCGCTCTTTCCCGCTACCGCTACGTAGTATTACCTTTACGATCATCGACTGCACTTGACGCTCGTCGAATCCAATCGACGCACTCGATATACACTACCACCAGCGATAACTAACTACCGCCGCGCGATGGAATTAACGCTCGCTAAGAATCGTCATGAACATTCAACGCCTGCTACCGCCATGCAGTATCCTGCTACCTCCATACTGTAGCAACCTGACCCCAGTGTCGAGTCGGCGCTTCCTTGGCTCGAGTGCAATCCTGCCTACCAGTGCACACCGAGCCTACTCAACTCTCTTAACTAAAAAATGACTGTGAGGGGTCTAGCATGATTCAGGATGTTACAAATCCTATAGACAAAATAAAAGATTTCGTCCTCGAAATCTGGCTAGGTCTGCGGGGGAAAAAGTATGAAGAATACAAGGTATGCATTTAAGTTTACCTTGGGGAAACAACTCCGGGTAGCTTTTCTGCATCAAGTCCACCAGCTCCCAAGTGTACTCCTCTTTTCTATGATTTGACCATTGGACCTTCACTAGAGGAACACTCTTTAATTACAAGCTTCTTATTTTGGTATCCACTACCTGAACCAGCTCTAGTCAAATAGACCTATCAGTTACAACTGTTCTTTTTGTTGTTGTGACATGTTGATAGGGTCGTAGTAGTGCTTTCCTAAGCGATGATATATGGAACACATCACGCAAATTTTCTAGCTCTGGTGGTAGATCCAGTCGACAGACCAAAGGGCCAATCCTCTCTAATATAACATAAAGCCCTACATATCTCGAGCTGAGCTTCTTTTTACCACACACACGTGACACTTCATACATTGGCCTGATCTTCAAGAACACCTTCTCACCAACTTAAAATTCGATCACCTGGTTCTTCGCATTATAGTACTTTGCCTGCCAACTCTGAGCCTCCAACATGCGGTCTCGTATTAATCTAACCATAACATTAGTGTCTTCAATATACTCCACACCCAAAGACTTTGGGTCCTCATCCTGCACCCATGATAATAAGGTTCTACACCTCCTCCCATAAAGTGCTTTGTAGGGAGCCATTCCGATGATAGCTTGATAACTATTATTATGTGAAATCTCCACTAGAGGAAAATTCCTTTCCCACGGCTCGCCCTTATCCAACACGCATAGTTTCATCAAATCTTCCATGGTTTAATGGTCCTCTTAGACTGTCCGTCCGTCTGAGGATGAAAAGACGTATTAAAGGTAAGGCGAGAGCCCATATATGCTTGAACTGCCCTCCATTCCTTGGAGGTGAAGCGACCATCGCAGTCAAAGATAATTATCTTGGGCACCCCATTGTCCCGTACAAATTGCTCCACATAGAGACAAGCCAAAACATCAACTTGCGACTCCTTCCTCATTGGAATGAACCTATCAACCTTCGTCAAGCGATCCATAATCAACCAAACTAAATCATTCGCAGTGCGCGACCGAGGTAACCTATGTACGAAATCTATGGAGATATCCTCGAACTTCCACTCGGGTATGGGAAATGGCTGCAATAATCTTCCCGAGCTCTTACACTCTACCTTCACCCATTGATAAGCCTCACAGTGTGTAACTTAATACTTAACAGCTCCCTTCATTCCTAGCCAGAACATTGTCTTCCGCAATTCATTATACATCTTGGCAATCTCGGGATGCACTGAATATGTGGTGCAATGAGACTCTCTCAAGATGTCTTCCTGGATTCCACTAACCTTGGGAATATAGAGTCTGCCACGGAAATGAAGGAGGCCTTCCTTCGGAGTATAATCTTCAGTAGATGCACTCTCAATTTCCTTAAACACCGAGGCTAGAGCAACATCCGTCCCTTGCTCTGCCCGGATTAGCTCATGGATCTCACATACTATACTCAAGGTAGCTAAGTATTACGTATACATCTCGGAATGATCCTTACCCACCAACGTAATCTCCATCTCCTCGAGTACTCGAGCCATTTCCATAACCATCAATCTAGACTCGGTTCTCAACGTTTGTACCTTTTTGCTTAATACATCTGCTACGAAGTTCGCTTTTTCTGGTTGGTAGTTCTATGTAAAATCATAATAGCACAAGAATTCCAACCACCGCCGTTGCCTCAAATTTAACTCATTTTGAGTAAGAATATATTTCAAATTCTTATGATCTAAGAAAATCTCGCAATGAACTCCGTAGAGATAGTGCCTCAAAACCAATAGGGCGAAGACCACTGCCCCTAATTCTAAATCATGCACTGGGTAATTAATTTCATGCTTCTTCAGCTGTATTGATGCATAAGCAATCACATGCCCATGCTACATAACACTGCTCTCATACCTTGATAGTACGCATCAGTGTAAACCTGAAATCCTTCCTTCCCGATGGAAGGGCTAGGATTGTTGTAGAGGTAAGTTGATCCTTCGGCTCTTGGAATGCAGGCTCATACTAATGAGTCCACTCATATGGCACACCGTTCTTTGTCAGGGATGTTAGAGGGAGGGTGATCTTCAAAAATCCCTCCACATACTTGCGATAATACCCTGCAAGTCCAAGAAAACTTCGCACGTTCGCCGCCGACCTAAAAGGCGACCACTCCTTCACAGCACGCACCTTGGTCGGGTCTACTGCTAATCATACACCATTAATAACATGGCCCAAAGAGGCAACTTCTCTAAGCCAAAACTCACACTTGCTAAACTTAGCAAATAATTATTGCTCTCTTAACTTCTCCAATGCTAGGACTAAGTGCTGTACACGATCCTTCTCCATGTTTGAATAAACCAACACATCATCGATGAAGACGATGATGAAGATGCCCAAATATGGCTCAAATACCCAATTTATAAAGCTCAAGATGTAACATCCCTCAGACAACTAGACCCCCTAGGAGTGGTTTTGTCATGACTAGGTAATGACAAAACCCCCAGAAGCCCAAGAAGACCAAGTTGACTTAGGTATAAAGGTGATTGGGTTGAATGGTCTTAAAATACTAGATTCCTAAGCCCTAGTTTAGGATGATCATGAGACTCCAAAACCCCACCCTGACCTCACAAATCTATTGAAAGGCATTAAGGGGCCCATTGGAGTCAATCTAGGATAGCTAAGTAGACCTAGGATCACCTTGGGCCTAAATAGGATAAAGTGCCCTAGCTAAGGGCAAAGTGCCCTAATGAGCCCAACCAACCCTACCAAGGTCTTCCTTGACCTATATGGGGTCAATGGGTCATTAAAGACCCATTGGAGTCAACCATAGAGCTTGAGTTGACCTAAGTCAACCCTAACCCTAACTAGGTCAAACTGACCTTCATAGGGTCAATTGACCTTCCCTTAACCAAGTGGACCCCACTTATTCCCTCCTAACCCTACAGTGAGATAAATGGGGCACCAAGGACACATTAGTGTCAACCCTAGAGGCAAAGTTGACACAAGTCAACTCAAACCCCAAAGTGGCCAAAGTGGCCTTAATAAGGGTCAAGTGACCTTCAAGGTGTAAAGTCAACCCTACCCATCCCTACCTAGACACTAGGGGAGGCTAATAGGTCACCAAGGACCCATTGATGGTGACACAAAAGGTCAATTTGAACAAAGTCAACCCAAGGATAGGTCAAGTCAAACTTAACTCAAAAGGGGCTAACTCAAGCTCAAGCCCCTAGCCACTTGGGCTAACCACTTCCTAATCAATTTATAATAGCCTAAAGGGTTGCATTTAGTCTAGGGCCATGAACAAAATTGGCCATGAAGGGAAGGAGAGAGAAAGCTATAATTCCTCTTTAATGAAGGAGAGAGAAAAAGAGGTAATGGCCATTCATAGCTTAGGGAGGCCATTCATAGCTTAGAGAGAAAAAGAGGTAATGACGGGATGTCATCCAAATGTCTGCCAAGATTCGTGTCGCCACTATTTTAAACTATAGGATAATAATTTCATTTGCTATTCTTTCACAAATATTCATTCATTTTGAAAATTAATTTAAAAATATTTAATGCTAAATCAGAGAAAGTGGTCAAAATATAACTTGTATCCTTAGGGGTCTATTTTAATTTAAAATTGATTTGGGTCAATTTGGACAACTGGTTTGACTAGGGCACCCATTTTTGTGGGAGTCTATACTTAGGGTTAGATATGAATTAAAATTAGTGCCCCACTTCATCCCTTGTCCAAATGACTTAAAATTTGGACAGGGAGTCATACTAATCTATACCTATGTCCTGCCAAAAAATGAGAATTTTTGGGGATAATTTTTATATTGGTTAATTATTTAAATATCTAAGGGTAAATTAATTAGGAGTACTAATGTTCTCCAAACCCTCACAAATTTTGGTGAGTGGTCTGTGGGGTCATCAGGAGGGTCTGTATAAATTTCCACCTCTATTTGAGTTGATTTGAGTAGGATTTGAGAAAACCCAAGCCTTTCCCTAATAAGGGGTATTTAGGTCAAAAGTGCACTTTTAAGTTTGAGTGGTCAAACCACCTCATCAGAGGCTGAGAATTGGGCCACTAGTTCGGCATGACATATAACACCCCCATATGGGTTATGGTGTGGTTTGGGGTAGGATTCCCCTAGGTCCGAAGTTCAAACCCTATGTTAGGACTTTGGGGGTTTAAGAAGGTCATGGGTTCAAATGCCCTTGTATGGACTTGAAATTTGGTAGGGAAAATACTAGGGTAGCTAAAGTCCTCTTATAAAAATCTTATAGGATTTGGAGATGGATAGACCCCTGAAAACCCTAACCCTAGTTTAGGGAATAACCTTTATATAGACAAGATAGGCCGCCAACACTTACTGAAAAGCCATGAAACTTAGGTAGTATAGTCATAATGTCATTATAAGACTTGGATAATTTTATTGGGAATTTCAGATCAATAATTTTAGTATCACCCTTACAATACTAGAATTTGCCCTAATTAATTATTTTTTATTTAGGGCACAACCCTAAAAGATCTTAATATCCATTAGATTATTATGAAACTGGGGTAGGGGGAGTTTCAGACCATTATAATCATACATGAATTTTATTGTAATTTTTGGATGTAAATTTCCAGTACTTACGTAACAAGTATATAAATAAGGGAATACAATCAATAATTGATTTAGAGCTCCCTCTTTACTGGAAAATTATAAAACTTTATCAGTAGTGTTTCTAGGTCAATATACTCATATGGGAATTGTTGGGTATTGTATCCACAATTACCTGGATTTGAGGAAGCCACCTGTCTAGCTAAGATGAATTCACAATGTATTTGATGAACTATTTTTTAGTTGTGCTTGCAGATATTCCATGCTAAGTACACACCAATGTCAGGGTGCAGTGGGTCAATATACACGGGTCTGTGCAACGTAATCCGTCGTTGAGCAGATCAGTGTGTTGGCCTACGTGTACTCTCTCTATTGGGGTGTACTTAATTTCAAGTACAGGGCTATGATAAAGCAAGAGCTGACAAGGAGCAAGGATGGGCCAAAGACCTGCTCACGGGTGGAAAGACGAGAATTCGTCTAAGTATAATTCGTCGAGAATCACTAAGTGATTCTCGCCGATTCGTCGAGAATCACTTGTGATTCTCGATGAGTCGACGAGAATCACTAGTTGATTCTTGCCGGGTTGGGCCGGCTGTCTCGACGCAGTCAGAAAAATCATCTAAGGCAGAATCGTCGAGAATCACCAAGTGATTCTCGCCGATTCGTCGAGAATGACTTTGCATTCTCGACGAGTCGGCGAGAATCCAAGGTGATTCCCACCGATTCTCCCCGGCCTCTATAACCTGTGTAGCCAGAATTCTCTAAGTAGAATTCGGCGAGAATCGTAAGTGATTCTCGCCGAATCGTCGAGAATCACTCACGATTCTCGCCGAATTTGACTTGGGCATTTTTTCCAAGTCTGCCTGGACCGGTCCACGTTATCATCGGGATTTTGAACCGGACTTTGGTCTTACCGTTGGTGGAGCCCACAACGGTCATCTCTTGACCTAGTGTATAAATACTCTGTACTTGTGAACAGTAAAAAGACGGATCACAGCAAAACAAAAAGTAGCAGCCGTCAAGCCCTAGATCGGAAGCGAGCTCGGCCGACCCGCTCCGCCTCTTGCTAGTTGCTCGCCACCGTTGATCGAGGTTTTCGTTACCTCTCCCGGCGACAGAAGCCTAGTCGGGCTCAGCGTCTCACGCGTCTATCCAGAGATCTTTTGTCTCTTGATTTGTGATCGGGAAACCTTTCCCATCCGAATCGATCGAGACGATCGATCCTAGTGTGACCGTTGGAAGACCTTGCCGATTTTGCTAAGAAGATTGGATATACATAGCATCACCGCCTCTATTGTTGAAGTCGTCGATCTAGAGAAGATACTCTCCAAGTGAGATCTAGGTTGTGGACTCTTCGTTGACCTCAAGAACACGTCGTCGAACGAAGAGGGACGCCTTGGTCTTCATACGTTGTTTGTATTTCTTACAAGCTATTTTCATTTCTTTGTAAAGGACCGTTTGGTCTCTAGTTGTAGTGTTGTGTGCAACACGTGTTGTGGGAGTGTTGACTCCTACGTGTGGAAGGGTTCCTTCCGTTAGTGCAAGGATTGGATTTCAATCCGGTTGGTGAAGTGACCGAGTCATCCCAGGTTGGGAGATAGGTCGAAGGGGGAAAGTGGGCGTACCCAACTCGGGGAACCACTATAAATTGCTTGCGTACTTGTTGTGCTGTGTTGGTTTTATTTTCTTGTGCAGGTATAATTTTAATTCCGCATATACGCTGCAAAGACACCTATTCCCCACCCCCTAGGTGTAAGTAGTTGACAATAAGTGGACTTTCAAGTGGTATCAGAGGGAGGTTGCTCAGCAATAAGGTTAACACCTTGAGTAAGATCCTGCCTCCTATGTCAACTAGAAGACGAGACTCAAGCATGGAGCTGGAATTTGATGTTCCTCCTCTGAGACTCCCTGCGTGCACAACAGAGTATTATCCTATCTGGAAGATGAGAGTTATGTTTCATCTGGAGGCCATCGACCCTCGGGTGTCAATCATCTTGGAAGAGGGTCCCTTCATTCCCATGAAGGCTTTTGAGTCTGGAGAGGATATCCATATCCCCAAGAGTCCCGAAGAGATGTTTGAGACCGAGCTCTCACTGTACAACTTGGACAAGTTAATACGTCATATCATCACTGACGTCTGGTCTGGTGTATCTCGTTCAAGAGTGGACAAGTGTAGGACGGCCAAGTCCATGTGGCAAACCATCTCAGACCTCATGGAGGGATCAGAGAAAGCTAGTACCAGTTGTCAGCAAGAGGATGAAGCCTATGTAGGAGTCCTTATTTCTGAAGATGAAGGGCATGATCAATATGTCAATATCAGGGCTCCTGTGTCCTTGTCAGAGACTGAAGAAGAAGCTGAGGAAAGCAGTTCTGATGAAGCTAACTCAACAGTCTCTGCCAATCTGGATGGTAACCATGAACAACAAAGTCTGAAGCAGGTAACTTCTTCCTCATGCCCCTCTCCTCTTGAAGTTCCTGAAGACCGGAATAGCTTTGAGAGTAGTCCTTCCAATGATGCAAGGGATACACATAGCTTTAATCAAAAGATTGATAATCGTGATTCCCTTGAGAGTGCCCTTCAGATGAGCAACTTACTTGTTGAGGAACAAGCTAAGGAGATTGCTCAGCTGAAGATCTTGATGAATCTCCAATTGGAATCCATCAAAGTAAAGGACTCTCAGATCTCGGATCTAGAAAGTCGTCTAGAGACCGAGAAGAGGATAGTTTCAAATTTTTCCAAGATTGATGCTATCATGAGAAAAGCAGAAAATGGGTGGATCTCCCAAATTATTAAGTCATGGAGAAATGGGGAAACGGTGTTCAGACCCCCCACCCCGAGTAGGAAGGACACTCATCATGCCTTCAGGTATGACCATAGGAATAACCATGGTCACTGCAAGAATGAATAGTCCTCTTGTGGAAGCACTCAAAATGCAAGGGCTGTCATGGCCACCTGGAAGAGAATACCTCCGGCTTCCACTAAGCCCTTTGTATTCTCAGCCACAGCCCCTACTCGTCATGAATCTGCCAGCATCAGCTCACAATGCGCATCTCACCTCCCTAGGACTCTGGAAAGGGGGGATAGAAATCATGTTGTTAGGACTCATGAGGTCCTTGGAAGGGGGCTGACTGAAAAGAAGGCACCACCTCCCAGGCCTCATGACACCTGCCATATGCATTCTTTCCACCCTTCCAATAGTCACGGTGGAAGAGACAATTCTATGAGCATATCTGGCTCAATTCCGTTTAGACCTAGAACTATGACTACCTCTGTCATCCGTTTAGGTCACAAACGGCAATACAACATTCATGAGTGTTGGTGTTGTGGCAAAGTGGGTCATTTTGCCATAGATTGTTGGCACAACTATTTTGTATCAATGGCAAGGGGACTTCCACATCCTCAAGGCAATGTTAGTCTTCCCACCAGGATTCCTGAGGGAAGGCAGTCCAGTTATTATGCTGACAAGAACCTAGGACCCAATACATATTGGGCTCCTAAGGTAAGGTAATATTCTTTGGTGCAGGGTAGTCTAGACTTCCGTGTCATGATGGGAGCTAGACAGAAGATGTTCCAAGATAGGTCTGGAACAAGTATCTGGATGAAAGAAGTACTATCAACAATGGGATACTCCTATTGAACACCTGGTATGCTCTAATCAGAAGGGCTGAATGATGAATCTTACAATTCCAGGTATCATTGATCAGCCTAAATATTTGAGTCATATTGTGTCGACATTTACATATATTTATATATATATATATATATATACATATATACATCTATGTGTGTTATTCTAAGGACAGATCAAAACTGTAAAAATAACCCTTAGATACATTATTAAAGGTGTGTCAGTAAATTCTCTGATAGATTCGAGAAGGCACATCAATAGGCATACATTACAAGTTGAAAATTAAAGCTGACACGTCATTAGGAGTCACTGAGAATGACAACTAACATCAAGAATATTGCGTTTATCGATCACGACATAATCTATGAAATCTGCGAGCCAATGTTAGTGAGTTAGGAATCACAGAGTTGATGTGCCTCCTAAGCTGTGCGGTATGTTAATCCACACTTGGATTAAGAAATGATCTTTTCGAACTCTTTCCAACCCGTGACAAATACATAAAATTGATTTCTGCAATCCTCATCGAACCAAAGCTCTTATATAAACCCGGTTATAATGTACAATATAAATCCCGCCGACCCTAATATAAATCCCGCCGACTTCTCATCTTCCACTTCACGCGTTCATTCCGCCAATCCCGTCGACCTTTCGCATTGCACTTTCTCGCCGAGACACAGTCCCAGCTACGAAGGAATCCCTTCAATCTTCTCAGCGAACTCCTCCGTCGACCTCGTTGTGACCTAACGACCCTCCCAAAGACTCCCTCGCGCCGCCGGGGACACGCCCACGCTCAGCTTCGGATCAGATCGCCGCAACTCTGATAATGCATCGTAGTGCCGGAACATTCACTGCATCTCCTCACAAGGTAATCCCCTTCTTATCCCTAACCGTGACTTAAGCTTAGTATAGATTGTATCCTCAACCTCATAGTTTCGGAGATCCTTAGACTTGGAAATTGATATTCCCCTTCTTCCTAGTTTGCTATGGCTCCAAGGACCACCGCCGGGCTGGTCACTGGCTGTGAGTTAGTTCGAACCGGGTTCTCACATGCCTCGGATGAGTTCAGAAACATCATCATCATGCTGGAGGAGGCTGGACTCACGTTTGTACTGGAGCACCCCTGCAAAATTCTGGATAAAGAAGTGATGGAGTTCTTCGCAACCGCCAAACTTCGGAATGAAGACTCTATCATCAAGAGTAAGGTTGCAGGTGCAAGGATCAAGATGTCTGCCAGGAAACTGACTCAATGCTTGCAGCTTTCTAGTTC
Source organism: Platanthera zijinensis (assembly GCA_039513925.1). NCBI lineage: Eukaryota > Viridiplantae > Streptophyta > Magnoliopsida > Asparagales > Orchidaceae > Platanthera > Platanthera zijinensis. Next base: position 134,624,970 of record CM077085.1, read on the forward strand.
TGAGCATGAGGATTATCTGGAGGAACATGATAGAGCCAGGACCCTATTATTCTGTTGGCTAGCTAGGGGCACCAGATCAATAAAGAGAAAAGAAATGAATGAGGAGGGGAAACTCTTGTCCGACATCATTGGGAAAGTACTGATATGCAAACCAGGCTCACACGACCGCATCTTAGCCGACATGTTCAAGATTCTTGTGGTGATAGTCTGCCGAAAGAGATTCAACTGGGGGGCCATGCTTTTTGAGAAGATTAAGGACACCCTCAGATCTCCAAGCTTTGGACGAATCATCAGCCTATTTCTCAATCAGTTGAACGGAGATAGGTTTGACATGAGCAAAGGAGTTCCTTTGCATTATTTGAAGAAAATGGACTCCAGTGTCTTTGATAGATGGGAGCGACTCATAGGGCAAGCTGCAGTGGTAGTTGAACAAGAAGAATCTCCTGCCGAGGACAACAGAACTTCAGCATATTTCGTGGCAACCCCCTGTGAAGTTCCTGATGCCCTGATTACAGGAACTGAGGGGGAGTTTGTACTCCATTCTGCAAACATCTTATCAGATATTTCTCAGATAGCAAAAGATGCTGTGGAATCTGTGCAAGCAGACAGTGAGGAGGAAGTGGCAGATGTGGAAGAGGAAGAGGACGGTGAGGAAGATATAAATTGCCTGGGTGATGAGGTGGCTGATGAAGATGAGGTGGATGTAGTAGAAGAAGACATGCATAATTCTGCAGATCAGGCTGAGCACATGGAGACTGAGGTGGAGGAAGAAGTGCTTGAGCGGGAGAAAGTGGTGGACTCACAGGAGGCTGCTGAGGTTCCATCTGAGGAATAAGCTCCTAGGCCGTCAGATGCAAGGATGGAGGGGGAGCAATCCTTTGTTCCCCCCTGTGGACTATATGCTGCTCTCCAGCTCTCCCAGTACTTCTGCGAGGGAGCCTGACCAGGGTCAGCCTGCAGCTCCTCCACTACAAGAAAGCATAGCAAATCTCACTGTCAACTTTGTCCAAGGTATGCTTGATGAGCTCAAGGATACGGTTGTGAAATCGCACAACAAAGTGCTACAGAGACTGCGGGAATCTGAGGATCTCATGCTGAAGAATGTGGTTCAGATCAACCACAAACTGGATTTGATGGAAAAGAAATTTGATGAGAAATACACAGAGGCAGGCACAGCAGTATCTCTTCTCATGCAAGGACTGAAGAAGAATACTGACGATCTGGCTATCGTCAATAAAAATGCACATATTGTGGCAGACAGCATACAAAAATTTGATACCAACATGGTGCTCCTCAATAAAAATCAACAAGACCTGCTGACTGAGTTCTCTAAATCTCTGAAGCACATTGATGAGTCCCTGCACTCCTATGCAAACTCCATTGCAATTGAAGCCAAAAAGGGGGAGAAAGAATATACTGCTAAAATGGAAGGGCTTCAGCACATCATCATCGAAAATTTTGACCAGTCTAATGTATATGTGTATGACAGTTGCCAGTGGTTGCTCAACCAAGCATTAGGCAACAATACAACCAATTTTCCTGAGGATAATCCTGTTCACGAGACTACTGAGAACAATACTGTGGATGACGAAGGAGCAAGTGCAGAAGTTGTTCCGTTAAGCGAAGCTGAGTCGAAGAAAGCTGTTGAAAGGGCTGAACGAAGAACCTGGTTTGATCAAGATGCCATAGCCAAAGCCAAAGGCAAAAGGCAAATCAAAGAAAGAACTTCAAAGGAAACACCAGCTGAAAAGAGGATCAGACTGACGGAGGAGGATGTGAGAAATGAAAAATGGAGTCCTGTATCAAAGAATATCATCTTGGACACATTTTTGTTACAGCAGAAGGGGCACATAAATCGAAGTGAGGTATATAGCCAATACGAATGGGCGCGGCACAAAGAATTTGAAGCCAAACGCAACATATTCTTCAGAAATAACACAGTCGCAGATAAAGCCCCTCCTCCCAGATATCATCCTAAGCCCAAGGAATATTTCGAAAGACAGAGCAAGAAATTCCTGGCTCAGAAGCTTAAGGATGATCTTGCTAAAGAAAAATAGGCTTAGGACCTTTTTGCCCCTCATTACACTTCTATGTTTTCATATTATCTTACGAACAAGTATTGTGGTTTTTTATATATATATATGTGATGTCATGTTTTGACTCAAGTATTGTTATGTTTATTCTCGTCTACTTAAAATTTTAATCATTCTCTGGATGGTGGTATTCATCTTAGCTAGTAGGATTTTGGCTTCGTCAAATAGGGGGAGATTGTTGGGTATTGTATCCACAATTACCTGGATTTGTGGAAGCCACCTGTCTAGCTAAGATGAATTCACAATGTATTTGATGAACTATTTTTTAGTTGTGCTTGCAGATATTCCATGCTAAGTACACACCAATGTCAGGGTGCAGTGGGTCAATATACACGGGTCTGTGCAACGTAATCTCTCGTTGAGCAGATCAGTGTGTTGGCCTACGTGTACTCTCTCTATTGGGGTGTACTTAATTTCAAGTACAGGGCTATGATAAAGCAAGAGCTGATAAGGATCAAGGATGGGCCAAAGACCTGCTCACGGGTGGAAAGACGAGAATTCGTCTAAGTATAATTCGTCGAGAATCACTAAGTGATTCTCGCCGATTCGTCGAGAATCACTTGTGATTCTCTAAGAGTCGACGAGAATCACTAGTTGATTCTTGCAGGGTTGGGCCGGCTGTCTCGACGCAGTCAGAAAAATCATCTAAGGCAGAATCGTCGAGAATCACCAAGTGATTCTCGCCGATTCGTCGAGAATGACTTTGCTTTCTCGACGAGTCGGCGAGAATCCAAGGTGATTCCCACCGATTCTCCCCGGCCTCTATAACCTGTGTAGCCAGAATTCTCTAAGTAGAATTCGGCGAGAATCGTAAGTGATTCTTCCCGAATCGTCGAGAATCACTCACGATTCTCGCCGAATTTGACTTGGGCATTTTTTCCAAGTCTGCCTGGACCGGTCCACGTTATCATCGGGATTTTGAACCGGACTTTGGTCTTACCGCTGGTGGAGCCCACAACGGTCATCTCTTGACCTAGTGTATAAATACTCTGTACTTGTGAACAGTAAAAAGACGGATCACAGCAAAACGAAAAGTAGCAGCCGTCAAGCCCTAGATCGGAAGCGAGCTCGGCCGACCCGCTCCGCCTCTTGCTAGTTGCTCGCCACCGTTGATCAAGGTTTTCGTTACCTCTCCCGGCGACAGAAGCCTAGTCGGGCTCAGCGTCTCACGCGTCTATCCAGAGATCTTTTGTCTCTTGATTTGTGATCGGGAAACCTTTCCCATCAGAATCGATCGAGACGATCGATCCTAGTGTGACCGTTGGAAGACCTTGCCGATTTTGCTAAGAAGATTGGATCTACATAGCATCACCGCCTCTATTGTTGAAGCCGTCGATCTAGAGAAGATACTCTCCAAGTGAGATCTAGGTTGTGGACTCTTCGTTGATCTCAAGAACACATCGTCGAACGAAGAGGGACGCCTTGGTCTTCATACATTGTTTGTATTTCTTACAAGCTATTTTCATTTCTTTGTAAAGGACCGTTTGGTCTCTAGTTGTAGTGTTGTGTGCAACACGTGTTGTGGGAGTGTTGACTCCTACGTGTGGAAGGGTTCCTTCCGTTAGTGCAAGGATTGGATTTCAATCCGGTTGGTGAAGTGACCGAGTCATCCCAGGTTGGGAGATAGGTCGAAGGGGGAAAGTGGACGTACCCAACTCGGGGAACCACTATAAATTGCTTGCGTACTTGTTGTGCTGTGTTGGTTTGATTTCTTGTGCAGGTACAATTTTAATTCCGCATATACGCTGCAAAGACACCTATTCCCCCCCTAGGTGTAAGTAGTTGACAATAAGTGGACTTTCAGGAATTTTATTACAATTTTTATTTAAATAAATGTTGTACTTATTTCATTAACCTATTGACTTGAATTATTATGAAAAAATAAAGTTTAGAGTTCATTATTCCCTAATAAATTATGAAACATGACCTGGAGTGTTTATATGTCTTTATGTTTATCCTTGAATTTTCTCAGAATTATTGAAAGTATATTGGTAGTACTTCTGTTTAAATTGTAAATTGATTAATGTAGGTTATGTTCAAAAATTATGTTTAGGGGTTAAAGCCTTACTGAAAATTTGGAGACCTTGAATTTACTAATAAGTGGTTGTCTTGTATTTATCATAATTTTGTGGAACACTTTGCATGCCTGCAAATAGTACTTCATGTACAAACTAAGGCATTTGGATCTCTTAGGAAATTAAATAAATTATCAAGTAAATTAGTAAAATTATAAACTTCTTGATTTAGGCTAATAATGTCATGATAGACCTCTAATAAATATTATAGGGAATTTGGATGATATTTTGTAGTACCTCCCATTGTATACATTAGATAGCTTAGGATGGTCTACGATTAGTAAAACTTCAGAAATCATAATATGGTGCAAAATGAACCAAGAGAGTTGGGATATTAGTGTATTGATCTGGTAAGGGAAATGGGTTCATCATCGGGAGTTATGATGAGGAGTGGGAGGTTTGACTAGTGTTAAGAGGTGTTCGGGGTCGACGAAACATCGTCTTCCCCGTAGAGAGATAATCAAAATGCACTAGGGTTAGATCCAGTACAACATTAAAGGGATTGGAAGTTGGGTAACAACCAATTATAATAAGTGCCTTGCAAAAGGAAGATTTGGGCTTCAACCCATCGTAGTTCCTAGTGCCCTTTGAGAGCCCTTCCCGGGGTATGCTGGGGGCATTCCTTGGCTAACCTAAACTATAGGCAAACTAAATTGCAAGAGTAACTAGCATAATTAGGGATTCACCTTCACTCACCTCGATGAATTGGGATGTTAGGTTGGTTCACACGGGCTTTATACCTGAGGATTTTGGTGATAGGAAGTTTGGCCCGACGAGCTTTGGCTCGGTTGTTGGTTGTGACGAACGGGATGGTCTGGGGAGATTTGGCTCGGTAGGTGATACATATGGTTGCATGTGCATTAAGTATAAGATGGTGGGTCTTCGGTATTGGAGGGTCAATACACCGACACCAATATGTCGACTCAGCAAGTATGGTTTAGTACTTCGCCATATAAACTCCGGTGCGCCAGCCGGTAAGAGTTCTTAGGAGCTCCACTTAGTGCACCATGGTCGAGGCATACGATAGGTCTGATTGTTTGTGGAATTACAAGTTTAGAGGTGGGCGAGGCCCAACCCACCGCATCCATTTGCCACTACGGAGGTATTGATGAGTCCTAATTATATAGGGTTTTTCTGACTCATCTGGGCAAGTTTTCATGCTCTTGCACTTCACTTTTAGTATGTGATCATTGATATTTCATTTATTCAGCTTATCACGTGAAGTGCGCCTTTTGGCTCATTGTGGTGTGCAATTGCGCACTATTTTGTTGGGGGTAAGCACATGGTGCTCCCCATGTTTCTTTTTGTTGTTATTTCCATTTTGTTAATGGGAACTGGTGCTCCAGTTGGTTTTATTATTGTGCAGGTAGTCGGGATGTCCCAGATTCATTTTCATGTTTTTGTGTAAAACTCATGGGTCAACGCATCTTCTTTTGCGATCCAGATCTGAAAGTTAAAAACGTACAGTTAGCGCACGGTCGTGCGCGGGACCGTACGTGACCATTTTTCCAATCTTTTTCTATTTAAGAGCAGATTTTCAGCCATTATAGTAGAGACTTCGTCCAACCACTTCCCTCCACGTTTTTAGGGAGAAATCTGCCGTTCCACCAAGTCAAGAAGATTTGGGCAAGCATTCAACGCCAAATCCAAGCTGGAGCTTCCTCTCGGCCTCCTCCTTCATCCTTGAGCTTCAAAAGGGGATTTTATCTATATTTCTCAACCAAGATAGGGAAGTTGTGCCATCCTCCACAGGCTCGTGACACGAAGAAGACGAGTCCATTGGGAGTAAGTGACAGCCTCCTCTACCCCGGACGCAGTTGAAGACCGAGCTAGGACGCAGATTGACAACTCAACGAATCCTACCGTGAATCCTCTGTTAGACTTCGGATTCGGTCGATTTCACACACTTTTCTTCTCTTGTTATTGATAGTTTTGTTGAACTCTTTGTATTAGATGAAGTATTTTAACATTTTTAAAACTTTTGTATGTAATCATGTCTATGTGATTGTATGTGTTCATTATTTTCTTGAGGTGTGCCAATTTGTCCATCCGCCATCCATCCGTTCTTGCCGTTCTAGCAATTGCTAGAAGCGTGTGTAGCGAAGAGGTGCTTACAACCCTCAAATCCTGGTTCTTACGCTTGCCTACTGGTCCATCTGCCCAGCAATTCATTGCATAACGGCTCGTGCAGTCTTCCATCCCGCCCGACGAAGCGATGCATAACGGCATTGCATAGGAGTAGTTGTTAGCCTTTTGCTTTATTTTTCCACAACCATCAAAACCCATTTAGATAATTCCGACCTAAGGACTTCAATTTCAAGTCCTCCTCAATATTAACTCCCCCCTTACTATGTTCCTCGAAGAGATCGATACTTGGGAAAGCCACCCATTTTATATTACTTGTGCGACCGGTACACTTGCTGTTCAAAAGCATCAAGTTTTGGCGCCGTTGTCGGGGATCACAGTCGTGTGAGTTTTTGGAGACGGAGATATTAGATTGAAGCCCTTTTCCGTTTGTGTATATCATTTTCTTATTTATTTTAGTTTTTAGAATTTTTATTTTGCTAATTTCTTTTTGCACTTCTCTGATTTTTTATTTTGATAGCAGATCCGTGTTATTTTTATTCTTGCTGTGTAGCACTTTTTGGTAAATACTTTTATTCATGATGTCTTCTATTGCTGAGTGCCGTCTACTTGACGCTTTATGCCGAAGAATCGACGTTATGGCTGCTTTGAATGCTGAGCATTGTTTGAGATACTTGCTATGCCAATGTGTAGGACACCTGGTGAAGGATTGCCCTCGTTTGTGCGAGACTTCTCCCTCTATGGGAGTGCCTGCAGCAACCTCTCGTTCGTGGAAGACCGTTTTAGACAGGCCTTCTAGGGTATTGCCTGGCCCATACACTAACATCGCACACCTTGCTCGTTCTGTGCCCGTTGAGATTATCGAAGAATCTCTTGTCGCATATAGATCTTTCAAGGGTCCCTCGGTTACTTTTTACGAGCTTCCCTTGAGTGATGATGATCACTATAGGGTTAGCTTACAAGAATTGGATCTGGAACTCAAAGATGCTCCTGCATGGGATGATGAGATTGTTCCGTTCATCGACGTGGTGGCGTCTGTGAATGATTTTTGTGATGGGGATGGCTTGTTCTTTGCCTGATTTTGAGAGCAGCTTTGCCCCTGTGCAGTTTTTGCCGGAGTTTGCTACTCTATTTTTGAGTGAGTCGGCTGATGATGCTATATTTATGGATGAATCGGTCCCCGAGATTGTGCCGAAGTGGGATTATGATTCCTCTATATTCGATGGAGAATGTGGATCTTCGGAGCACTTTTACGCACCCCGGTGGGATGAGGAATATTCCATGTCCGATGCAGAGGTTTACACCTCTTTATTGGATGAGTCTGTTCCTCTTACCACCGTGGACCTCGAGTCCTCAAGTTCCCCACAATATGACTCGTATGATACCGATGATGATCTTTGTTCGGATCCTTCTGAGAGTGAAACTGGAATCACTCTCCCATTATTTTAGTTCCCCACATTATTTTAGTTCTTCATCCCTTTTATTACTTGATCCCCCTTCTTTATCTAATCCTGTGAAAGATGAGTCTCTATGAGTACGGTGGGATGACGATGAGCCTGGTTCCCATGCCATCGCCATCGTTTCCTGCATACCTGTGGTGGGCGATACCATCCTAGGCAAGGATATATATTGTGGTGAGATGAGTGAGGTCCAGTGTTCCTCCACTTCTTACCTCTTATTTCCTCTGCCTGCGAGGAGCAGCAATGATTATTTAGGCAGAGGTATAACTGCTCTATCTCCGTATCGGTACCCACTATGGAAACGGATATTGGAATAGTTACCTGTGCATTTCTTATTTCATAGGCCCATTAGCTAGAAATATATAGAATGTAATAAGTCGTGCTGGGATGACAATAACCCCAGTACTTATCTTTCGTTTTCTGTATTTATATTATCATGTCTAGATTAGTTTTAGTATTTCTTTGTATTTTGTATATTTTCTTTTGTTTTTGGGAGCTCACCCCTATAGGTATTCATGACCACTTCGTATTGGCAGGGTTGTGATTCTTCGTATGGCGGGCATGCCTCGATTTTTCAAGCGTCTTCTGGTATGATCACTAGCTTATTATTGGGTAACCTCTTCCCTTAGCTCTATATGATTTTAATTTCTATATCATATGCTGTGTAGTTGAATTTAAGTCTAGGGGAGAGCTGATGTTTGTTACCTTCTACATATGCACATTTCAATTGCATACTAGAAGCTTTTATAGTTTTATTTTGATTAGTTCATTGCATCACACAACACAACACCCACATGAGCGCGTGCTTAGCTGTTAATGTTCTGCGAGTTAAACTCGTTTCTTTTCTATGATTTAAGAAAATTATTGTGTTGTATAGGATTATTAGACGGAGTAAAATGTTGACTCATGTAGTGCTCCTAGTCGTGTACTCTCGTCTCGCGTAGAAATTTTAGTAGAATTAATTTTTCTATATGCTTATTGTTTTATATTTTTCTTTTTGCGTAAATTCTTTTTATTCTACTCAAAAATTGGTGAATCAGGTGTGAATCGAACAGTAGTAAAGGGTTGTGTGTATCCGTCACTAGACTCATTTTGCTCGAGTTGGGAGGATGGATCGTCTTTCTTGGTGGCTAAGAACTTGCCCCAAGCTTTTCTCAAAGCATTGGTGCATGGTTTGTCTAGCGTGAGAGTGATGTAAGCCATCTATTTTGCCGGTTGAGCTTTGTACCATTCCTAACGTCATATCCTCGCTAGCCCCGTTGTGCGTACACCTTCTTTTGATTCAGCTCCACCATTATTTCTCGAAAGCCTCATAGCCAATCCTAGTCGCACACCTAAGTCGAGCTTAAGCGTTTTACATTTGCATTTTGGGATGTGATGTGGTGGTATTCATGTGAATATGTGGATGTGCTCCAAAGCTTCTATTTGATGAAATTGTGGAAATAAAGAAAATGATTTGAAAGAAAATAAAAAGTAAAAAAAAAAAGTTTGATTGAAAATCCTTTTGGAGATGTGGTTATATTTGGAGTGGGTGGTGCACACACCCATATGTTAAAAGTTAAGTATGGGGGTGTGGTACTCCTACATATATTTTGGTTAGCGGATGTATTCTCTTTTTTATGTAAGCTCATTGGGGTTAGGTGTGTAGCCCCCTTATTTATCTTTGTTTACCTCACCGAAACCCAAGCCCCATGATTCTCATAAAGTCCTACGGATTAACGCCTGAGTCGAACTAGTGCCGTGGAGAGAGTATGAACGGGCAAGCGTATGGTCCTTGACATTGGTGGATTCCTTTAGAGGTGATCCTGAGCCCCGATCTTTGCCAAAGCTCACCTTAGTGGCCTACCTACTTTCTTCCTATGCGTGACCGGTAGATTCACCGTGATTCCATTTTTGAGTAATATTAAAATTTTTATACGTATTGTGAAAACTATGAACTATTTTGAATAATTAGAAATTTCATCTATTTATATTTTTACGCATACGAGCAAGCGACTTCGCATGATACTCCATATCACAATTTCTATGTCAGCTAAGTAATTTTTTCTGTCTGTATAGATTTTATTTGCTTGGGACGCTCAAACAAGGAACTCTTGGGGTGTGATGAGTCAGATTTATATAGGGTTTTTCGGACTCATCTGGGCTAATTTTCAAGCTCTTGCACTTACCTTTAGTATGTTATTGTTGATATTTCATTTATTCAGCTTATTACGTGAAGTGCACAATTTGGCTCATTGTGGTGTACAATTGCGCAATATTTTGTTATGGGTAAGCACAGGGTGCTCCCCATGTTTCTTTTTGTTATTATTTACATTTTGTTGCTGGGAGCTGGTGCTCCAGTTGGTTTCATTATTATACAGGTAGTTAGGATGGCCCAGATTCATTTTCAAGTTTCTGTGTAAAACGCACGGTCGTGCGCATTTCTTCGTGAACAGTTTCAATGTAATCGCGCGTTTCATACAACAAATCTGGGGACTTCTGTTTCTACCCGTGCATTTTGTTCCCGCACGGTTTAGGACAAACCGTGCGAGAAGGAATTGCACAGTTTACACATTTTCTCTTTATTCCTGCATTCTGGGGTAAATCCTGTGTTTCCTTCACGTACGCGGAAGCGCGCTCGTGAGCGAGTAAATCGAATGGTTCCCATGTTTAACCCTGTTTTCTACGATCTGTGTTTACCTATGCGATTTCCTTCACACACGGGCGGAAGCGCCCGTGAGCGAGTAAAATGCACAGGTCAACTCATCTTCTTCCGCGGTCCAGATCTGAAAGTTAATAATGTACGGTAAGTGCACGGTCGTGCACGGGACCGTGCGTGACCATTTTTCTGATCTTTTTCTATTTAAGCGCAGATTTTCAGCAATTGTGAGAGAGACTTCATCCAGACACTTCCCTTCGCATTTTTAGGGCGAAATCTGCCGTTCCACCAAGGGGAGAATATTCGGGAAAGCATTCAACGCCAAATCCAAGCCGGAGCTTCCTCTCGGCCTTATACTTCATCCTAGTGCTTCAAAAGGGGATTTTATCTAGCTTTCTCCACCAAGCTAGGGAAGTTGTGCCATCCTACACCGGCTCATGACGCGAAGAAGACGAGTCTATTGGGAGTGAGTGACAGCCTCCTCTACCCCGGACGCAGTTATGGACCGAGCTAGGATGCGGATTGACAACCCGGCGAATCCTACCGTTAATCCTCGGCAAGACTTCGGATTCGGTCGATTTTGCAAACTTTTCTTCTTTTGTTATTGATAGTTTAGTTCGACTCTTTGTATTAGATGAAGTAATCTTATATTTTTAAAATGTTCGTATGTAATCATGTCTATGTGATTGTATGTTTTCGTTATTTTCTTGAGGTGCGCCTATTTGTCCATCCTCCATCCATCCGTTCATGTCGTTCTAAAAATTGCTAAAAGCGTGTGTAGCGAAGAGGTGCTTATGACCCTCAAATCCTAGTTCTTACGCTTGCCTACTCGTCCATCCGCCCAGTGATTCGGTGCATAGCGGCCCGTGTAGTCTTCCATCCCGCCCGGCGAAGCGATGCATAACGACATTGCATAGGAGTAGTTGTTAGCCTTTTTCTTTATTTTTCCCCAACCATCAAAACCCCTTTAGTTAATTCCGACCTAAGGACTTCAATTTCATTTTCTTCTCAATATTAACTCACCCCTTACTGTGTTCCTCGAAGTGATCGATACTTGGTAATGCCACCCATTTTATATTACTTGTGCGATCGGTACACTTGTCGTTCAAACGCATCAGGTATCATAGGAGGTTCGGCTCCAAAAAGGTGGAACTAAAGGTATGTGTACACAGAGTCGAGTGGGTGAGTTTCACTTGCATGTTCATATCATGAACTACTTGCATGTCATAGTATAACCATTGCATAAACCCCTGTCACCTATTGTATAAAGTGGTATGGGACTCTTTATACAATAGGCCCTACAAAATGACCCCTTAGTTTATAAGTTCGCGCGAGCGTGCTTATAAGTTAAGGTTTTTATTCAGTAAATATATATGTATGCTTGCTAGAAAATCGACACCCTATTGTATAAATTGGTATGAGACTTTTTATATGATAGGAGCCTTGCAGAAGATCCCTTAGCTTATGCGTTTTCATATAAGTTAAGGTTACTTATTTCTTGTTCAGTTTTTCTTACTTTTAGCACTTGCATATATACTCATAGGACTGCTAGATTATTTCCACCGTCACATTCTTCTTGTTCATTCTCCACATTCATTTCCTCTGCTTTCCTCCTCCTCGCTCAGTGCCTAGGAGCCATTTGGAAAAGGGCGGGGATGATAGGACTTAGTCTTCTAGACTAACAGTTTTCGAACCACATCATTTTAGGGGACCGTGGAGACCAGCATGGAGGAGCAGCCCTGGAGTTTGACATGCTTGGAGATGTGACAGTCTAGTACAGGAGTTTAGACAGCTGGGACTGTGAGTCCTGATCGCTAGTAGTTATTTTAGTTTTGCTTCCGCGATGAGAAATATGTAGTGAGTACATTGATGTACCAGACATGAGCCCAAGTTTCTGTACTTTTATTATATCTATCGACACTCCCTTCCTGGAGAGTATTTATTATACATGTGATTCTGTGGACTTGTTGAGTTTCATTCTTACTCTGATAGTTTTGCTAAATTTTCTTCGATCGATTTGGCCGGCAGGATCAGCATTTTGTAGTGATTACCTTCCCGGGCGTGAAGGTGTCATCGCAAAGCATCGGTTCTGGGCCTAAGACCCCGGTGGTCAAAAACAGGGGTCTTACACATGAATGCGGAGTTATAAGTCCAAACGTCATCACCATGAACTCATGCAGGCCGTACCATGAGCTAAATTCCATCTTCTGAATATCTTCCCCTTTAACTGTATACTGATAGTACCCCGATCGTAAGTCAAACTTGGAAAACCAGTGTGCCCCAACCAACTGATCGAAAAGATCGTCGATCCGGGGGAAAGGTTAAGTGTTTCGCATGGTCAACTCGTTAAGCTCCCAGTAAGCTATACACAACCGAAGTGACCCATCCTTCTTCTTTACGAATAACACTGGAGCTCCCTATGGCGATGAATTGGGCCGAACAAATCTAGAATCTTACAACTCCAAAAGCTGCACTCGAAAGTCTGCTAGCTCGTTCAGGGCAATCATATATGGGGTTCCAGAGATGGGTTTGGCACCCGATACGAGTTTGATCTGAAAGCCCAATTCTCTATGTGGGGGTAATCCTGTCAGCTTCTCTAGAAAAAAATCCCGAAAGTCCCGAACTATGGGTACATCCGCTATGCTTCCCACTTCCTTCTTCATCTGAAAGCTTATAGCAATGAGTTTGTTTCCCTGTACATAGGTCTTGGTAGCATGAATAGAGGATATTAGTCTATATTGTACGAATTTAATACCTTGGAATACTATCTCTGAATTTCCGAGCATCAATGTAATGTCCTTTGCTGCACAGTCGATCCGGGCCTGGGTCCACTCTAGCAGGTCATGCCTAAAACAAGATCGAACTCGGGTAGCTGCAACACCGTTGCTGGGGTTTCAAAAAGCTTTCCTCCTTTGTATACATCCAGGGTGCATTTGGTGGATGCATTTATCTCGGAGCCGTCGTGGAGTCGAACTCTCTGATTGGCTCCGGTGTAATGTCTCACCCCATTCAAGTCCTTCAAAAAATTCGACAAGATGAATGTGTGCGTCGCACCCGTATCAGACAGGGTATAGGAGGGCCTCCCATTTACTGTCACCATGCCTAAATGTTAAACCATAATATAGCTACCTTGCTGTATTTCAGGCATATGTGAGGGAATATACTTAGTCATGTGATGGGAATCTTAGCTATAAAATACCTACTATGATGTCCTGTATGTTCCACTCTTGACTCATATCTAGAGCAAACATCTGCTCCCAAGAAGGTCTAGGATTTATTACTCGTTGTCCTCATCCTCGACCACAGACTTGCCCTCATCCTTGCTGAGCAGCTAGAGGAACAATAGGGGGAACATCTAAACCTAGCTACGGGGCCGACTGAATACACTGGAAAGAAACTTGCCCGAACGGCCCTCCGGGTTATTGCTACCGTTGAAACTGCTGAGGTGGAGGCAACGCTGGCAGTAGGGTCGGGCGCTCCATCCTAAAGTTCTGACGGAAGCAAACACCCACTCTTTGATTATCTCCTCCGCCATGAGCATTCTGCCTCCTCCTAAAGATGGCCCCCACTACTATCAAGCCTATTGCAGATCTCTTACCAATCTCTTGGACTCCCAAATGGTCTGCCTCATACCTCTTTTCTATATCTATTATCTCCACCAGGCTCGAGTCTGATATAAACAAAATTCCTTGCCTTAAAGGATCTCACAAGCCTTTGTAAAATTGTTTCGCGTACTCGCGATCATCCAAACTATAAGAGTCCAAAAACCTTACGAGATGATGAAACTCCTTCTGATATTCTACCACTGACTTGGATCCTTGTTCTAACTATAAGAACCTTTCTTCAAGTTCATCACGATCTGTAGAAGGAAAGAAATGCTCTAAGAAGGTATCAAAAAATTCATTCTAGCTGATGTCAGTATATTCGTGTCCTTGAAAAGTGGAGACCACGAGGGACTTCCACCACCTTTTTGTGTGTGATTCCAAGACGGATACAGCTAAAGTAAGATCCATACAGGCTGGCCATCTGATTCCTGCCTTCAATTCTTGCACAACATCTAGCCACTCCTTAGTACGAACAGCCAACTCTGTCCCATGGTAAGCAGGTGGGGAGAGGGCTCGAAAGATACTCAACCAATTAGATCTTGGGGCTTGCTACTATACTGGGGCCTGCTGAGATCTGAATGAGTCTAATATTACTGTGAGGGTTTATCACAGTTCCGAATTCTAAAATTGAGTAGGGATGGAAGGGGTGGCAGTGCCCACTACTCGCTCTGTACGTTTCGAGATCTACATATAAAGGTACAAACCTAAGGTCAAGTTGGCTAGTCGTAGGGTAACAACTGGACACACTTAGTGTGAATTACTTGTGGACACACCACTGCTTCCGCTAAGTTAGTTTGACCTCAAACTGACCAATCGAGCGGGGGTTGCACCATTATTCAATGAATTCTTTAGGTCAAGATCATTTCAAGCTTATAAAGTTTGTAAAACCCCCTCCCGGAACACAACAAAAGGTTGAAGAAAGTCTTATGCCCAGTACAGCCTCCTTACGGGTGCGTCAACCAGAAGGTTGACCAGTACTACAAGATGCATATTCTCCCGGCTCTCGTAAATATCATCTATGCCAACCCAACATAAAGAATATACAGAAGTCAAAATCCACCCTAGTACAAGTACAAAAGAAAAAAGACAGGTAGCTACATAGCTTTTGAATACATCAGAGTTAAGTGCCCCAAGGGCTACAACATATAGTCTCTCAAAATCTCCCATCAGTAACCGACATCAGCGAGGATATCATTGTATTATGTCCTATTACCTGGCCTGACATCCCCCTACATAACCTGCTACTGCTGCTCTTTCCGTTGGGTATCCCCCCTACAACCGTTAGTCATAAAGACTAAGTGGCTATTTCATCCTCTCACCCCGGTGACTTTTAGGCACCGAGCGCGAGAAAGAAGGAATTTTACAATATATATATATAAGATGTAAGTACAAGCAGGTGGTATATCTCTATATATCATAAATGTAACGGTAGTAGTGTACATCAAATATCAACATCATTCTACAATAGAAGTACTGTAAGAGATAGCGAAGTCAACTACCAGCATTTGATCTACAAATATAAATAGAACTTAACTTATACAAATGCCCATACAGATTTATATGTTAAGGATGAGCTTAACAGAAAGTAACTCATCATATAAAATTGCCCATACAAATATATATGATGATGATCTTATGCGGTGTAATACAATACAATGATGGTTTATGATGCACCTTTGCAACTCACGCACTCTGTTTTGCTATGTCGACATAGTCCTTTAGTTCCCAGTTTTCAAACAGGTAGCTAACCTCTCAGGCATCGTCCGTCGTGGCCAAATGGTGATAGTAGAGCGGGCATCCCCACTACTAGGTGGGTATCCACACTATCAGTCCTAGGCCTCCATACGCCTCAACGCTAAGAACACAACAACGGAGCCTCTACGTACTACGTCTTAGAAGGGGTCTTAGGTAGATGTGCACCAAGAGCCCAACCCAAATGGCCTATAACTAGCACGAAAGGAGCCTTTGGGAGCATATCACTAAAGGACCAAGCCTAACTATTTACTGGTACGGAAGGAGCCTCGGGAATGAGCACCGAGGACCAAGCCCAACCGCCTAAGGTCTATTTATCAACTCCCGTCGGTGTGACGATTGGGGAACTCGTAGACCTGCCGCACTATCCTAAACCAAGGATTATGATACCATGTATCAAAACACACCGCATGCAATTACACTTAGATATGCCATCAAACATGTAAGGGCTCCAACCGAGCCCCATCTCATCATACCAATCCCTTGCTCAAAATCACACAAGGGCTCCACTTTGAGTCCCTTATCATCATACCAAACCCGTACTTAAAAGCACGCAAGGGCTCCACACTGAGTCCCTTCACAAAAACTTACCCGTGCTCCAAGCATGCAAGGTTCCTTCATAACCTAAGATATCAAATAGCTTTGATTGCTACATAAACCTCACCGCTGCCCGTATGGAGTTAACACAACTCTAAGCGGTGGACTTATTCCAATCATACTTTCAATTCATAAGATCAATAAGCTCATAGCATGACCATGGGCGTAATATTCCTCTAGCCTTTTTTCTATGTTTAGCATGCGCACGCAAATCAAATCATTTATCTTTCAGTACATTTTTTTTCAGGAAATGATCAACATAACATATATGTTTCTAGATGATTAATAATCGTGTACAATTACACATCACATGTTCTGTAATTATTTATATGTCATCACTTACTATCGATTGCGTATATCATACAATCGCACTAATTACTCTTCCAATACACATAAACCATCATAGTATTATTGTATTCACTTTCATTGGATTGCATAGATAAACAATTTATACATCCAAGGTCCATCAAAACACATACTGTTGGGTCCATTGATCCCAATGTCCTAGATTTGTAAGAAATCAAACTAGTAAATGGTATACACATAGTTGTATTTGATGTATGTTAAAGTTCATGCATGCAGGTTGCTCTTTGTCACATTGATTGGACAGGTGGCTCAAGTGACAATGATAGGTGGACACACAGAAGCTAGCTGGAAAGGTAGGAATTTTCTTATGTCCATATGCATTGAGTGAAGCAAGCTCACTCAACGCCAGATGTCGATATTCGAAGAAGTCCACAGGTATTGAGTGAAGCAAGCTCACTCAACTCCTGATGTCAAATAAGGATGCTGGAAAGGCTGAAAATCACCTAAGTCCACAGGCATTGAGTTAAGTCATTTAACTCAACGCCAGATACCAAAATGTGCTGAGTTGTGGACAGTCAAAGCCCAGCAGTATGTAAAGTTATTTTGCGGCTAAGTCTGTTGCGCGCTAGGGTTCGAAGAAAATAAACGCAACCGAACTAGCAACCCATGAGGCAAGTATACCTATCGAATTGTAGCAAGGGGACACAAGTGTCGTATTGAAATCCGGGAACTGTTGGCTAAGCTTACTCACACGAACGTTATTATCTTATCGACGGAAAAACTAGGGTTTTAGAAAATCTAAGTGCAGGGGAGAAAGTAAAGCTATACTAGAAAGAGAAATACTGCAATTAAGTAAGCTGTTAAGTAAAGAACTATGCTAGAAAGGAAACTACTGCAATTAATTAAAGAGCACAAGATAGGAGATTACTACTAAAGGAAGAAAATATGAAATGGAAATGCACCCGATCAAGATTCACCTCGGCTAAAGACGATTAAGAAAATGCGATAAAAATCTAAACTTAATAGGATAAGGGTCCTTGACCGTGGAGGTTCCTAAAGCTTGAACACGCTTCTCTCGAAGTCATGCCCAACTGAGTTTAGGAAGGTCCGACCGACTCTCGTCTAAATCGGAGGCCTAAAACTCGCTTTATGCGGTGAACCTCACTATTGGATTTTACTCCAATCCGGGAGATTTGGACGTCTGCCTCTCTCGAGGGGTGCGTACAACTCCCTTTACTCTTGAATGCTCACTTCATTCTTTCGGCCTCTCGGCTAGCCCAGAATGAAAGCAAAGGCGGATAGTATATATCGAAAATATACCCCCAACCCGTGATTAATCAAGAGTAATTAAAGGCCCTAACCTAAAAAGGAAAGATTGTTTAAAACATCATAACATAATCGCTCTAACCTCGGATCATCAAGATCGAGTACAAGGAGGATTAGTTAATCATAATGGAGTGGAGGGGGGGAGATGAGTAGAAAAGCATAAGAAGAACACAAGCTAAAGGAAGAACAATTTTATTAATGAAAAAGGGCAAGTTACACTAATGAAAATAAAATTACAAGTGCATGAAAATTAAATCCTATTCTAGCCCTACAAGTAGCACTAAGCAAGAGCAAAAATTACAAAGAAAAGCTAAGACAAACTACAATTAAGCTAGGGTTAAACAAGAATTACAAAGGGGCAGCACCTCCCCCTAAGAGAGGGGGAGAGAGAGAGAGAAAGCATGAAAAAGGATCAAGAAACAAAGGGGCAGCACCTCCCCCACTACCCCAAAACTTCCTTAAATGGGGAGGGGCGGGGCTCAATTTATAGAAAATTTCTCGGGTTGGTCACGCCCTCCGACACGCCCTAGGGGGGGTGTGTCAGGGGGCGTGACAGTACTATATTGACCTCGGGCTCTGGATTCTGGCTGGAGGGATGATGGCTTCGGTACGTCGGTGGTCTCGCCCTAGGTCACGCCCGTGACAGGGGGGCGTGACAGGCACGTCATGTACAAATCATTGGTTGGAAATCCGTCAGTCACCGAAAAACGAGGGTGTCACGCCCATGTCACGGGCGTGACATGGGGCGTGACAGTACTGTTTGCGTGCTGAGGCGGAACGGCATTTAATGCGGAGGCAGGCTTTGCGGCAGAGGGCGACACGCCCCTGGTCACGCCTGGTGACACGCCCAGGGAGGGCGTGTCAGGGGGCGTGACAACGGTTTTTGACCGTTTTCTATCCCTTCCAGCAGGTGTCCTCGGGATCGGGTGACACGCCCTAGGTCACGCCCAGGGAGGGCGTGACAGGGGGGGTGTGACAGGTCATTTTGGCAATTTTCCTGGAAACCTGCAAAAAGACAGGAAAAAGTTAGTGGCAAGAAAATTTACATAAAAAGGATAAAAATAAACTAATAATAGACATAATTTGTACAATATAAAATAGAAAATACGATAATAGTTTAGGATACAAAACGTATTATCAAATTCCCCCAAGCTTAAGCTTTGCTTGTCCCCAAACAAAAATATAAAAACTAGAAATTTATAAAAAGGACTAATCAAAAAGTTCTAATTATGCCTACACAAGTACTATGCGAAATTCTAAGTAGGGAAAAAGGTGAAATGTAAGTCTAAAACAATTATTTAGGTATGGTAAAACTTTTATAAACTTTACTTAATAAAAACAAATCATCCAAAATTTTAACGAGATTTTTTTTAAATGGACTTAAGTAAAGCAACAAAAATGAAAAACACGCATTGAGTTGTTACTAGATCCAAGCAACGCATTATAATTATATCAATTTAATTAACAAAAATCTAGGTTTAAATCCAAAACTAAAACTGATTTACTGTTTTTCTTTTCTTAGTTATTAAATAAAAATCAACAAGCGCGAATCAAAAGGACTTAAATAGGACAGAAACGTTTGGCTTTGGAATATGATTAGGAGTGGAATTCAAAGATAAACGTGAAGGTTTTAAAATCACACTAAACCAAAGCAAAGAGTTTCAAAAACTTTCATAAAAATATATACACATTTTTTTTCTTTTTCTTTTTCAATTTTTTTTTTTTCAAAACAAAGGCCATAAATATTTTTATTTTCTTTTTGAGTTGGCCAAACAAAAATAAACATCACTTTCGAACATACTTTTTTTTTCGAAAACCTTTCTCCCACAAAAATCACAAAATACCCTATCAAAATCGTCAAAATAATTTATGAAACTCAAAAAGGCTAGTGTGATTCGATAGGTTGGAAATTTTGGCTTTGGTGAAACTGAAATGAAGGGAGGAGCTATCAAATGAAATCGGAAAAAGGCTCAAAAACGGCTAACTAGTGGTAAAAGTTTTTAGGTTGGCAGGAAAGCTCAAACTAAAACAAAAATGGCCTAAATCATTTTCACGCTTTTGAATTTATTTAAAACAAAGGTTTAAAAAATTTTCAAAAAGCGAGTCCTAGATAATAAAAGAAGATTGATGAAATTAACTTGAAAATAGAAATAATAGGTGACTTAGATCGTTCACATCTACTACGTTATTCAAAAGTTGACTTTACAAAAATTATTCAAAAACGAAAAAGAAAATAGTGGATGATGAATTTTTAAGAAAGTAAAGGAAATAAACAACAAAAAACCATAATAGAAATGCGAGTTTTAGAAAAATATTTCACCTTAACATGCTACCGCGAATTAGAAACACAGCATGGCCAACATTTTACTTGTGAAACATAATTAAAAAGAACGATTAGAAATATTATAATTAACTAAGTTGTTTATAGGAGATTTTGAGTAAAACAAAACTAAAAACTAGGGGTACTATTGAAATACCAAAATGTCTAAACTATTCAAAAACACATATATTTCTTTTTAATTTAATTTTGTGAAATATTCTCTTTTTTTTGGATTTTGGAATTTTAAGATATTCATTTTTTTTGGAAATATTTACAATATATACAAAAAGAAGATTATTTACACTACGCAAAAATGAAGGAGGAAATCCTCCCCCAAGCTTAAAACAGACATTGTCCTCAATGGCTAAAGAAGGGGATTGGAGAAGGAGAGAAAAATAAAGTACAGAATTGAAAGACAGAATTGAAATACAGGTACTTCCCCGGATTTATTTGCTGCGAAAGCTGAGTGATGCCGCTCCCCGAATGTCTTCTTTGGAAATTGTGATGGATTCAGCAATGTTGGAGCAGGCGATCGCAGAAGCTTCAGCTTGTCGGAGCCGTCCGAGGCAAAAATTGTAAAAGAAAGAAAACAGAAAAAGATAACTTGGGTTGCCTCCCAAGAGCGCCCTTTGGTTAAAGCGTCGTTGAGCTCGACGCATCAAAAAAATAATATTGTCCAAAAATATTGTTGTCCCGAAATAAAATTGTTTTTAGCAAAAAAAATTAAAAGCTCAAGATTAGAGTTCGTGAAGCAAAAACTTAATAATGTTTGGACTGACATCATCATCACTAGAAAAGTAGAGTTTAAGACGCTGACCATTCACTTTGAAATTACCCTTATCAGGGTGAGAAATTAAAACAGTTCCATAAGGAAATACTTCTAAAACAGAAAACGGGCCAGACCAGCGAGATTTTAATTTGCCCGGAAATAAACGTAAACGAGAATTATATAAAAGGACTTGGTCGCCCGGCTTAAAGTTTTTAGGGTGCCTTAAGTGTTTATCGTGTAAACGCTTCGTCCGCTCTTTATAAAGTTTATTATTTTCATAAGCATAAGAGCGCCACTCGTCGAGTTCATTTAGTTGAAATTTTCGAAGGTCATCGACTGAGTGGGGATCGAAGTTTAAAAATTTTAAGGCCCAAAAGGAGCGGTGTTCTAACTCTACGGGCAGATGGCACGATTTTCCATAGACCAGCCGATACTGCGTACATCCGAGGGCAGTTTTGTACGCTGTTCGGTAGGCCCATAGAGCATCGTCAAGTTTGGTTGACCAGTCTTTTCTAGAAGTTGAAACAGTCTTTTCTAATATTCTTTTTATTTCTCTATTAACTACTTCGACTTGACCGTTAGTTTGGGGGTGGTAGGCAGTGGACAGTTTATGTGTAACGCCGTATTTGGTAAGGATTTTTGAAAATTGTGCGTTACAGAAATGGGAACCCCTATCGCTAACGATTGCGCGAGGCGTACCGAATCTAGAAAATAATTTTTTTAAAAACGTGACTACAACTCGGGAGTCATTCGTAGGAAGAGCTTGGGCCTCAGCCCATCGTGACACATAATCAACAACAACCAAAATATATTTGTTTCCGAAGCTAGAAGGAAGGGGGCCAACAAAATCAATTCCACAGAGGTCGAAAATTTCGCACTCTAAGAAATAATTTTGCGGCATTTCATTTTTATTAGAGAAGTTGCCCGACCGTTGGCAACTATCACACCTGCTCACAAAGGCTTGCGCGTCTTTAAACAGGCTAGGCCAGTAAAAACCCGCGCAAAGCACCTTATGAGCGGTGCGAGCAGCGTGATAGTGCCCACCTGTCGGACCTTCATGCAAATGTTTTAGAATATCAATTCCTTCATCAAAAGAAACACATCTCCTTATCACTTGATCCGCACAAATTTTGAAAAGATGCGGGTCTTCCCAGAAGTAGTTCTTCAGCTCAGAAAAGAATTTCTTCTTTTGCTGAGAGGAGAACTCTTTTGGGAGCACCCGGGCCACTAGATAGTTGGCGATGTGCGCGAACCATGGAGAAGTAGATGCGTTAACTAAAAGCAGCTTCTCATCAGGAAAATAATCATTAAAAGATTTTTCATTTAATTTTTCTATAAAGGGGTTATCTAATCTGGATAGATGGTCGGTGGCCAAGTTCTCGGCTCCTCGCTTATCACGGATCTCTAAGTCAAACTCCTATAGGAGTAAGACCCATCGAATCAAGCGAGGATTGGCATCCGTTTTGGCAAGAAGGTACTTGAGGGCCGAGTGGTCCGTAAAAACAATGATTTTTGAAAGAGTAATGTAAGGGCAGAATTTATCAAACGCAAATACTACAGCTAAGAGCTTCTTCTCGGTTGTGGTGTAATTTTCTTGTGCAGATGTGAGGGTTTTACTAGCGTAATAGATGGGGTGGAAGTTCTTAGATATGCATTGACCTAATACGGCCCCCACCGCAAAACTACTCGCATCGCACATAATCTCGAAAGGAAGGTCCCACACCGGAGCTATCATAATCGGTGCGTTAATTAACTTTTCTTTAATTAATTCAAAGGAAGAAATACAAGAGTCATCAAAAATGAATGGAGCGTCTTTTTCTAAGAGATGGGTGAGGGGCTTTGTGATCTTGGAGAAGTCCTTTATAAAACGATGATAAAAACCAGCGTGGCCTAGGAAACTTCTTATAGCTTTTATGTTTGTAGGCAGCGACAACTTCTCAATAACTTCTATCTTGGCAACGTCTACCTCAATACCTTTAGCAGAAATTTTATGACCCAAAACTAACCCTTCCCTCACCATAAAATGGCATTTTTCCCAATTTAGGGCAAGGTTAGTTTCTTCGCATCGTTCTAAGACTTTTTCGAGGTTTTCTAAACATCTATCGAAGGAATCACCGAACACAGAGAAATCATCCATGAATACCTCCATAATGCTTTCTACGTACTTGTCAAATATTGCGAGCATACATCGCTGGAATGTAGCTGGCGCATTGCATAATCCAAACGGCATTCTTCGGTACGCGAAGGTGCCGAAGGGACAAGTAAACGTAGTTTCTCTTGGTCCTCGGGAGAGATGGGTATTTGAAAGTACCCCGAGAGGCCATCGAGAAAACAATAAAAGCTATGGCCGGAGAGACGTTCTAAAATCTGGTCGATTAATGGTAAAGGAAAGTGGTCCTTGCAGGTGGTGTCATTTAACTTACGGTAATCTATGCACATACGCCAACCCGTCACCGTCCGCGTCGGGATTAATTCATTATTCTTATTACTAACTACGGTTATCCCTCCCTTTTTTGGAACTACCTGAACGGGGCTAACCCACTTACTGTCCGAAATAGGGTAGATAATTCCTGTGTCTAATAGTTTCATAACCTCGCCCTTAACTACTTCTTTCATATTCGGGTTTATACGGCGCTGAGGTTGGATAGAGTTACGCGAATTATCTTCCATTAATATTTTATGAGTACAGAAAGATGGGCTTATGCCCTTGATATCAGAAATTTGCCAAGCAATAGCCCGGCGATGCGTACGTAGAACTAGAAGAAGTTTATCGTTCTGTGTATCCGTGAGGTAGGCCGAAACGATAACTGGTAACTTGGAGTCTTTTTCTAAGAAAGCATACTTAAGGTGTTCGGGAAGTTCTTTAAGTTCTAGGGTAGGGGGTTCTTCATAAGAGGATTTTGAGATTCTTTCTTTTTCAAAAATAATATCTTCATAAACTTTTTTATAAGGAACGTAATAAGGGGTAGGGCTAGCAGCCAAGACAGCTTCTTGTAGAGATTCAGTGTGAAGAAAAGAGGAGGAGCAAAAATCAGAAAATTCTTTTTCAAACTCAGAAAAACAATAAGAAGATTCATCACTTCCTTGCAGTGATTCCATTGTAAGAGAAGAGGAGCAAAAAGTAGAAAATTCTTTTTCAAAGTCGGAGAGGCAGTAGGAAGAATCATCACTCACGGCGTCTACGAAAAAACATGAGTCATCGTTCGCTAAGGTGTTCTTCATCTAAGGGGTGATAGAAAATGTGACTTCGTCGTCGCCTACTCGAAGAAAGAGCTTACCATTGCTTACGTCAATGATGGCTCGGGAGGTGGCAAGGAAGGGTCGGCCAAGGATCAGGGGAACCTCGACGTCTTCTTCGATTTCCAGAATGACAAAGTCCACCGGGAAGATGAACTTGTCGACTTTCACTAGAACGTCCTCCACTATTCCTAACGGGTACTTGACGGATCTATCAACTAGCTGGATACTCATACGCGTGGGGTTAAGGCTACCAATCCCTAACTTTTTGAACAACGAAAAGGGCATCAGGTTTATACTTGCGCCTAAGTCGGCTAACGCGTTTTTAACAAAAAGATCACCGAAGACACACGGGATAGAGAAACTACTCGGGTCACTGATTTTCTTCGGCAAACCGTTTGTTAAAACGGCGGAGCACTCGGCGATTAGCGTGACGTGCGAAAGATTCTCTAACTTCTTCTTGTTTGTGAGGAGGTCTTTAAGATATTTGGCGTATTTCGGCATCTGCGAAATAGCCTCGTGGAAGGGAAGATTAATGTGGATTTGTTTGAAGATTTCTAAGAAGCGAGAGTACTGATCATCTTGACGTTATCTATTAAGTTCAGAGGGGTATGGAGGAGTTGAATTATTTTTGAAGATGGGTGGTGGAGTGAGATTATTTTCTAAAATAGGGGTGATTACTTCTTCAGCAGAGGGTGGAAGCGGAGCAGAGCTTTGATTTTTAAAAGCAGGAGCGGAGCTTGCCTCGGGCTCTTCACTTACCATAACGGAGACTTGCTTCCCACTCCGAAGAGTTATAACTTTCGCTTGCTCTCTCGGGTTGGGTTCGGTATTGGAAGGAAGAGACCCTGCGGGTCGCTCAGAAATTATTTTCACGAGCTGTCCTACTTGATTTTCTAGACTTTTTACGCTTCCGGTTAACGTTCTTATAGTGGCGTCATTTGTGGTGATATATTTAGAAAGTAATTCCTCCAAGCTTGGAGGTTTTGGGTAATTTTGAAGAGGTGGTGGTGGTGGTGGTGCAGAAAAATCATTTTGCGGGGGTGGGCGCATCGCATTCGATGGATTACTCCATGAAAAGTTCGGGTGATTTCTTAAAGCGGGGTTATAACTATTCGGAAAATTAAAACCAGGCGGATGTAAATTCGCAGCAGAAAAATTATTAAAAGCAGTTCTAGGCATATTATTAACATAATCTAAATGTTCTGGAGTAGGGGTTGCAGATTCCCATACCTGAGGGGTGGAGGCAGCAGTCATCTCCGTTATCTTTTTGCTTAGGATTTCTACTTGCAGAGCGAGCTGGGAGACGTTGTCCACTTCATAGATACCTGCAGGCTTGTTCGGGCGGAACCAAGGCACATTCCACTGATAAGTGTTCATGGCCATGTCCTCAAAAAGCTCAAGAGCGGCTTCCGGGGTCTTATGATTTAAAGTACCGCCAGAAGCTGCGTCTATCATTTGCTTCGTGCTTTGATTTAGCCCGTTATAAAACGTCTGCACTTGTAACCATATAGACAGCGCGTGATGTGGGCATCGTCTTAATAATTCTTTAAATCTCTCCCAGGTTTCGTAAAGGGTTTCAGAGTCTATTTGTCCGAAGGCAGAGATGTCGTTCCTAAGTTTTGCAGTTTTAGCTGGCGGAAAATACTTCGCCAAAAATTTTTTAGTTAATTCATTCCAAGTGGTTATGCTATTTTTCAGAAGTGTGTTAAGCCACTGCTTAGCTTTAGTTCTTAGAGAGAAGGGGAAGAGTCTCAGCCTGATCGCATCATTTGTGACACCATTTATCTTGAAGGTGTCACAAATTTCAAGAAAGCTAGCTATATGTGCGTTCAGATCTTCGTCTTGAAGTTCGTCAAATTGCACATATTGCTGCACCATTTGAATTATGCTAGGCTTTAATTTGAAGTTATTATTTGCTATAGCAGGGCGGACTATACTTGATTCTGTTCCCTCGAGGTTCGGTCGTGCATAATAGGACATAGTCCTTTGCACGGCCTCATCTACGTTGGGTTCTTCCATTCTTAAAGTAGCAAATGACTCGGAGTCCTCAACCGGCACTTGGATAGTAGGAACTTGAAATCGCGATCTTCTCCGAAGAGTACACTCAATTTCGTGGTCCAAGTCCAAAATAACCGACGGACTCCCGCGGGTCATGCACTAAAAGAACAGAAAAGAAGAAGAGGAAGAGAAAAAGGATAAACTAGAAAAAAGATAAAAAAAATTTTGTTTTTTTGAAATAGATTTTTTTTATAGATTAACTCCCGAACTTCCCAAGGACTACCCCGTGAAGGGTTCGCAAGGTACTAGACAAGATAGTGGCGCTTAAAGCCCTTTGCCCTTTTCAAGAGAATTAGGTGGCGTAGAAAAATTGTGAGGTTGGTTTCTATTAAGAGCGGTGATAAAAATTTTTTGATTTTTTTTTTAAAATTTTAAAGAAAGAGGATGAGAAAGAGAAGAGATAAAATTAATAGGTTCGTGTTTTCAAAATATTAACGGAAGTTGGTTCCCCGGCAACGGCGCCAAAAACTTGTTGCGCGCTAGGGTTCGAAGAAAATAAACGCAACCGAACTAGCAACCCGATGAGGCAAGTATACCTATCGAATTGTAGCAAGGGGACACAAGTGTCGTATTGAAATCCGGGAACTGTTGGCTAAGCTTACTCACACGAACGCTATTATCTTATCGACGGAAAAACTAGGGTTTTAGAAAATCTAAGTGCAGGGGAGAAAGTAAAGCTATACTAGAAAGAGAAACACTGCAATTAAGTAAAGCTGTTAAGTAAAGAACTATGCTAGAAAGGAAACTACTACAGTTAATTAAAGAGCACAAGATAGGAGATTACTACTAAAGGAAGAAAATTTGAAATGGAAATGCACCCGATCAAGATTCACCTCGGCTAAAGACGATTAAGAAAATGCGATAAAAATCTAAACTTAATAGGATAAGGGTCCTTGACCGTGGAGGTTCCTAAAGCTTGAACAAGCTTCTCTCGAAGTCATGCCCAACTGAGTTTAGGAAGGTCCGACCGACTCTCGTCTAAATCAGAGGCCTAAAACTCGCTTTATGCGGTGAACCCCACTATTGGATTTTACTCCAATCCGGGAGATTTGGACGTCTGCCTCTCTCGACGGGTGCGTACAACTCCCTTTACTCTTGAATGCTCACTTCATTCTTTCGGCCTCTCGGCTAGCCCAGAATGAAAGCAAAGGCGGAGAGTATATATCGAAAATATACCCCCAACCCGTGATTAATCAAGAGTAATTCAAGGCCCTAACCTAAAAAGAAAAGATTGATTAAAACATCATAACATAATCGCTCTAACCTCGGATCATCAAGATCGAGTACAAGGAGGATTAGTTAATCATAATGGAGTGGAGGGGGGGAGATGAGTAGAAAAGCATAAGAAGAACACAAGCTAAAGGAAGAACAATTTTATTAATGAAAAAGGGCATGTTACACTAATGAAAATAAAATTACAAGTGCATGAAAATTAAATCCTATTCTAGCCCTACAAGTAGCACTAAGCAAGAGCAAAAATTACAAAGAAAAGCTAAGACAAACTACAATTAAGCTAGGGTTAAACAAAAATTACAAAGAGAGGGGGAGAGAGAGAGAGAGAAAGCATGAAAAAGGATCAAGAAACAAAGGGGCAGCACCTCCCCCACTCAACCAAAACTTTCTGAAATGGGGAGGGGGGGCTCAATTTATAGAAAATTTCTCGGGTTGGTCACGCCCTCCGACACGCCCTAGGGGGGGCGTGTCAGGGGGCGTGACAGTACTATGTTGACCTCGGGCTCTGGATTCTGGTGGGAGGGATGATTGCTTCGGTACGTCGGTGGTCACGCCCTAGGTCACGCCCGTGACAGGGGGGCGTGACAGGCACGTCATGTCCAAATCATTGGTCGGAAATCCGTCAGTCACCGAAAAAGGAGGGTGTCACGCCCATGTCACGGGCGTGACATGGGGCATGACAGTACTGTTTGCGTGCTGAGGCGGAATGGCATTTAATGCGGCGGCAGGCTTTACGGCAGAGGGCGACACGCCCCTGGTCACGCCTGGTGACACGCCCAGGGAGGGCGTGTCAGGGGGCGTGACAGCGGTTTTTGACCGTTTTCTGTCCCTTCCAGCAGGTGTCCTCGGGATTGGGTGACACGCCCTAGGTCACGCCCAGGGAGGGCGTGACAGGGGGGCGTGACAGGTCATTTTGGCAATTTTCCTAGAAACCTGCAAAAAGACAGGAAAAAGTTAGTGGCAAGAAAATTTACATAAAAAGGATAAAAATAAACTAATAATAGACATAATTTGTACAATATAAAATAGAAAATACGATAATAGTTTAGGATACAAAACGTATTATCAAAGTACATATTTATTGAGTAAAGGCAGCTCACTCAACGCCATACAACAACAAGCGCTGAGTAAAGCTATATCTGTCAAAGCCCTAGCCTTGGCAAGAAGGAAAAGAGGCTATGTGCACATGCATTGAGTGAAGTCGGTTCACTCAACACCAGTCCGCAAAAGCTCTGAGTAAAGACAGGTCAATTAAAGCCCAGCAGGTTGTAGAGAAAATATTGCGGCTAAGTCCACAGGCGTTGAGTGAAGCCAGTTCACTCAATGCCAGTTGAGCAGAAGCGTTGAGTCATGCTTCTACAGTAAAAGCCTAAGAAGAAATAAGACAGAAATCGACTAAGTCTTGAAGCGTTGAGTGAAGCCAGTTCACTCAACGCCTAATAATGAAGACAGGCAAAGGCAGAAAGCATTGAGTGAGGCAAGCTCACTAAACGCCTTAAGACAGATGAAAAATTTGACTAAGTCCAAAATCGTTGAGTGAGGAAGGCTCACTCAACGCTCTCATTGATTAGATGCAGAATGATGAGCCAAGTCTAAAAGCATTGAGTGATGAAGGCTTCACTCAACACACTCAACGCCTGAGGAAGCAGAAGATTGGCTAAGTCCAGAATCGTTGAGTGAAGCTTGTTCACTCAATGAACTCAACACATACGATGGAATTGAGAATTTGGCTAAGTCCACGGATGGTGACGTTAGTCAAAAGTCAACAAAAGTCAATGAAAGTCAAACTCGTTGCGGGAAAGCTGGAATCCACCACTGATGGCGCCGAGAGCCAGCTGTATAATAAATTCTGTAAAAGAAAGACTATATATCGACAATGTAATGTGGGCCCACAGGTCAAGAAAGTAGTTGTACGGGGGAAGATAAAAAGAATGAGATCGAGGAAATCGAATCAACTTTTACGTTATTATCATTCATAAAGCGTAGATCTTCTTGGTCTTCCTCGCCATTATTGCCGAGACAAGAAGCAGAAGCTCAAATTGATCGACCTGAAAGTTTTTCCGGTTAGCTGTTGTCGTCTTCATCATCAACAAGAAGAAAGAATGTGCAATAAGGGCTAACCCTAGCTGCGGTCACTTCACAACCCAAGCTGAGCAAATCCTGAACACTATTTTCTGGAGATGTGAAGAAGAAAGCTGGATGATTTTACTCAGGACAGAAGGAGAAAGAAACAGAGATAATTTCTCCGGTGTAAAATCAACATCTAACGTTATTCTCTCTATAAGATCCTTTTGGATCTAAGATGTAAGCATGTGTTATAAAGGATGAGATTATAAGATTTTTTTATTGATCTGAGGTAGGATTCAAGTGTGAATCCGAGTGGTAGGATTCTATTAAGAATCAGAGTGTAGGGATGTCCTCCCAACTTGAGTGGTAGGGCATTTGTCCTGAGATATGTGATCTTCTGATCACTCAGTTTTAGAGCTTTGTGCCTGAGTTGTAAGTCTTGGAGGAGACTTAGAGGTTCTGCGGGATCATGTTATAAGCTCTTATTAGCCGAGATATTGAGAAGTGCCTTATCTAACACACTGTTAGAAAGCGAGAGGGACAATGGATGTACCCATATTCTAGGGACCATAATAAATTGATGTGTTATTTTGGTGAATGTCTTGAAAGCAATAGGAAGTAAATCACCACTCACAGCTTAAATTTGTAAAAGTTAAAAGATATACTAAAGACCTAGCAACCTATTCACCCCCTTAAAGTGGTTTTGCTACCCTTGAAAACAAAGACTTTCAAGTGGTATCAGAGGGAAGTTGCTCAAGAAAGACTTAACAGTTTGAGTGGATCTCCAAGCGTAGCAGTCAGAGAATACTTATAAGTTCAGGAGAGAACCATAAGAATCTTGGTTTCATGAAGCTTCCTATCTACAAAAAGGAAGGTTTTGGAATTTGGAAGGAAAGGGTCAGAATCTTCATGGAGGCATATGACTCATGTATCTTTATCACTGTCAAAGAGGGACCTATGAAAGTCTCAGCTCTAGATGAACCTGTCCAAACACCAAAGATATACTCAAAAATGACTAAGGATGAGGTCATTCTTTCCACCCTGGATAAGATGGCACAAAACATTATTGTTAGTGCCTTTGATTACTCCACCTTTCAGAATCTGGTGCATTACAAGATATTCAAAAAGATGTTGGACACTTTGGTAGTCTACATGGATAGAATAGAAGAGGTCAGAGAAGAAATGAAGTCCATGCTCAATTAATATTACGAGGCTTTCAGGTAGTCCAAGGAAGAGAGCATAGCTAGTGGCTATAAAAGATCCTTTAGAATAGTTAATGAGCTAAGGACCTATGCCGATTCTTCAGTAATTATGATCTTAATGATAAGTTCCTTAAGTGTCTAACTAGGGACTAGGACACCAAGATTTGTTCCATTAGGGAAGTGGCAAAGCTGGCAGATACTCCTCTAATAACTCTATTTCTGAAGTTGTTGGCTTATGATATATTGCCGACTACTAGGAAGGCGGAGAAAAAGAATAAGTCCCAGGCCAGAGAAAAGACTAGGGACTTCAAAGCTGAAGCCACAAGGAGAAGCAGGGGAAAGAGTCCTTCTCCACCAAGGAGGGCTACTTTGTTTGACTCAAAAAGTTCAGATACATGCATATAAGACTGCCACTTGTCTGATAAAGAGTTCACCTCCTTCTATAGGAAGTTTATGAAGCTGATGAAGAGGAACCAGTGGAGGAGCAGGCCCTCTTCCTCTTCTCATCACAAGGAGGGATACTATAGGGGAAAGAAGAAATCCTCCAAGGAATACAGGTATAGTTCTTAACCTTGTAAACAGATTTCTACTAAAGTGGTTTGTTATTGCTACAACAAACCTGGGCATGTAATTGCTGACTGCCTAGTCAAAAGAAAGGACGATGGTTAGAAGAAATACCACCATCAAACGAGCAAGAAGGAAAAGTCCTTTATGTCAAAGACAGAGAAGAGCTAGACTGACTCTTCTTCATCAGAATCTGAAGAAGAAAAAGCCTACATAGGGCTGATTGCAATGTCTGAGGAGGAATCATGTCAGGATTAGCCGGGACCAGAAAAGTTACAATCTCTATCTATTTCTTCTTCTGAGTCAGATTATGAGACTAGTTCCTATTCTAATGCTTCTTCATCAAGTGATGAAGATGGCTCAGAATCTGAGGAAGATATCAATAAATTGATTGATAAGTATGGTGAACTTATGCATGCATTAAAAATAATTAGGCTACTGACTAAAAAGCAGGCTGATGAGATTGCATCTCTATAGCTTTCTGCTTTCCAGAACTTTGAGTCAGTAACCTTGCTAGAACAGAAAATTAGGGAAGTTAGCCACCTAAAAAACATTACTATCACGCAGATAGGCACCACAAAATACAAGAATGACCTTATTAGGGATCTAGAAGAAAAAATTCAAAGGGAGAAGAGAATTATGTCTACCTATTCTTAGCAAAAGTCTGTATTGCCCATTATTGACTCCTCCTCTCAGAGAAAAAAGAAGGGATTAGGATTCAAGGGAAACACAAGAGCTGCACCTTTCAAAGGAATGGGAAAAGCTCCAGCTCAACCACCCTTTGCATTTGGAAGGGTAATATTCCCCTCTAATAGGCATGACATGGACTCCATGTATGGTCACTGGAAGAATGAGAATTCTTCCTGGAAGAATACAAGTTTATCTTCAAATGGAAGGAGAAGAGGAATAGGGATAAGTGCCTTCAAGGCAGCCCATTAATAAATTCAAATGGCCCATCATGGACCATTTATTTTTGGTGCTCCAACCATCACTCTTAAGAATGTGGCTGCAACCAAAGTACTGGACCTTCTAGTAAAGACTCTTACAAAGGAACAGTCTATCAGCAAGCCAGATTTGGGTATTTTTGTTGTTATCAAGAACATGTCTTTTGCAATGAAGACTACTGCTGATGGCATTCAGAGCAGGACAAATTAGTCTACTGGAAGACTTACCTTCAGCCAGATCCTAGCTTAAAGGATCCTGAAAAAGGCTGCTAATGTTCCTTCTAGACCAAGAGCTTCTGTAAGCACAACTAGCAGACTAGCTCATAAAAGAAGTTATAAACTTAATGAGTGCTGGTGTTGTGGCAAGGTAGGCCATTATGACATTGATTGCTGGCATAATCCCTGCATGGACAAAGCTAAAGTCAGTCCATTAGTCAGAGAAACTACTGGTGGACATGTTCATTTTCAGACTAACATACACCAAGGACCCTATAATATTAGGGTTCTATAGTAAAGTAAATATGCTTTGCAGGTTAGTCCATGTGCACATACCCCTATATGCTACTTAGACAGTGGTTGTTCCAGGAACATGACTGGAACAAGGAGTATTCTAAAGGGGTATACTCTTGGGAAGGATGGACCCAAAGTTATCTTTGGTGGTTCAGACAGAGGAGTCACTAGAGTGTATTGTAAGATCAGTAATGGCATAGTCACTATCACCAAAGTGGCTCATGTAGAAGGTTTGCAACATAACCTAATAAGCATAGGCAAGTTATGTGATTTAGGCTATGTCACCTTATTCCATAAGGATGAGTGCTAGATTAAGAGGTTAAGTGACCAAGAGGTCATCTTGACAAGCACTAGAAGTGAGAACATCTATTGTTTAAATTTTCTATGTTTTGATACAGACTCCCCTATATGAGTAGTTGCAGATGAGAAAACCTCATACTATTTCAAGTGGCATAAGAGGATAGCATATCTGAATTATTAAACCATAGACAAGCTCTTTAGTGAAGAGTTTGTCAGGACTGGTCGTAAGATGAAGTGCACTAAATAGGGTATCTGCTCTGCATGCCAAAAGGGAAAATATACCAAGTCCTCCTTTAAGGGAATTGGGACCAAAGACTCTGTGAGGTTCTTATACCTCCTGCATATGGACTTGTTTTGTCCTATTCAAATTCATAGTCTAGGTAAGAAAGTCTACACTCTTGTGGTTGTTGATGACTTTTCCAGATTTGCTTGGGTTTTCTTTCTTAGGAAGAAGACTGAAACCCCTGATGTCTTCAAGACATTTGTCAAGAAAATTCAAAATGAATTTTACTGTACTATGGCCCAAATCAGAAGTGACTATGGGACTAAAGTTAAATCTGAATGCATGACAAGGTTCTTTGAAGATCAAGTGATTCACCAAGAATTCTCCTCTCCTAGAACACCCCAGTAAAATGGGGTTGTTGAAAGAAAGAATAGGAATCTCATAGATGCTGGAACGACCATATTGAGTGGCACATCTCTCCCAGAATTCTTCTGGACTACGACAGTTAATAATTCATGTCTTGTCCTTTATATGGCTTCTATAACCAAGAGCCACAGGAAGACTCCTTATGAGATCTTGAATGGTAGAGAACCAAAACTGAGCAATTTCAGGATCTTTGGTAGTAAGTGTTATCTGCTAAATAATGGAAAGTCATATGTGACCTAGTTTGCTTCCAAGTCATATGATTTGTTGGGTATAACAATCATAGCAAGGCCTATAGGATCTACAACTTGAAAAATCAAGTTATAGAAGAGTTTATTCTTGTATTTTTTGATGAATCAACAATGATTAATAATGAGCTGCCAAGCTTATTTTATAGTCCTGCAGGAACTGAACTGATGATGAAAAAGCTGGCTATCAAGGAGCCTGCTCCTTTGGTTCAAGATGAATCTGACAGAGTATGCATTCAAGAGGAAGCATAAGGCACACAAGTTTTGGATTATGATCAATAAAGTTAAGACAATGAAGATCGGGAAGCTGAAGCAAGCTTGCCTCAAATAGTCAGGCATATAAGGTATCATCAAGACACAAGATCATTGGTGATGCTAGCTAAAGAGTAGTGACAATGCGTAAAAGTCTTAATATAGCTTTGTATTCTAGTTTCCTATTACATGTTGAGCCCAAGAGATTTGAAGAGGCCAACACAGAACATTTCTGAAATGTATCTATGCAAGAGGAACTGAACCATTTTAAGAGGTGTAAGGTATGAAAGATGGTTCCTAGACCACAAGGACATTATGTAATTGTAGTCAAATGGATCTACATGAATAAACGTGATGAAAAGTCATTATAGTTAAGAATAAGGCTAGACTTGTGGCTAAAGGATACATGCAAGTAGAATGTATTAATTTTGATCAAACATTTTCCCCAATAGCCAGATTGGAAGCCATCAGACTTTGATCAAACCTTTGCATATGCTGGATACCAAGGATTCAAAGTCTACCAGATGGTTGTGAGGTCAACCTTTCTGAATGGTGACTTAAAGGAAAATGTTTATGTTGAACAACCTCCAGGTTTTGTTGTTCCTAACTCACCTGATTCTATTTATAGACTTAGAAAAGCTCAAATATGCTGAAGCGAGCTCTTAGAGCTTGGTATGAGACATTATCTAGCAGGCAGGGACAATGTGATCAAGAAAATGATCAAGGCTATACAGTAAAATAGGGGGAGCAGCAGGTGATG
Organism: Platanthera zijinensis; assembly: GCA_039513925.1. Lineage (NCBI taxonomy): Eukaryota > Viridiplantae > Streptophyta > Magnoliopsida > Asparagales > Orchidaceae > Platanthera > Platanthera zijinensis. The sequence continues at coordinate 134,660,020 of CM077085.1, forward strand.
ATGATCATCTTGCAGGCAAGGACAATTTGGTAACCTATAACTTGTTTAAATTATAAATTTTTTTTCCAATCTATTGCTATATATGTTGGTGTGTTTCATTGACTAACAGTTTTAATGAAAGATTTTGACTTCTTTAAATAGGGGAAGATTGTTGGGTCCATTGATCCCAATGTCCCAGATTTGTAAGAAGTCAAACTATTCAATGGTATTAATATACTCATATTTGATGTATGCTCAAGTTCATGCATGCAAGTTTCTCATTGCCACATTGATTGGAAAGGTGGCTCAAGTGACAATGATATATGGACACAAATAAGCTGGCAGGAAAGGCAGGAATTGGCCTAAGTCCATAGGCTTTGAGTGAAGCAGGCTTACTCAACGCTAGATGTCAATAGTCGATGAAGTCCACAGACATTGAGTGGAGCAAGCTCACTCAATGCCATATATCAAAGAAGGATGCTGGAAAGGCTGAAAATTGCCTAAGTACACAGGCATTGAGTGAATCCAGTTCACTCAATGATAGATACCAAAAAGCGGTGAGTTAAGTGTGAACAATCAAAGCTAAGAAGTCTGCAAAGTAATTCTGCGGCTAAGTCCACAGGCGTTGAGTGAATGAAGTTTACTCAACGCCAAACAACAACTAGCGTTGAGTAAAGCTATGTCTGTCAAAGCCCCAGCATTGGCAAGCAGGAAAAGTGTCTATGTTCACAGACGTTGAGTGAAGTTTATTCACTAAACGCAATACAACAAAAGTGCTAAGTAGAGACAGAATAGTCAAAGATAAACAGGGTTCAGAGACAATATTGCGGCTAATTCCATTGGCATTGAGTGAAGACAGTTCACTCAACGCCAGTTGAGTAGAAGCGTTGAGTCATGCTGTTGCAGTCAAAGCCTAAGAAGATAGAAGACAGAAATCGACTAAGTCCAAAAGCGTTGAGTGAAGCCAGTTCACTCAACGCCTAATAATGAAGAAAGGCAAAGGCAGAAAGCTTTGAGTGAGGCCAGCTCACTCAATGCCTTCAGACAAATGAAAATTTTGACTAAGACCAGAATTGTTGAGTGAGGAGGGCTCACTTAACGCTCTCAATGCCTAGATACAGATTGATGAGCCAAGTCTAAAAGCGTTGAGTGATGAAGCCTTCACTCAACACACTCAACGCCTGAAGAAGCAGAAGATTGGTTAAGTCCGAAATCGTTGAGTGAATATTGTTCACTCAACACACTCAACGCTTGTGATGGAACTAAGAATATGGCTAAGTCCATAGATGCTGACGTCAGTCGAAAGTCAACAAAAGTCAATAAAATTCAAACTCATTGCGGGAAAGCTGGAATCCACCACTGATGGCGCTGATAGCCAGCTGTATAATATAATCTGTAAAAGGAAGACTATATACCGACAATTAATGGTTGACGCACAGGACAAGAAAGCTGTTGTACGGGGGAAGATAAAAGGAATGAGATCGGGGAAATCGAATCAACTTTTAGGGCTTTGTCTTTTCAAAAATCACAGATCTTCTTCGTCTTCCTCCCCATTGTTGCTGAGACAAGAAGCAGAAGCTCAAATTGATCGACCTGAAAGTTATTCTGGTTAGTTGTTGTCATATTCATCATCAAGAGTAACAAAGAAGGAGCAGCAAGGGCTAACCCTAGCTGTGGCCACTTCACAGCCCAAGCTGAGCAAATCCTGAAGTCTATTTTCTAGAGCTGTGAAGAAGAAAGTTGAACTGATTTTACTCGGGATAGAAGGAGAAAGACATGGAGATAATTTCTCTGGTATCAAATAAACATCAAACCTTATTCTCTCTGTAAGATCCTTTTGAATCTGAGATGTAAGCCTGTGTTATAAGGATGAGATTGTAGGAGCCATTATAGATTTGAGGCAATATTCAAGAGTAAATCTAAGTGGTAAGATTCCCTTAAGAATCTTAGTGTAGGGTTGTCCTCCAAGCCTGAGTCGTAGGGCCTTTGGCCTGAGGTTGGTAATTTTCTGTTCACTGAGTTGTAGGGCTTTGTGCCTGAGTTGTAAGTCTTGGAGGAGACTGAGTGGTCCTGCTAGATCGTGTTTTAAGCTCTTAGGAGTCGAGAAATTGGAGAAGTGCCTTGTCTAAGACACTGTTAGAAAGGCGGGAGGGACTGTGGACGTACCTATAATCTGGGGAACCACTATAAATTATTGTCTCGTCTGGGTGAATGTATTGAAAGAAATAGGATGTAAATCACCACTCACAGCCTAAACTTATAAAAGTTAAAAGATATACAAAAGACCTAGCAACCTATTCAGCCCCCTCTAGGTGGTTTTGCTACCCTTGAAAACAAAGACTTTCACATACCTAATTCATTAGCTCATAACAGTATCCTCAACTTGATCCTCCAAACGCAGGATTTCATCAAAGGCTATGACTTCCTACGAAGTTTAAGATTCGAACACCAGGCTAACACATCAACTACTTAGGCAAAAAATCTGTCATGGCATTATGTTAGTTCAACAAAGCAACGTCTGACACACTTTGCGGGAGCCACATTTCTTACAAGAAAACATGCAACCATCCATTTGAAAGTTCTTTCCGAGGGCTACAACTTTCTTGTTCCTCCAAGACGTAGAAGTGCCCGGATCATGGCTTAAATCGAGCATGAAGCCTGTTGCGCTCAAAAATCAGATTTCTGCACCTATCGTATAGTCGAACGAATGGCATCGGTTCATCCACTTCATCTAGCCATTCATACAAAGATACATTCAATTCTTCCTCCTCCCTTTTTCACCCTCAATAGACCACCATTCTTCACGAAACCCGCAATAATTCTTGGACAACACTAGGAAAAAGGTCCTAGCATGGTCTCTACCTAGAAGATCTCCATTACGCACCAAAGTCAAGATCTCTTGAGCGGACAACTCTCCTATAATAGATCTAAAGATCTAGCACCAAGGGAGAGGGTTGGAAGCTCACCTGATTTCTGGCCATGGATTGTGTCCTCCTCCTTGGCGGCATGATGACGTCGACTTTGGGATCTTGTTCTTCTCAGCAAAGGTCATGGCTTGTGAGGAAGAAGACAGGCAATAATTCTTGGACAACGCTTATAAAGGAGCAAACAGTTTAATTTAGGGTTTCCCGATCAGGTATCTACCGCCGCGTGGTACCTCTTGATCCACCACTCAGACCTCGCCACCTAGTCCACTATCGTCGCGCGGTACTCTTTCTATTCTCGTATTGTAGGTATGTCAAAGTACTACCGCCATCAATACTTCAACCACCGGGCGGTTGCTCACAGAGGGCTTTGCCTCTGCCTAGCTCGCCTATCACCGCGTGGTGTCCCACTACCGTCGTGCAGTAATACCTTGATAATTATCGAGTTCACTAAATGCTCGTTGAATCCTGTCTACACACTCGACGCACACTACTGCAGGTGTTAACTAACTACCGCTGCGAGGTAGAAATCAATGCTCGTCGAGAAGCGTCATGAACACTCGACACATGCTACGGCCGCGCAGTATCCCACTAGCGCCACGCAGTAACAATCTGACACCCAGCATCGAGTTGGGGCTTCCCCGGCTCGAGTGAAAGCATGCCCACCAGTGCTCCACGAGATCGAGTCAACTCTGTTGGCTCAAAAACGCGTGCAAAGGGTCTAGTACGAATCATGACATTACACACCAAAACTGAATCATCCATCAAATACAAGATGTTTATTGTCCTCTTGAGGCCTTCTTCAAATCATGAATTTTGGGGACAATATTCCAAACACCTTGTTATATCTTGGGGCGTGGATAGTGTGGTATGACCACACCCAAAAGTGGTATGACCAACCACTATCACCTACTGCCACATTGGTGTGGCCCACAAGGTATGCTACCCCGCTCGAATAGAAATGGTCAAACTATATTGGCATAGGTTTTTATTGCAGGTTATGAACATTTGCGTGATTTCACGCTAACTAGTAGAGCTTTTTAAAAAACTATTTTTTACTACATTTCAGATATTGCTGCTATATTGTTAAACCGTCTTATATCTTATTACATGTCCATATATACATTACACCTAACATATTTGATTATGTTATTATTGCTTAATAGATTCTCACTCTCATCTGCAAGCCTCAGGGATCTTGGGGAGGAGGTGTGAATAAACTAGTCTTATGAATAATGTGTCTTCGTATACAATTTTTAGGAGATGAGATAATGAGAGGCCCAACTATTATGCCAAAGAGTACCTGCAATAGAGCATACTCGAGCTGACAACATGTTTTGTCTTTGGACTTTAAAGATATTAGCCTATAGTGCTTAGAGGTAGCACAAATAATAGTAGTTTGTTTGTTCCATTGGACCTTATATATAAATAGTGTAAGACTCCCCTCCCAAAACACAAAACACGTCCGAGGGGAGTCTTATGCCAAGAACAGTCGTATTGCGGTAGCGTCAGCATACGGGCTAACCTATACCACAAGATGCCTATCCTGCTTGCCAAACCAATATTATCCATGCCAACCAAACATAAGAAAAACTACAGAATTCAAATCCACACAAGTATATTGTCCAAATGAAGTACAACAGAAATAAGAAGCAATAACACCTTCTATAATATCAGTGTACACAAATTTCCCATAGGTCTAAAACATGAGTCTCTCAAAACTCACATCAGTCATCGATGGCAGTAAGGGTATCGTCGTATCTAGCCCTGTCACCATGGACTGGCTACCCTCCTGTATGATCTACTGCTGCTGTTCTATCTACGGGGTTTCCTCCTAAAATGGAAAACATAGCAATCGTTAGTCATAAAGATTAAGTGGCTATCATATCCGCTCACCCTAATGGCTCTTAGGAACCGGGCAGTAGAAGGAACAAGTGTATAATATATATACAAGCAGTAAGTACAAGCAGATAGTATATCTTTCAAGTTATGATTTGTAACAACAGTAGTGTATAACAGTAAAAGCATCATTCAATCATAGCAATTAAACATTAGCGTATATCATTCAATTGCAGTAACTCTACTTCTATAATAGGAATGCAACTTAACTTATAAAATGCCCTTATAGATTTATAAGTAAAGGATCAGCTTAGCAGCAAAGTAGCTTATCATATAAGAGTGCCCATACAAACTTATATGATAAGGATCTTGTGTGATGTATTGCAATGTAATGTTATGATTGCAAATGATGTCACACACACACTGTTATGTTGACTCATACTTATAGTTCCCACTTTTAAGCAGGTAGCTATTCTCTCAGGAGTCATCCATCATGGCCACACGGTGACAGTAGAGCGGGCGTCTCCAATACTTGGCAGACATCCACATTACCCAGCCTAGGGCTCTATACACCTTAATGCTAAGAACACAATAGCGGAGCTGCATACATACTACGACTCAGAGGGGTCTCTGGTAGATGTGCACCAAGAACACAACCCAAACTGGCCTATCGTGTGTCACAAAAGGAGCCGATGGGAGTGTATCACCACAAGACGAATTCAAAGACCACCGTAACTTTGCCGATTAAGGGCCAGAAGGCACGCGTTTGTCCAGATCACTCGACAAATTGTCCAGACCACTCGACAAATTCACGTGACCACTCGACGAATTCATGTGACCACTTGACAAATTATTAGGTACATTCGACGAATTGTACTTGATCACTTGACGACTTTACCTAGTTTACTCGACAAATTTACCTAGAATACTTGACTAATTTACCTAGATTACTGGACAAATTTACCTTGATCACTCAATGAATTTACGTAGATTACTCGAAGAATCCTCTTAACCACTCGAAGAGTTCACGTGACCACTTGATGAATCTTCTTAACCACTCAATGATTTAATGTGTAAACTTGACGAATTGACTTACGTTATTCGAGACCATTTGATGAATTTACATAGATCACTCTACAAATTTGACTTGGCAATTTTTAGCTAAAAGACTTGGTGTGTCACAAAACTTCCCTCCTTTAGGAGATTCCATCCCAAAATAACCGTATAGGAAAATAAGCAAAGAAGTACAAAATATACAAAATTTTGTACCTCATCGGAATATTTTGGGGAACTCTTCTAGCATGGTTTACTCTCACTCTAATGTAAGTACCTCACAGCCACAATTGTCCCAACGGACCTTAACCATCCTGATCACCTATTTCCAAAACTTCTTGATCTCTATGTCTTCGAAACATACGCGCTTGACTTTCATCTTTAGCCCACTATAAATAGGAACTTGATCCACAACAATGACTTGTGTAGGCTCTCGAATATCCTTCCTTAACACCGATATGTGGAACACATCGTGCCATCTACTTAGCTCAGTTGAAATTACTAGTCGATAGGCAGCTACACCGCCCCGTTCTGCAATCTCAAACAGTCGAAGGCATATCAGACTGAGCGTTTTCAAATGTCGAATACTAGATACCCCTTTGAATGGCTTTATTTTAAGATACACCCAAATGCAAACCACAAACTGACTATTTTGGTACTTTTCATTATAGTACTTAGCTTGCCTATCCTGAGCAACCAATAGTCTCTCCCGAATTAAATGTATCATCAAATTTACATCTTCAACTTCTTTACATTTATACAGTATAGTTTTGCATGTCTCCTCCAAAGCTAAGGGAGTACGACACCTCCTTCCATAAAGGGCATCGAAGGAGTCCATTTAAATACTCGCTTGATAGTTGTTGTTGTAGGCAAACTCAATCATGTAGAGATGGTCTACCCATCCTTTTCTGAAATCTCGAGCACACATACAGAGCATATTCTGCATCGTTCTATTGGTCCTTTCAGTCTGACCATCCATTTAAAGATGAAAGGCCATGCTAAACTTCATTTTTTACCCAGCAGACGGTGGATTAATCTCCAATCATTAGAAGTGAAACGCCAATCACGGTCACTTACGATGATACGGGGCACACCGTGCAATCGTACTATATTATCGACATAGAGCTTCGCTAGCTTTTTCTATAGAATAATCTTTCTAGTTCGGAATGAAGTGTGATACCTTTATTAAATAGTCTACAATCACCAAGACGACATCGTTCCGATGTTGCAATTGTGGTTATCCATGCACAAAATCCATCAATACATCGTCAAACTTCCATTTCGGAAATGGCAAAGACTTTAGAAATACACCCAGTTTTTGACATTCAGACTTCACTAGTGCTCAAGTATGACACTTTGCCACGTAGTAATATATCTTTCATCAAACCTGGTCACTAGAATAGTGTCTTCATGTCTGTATACGTCTTCGTGTTTCCAGGGTGGATTATGTACTTGGTAAAATGATTTTTGTACAATAATTCCTCCTATAACGTGCCAAAATATGGGACGCACAAACGGTCGCCTTTTCGCAGAAGACCATCTTTGAAAGAAAACTTAAAATTGGATCCATAAATGGCCTCCGCTAAATAGAGCTTCTTGTTTTCATCATGATCCAACGCTTGTCGAATTCTATCTGTACGGTCATACTGCACCTCTGTCCAGTTCAAGAATGCATTCGCTGTTGTACTCCTCTCGACGCAAGAGGTTTTTAAGGCTTCCAAGTCACTAATAAGATGCTCATCATGCCTCAAAATCAATTTTTCTTGCGCATAATTCCTATGACTCGACGCATCTGCAACAACATTTCCCTTGTCAGGGATATAGTGAATCTTGAAGTTGTAGTCCCCTAGAAACTACATCCACCTCCGTTGTCGCATGTTCAAGTCTTTCTGATCTATCAGATACTTTAGGTTCTTATGCTCCATAAATATATCGATATTCACACAATATAAGTAGGGACGCCAAAGCTTGAGAGAGAATATCAAGACTGCCAACTCCATATCATGGAGCGGATAGTTCCTCTCAAGCACTTTTAACTGCCATAAACGATACACAATAACTTTTTTGTTGCTGAAGAAGAATGCAAACTGAGCGCCTTCCAGAGGCATCACTATAAATTTCATAGCCTTTCGTACCATATAGCAAGCATAGAATAGGCGTGATAGTCAGATGATTTTTCAATTCCTCAAAAGCTTGTGCACACGCCGGTGACCAAACAAACATTTGATCCTTCCTCGTCATAGTAGTGAGAGGTAGAGTGAAAGTGAGGGTAAGATCTATCTCAACTCTAGAGGGGGGTGAATAGAGTTTACTTAAAATAATTTTTCACAGATTAATAAAATAGCACAAATTAAAATTCTATTTAAGCTATAGTGTAGAGTGCTAACAGAAACTTAAGAACTGAAAGGAAAAGGGCACAGCACACAGCAGACAAATCACATAAGCACAACCAGAAGACACAAGGGAATATAGTGGTTCCCCAAAACTGGGTACATCCACTCTTCTACCACCCTTGGTAGGAATCCACTCAGGACTGAGTTGATCAGGTGTCCTGACACCAATGAGCTTTTGATAAGGTGCTCAAAAACCAAAGCTAGATTTTTTGATAAGGTGTCTTGCCACCACTGAGTTTTGACAAGGATCTCAGAACCAGACAGAACTTTTGAAGGGAGTTCAAGAACCCTTTTACAGCAGGAAAAGAAAAAGTAAAAGTTGAAGTTGTCTTCTCTGTTCTCAGTCAAATGAGAGAAGCACAAGTGGATTGAAGATGTCAAAGCTCCCCCTGAGATGTAGAGAGGTTCAGGCAGAGAAGCTTTGCAGAAGGGTGATAGGTCTTCAGAACTTGATCTCCAGCAAAGAATGGTTTCAGCAGGACAGCTGAAAGATGATGTGTCTGGAGATCTAAGATGAGGATGCAAGAACACTTAGTCAGCTAGAAGATCTTGATGTTGTAGTTTTCTTGTTCTTCTACTAACAGTATTCTTCTGTGTGTTTTCTTTTTCTTTCTGTCTATCAGCTCTGTAAATTTTTGTTGTCCTTGTTCTGTATATCTAAGGACCATAGTAATAGAATTGATTTTCTGAATATTCTCCTTGTCCAAAGATGGCCGTTGGTCAGTCATAAATGTTTTCCATAAATGGTCTTGTCTTTTAGAGGAAAGTCCAGCAAACATTCTCTGAATGATACCTTGAAACTTGCTCCAAACGGCTGGGAGATCTTCTGTCATAAATGCTGATAATATTCAAAAACATTCCAAAGAATCAGCAGCATTTGAAATCTTGAAGACGTTGATCTCTCCAAATAATCGTCGATCTGAGCTCTACGATCGTCGAACTGAGCTCAGAGATGAACTGAGATAAGCAGACAGAAATCGTCGAACCGAGCTCAAAGATCGTCGAACTGAGCTCAGCGACCTGAGAAACAGCTGAAGGAGGCATCGTCGAACTGAGCTAGACGATAGTCAAGGGGAGTTCGACGACTAAGCAGAAGCTAGCTAAAAGCAGATAGTCGATCTGAGCTCGAAGATCGTCGACCGGAGTTCGACGATTTGTTGAAGTTGAGCTCAGAGAGCGTCGAACTGAGTTCGACGATTCATCGACCCGAGCTCGACGAAAATTGCTTTAGACTTAGCTCTTCATCCGTGATCTTGGAGTGGTCTTGGGGGCAGCTTCAAAACTAAGTTCTAGGCCCTAGACTCATTCTAATGTTGACCTTCTCAACTATACAACTAGGTCAACTAGGATCCTAAGACAAGCATAGTGATCCTTACCCAAATTAGTAATAGGGTGTTCCAACAATCTCCCCCTATTTGGGTTAGGATTACTATTTACAGACAATCATAAAGAGCATTCAATAATACAGAAGTTAAATACAAAATGCAGAGAAACAGCAATGCATAACACAGATAAATAGCAGCAGATATCCAAAGGTGGATGATATGTTTGCTTACACAGATCACTTCTTTTCAGTTCCCTTTTTAAATAAAATTTCTCTGTTAGGGTTTAAGGCTTCTTTCTTGGACCTTCTGTCATCTTCTGCACCTAGAGAGGTTTGAGATCTTGGCCTTGGAACTACAGCCTCTGGGTGCAGCTTCATGTACTCTTCTGGATTGAAAAATTTCTTTGAGGCATACTTTTCCAGTTCTTTCTTTCTTTGTTCTGATAAGGTTGTAATGTTGGATATTTCTTTGCCTTGTTCTCTAGCCTTCTTAATCTGATCAAGAGCAGCCAACTCTTTCATCCTAGCAGTACAGGCCACAGGATTGTTCTCAGGATCCTCATATGGAACAGCAGGTTCATATTTGTTGAGAGATTCAGGAGCAGGAGAGGTCCTTGGAGCAACTGTGTCTTTCAGTTTGTAAGGGTAAGGACCTGAAGTAGAGTCAGAATGGCCTTGTCCTTCCCTTTGATAGGGTCTCTGTCCTCTTTGATTTCCTCTGTAACTACCCCTTTTGGGTTGATATCCTCTTTGATGTTGTCCCTTTTGGTAATACTTAGAATAGGATTGAGAGGAACTTTGTCTAGGAGCTGGAGCTTGAGGAGCTGAGCCTGATCCAGAGTCTGGAGGAGGAGGAGGAGGAGGCTGATGTTGAGATGATCCTTTTTCATATTTGTCAAGCTTTCTTCTCTTTTTCATGGCCTTTAGTTGGTTCTTGGAAAATTGCATCCATGGTTCAGTGATGGGGCAGTCATGCAGAATGTAATATGGAATGTCATTGGAGTCTTTGGCTTTGGCAGGAGGAACTGACATCATTGCTTTACTTCTGGCTTTTCTCTTTTTGGCAATTGTGCTGGCAGAATCATCAGAATCAGTTCTGTACTGATCACTTTCAGAACTCTGAGGTTGATCATATAAAGCATCAATTCTTCTGAGATATTCTTCTTGAGCTTTGAGCTTTGCAGCAGCAGTAGGAGCAGGAGCAGGAGCAGAAGGAGAGGAAGCAGCAGGGATAGCAGAATCAACAGCAGGAGGAGTGGGATCTTCCAAGTATGAGGTAAGCTTTGCATCATCAGTTTCAACAACATTTTCCTCAGCATTAGGTGCTGGAATCATTTCTATGTCAGCAGCAGCAGCAGTATCAACAAAAAGAGGCACAGTGGCCTTAGTAGCAGCATCAGATACATCCACACCCTTCCATGACTTGATATAGGAAACAATCTGGCTGGGATTACAGACAGGTACAGGCACAATGGCCTTGGACAGATCTTCAGCAGTAATTGGAGGCAGACAGCTGAGATAGGCTGTATCAAATCTGGATAGCAACCTCTGCAGATTAAGTGCAAAAGCACATCCTGAGCTTGCTGAGAGAGTAGAAGCTGGAGCTGGAGCTGGCACATCCACTTCTTCATAAGGCATCTCCCCCTGCCTTGGTTCAGAGAGAGGTGAACCAAGGCACCCAGTAGAAGGGATTGCCTGGGAGGAGGAAAAGGAATCAAGCTTGGTGGACAGCTCCTGGACTTGCTTCAGGAGTGGAGTCAGGGAGGACTCCAGCAGAGATACCAGCTTGGGAGCTAGCAACTCATAGAGCCTGTCAGCCAGGCTAGGAAGATCTACATGCCCAAGTGAGGCTTGAGCACAGGTAGTAGTCAAGGTGGATGGAGGGATGGTGACTGAAGCTGAAAAGGTGGAGGTAGGAGGAGTAGGGATTGTTGGTTCAGAAGATGGAATGATGGGGATAGAGAAGGTTGAGGTGGAGAGTGGGAGAGTAAAGGAGGGTATGAAGGAGGGTTGAGAGAGGATGTCAGTGAGCATTTGGTGGAGGGAAGATGTCTCAGGAGGAGAAGAGGGAGAGTCATCCATGAAGGAATCCTCTAAAAGGGAGAATGATGGTAGAGTGTGGATTGGATAGGAAAAGAGAGGATGGAAGTCCTCTGAGGAGGATGGTGGAGGGGATGACATAGGTGACGAAATGGTAATGGGAGATGAGATAATGATGGTGGAGACTGGTGGTGAGGAGGTGATGGCTTGGGTATATGTGGCTTGGGTGGATATGGCTTGAGGAGAAGAAGAAGCAGGCAGCTCTTCTACTGAAGGAGTGACCAGATTGGTCCTTGTGCCTGAGTGAAGTGTTGCAGCAGCCCTGGAGGGGTTGATTATCTGCCTGTCCCATTTACTGAAGAGGGCACAGGAGAGCCTCTTGGATGCATTGATGAACATCCCAGAAGAGGTCAAAAGGTCAGGGCACCTTGAGTGCAGAAAGACCCCCAAGATTCTTCCAAAACTGACTGCAGATTTGCTTATCTTCTTCTTAATCAGGGTGAAGAAGATGGAGCCCCAGTCGAGGTGTTTCTTATCCAGTAAGGCTCCCATCAGGCAGAACTGATACCTGGAAATTGTGTCATGAGCTGAGTGCTTAGCCAACAGCACCTTTTCAACTACATCAGCCAGGAACTGGAATTCTATAGCCAGATTCTTTTTCAGCAGCTTATTAGGGTTAAGTACATTATGACCCATCCTATCTAACATGGAGGCATACTCCTCTTGACAGATCAATGGAGTCTTCTCCAGTACTGAGTTGAAAGACTTCAGTTAATAAAGCCGGGGATAGAATTACCTGGGTCCCCTTAATGGTGCCGACAACAGTATTCTCAGTCTCATCTGCTGCGGTATAACACCATTCCTTAATCTCCTCTGATGCAATCTTCATCCTGGTAGTCATTATCTGGGTTAGCTGTTGTTCTCTGAATAGATTCAGAACATCCTTGAAGCGCTGGTCGCTTCCATCAAATGAGTTTATGTCTATGTCGAAACCGATGTCGAACTTCATCTTGGCAATAGCAGCACTCGAATCAGCCATGTGTACCTGCAACAGAAAACCAAAAACGACCAAGCGTAGAAAATTTGGAGAGAAAAGGAAGAAAGTTGCAGAGTATGAAAGCGTAAAAGGAGAACGACGGCTGAGAAATGATTTTATATTAGGGTTCGACGGCGAAAAAGAAAATCGTTGAGCTCAGCTCGACGAAGCGTCGATCTCAGCTCGACGATTTAGGCTACAGAGGGAATCTGAAGAGTCTTCAAAATCGGCGATCTTCGTTCGACGATGTTGAAAAACGTCGAGCTCAGCTCGACGGCCTCTGAACAGAAGAAGAAAAATTCTAGATCTAGCGAAGGCTCTGAACTCAGATCGACGATAGCAAAAGCGTCGATCTCTGGTCGACGATTTTTGGAAAATCGTTGATCTCCGTTCGACGATTTTTGAGAAAACGTCGAGCGCAGTTCAGAGTCTAAACTCATTCAAAAAGACAGAATTTTTAGCCTAGTCTTGGTCTGTTTTAGCTTTTCAAAATCTTGGATTTTAATTAAGACTTCCTCCATCTATCATGCCTAACTGATTTAGGAAGAACTTGTGTTTCTTTTCATCCAAGGGTTTGGTGAAAATATCTCCCCTTTGCAAATCAGTAGGAATATATTGAAGTTCAATTTTGTTTTTCTCTACATTATCCCTTAGGAAATGATGCCTGATTTCTATGTGTTTTGTCCTACTATGGAGGACTGGATTTTGTGCTATAGAAATAGCACTAGTATTATCAAAGAAAATTTTTGACTGCTCTAAGTTGTAACCATAGTCTAGAAGCTGATTTTGTATCCACAATATTTGTGAGCAACAACTGCCTGCAACCATATACTCAGCTTCAGCAGTTGAAGTTGACATAGATGTTTGCTTCTTACAAAACCAGAAGACAAGTCTGTCACCAAGGAACTGACATGTTCCACTGGTGCTTTTCCTGTCTATTCTGCATCCAGCATAATCAGCATCTGAAAATCCAGTTAATTCAAATCCTGATTCTTTTGGATACCAGAGTCCTAGATTTGGACAACTCTTTACATACCTAAGAATCCTTTTAACTAGTGTTAGGTGTGACTCTCTAGGGTTAACTTGGAATCTAGCACATATGCATGTAGCAAACATTATATCTGGTCTGCTAGCTGTAAGGTATAGTAGAGAGCCAATTATTGCTCTATATGTTGTCTGATCAACTGGCTTCCCATGCTGATCAGCATCCAATACAGCATTGGTAGGCATGGGTGTTTTCATACAAGATGCTTCAGACATACCAAACTTCTTGACCAATTCTTTTGCATACTTGGCTTGAGAAATAAAGATGCCTTCAGCATGTTGCTTGACTTGCAATCCTAAGAAGAAGGAGAGCTCACCCATGCTACTCATTTCAAATTTGGAATGCATTAGGTTGGAGAACCTCTTGCACAAATTTGAATCAGTAGAGCCAAATATGATATCATCTACATAGATTTGTACTAGTAGGGTGTGGGACTTATGGGTTCTAATAAAAAGAGTTTGGTGTACTCTCCCCCTAATAAAACCATTTTCCAGAAGAAAGCATGCTAGGGTCTCATACCATGCTCTGGGAGCTTGCTTGAGACCATACAATGCTTTATGCAGTTTGTAAACATAATCAGGGTGAGTTAGAGAGATAAAACCTGGAGGTTGTCTAACAAAGACTTCCTCTTTGATGTCCCCATTAAGAAATGCACTTTTCACATCCATTTGGTATACTTTGAATCCTTTGTGAGCAGCATATGCTAGGAATATTCTGATGGCCTCTAACCTTGCAACTGGTGCAAAGGTCTGATCATAATCTATTCCTTCTTGTTGAGAGTACCCTTGAGCAACAAGCCTTGCCTTGTTTCTGACTATGACTCCTTGATCATCTAGCTTATTTCTGAAGACCCACTTTGTTCCAACAATGGGATGATCTTTTGGCTTAGGCACTAGTTCCCAAACCTGATTTCTTTCAAATTGATGCAGCTCCTCTTGCATTGCAATGATCCAGTGTGGATCTTGCTCTGCATCTTGAATGGATTGAGGCTCAAATTGAGATAGGAAGCAAGTGTGCATTAGGTTCTGGTTGACCTGATTTCTGGTTTGCACACCAGCTGAGATGTCTCCAACAACTTGGGAAATTGGATGATCTCTTATTGTTACTAAATCAACAGGAGGTGTTGATTGTTCACCAGCCTGTGTTGTTGTTTCCTCTAGTGGAACAACAACTGGTTCTTCAAGGTGATTTTCTTTTAGATGTTGAACTTCTTCTTCATCATCACTGCTGTCATTCTTTTCAGTAACTTGCAGTTTGTTCAAGTCTTCAGCTAAAGAATGTACCTGCAAAGGTTCTATGGTAGAAGCATTCTTCTCCATGAAAGACATGTTAGTTTCATCAAAAACAACATGAACAGACTCTTCAATTCTACAAGAAGATTTGTTGTACACCCTATAGGCCTTGCTGATCATAGAGTATCCCAGAAACACTCCTTCATCAGCTTTGGCTTGAAATTTAGCTAGATACTTCTTGTCATTATTATGAACATAGCAAATACAACCAAAAACTTTGAAATAGTTTACTTTAGGTTTCTTCCCTTTGAGCAGTTCATAGGGAGTCTTGCCCTTCAGTTTATGTATCAGGCTTCTGTTCAACACATAGTTGGAGGTGTTCACTGCCTCAGCCCAAAAGGATAGAGGTAGGTGAGCATCTGACAACAATGTAGTAGCAGATTCAATTAGGGTTCTATTTTTCCTTTCAGCTACCCCATTTTGTTGAGGGGACCTAGGAGCTGAGAAAGTGTGCCTGATCCCTTCACTTTGACAGAACTCTTGCATGAGAAGAGAATCAAACTCTGTCCCATGATCACTTCTGATCAGGGCAATGTGAGTGTTGAACTCAATCTGAATGCATTTGAGAAAATCTGTCAAACACTTGAAATTATCAGACTTCTTCCTCAGAAAGAATACCCAAGTGAATCTTGAGAAGTCATCTACAATCACTAAAGTATAGGATTTCCCTCCTAGGCTTTGCACTGATATGGGTCCAAAAAGATCCATATGCAACAGGTACAAAATCCTAGGTGAATCACTCTTATTAATTGAGTTAAAACTACTTTTAGTTTGCTTGCCTAATTGACATGCCTTGCAAAGTTCTTCCTTCTTGTAGGGACCAGAAGGTAGTCCTCTAACAAGGTTGTCTTTGGATAGCCTAGCAATGGTTCTAAGGTTAATGTGTCCTAGTCTTTTATGCCACAAACTGTTTGGTTTTGAAATGGAGTTAAACAGGCAGATATCTACTACAGGTGAAAGAAAATTCACTAAGTAAATGTTACCTCTTCTGTTACCTGTCAACACAATTGTGTTGTCCACTGACTGGACTTTGCATATGGCTTTGTTGAAGGTTACTTGATATCCTTCATCACACAATTGACTGATACTTATCAGGTTGTGCTTGAGTCCTTCAACATATGCCACCTTTTTGAAGGTGACTGAGCCAATTTGGACTGCACCATATCCTTTTGTAGTTCCAAAGCTTGAGTCTCCAAAAATTACTTTGGGTCCAAGCTTGGCTTTGAAGGAAGTGAAATTGTCCTTGTCCCCTGTCATGTGCTTTGAGCACCCACTATCCAGATACCATTG
Source organism: Platanthera zijinensis (assembly GCA_039513925.1). NCBI lineage: Eukaryota > Viridiplantae > Streptophyta > Magnoliopsida > Asparagales > Orchidaceae > Platanthera > Platanthera zijinensis. The sequence goes on from CM077085.1 coordinate 134,676,235, forward strand.
ATGGTTTGATGCTGGATAGGTCTTCACCTGCACAAAAACAGCTTATTTGTTTTTGACCCAGTTAACCTTGGGCCTAGGTTGATAACCTTTAAATTCTGAAATAAAGGACATCCCAGGTTGACTCTTATAGCCTTCAGGATGGTATCTCCTAGGAGGTACTATCCATTCAGTATAGGGGTTGAGTCCATGGGATGTGCAACTTCTAGGAATGAATTTGACTGAGCCATTGAAAATGTGTTCACAATTCTGAACTCTGTTCGACGATCGTCGTGCTGAGGTCGACGATCTTGGGTCAGATCGTCGATCTCTGTTCGAAGATCGATAGTGCTTGAGTTCAGAGTTTGGGTGTCGTCGAGCTGAGGTCGAAGATCTTTGGTAAGATCGTCGAGCTTCGTTCGACGATCGTCGAGCTATGCTCGACGCATTTTGTTGAACTGTAATTTTCTCTGGCAGGTCTGCATTCTTCCTAGCCACCTCTACTACTCCCTTTCCTTTGTCAGAGACAAATTTGATTGGAGTTGTTAACACTATAGGTTGGCTGGATGAGGCACCCAAGCCCAGTGTACTATTGAATCTAGAGTTCACTGTGCTTGTGATGTCCATCAGTCTGATACTTCTCCCATTTAGAGATTCTTCAAACTTTTTGGCCTTTGATAGTTCACTCTTCAGTGAAGCTATCTCCTCCCTACAGCATTCTAACTCCTCAGAGAGCTTGAGGTTCTTTGAGTTTAGGATACTATGCTCAGACAATTGATTCCTGAGAGATATTATCTCCTTCTCAGAGTTTAATAGGTCTAGGCATAGAGTCTTAAATTCACTTTTGAAATCTTCAGAATTAAAATCAAAAGAGTTGATTACCTGATCTTCATCTGGGTGAGTGTCTGAATCTGATTCTGATTCTTCATCAGAGTTTTGTTGTGATGCATTGATGGCCATCATGCAGAACTCCTTTTCATCTGCATCATCCTCATCATCACTAGAACTGGATGAGGCTTCAGATTCCTCTTCAGTCTCACTCCATGTCTCAGCAACAAAGCCCTTCCTTGTATGTTTGTTTTTGCTGGAGGAGGCTTTGTCTGAGTTGTTCTTCTTGTGATCCTTTCCTTTTCTTCTTTCTCTTCTATCCCTCTTGTCCTTATTCTTGTTCTCTGGACAGTCAGGCACAATGTGTCCTGGTTTCCTGCAACCAAAGCATATGATTTCTGTATTGTTATTTGATTTATCATACCTTGGTTTATCATGACCCTTGTATGGCCTTTTTCTGAAATCTTTTCTGGCCATCTTGTAGAATCTCTTAGCCAGTAGACTTATGAGCTCATCATTTCCTGTGGCTTTATCTTCATGCTCCTCTTCTGCAGCCCTGAAGGCTATAGTCTTTTCTTTCCTTGTGGCTGGAGAGGCAGCCTTCTGTTCTTCTTCTCTATTTTTAATGAGCAGCTCATAGGATTTGAGCTTGCCCAGGAGAGCTTCAGTGGTAATCTCATTCAGACTTCTGGCATCTTTGATTGGCCAGATTCTTGAATCCCAAGTGCTGGGAAAGCACATCAGGATTTTATCATTTAGTTCAGTTAAAGAGATTTCCTTCTCCAAAGTCTTTAGCTCATTGACAATTAGACTTAGTCTATTGTACATGTCAGCCACTGATTCAGCTTCTCCTTTCTTAAAGTTCTCATATTGACTTATCAGATGAGACCTTCTATCCTTTCTTTCATCAGCAGATCCTGAGACAATTTCAGAGAGTTTGTCCCAGGTTTCTTTGGCTGAGTTGCATTCAGCTACCTTTTGAAAAATATCATCAGACATAGTTTGGGCTAAGATGTTCATAGCCTTAGCATCTGCAATCTTCCACTTCTTTATATCTGCATCTGTTCCAGAAGGAGGTGGAACAGCACTTGTACTTGAGCTTGCTGGTGGAGTTGGACACACTGTCAAGACAGAATTAAAGATATCCTCATCAATAGAATTCATATATAATCTAATCCTTGCCTTCCAGAGTGCAAACTTGGAGAGGTTGCACACTGGTGGTCTGGTGCTTGCATAATCTTTGTTCTGTGCCATGTCTCTAAATGAGTAGATAGATGTATAGAAAGTAATCCTCTATAGAGATTGATCTTATTAGGGATCTTTTGGTTCAGGTGTTAACCAGTATGAGCAACCAACCTGCCTCTGATACCAATTGAAAGTGAGGGTAAGATCTATCTCAACTCTAGAGGGGGGTGAATAGAGTTTACTTAAAATAATTTTTCACAGATTAATAAAATAGCACAAATTAAAATTCTATTTAAGCTATAGTGTAGAGTGCTAACAGAAACTTAAGAACTGAAAGGAAAAGGGCACAGCACACAGCAGACAAATCACCCAAGCACAACCAGAAGACACAAGGGAATATAGTGGTTCCCCAAAACTGGGTACATCCACTCTTCTACCACCCTTGGTAGGAATCCACTCAGGACTGAGTTGATCAGGTGTCCTGACACCAATGAGCTTTTGATAAGGTGCTCAAAAACCAAAGCTAGATTTTTTGATAAGGTGTCTTGCCACCACTGAGTTTTGACAAGGCTCTCAGAACCAGACAAAACTTTTGAAGGGAGTTCAAGAACCCTTTTACAGCAGGAAAAGAAAAAGTAAAAGTTGAAGTTGTCTTCTCTGTTCTCAGTCAAATGAGAGAAGCACAAGTGGATTGAAGATGTCAAAGCTCCCCCTGAGATGTAGAGAGGTTCAGGCAGAGAAGCTTTGCAGAAGGGTGATAGGTCTTCAGAACTTGATCTCCAGCAAAGAATGGTTTCAGCAGGACAGCTGAAAGATGATGTGTCTGGAGATCTAAGATGAGGATGCAAGAACACTTAGTCAGCTAGAAGATCTTGATGTTGTAGTTTTCTTGTTCTTCTACTAACAGTATTCTTCTGTGTGTTTTCTTTTTCTTTCTGTCTATCAGCTCTGTAAATTTTTGTTGTCCTTGTTCTGTATATCTAAGGACCATAGTAATAGAATTGATTTTCTGAATATTCTCCTTGTCCAAAGATGGCCGTTGGTCAGTCATAAATGTTTTCCATAAATGTTCTTGTCTTTTAGAGGAAAGTCCAGCAAACATTCTCTGAATGATACCTTGAAACTTGCTACAAACGGCTGGGAGATCTTCTGTCATAAATGCTGATAATATTCAAAAACATTCCAAAGAATCAGCAGCATTTGAAATCTTGAAGACGTTGATCTCTCCAAATAATCGTCGATCTGAGCTCTACGATCGTCGAACTGAGCTCAGAGATGAACTGAGATAAGCAGACAGAAATCGTCGAACTGTGCTCAAAGATCGTCGAACTGAGCTCAGCGACCTGAGAAACAGCTGAAGGAGGCATCGTCGAACTGAGCTAGACGATAGTCAAGGGGAGTTCGACGACTAAGCAGAAGCTAGCTAAAAGCAGATAGTCGATCTGAGCTCGAAGATCATCGACCGGAGTTTGACGATTTGTTGAAGTTGAGCTCAGAGAGCGTCGAACTGAGTTCGACGATTCGTCGACCTGAGCTCGACGAAAATTGCTTTAGACTTAGCTCTTCATCCTTGATCTTGGAGTGGTCTTGGGGGCAGCTTCAAAACTAAGTTCTAGGCCCTAGACTCATTCTAATGTTGACCTTCTCAACTATACAACTAGGTCAACTAGGATCCTAAGACAAGCATAGTGATCCTTACCCAAATTAGTAATAGTGTGTTCCAACATAGAGTTATCCGCAAGAACTTCTCTATGAAGCACATGTAGCAGCCTACATGTCCCGGGAAACTCCGGACTTCCGCCACCGTAAACAATACATGCCACTCCCGTAACACAACTAACTTTGTCGGATCCACCACAACTCCCTCTCCACTTACCACATAACCGAGGAATGCTACCGATGACACTCAAAACTCAAACTCAGAGCACTTGGCGTACAACTGACTCCTCAGGATTTCCAAAATAATGCGTAAGTGATCCACATGCTCTTATTCCTACAAAGAGTATACCAATATATCGTCGATGAAGACTATCATGAAATAGTCCAAATGCTCTCTGAACATTCTGTTCATCAGATCCATTAATTCAGATGGAACATTTGTTAGACCAAAAGACATTACAGTAAACTCATAATGCCCAAATTGCATGCTAAATGTTTTCTTTGGAATATCACTTTCCCTTATTCTCAACTGATAATAACCGAACACATAGACTTTCTATAACAATTCTTGCAACTGTACCTTACATTCTTTCATCTCCTTTGGCGTTAAATGGTACGAAAACATGACACCGGCTTGGTTCTTGCCAGTAGCTCAATAGTGAAATCAATTTCTCACTGACGTGGAGCTCCAGGGAGATCATTAGGGAATACATCAGCAAAACCCGATACTACTGGAATGTTACTTAAATCGGGCTTGGGCTTTGAAGCCTCCCCTAGCGTGAAGAATAACTTTATGCCTTTGCGAACTACCTTGACTACTTGGAGAGCAGACATCCGTAAGTTGCTCGATTTCTTCATATCAGAGAAGGTAGTTTCGTGATCTGTATTCTGCCCCAGTTTGTACTCCTTGAGATAGCAATCGATGCACGAATGCTGCTTCGAGAGCCAGTCCATGCCAAAAATTATATCAAACTATACTATCAGCACCAGTGATGCTTCTAAGTCAAACTCTTGACTTCCCATCCGCACATTCACAAAACAAATTCTATCCGCGCGCTTCAAGCACCCGTTAGGCAGCATCAAATCACATCTATCTTTCAATATAAAAGAAGGCACTCTGATATGCAAAAAGAAGTCTTTAGATAGAAATGAGTGTGATTATCTTGTATCAAACAGTGCTCTTGTTGGATGGTCTGCAATTAAGACAAAGCCTAACATAAATCAGTTATGCGACCAATGCATAGGGCCACAGGTATAGAAATCAATAAAGCTATAATTTAACTTATTCATGTAACCACGTCACCATACTTAATGTCCTCTTGCTTGTTAAGGTTGTAAACTCTTGGTTGGGCTGGAGCATAATGGGACACAGTTAACTCCACTGATTTCCCTTTTTCAGCATAAGATGCCCTCGTCATTTTCTGCATCATTGGGCGACCACTCCAACACTCTCGGGCAAAATGTCCAACCTTGCCACACGAGTAACAAGTAATGGGGCCTCACCCAGTAGTGGTTCCAGAAATAGCAGAAGAAGGTTTTCCAGAAGTCCTTGCCTTCTTGTTCCACTATCGGAACCTAGACTTAGTAGAACATGATAATTTGAATTCATGCTTCCTCACAGCCACATATTTCTTGCTCTGAACTCCGATCATATCTTGCTCCAGAGAACGAACAGTATTGACCAATGTTAGAAAGCCTTGCTTTATCAGACCTACAAATTGTAACCTCAAATCATCCCGCAGACCTTCATAAAACTGGTTAATCTTGCGCTCCTCATCTGCAAATATGGATCCTATACACCTCCCTAATCTAGTAAACTCATGCAAATAGTCATCAACACAACTCTCGCCATGATTTAACCTTTAGAATTGATTCTCCATAGCAATCCTCTATGTCGAAAGGAGATATCAAGCCATAAACAACTTCGAAAAGTTGTCCATTGAGATATTAGTAAGCTGTCTCCTCGTAAAGTGATGCAAATTTAACTCGTCCCACCATAGCCTCTCCTCTCTGTCCAACAGGATAGTAGCTAAGGTGACCTTCTGCTACTCCTCTTCTATTGTTATTGTTATGGTTCTCTTAATCCGAGAGAGAAATCTTCGGCTTGTGTTGGGGTTCTATTCCCCGTAAAAACTTGAGGATTGAAGTTCATAACATGCTTGAGCAGCTTCTTCGTTGCTCTTCTTGCTATTAAAGGCATTACAACCACTTCTTCCGCCACTAAGGGCCCAACCATGTTAGCGGGCACCTGGCCCATTGTAGGGGTAGGAGGCCGCACTTACCTCCCTGGTTAGGCATTTATCAAGGTGAATACAGTCTTTGCTATTAGCCTTACCATTTTAGCAGAAGGAGGGGTTGCAGGAACGTCATTACGTGCAAACACTCCAAAGAGTGTTGATGTTAAGAATGCTCTGCACCACTTCTAGTCATCTATAATAACACAATACTTAATTTAGTGACTTCAAAAACTAGCAAACAATAATAAAAGGATCGCTCAGGTTCCACAAATAATGTTTTCTTGCATGTTTCATGTGTTTTTTTCATTCCTAATGTAACACCTCTACCCGTCAAGAAGAATATAATAGAGGGTCCGGCCGGGGCCCCACACCATATTCCATAAACAGGCGGAGACGCTACGAACTAATATCATAACCAATGCATCCTAACACAGAGCATTCTAGCAGAAGTTTCACGGTTGAATCTTTGAACTCAAGATAAAGAACTCTGTCCACTATAACATAGTATTGTATACAAACATCAAAAGAGTCTGGCCTTAAGGCCTTACAATAATTTCTCTTAGCAAGAGTGTGGATTACAGACATCGGCACGCAGGCCGGCCAAACATGAACACAAGAAACAAAACAATGCCTTCGAGGGCAGCAACGCAGCTTTGGGCTTCAGCCCGCTAAGTCGCGCTCGGACCAACACCTCCAGTACCTGTAAGAACCAATCCACCAAGCGGTGGCAAACAGGGCAACGGTCAGCATTCAGCTGACCAATTATAACGACTCTGCCCCTAGCATGGGGCAGCGGAATTCCATCCCTGCATAGCAATCGTCCAAAATGATATATAGCAATTCAAGCAAGACGTGCACGACCGCACAGTCACATATCACAAACGCCGGCACGACGGCCCGATGTCCCGTGCACTCATGGCACTCTCGGGTGCACCGGAAACACCGGATCTCACCATTGAGCATTTAGTCCGGCACGCAGGCTCAAGACTCTCATTATGCCGCTGACGAAAGCCCAATGCCTTGGCGCTCTCATGTCCAGCCTACATAACGCAGGTACAGATCAGCCACCCCCCGTTGCTCAAATCGCCTTGCCCAACCAAGTACATCGTACCTGAGGCCACATTTAAAGGTGCGGGTCGGTTTCTACTTGCCTGTTCGGCACGAAGCCTTTTCATACAGTTGCAGCCCAACGCTCAACCGCACACAAAGTGGCAACTCACGGCCACAAGAGTTTCACCCAACTCTCACAATTTCCTGGACTTCCTCCAGTACTTTATCCATCATGCATACAAGCAATAATCACAGAGTCTTCTCCGATATGCAAACAAGCATCACCAATCCAGACCAATATGTCCAGATGGGCTTCACACAGCATGCCTAGATCCGTACTCCAATTCCGGACTCTAACAAGGGGGACTTCACATATCTACCCCAAGGGACGGCACAACCCACCGCACACTCGCGGGGAAGGGTTTTCCCTATGCAATGCAGGAAATAAGGACTTCACATGTCCGAGAAGGAAATCATTACCCTAGGAACTCGCTTCGGAGCCATGGAGAGAAATTTGAGACGGATGAAAGCCTTCGCAGCAGCGTTGCCTTCGCAAATCCGAACTCGGCTTGAGATTTGGACCACCGTAGCACCACCGGCAGCCGGATTCCAATTCGTCTTCCTCACCTTGCTCTCACCTCTCTCTTAAAGTTAGAAAGAGAATATGAACTCAAAAATGAGCTTAGCCTTCTCCTTTCCCGGCCTTATCAAACCAGAAATTATCCCCAGCCACTGGATCTTCTTTAAGGAAAATGAACAGCCAAGATCTGCCTGAAAAAGACTATTTTTTTTGGCCGACACGGCCTGTGACACGCCCGTGTCACAGGGCGTGTACCCTTAAGCGGCACACGCGACACACACACTGACTGAAATCTACCAGAACACGGGCATTGACACGCCCGTGTCGAACCTGACACACCCGTATCGGTCAAATGACACGCCCGTGTCACCCCTGTTACACGGTACTCAACAAGCTCTAAAACCAACAGAGCAGTACACGGGTAGGCACACGCCCTCGGACACGCCCGTGTCAAATCTGACACGGCCGTGTTCAAGGCTTGGTTCCGAGCCGTGTACTTCTCTGACTCAATCCGGCCATTTCTTGAGTGACACGCCCTTGGACACGCCCGTGTCATAGGCCGTGTCCCAGGCTCGACTATAGTCGACCACCTATCGTCGACCATCCTGAACACGCCCTGGGACACGCCCGTATCCCAGGCCGTGTACCCCCGACACGCCCTGGGACACGCCCGTGTCCCAGGCCGTGTCAAACAGCCTGCACCTCAAATCCAGTTTTGAGATTTTTGGGGTGTTACAATCCTCCCCTCCTTAATAAAATTTCGTCCCGATATTTGAAGACAGTAGGGAGAAAATAACAAAACATTTATATGTTTCTATTACATATACAACGAGCGAACAAGTTACGAAAATAACTCGGGAAACTCGGCTCGCATGGTCTGCTCGCGCTCCCATGTTAGCTCTTCTCGGCCACAATTGTCCCATCGGACTTTGACCATCCCGATCACTTTGTTCCGCAACTGTTTCTCGGCTCGATCCTCGATCCGTATAGGCTTCACCTTTATCGTTAGCCCATACTTAACCGGCACTCGATCATTGTCAATTACTTGAGCTGGATCCTTGACTGCTTTGCGTAGCACCGAGATGTGAAACACATCATGCAATCCACTCAATTCCGATGAAAGAGCTAGTCGATAGGCAGCTTCCCCAACTCGCTCCACCAAACGGACCAAGGTATCGCGGACTAAGCTTTTTCAACCGCCGAATCCGAGATACGCCTTTGAAGGGCTTAATCTTTAAATAGACCCAGTCACCCACCGCGAACTCCACGTTCCGGTGCTTAGCATTGTAATACTGGCTTGCCGATCCTGGGCTATTAGGAGCCTCTCTCGAATAGAGCGTATTGTTGCGGTAGCATCCTTGACTTCCTTTTTGCCTAAAAGTTTGGTCTCGCCAGTTTCTGCCCAAGCTAGCGGTGTACGACACTTACGACCATACAGCGCTTCAAACGGGGCCATGCCTATACTCGCTTGATGGCTATTATTATAGGCAAACTCCACCATAACAAGATGCTCTTCCCAATTCTTACCGAAGTCCAGGGCGCACATACGGAGCATATCCTCCATCGTTCTGTTGGTTCGTTCAGTTTGGCCATCCGTTTGCGGGTGAAAGGCCGTACTGAATGCTAACTTCGTGCCCAACATCTGATGAACTAATCTCCAATCCTTCGAGGTAAAGCGCCCATCTCGGTCACTTACGATGCTCCGGGGAACACCGTGCAATCGAACAATCTGCTCCACATAGAGCTTTGCCAACGTTTCCACTGAATCGTCCCGCTTGTTCGGTATAAAGTGAGCCACCTTTGTCAACCGGTCTACAATCACCCAGATTGAGTCATGGCCATGCTGAGATCTCGGCAATCCGTGCACGAAATCCATAGAAATATCCTCAAACTTCCATTGCGGAACCGGCAATGACTTCAGGAAACCACTTGGCCGTTGACATTCTGCCTTTACCAAAGCACAAGTATGACATTTAGCCACATACGCGGCTATGTCCTTCTTTAAACCAGGCCACCAGAACAGTTTCTTCATGTCCTTGTACATTTTTGTGCTCCCAGGGTGAATTGAGTACTTTGTAAAGTGTGCTTCATATAACAATCCTTCTCGCAATTTACCCGCCCTAGGGACGCACAATCGACCATCTTTCCGTAATAAACCGTCATCCCAAGAGAATTGATCACCAGACCCCTCCTTTGCATAGCGTTGGAGACTTTCATCCAACTCCGTTGCCCGCCGAACCCTGTCAGCAAGGTCATATTGAACCTCCAACTAGTTCACGTATGCATCAGTCAAAGAATCTCTTTCCACACAAGATATCTCCAAAGCTTCCAACTCCTGGATTAACCGCTCATCATGTATCCGCAACCAATTTGCCCGCACCGGAGTCCGACGACTCAAGGCATCAGCGACCACATTTCCCTTTCCGGGAACATAGTGAATGTCAAAGGTATAATCCCCAAGGAATTCCATCCACCTGCTTTGTCGCATATTCAATTCTTTTTGATCGAGCAGATACTTTAAGCTTTTATGATCTGTATAAATATCCACCTTCACGCCATAAAGATAATGCCGCCACAACTTTAGCGAAAAGATCACCGCCTCCAACTCCAAGTCATGGACGGGGTAATTACGCTCATGCACTTTCAATTGACGTGAGCCATAGGTGATCACCTTGCCAAACTGTAGGAGAACGCAGCCTAAGCCGCTTCCTGACGCATCGCTGTATATCTCAAAACCATCTGTACCACATGGCGACGTCAAAACGGGCGTCGTGGTCAAACGACTCTTCAGCTCATCAAAAGCTCGTGCGCACTCCAGCGTCCAAACGAACTTCTGATCCTTTCTCGTCAACGTAGTCAGAGGCAAAGTAATCCGGGAGAAGTTCTCCACGAACCGTCTATAGTAGCCCGCCAGTGCAAGGAAACTCCTGACCTCGGCCACCGAAGACAACACTGGCCAATCACGAATGGCACTTATCTTATCCGGATCCACTGCTATGCCCTCTCCACTTACCACATGGCCTAGAAAAGCCACCGATGAGAGCCAGAATTCACACTTAGAGAACTTGGCATACAGTTTATTCCTTCGCATGGTATGTAAAACCAATCGCAAGTGGTTTGCATGATCTTCCTCTGATTGTGAATATACAAGGATATCATCAATAAACACAATCACAAACAGATCCAGGTATTCACGGAATGTTCGATGCATGAGATCCATGAAGACCGAAGGCGCATTACATAAGCCGAACGACATCACTGTGAACTCATAATGACCATAGCGTGTGCCAAACGCTGTCTTGGGAATATCACCTTCCCTAATCCGCAACTGGTAATACCCGGACTTCAAATCCAACTTTGAATAGACGGTTGAGCCTACTAGCTGATCGAACAAGTCATCGATCCGTGGAATTGGATACTTGTTTTTCTCCGTCAGCTTGTTCAGTTCGCGATAATAAATACATAGTCGCAAACCACCGTCTTTCTTTTTGACAAAAAGAACAGGCGCGCTCCAAGGTGACATACTTGGGCGTATGTATCCCTGCTCCAACAACTCTTGCAACTGAACTTTCAGTTCGGCCATTTCTTTTGGCGCCACCCGATACGGCGAACAAGCCACAGGTTTCGCACCCGGCACCAGCTCGATAGCGAAGTCGATTTCCCTTTGGGGAGGTAACCCCGGAAGGTCCTTTGGAAACACATCAGCATATTCCGACACAATCGGCACTTCACTCACACTGGCCTTCGGCATCACCGCCTCTACGAGTGTGAAGAACAACTCCGCACCCTTCCGAACTTCGGCTTCTACCGGTTCTTGCCGTACCCCAGCTTGCGTTGGCACCACTGCAGGACGTGCCTGCCCAGCCTGCTGAGCATTCATCACAGCAAGTACCGTTTCCGTGATGAGACGGACTGTTTCAGCGGATGGAGGAGTTGTGGGCACCTCGGCTGGTGCCGCACTCTCAACAGAACGTTGTGGTTCGGATTGAGCCACAACACTTCTGGTCACCTATATGTGTAAAATACACAGGTTAACGACCAATGAAAATGGCAACCATACAAAAAGAATACACAAGTTCAACAAACAAGTGTATTTGCATTCCTAAGTGGACGATCTTGAGTTCAAGTTAAGTGTTATAACGACAGTACTGACACGTGCTCGCCACCTCTCAAAAGAATTCGTCCGCGAATTCGGAAGAGATCGACCAACAAGCTGATACCAAATTGTAACACCTCTACCCGTCAAGAAGAATATAATAGAGGGTCCGGCCGGGGCCCCACACCATATTCCACAAACAGGCGGAGACGCTACGAACTAATATATAAACCAACGCATCCTAACACAGAGCATTCTAGCGGAAGTTTCACGGTTGAATCTTTGAACTCAAGATAAAGAACTCTATCCACTATAACATAGTAATGTATACAAACATCAAAACAGTCTGGCCTTAAGGCCTTACAATAATTTCTCTTAACAAGAGTGTGGATTACAGACATCGGCTCGCAGGCCGGCCACACATGAACAAAAGAAACAAAACAATGCCTTCGAGGGCAGCAACGCAGCTTTGGGCTTCAGCCCGTTAAGTCCCGCTCGGACCAGCACCTCCAGTACCTGTAAGAACCAATCCACCAAGCGGTGGCAAACAGAGCAACGGTCAGCATTCAGCTGACCAATTATAATGACCCTGCCCCAGGCACGGGGCAGCGGAATTCCATCCCTGCATAGCAATCGTCCAAAATGATATATAGCAATTCAAGCAAGACGTGCACGACTGCACAGTCACATATCACAAACGCCGGCACGACGGCCAGACGTCCCGTGCACTCATGGCACTCTCGGGTGCACCGGAAACACCGGATCTCACCATTGAGCATTTAGTCCGGCACGCAGGCCCAAGACTCTCATTATGCCGTTGACGAAATCCCAATGCCTTGGCGCTCTCATGTCCAGCCTACATAACGCAGGTACAGATCAGCAATCAGCCACCCCCCGTTGCTCAAATCGCCTTGCCCAACCAAGTACATCGTACCTGAGGCCACATTTAAAGGCGCGGGTCGGTTTCACCTTGCCTGTTCGGCACGAAGCCTTTTCATACAGTTGCAGCCCAACGCTCAACCGCACACAAAGTGGCAACTCACGGCCATAAGAGTTGCACCCACCTCTCACAATTTCCTGGCCTTCCTCCAGTACTTTATCCATCATGCATACAAGCAATAATCACGGAGTCTTCTCGGATATGCAAACAAGCATCACCAATCCAGACCAATATGTCCAGATGGGCTTCACACAGCATGCCTAGATCCGTACTCCAATTCCGGACTCTAACAAGGGGGACTTCACATATCTACCCCAAGGGACGCCACAACCCACCGCATACTCGCGGGGTAGGGTTTTCCCTATACAATGCAGGAAATAAGGACTTCACATGTCCGAGAAGGAAATCGTTACCCTAGGAACTCGCTTCGGAGCCATGGAGAGAAATTTGAGACGGATGAAAGCCTTCGCAGCAGCGTTGCCTTCGCAAATCCGAACTCGGCTTGAGATTTGGACCACCATAGCACCACCGGCAGCCGGATTCCACTTCTTCTTCCACACCTTGCTCTCACCTCTCTCTTAAAGTTAGAAAGAGAATATGAACTCAAAAATGAGCTTAGCCTTCTCCTTTCCCGGCCTTATCAAATCAGGAATTAGCCCCAGCCACTGGATCTTCTTTAAGGAAAATGAACGGCCAAGATCTACCTGAAAAAGACTATTTTTTTTTCCGATACGGCCTGTGACACGCCCGTGTCATAGGCCGTGTACCCTTAAGCGGCACACGCGGCACACGCACCGACTTAAATCTACCAGAACACGGGCATCGACACACCCATGTCGAACCTGACACGCCCGTGTCGGTCAAATGACACGCCCGTGTCACCCCTGTTACACGGTACTCAACGAGCTCTAAAACCAATAGAGCAGTGCACGGGTAGGCACACGCCCTCGGACACGCCCGTGTCAAATCTGACACGGCCGTGTTCAATGCTTGGTTCCGGGCCGTGTACTTCTCTGACTCAATCCGGCCATTTCTTGAGTGACACGCCCTTGGACATGCCCGTGTCCAAGGCCGTGTCCCAGGCTCGACTATAGTCGACCACCGATCGTCGACCATCCTGAACATGCCCTGGGACACGCCCGTGTCCCAGGCCGTGTACCCCCGACACGCCCTAGGACATGCCCGTGTCCCAGGCCGTGTCAAACAGCCTGCACCTCAAATCCAGTTTTGAGATTTTTGGGGTGTTACACCTAAGTGGACATTCATGGGTTCTTTCTTGTTAAAACGACGACACACCTAAGTGCTCACCCCACCTTAAATGAATTCATCCAAGAATTCAAAAAAGGAAAGTACACCAGAATATGATACCAAATTGTAACACCCCATCTGTAACAAGTGATATAATCATAGGTCTTGTCGGGGCCCCATGCCATAATAAATGGACAAACGAAAGGGTCACCAAATGAAACCATAATTCTTTCTAAACCTATAACGCATCCTAACAGAGAGTTGCATTTTAACGAAAGTTTAAAAAGTGAAGAATCACCCATCTAGGAATGTCTAATACTAAAATATAATTGAAATGAAAGCTACACAAATAGTTTTGGCCTTATGGCCTCACAATACTGTTATCATGTTTACAAGAAGGTAATTTCCATATATCCGCATGTAGGTCGTCAACACAAAAAATACTAAACATCACACTTGGGCCTTTAAGTGCCTGCTCAACAAAAGGGGCTTCAACCCGCTATTTTCCACTTGGACCTACAACACCCGCAAAAAAGCTTTCCACCAAATAGTAGCAAAATAAGGCAACGATCAGCATTAGCTCAACAAATTATAACGACCCCGTCATTTTCTCGGGGTGGTAGTGCTCCTTCCCTTCAATCAAATAGCATGTTTAAAATTATCAAGAATGTGCAACTTAAGCATCAATCTCCACAGACGATATAAAGACCGACCAAACCTCTCGTGCACTCATGGCACAATATCGGTGTACCGGATAACCCAGAGTCCTACCATTTATCATCATGGTCAATCACCATTGCATTAATACCCAACAAGAAACTCCACAAGTCTCACAACCATCCTCAGACCCAGGCTGGATGATCTAACTTGAGCATTACTATCCTTGTATACAACCACGACTCTATCCTATGCCAATAACAATTGTCATGTATGTTAGGCCTGTTTAGCCAAACGACATAGTGCGGGTACATTTCAGTTCATTCCCGATGCTCAAATCATCGTGCCATTTAACGATAATGATAAGGGTCATCCTCACCTTTCCCGTAATCCATAACACCAAGGATTCATTCTATGGCTATCACTCACGACCAACGAGGCTGAGCACTCTAGGCACACAGCTCAACAATTTAGTCATTATGTCCCTAGGATACGACCTTCTAATCTAGACCAACCTGTCCAGATTGACTTCACACAGCACGCATAATCTGTACTCAACCATCCAGATACTATATGTAAAATATTCTCGGGGATAAACATATCAACCTGATGGAAAGCACCTTTTCTCCACCAATCGGTGAGGGCTTTCATGCAAACATGCTAAAAGAGGACTTCACATATCAAAGAGGAGAATCGTTACCCTTAGCATGCATTTTGGAGCCATGAACGAGGATTTAGTCTTCCAATTCACAAAGCTAGGCTCAGCCTAGACCCAACAACCACTCCTTTGGCAGAAATCCGGCCAAGTTGAGCTCTAAGAAGATGCTCAGGTTGGAGAGAAAGAAGAAGAAATGTTCGGCCTTCTTCCCAGAAGCCACTCCACTTGAACTTGTAACCCTCCGTCCCGACCTTTGCCTCAGTTTTGAACTCAGCGGAGGGTACACAGAGAACCTTCACCTGCCATTCGTGGCTTCGATCCAGCAGGAAAGTTGCGTACAGAAGTTCACTCCTTCTCCTTCCTTCAGCTCGGGCGGAAATAAAGAACGAATAAAGATCACTTGTCTTTCACAAATCCCTACCTTATAACCTAGACGGGATGGAATATTTTCCGAAGAATCTAACCTAATTAGAATGGACGGTCAAGATCAACCCTAACTCTTATTTAAAAGACCAGTGTAACTTAGCCGATTATGGGCCAGAAGACACGCGTTCATCTAGACCACTCGACGAAACGTCCAGAACACTCGATGAATTCACGTGACCACTTAATGAATTCACTTGACCACTCGAAGAATTCATTCAGTATATTCGACGAATTATACTTGATCACTCAATGAATTTACCTAGATTACTCGGCGAATTTACCTTTATCACTCGATGAATTTACCTTGATTCCTCGACGAATTTACCTTGATCTCTCGACGAATTTAACTAGATTACTCGACAAATCTTCTTAACCACTCGAGGAGTTCACGGGAATACTCTACAAGATGACGTAAACACTCGATGAACCCTCTTAACCACTCGATGAGTTCACGTGACCACTCGATGAATTAACTTAGCTTATTCGAGACAATTCAACAAATTTACTTAGATCACTTACAAATTTGACTTGGTCATTTTTATCTAAAAGACCTGGGGTGTTACAGATAAAAAGAGCGCCTTAGGAATATGCCAGTTCCTTGTAAGAAGGTTCATCTCCTGGAGTAGAAAGAAGCAGACTAGTATGACAATTTCCATAGCTGAGTCAGAGTACATATCAACAGGGAGTTATTGTGCATAGGTTCTGTAGATTCAATATCAATTGTAGGATTACAACCTACATATAAGTAATACTCCTATGTTTTGTGATTCATCCAGTACAATCTCTATAACTAAGAATCTTATTGTACATAGTAGGACTAAGTATTTAGAGATTAGATATCAGTTTTTAGAGAGCATGTATAGAAGAAGGATATCCGCGTTGAGTTTGTCCCCATAGACAAACAAGTGGCTGATATTTTTACCTAGCCACTGGATGAGGCTAAGGTTAATTCTTTTAAAATTGAATTGGGTATGCTTAATTTAGAATAATTTTATCTGCAAATTATTACTAACTCTATCTGTATTATCAAAAAAAACTACTAGATAGTATATTTTGGTAGTATGTTAGGATGTTAACCTTGGATGCAGGTATATTTGAGTATGAGTCAATTGACACACTTGAAGAGTTATTCTAATCTTTTGATCGACAGATTGGCCTAAAAGGTCAGAGGAGTTAAGATGAGTCAATATGAGCTATCTTGCTGAGATCGTTGAGAAGATGATCAATAAACCGCTCTCTGTCAACGATATCATTGTGATGGGCTACATTCGTTAATATCAGATAATTTTCTACCATTAGATCATTTATACTTGATTGCCCAAGGTGAGCGACGCATTAATTTTTGTTTGAAATTTTTAGACACACACACACACAAATATATATCTTTATACTATAAGGAAAGACAAAAGCAAGAATGGTGTAACATTTATATCCCGAAATGCCCTTGGTAACACATGCTGTTGGGGTTTAGCAAAGGGTCATTTTGGTCTTCCCACTCTCTGCACAGTCAGCCAAACATCCCGAAAAGGCTTTAGCAAATCTCTGCTTACCGCTGCCTATCCTTCTCCTGCCACAGTGCTCGCCCTGTGGCTTCTTCAATGTCGCCTCAAATCCCGCTGCCGTCCGCCGAAAGCAACTCCCGCCTCGACTGCCACGCCGAAAGCAACTCCTCCGTGTCGTCACTTCCAGCCTTGACTCCTGCATAAAGGTATAACCCCGCGAAAACAATCGTCCTCCTGCCTCAAATCTCCACCACAGTGCTCGCCCTTCATCGACAGGTCCACGACGCTCGCCCTTCATCGACAGCTCCACGGCGCTCGCCCTTCATCGAACTCTCCTCGCGGTAAGCTTCTCCTGATTTATTCTTCGTTTTCCATTTCTGCTTCGCTTCCATTTCTCATTTCTTCTTCGTTTTCCATTTCTCCTAATTTATTCTTCCTTTGCAATTCTCCTCGCTTACCGCTTCCTCTTCTCCGTATATCCCAGTCAACTTTTCCTATAAATTTCCAAAGTGTTAAGAGCTAAATCCCGCTGCCGTCCGCCGAAAGCAACTCCCGCCTCGACTGCCACGCCGAAAGCAACTCCTCCGTGTCGTCACTTCCAGCCTTGACTCCTGCATAAAGGTATAACCCCGCGAAAACAATCCTCCTCCTGCCTCAAATCTCCACCACAGTGCTCGCCCTTCATCGACAGGTCCACGACGCTCGCCCTTCATCGACAGCTCCACGGCGCTCGCCCTTCATCGAACTCTCCTCGCGGTAAGCTTCTCCTGATTTCTTCTTCGTTTTCCATTTCTGCTTCGCTTCCATTTCTCATTTCTTCTTCGTTTTCCATTTCTCCTAATTTATTCTTCCTTTGCAATTCTCCTCGCTTACCGCTTCCTCTTCTCCGTATATCCCAGTCAACTTTTCCTATAAATTTCCAAAGTGTTAAGAGCTTCATTGATGCTTTCCCCCTAATTCAACTTTTCCTATAAAAAACTGTTCTTCATTGATGCTTTTCATTTTGTTCCAGATTTGCAGGTTCCAGGGGCAGAACCCTGTTAACAGCTACGTACTGTTTTTTGTTCCAGATTTGCCGGCAATTTGGAATCCAGTTACATATAGGTACTGTTTTTAAATAACAATGTTTAGTTGGGGTCAATGAGACTGGGTTAGGAATTAATGTAAGTTCACCTTCTCATGTATGTTTTGGATTGTATCACCTTCACAACCCTCTCTCTCCCTTTTATGGCATTGTTGATGGTGATTTTTTGCCCCATGTCCAGATAAGAACAACACAGGCCTTCGATATTTCTATTTGCTGTTTAAGCTCTTTTTCGTCGTGCGTCTTTTTCGCGTTGCGTTTCTCTACGCCTCTTCATTTTGTTGCATCACTTTTGAGGTCAACGCATACCTCCACCATCTGACCAAACCAAAATCATTTTTTCTGCAGTTCACAAATGTACTTCAACTGAAAAAAAAGTGCAACCAAAATCAAAAGTCCAGTTAGTTTTTTGACTTAGTAGTGGTTGATAGGAATTGAGTGAGAAATCAGTACTCAAAATGACAGAAATCGTACTTTGGGAAGCAATATAATGGAGCAATATAATAGAGCAATGTAATGGAGTATATTTTCTGAAGTTCCACTGTTTATCTCATGTTTTTTACAGCCAAATGATGAAGAGTATATATGAGCATATACAAACAGTTATGAAACCAAACTATTATCATTTTTTCTGCAGTTCACACATGTATTTCAATTGAAAAAAATACTGTAATGATAGTTTGTTTTCTCTGTGAGTTCAAAAGTATAGTTAGTAGTGGTTGATAGGAATTGAGTGAGAAATCAACAAATGACAGAAATCGGACCTTGGGAATGAAGGTCATTGCAGTTGAGTAAAATGATAATAGTATTCTATTTCATCAAAGATTTCTCTTAGTCATACATTATAAATCAACAAAAAGGAATTTTCTGTTAAGTGGAGAAAGGGGCCTCATTTTCTCTGTGAGTTTTTTTATCATCTACGAGCACTCGCTTTATGTTCTCTAACCAAGTAAGCATATACCTATAATTGAAATAGTTTGGTCGATTCAAGTGATGTATTATAATCTTAGTAGTTGCATAATGCACTTTGCTTGGATTTTAAATAACAATGTTTAGTTGGGGTCAATGAGACTGATTTTGTGTTTCCTAAGCATCTTAACTCTGATTTTGTTAACTGCTTTTTGATAGGAATAACCATCTTAACTCTGATTTTGTGTTTCCTAAGCACCCAAGCAGTACAGAATAATAACAATGTTTAGTTTTCCATTTCATTAACAAAAAACTTTTGTTCCTGATTGTAGTTTTCATTCCATGGTGCATAGAGTTTTAAATTTCATATTGTTCCAAATTTGAAATCACTCATTTTCAGATTTCACAAATGTTTCAAAATCGCGTAATAGTAAAACTACTTTGCCAAGTTTAAGCTTCTCCTGAGCATTGCAAGCAATTCACTGATAATTAACTGAGCTATAGTAGAACTATTACTATTACTGATAATTAACTGAGCTATAGTAGCTAAAGTAGACGTTGATTGCAAGCAATTCACTGATACTTACTTTATTCTTATGAATCATTGCAAGCTATAGTAATAGTTAGTAATAATCAGATTTTGTTCCAAATTTGCAAGCAATTCACTGATAATTAAAGCTATAGTAATAGTTAGTAATAATCAGATTTTGTTCCAAATTTGCAAGCAATTTTGTTCTTGGATCTGTTTATTTATGTGTATGGTAATAATGAGATTTGCAAGCAATTTTGTTCTAAATGTTTGAGAATAAAATTTTTAACAAATTAGCAATTTCCTGATCTTCAACAAATTAGCCATGTTCTAAATTTTCAACAAATTAGCAATGTTCCAATCTTCTAAATGTTCTGATGTGAGCAATGCTCAGCAATTCTTTTGATGCTTACTTGCCAAGATGAGAAATTTTGATGGGTCCAGCGGTGATTTAAGATTTAAGATTTATTACTTTCCAAGATGAGAAATTTGCTACAGCGGAAATAAGATTTATGATAGTATTAATCTTGGATGGGTCCAGCGGTGATTTAAGATTTAAGATTTATGATAGTATAAATTTGCTTACTTTCTAACATTTCACTGGTTCAGCACTTTTAGACTAAGGTGATTTTTATGGTTTTTTAACATTTCCACTCTATCATTTCACCAAAATCATTTTGGGTTTGTGAAAACATCTTCAGTTTCTAATATCACTGAAACAATTCCAGTTCTCTTCAGTTTCTAATATCATATACGTGTAGCATGCTAAAGTTTGTGTGAAAAGCGAATTAAATTGTTGACATGTTTGGCAAGGCCAGTCCCGTGCACAAAGCATTCCGCCACGACAAAGGTTGCCATCCCCGACAAATGACGCTGCCACCAACTAATGTTTCAGCCCCTGAAGAATTTTCCGCTCTCGACGAATGTCGTCGCCCACGACAAATGTCCCCGCCGACGACCAATGTTTCCACCTATAACCAATGTCCCCACCCACGACAAATGTCGCCCCCCCGATGAATGTCCCCACCCACGACCAATGTCCCCACCCACGATTAATGTCGCCGCCCCGACCAATGTCGCTGCCCCCAACAAATGTCGCCGCCCCCAACCGTTGTCGCCGCCCCCGACCGTTGTCGCCGCCCCCAACCAATGTCTCCGCCCCCGACCAATATCGCCGCCCCCGACCAATGTCGCCGCCCCCGACCAATGTCGCCGCCCCCGACCAATGTCGCCGCCCCCGACCAATGTCGTCTCCCCGACCAATGTCGCCGCCCCTGATCCATGTCGCTGTCACGACCAATGTTGCCGCCGCCGACCAATGTCGCTGCCCCTGACCAATGTTGTTGTTCACGATCAATGTCGTCGCCCCGACCAATGTTGTTGTTCACGTTCAAATGTCGCCCCCACGACAAATGTCGCCTCCACGACAAATGTCGCCCCCACGACAAATGTCGCCCCCACGACAAATGTCGCCTCCATGACAAATGTCGCCCCCACGACAAATGTCGCCTCCACGACAAATGTCGCCCCCACGACAAATGTCGCCCCCACGATAAATGTCGCCCCCACGACCAATGTCGCCCCCACGACCAATGTCTCCCCCACGACAAATGTCGCCCCCATGACATATGTCGCCCCCACGACAAATGTCTCCCCCTCGACAAATGTCGCCCCCTCGACAAATGTCGCCCCCTCGACAAATGTCGTCCCCTAGACAAATGTCGCACCCACGACGAATGTTGCCCGCACGGGGTCCCCCGTGCACGACTGCTTGTATATATATATATATATATATATATATATATATATATATATATATATATATATATATATATATATATAAGTCAAAAGTTTAGTGATGAGTTGTAAATATACACATTTTTTAGTATTTTATTTAAGTATTTTTAGAAGGTTTTAGTTATTTTCTTGTAATTTTTTTTCTTTAATAATATGCTTCTTTTTGTAAATATATTTCTAACTTAGCTTTATTTAATTTTCTGAAATTTTCTAGAAAATTATCAAAAATTACTTGACATGCCCGTGTCCAAAGACCCGACACGACCGTGTCACTCACTCAATGAATTCAGCTCGACACTCGACGCTCAGCCATAATTGAGCCGAGTAGTACATGCCCGTGTCTGAAGATTCGACACGCCCATGTCACGCTACTGAATGCTATCGAGACACAACGCCACTCAACGCTTTCACTATTCACCTCTCAGAGCCACTCAACGCCACTTAACGCTTCCTACTCAAAGTTCAACCTTATTCAGCCCGACAAGGTCACGCCCGTGTCCAAAATTTCAACACGCCCATGTTCAATCCAGCCATTGCCGACATCAAGTTGCCCACATGTCTTAACACACCCGTGTCACGTAACCCGACAAGCACGTGTGGGACACGTGTCCCGACCCGCTGCTTCTAGAAAATTGCCAGCTGTGCAAAGTTTTACTTCACCAACACACGTGTCCCGACACGCTCGTGTCACTCAACCCAACACGCCTGTGTTGACCACCATTTTTTGCCTATCAATAAAATTTTTTTGTAAGCTCTCTTGTTCTTTTTTTGGGCCATTTTGATTAAGGGGTTATACTGCTTAGATGCTTCCAAAGCATTGTAAGGGAATTCCCCCCCCTCTCTTTAGTTTTTGTTTTAGTTTCATTGTAACTCGTTTTTTTACTTAATAATATATGTTTTTCTTCTCTTTATATGGTTTTGGAATGAATCTGAGCACCCTTCCTTATGCAATCTTATTTTTCTTTTGCTTTATATTCATTACAATATTTAGTTTTAGGAATTTCTCCTATTTTCTATCCATCGTAATCGCAATTTCTTTTCTTGCACCCTAGTGTTTAGGTTTAATTATCAAGTTTTTAGCCTTTTTTTAGCTTTGTATTCACTCTTATGGTTTTATAAAAATGGTTTTAAAGGTGGTTTTTCATTTTCTTTAACTTAGGTTTTTTATAGGATCGTAAAACTTTTCGTTCTCTTTTAGCTTTATTTCCACTTTTTCACCATTTATATAAAGTCATAAGAATTAAAAAGTCATCGTTTTAATTTTTTGATAACTTTGTTTTCTTGTTTTTAACTTTCAAAACATTTTGCTCCTTTAACTTCTATTTTTTCTTTTTATGCATTTCTACTACATTCAAGCGGTTGAAATGTAGTCTTTTTAATTTTTCAGTCTCTCTGTTTTTCTTATTTTTCATTTGCGTGCTTTCGTGTATGTGTTAGATTTTCTTGTTTTATTTTATTGATGTGCGCATTTATTTTCGCCTACTCGTTGAAAGTTAAATGTCGTGTATTTATTTCCGCCTACTCGTTTGAGTTAAATGGCGCATTGTTTTAATTCTGAAGAGTGTATGAGTTTGTTTTATTTCTAGTAGAGTGTGTGAGTGTGTTTTAATTTCTGTAAAGTGCGTGCATGTATGAGATAGCTTTTTCTGCTTTCATTTTCCGCCTACTCGTTTGAGTAGGACTTGCAATTTATTGCTTTCTTTTAGCTTTCATTTACTGCTTTATTTACTGCTTTCATTTTCCGCGTTCATTTTATCGCTTTCTTTCTGCAAGCCGTCCCGATTCTGCTGAGTGGCTAACCGCTCTTAGCCGTCAATATCGAAGAGCATTGGGATAGAAAAAATCGCTTTAAATAATTAACGATCCTCTTTTTCTCATTAATTAAAAGTACTTATAGTTTGCCCTTGTTAACGACACGTAGTACCACAAATCGATGTGTGGGGTCTATTTCCGTTGTCTATACACTAGCTGCCGATAGGCCGTGCGTATGGACCGATCACCCATGGGTAAAGAGAGTTCTGCACTTACCCACGAGAGAGGAGGCGCGTAACCCTACCAGATTGAGTTCCCCACCCAATAGCAAGGTTCTTAGCGTAATACATGCATTAAGAGCAGTCCTTCATCGGACTAACGTTCGGTCAAATAGTTTTAATGTTCAGGTGAGCGATATGTCTAGAGATAAGTGAGCTAATTCTTTTGGAACTTCCGCGGCCAATTCTCCGCCTTAATTAATTTGAAATTTTGTCTTTCATTAAAAGTTTATTTTAGTTCGAAATCAATTTGATATCATCGCGCTATTTCTTCATCGGCCTTCCGTCATTTTTCTGCTTTTACTTTCTGCACTTTAAAAATATAAGCCATTAATAAATCAAACCACCAAAAATATTATCGGTAAAATAATAGTCCATTCAGGGAAAGAATTGAAATTGGCAAACCGACCCTGAGAGCAATACGACCAAGATATTCCCCACCAAAAAATCCTGTACTACACGCGATAGGTGCACTTGCCTCCCTTTCGTTAAAATTCGGTTTCAACCCCTTTTTATATAAAAAAATAAATCTGCGTGCCCCGCCTTTCTTAATAAAACCACCATCTTATAAAACCCTAAAAAATAACCCCGGTTTCACACCAAATAACCCGGGGCACCGCGAGTTTAAACCATAAATTTTTTGGCGTCGTTGCCGGGGAGATTTCGATTTGCTATTTTGAAATCCTGAAAACTATTACTTTTACCTTTTACTTTTATTTATATTAAAAATAAAAAATGGCCAACAAAAAAAAATATTTATAATAATAATAATAATATCAATAATAATAATAATAATAACATAAAAATCTAAAAAACTTTAAAAAAAAAATAAAAAAAACTAAAACTAATAAAGTAGAAAATCTAAGAAATCTAAAAAATAAAAAACTTAAAAAACTAAAAAACCTACCTAAAAACCAACAAAAAATATTGAAAAAAACCAACTTAAAAAAATAGCAAAAAAATAATAGTTTGTTTTTCAAAATATATATGTTTTTTTAACTAATTTTATTTTAACATATTTTGTTTTAACTTTTTTCTTTTTCGGTGCGCCTCACTATATTGTGACCGTTAGGGGACCGCATTTATGTTGCACTCATATTGCTAAGATGTTAGCTTACGAGTCACGCACGCACTTGACACCCCCTACCACCCGCAAATTTCTATTCGAGTTTATCTTTTATATATTTTTTGTTATATTTTTGTTATTTATAATTAATAATTAAGGGTCATTACTAGCAGGCCTCCCCGAACGCGTATTTAGGGAATCTTTCTTAACTCCTGTTTTTATTTTTATACATAAGTGCTTAGTCTTTATTTTTTATTCCACGTACTTAGTGCAACATTGGGGACAATGTTGGACTTAAGTATGAGAGTGTATTCCTGCTTTTTGTTCTTTTATTTTCTGTTATTTTATTTTCGGCACAAGATCAAAAATACAAAAAAAATTGCAAAAATTAAAACTTCAAAAAAATTATTGTTTCATGTTTTTATAATTAAAAACTCAAAAAAATATATGTAGAAATATCGTTCCGCAAGGTTCGACTCATCGAACCAACCACCTAAATATGAGTCTGTTCGCGGGCGATCAAGTTTTTTCACTTTGTAATTTTTTTATAAATATTCTCTTTCCTCTTATTTTTCACTCTTTTCTTTATAAATAACACCTCTTTCTTTTTTCCTTTCTTGTAAATAACTTAAAAAATCAAAAATCAAAATTTTTTAGTATTTTATTTATGTAGTTTTAGAATGTTTTAGTTATTTTCTGTTATTTTTCTTTAATAATATACTTCTTTTTATAAATATATTTCTAACATAGCTTAATTTAATTTTTTTAAATTTTCCAGAAAATTGTCAAAAATGACCTGACACGCCCGTGTCCAAAGACCCGACACGCCCGTTTCACTCACTCAATGCTTTCAGCTCGACACTCGATGCTCAGCCTTCATCGACCCGAGCAGGACATTCCCGTTTCCGATGACACGACACGCTCGTGTCACGCCACTCAATGCTATCGAGACACAACGCCACTCAACGCTTTCACTGTTCACCTCTCAGAGCCACTCAACGCCACTTAACGCTTCCAACTCAAAGTTCAGCCTTCTTCAACCGTACGAGGACACGTGCGTGTCCCAAATTTCAACATGGTGGTGTTCAATACAGTCGCTGCCGACATCAAGTTGACCACGTGTCCCGACACGCCCGTGTCAGGCAACCCGACATGCCCGTGTCGGACTCGTGTCCCGACTCACTACTTCCAGAAAATCGCCAGCTGACCAAAGTTTAACTTCACCGACACACGTATCCTGACATGCCTGAGTCACTTAACCTGACACGCCTGTGTCGACCACCCTTTTTTGCCTATAAATAAAACTTTTTTGTAAACTCTCTTGTTCTTTTTTTGGGCCAATTTGCTTAAGGGGTTATGCTGCTTAGATGCTTCCAAAGCCTTGTAAGTGAATTCCCCCCACTCTCTTAAGTTTTTTGTTTTAGTTTCGTTGTAATGCGTTTTTTTTACTTAATAATATATGTGTTTTTCTTCTCTTTATATGGTTTTGGAATGCATCTGAGCGCCATTATGCAATCTTAATTTTCTTTTGCCTTATCTTCATTACAATGTTTATTTTAAGGAATTTCTCCTATTTTCTAGCCGTCGTAATCACAATTTCATTTCTTGCACCTTAATGTTTAGGTTTAATTATCAAGTTTTTAGCCTTTTTTAGCTTTGTATTCACTCTTATGGTTTTATAAAATGGTTTTAAATGTGGTTTTTCATTTTCTTTAACTTGGGTTTATTTTCGGATCGTAAAACTTTTCGTTCTCTTTTAACTTTTTTTCCACTTTTTAATCATTTCTATAAAGTCATAAGAATTAAAAAGTCGTCGTTTTAATTTTTCGATAACTTAGTTTTTTTATTTTTAACTTTCAAAACTTTTTGCTCCATTAACTTTTATTTTCTATTTTTATGCATTTCTACCGCATTCTTGCAGTAGAAATGTAGTCATTTTAATTTTTAAATCTCTTTGTTTTTCTTATTTTTCATTTGCATGCGTGCGTGTTTGAGTTGGATTTTCTTGTTTTCTTTTATTTATGTAGAGTGTGTGCGTGTGCGTATTTATTTCCACCTACTCATTAAGTGTTAAATGGCGTGTATTTATTTCCACCTACACGTTTGATTTAAATGGAGCATTGTTTTAATTCTGTATAGTGTGTGAGTGTATTTCATTTCTATTAGAGTGTGTGAGTGTGTTTTAATTTCTGTAGAGTGCGTGCGTATATGAGATAGCTTTTTCTTCTTTCATTTCCCGCCTACTCGTTTGAGTAGGACTTCCAATTTACTGCTTTCTTTTTCATCTTTCATTTACTGCTTTATTTTACTACTTTCATTTTATCTCTTTCTTTCTGCAAGCCTTCCCCATTCCTATGAGTGGGTAACCGCTCTTAGCTCTAAATACCAAAGAGCATTGGGACAAAAGAAATCGCTTTAAATAATTAAAGGTCCTCTTTTTCTCATTAATTAAAAGTACTTATGGTTTGCTTGGGTTAACGAAGCGTAGGACCATATATCGATGTGTGGATTCTATTTCCGTTGTCTATATACTAGCTGCCGACAAGCCGTGCGTATGGACCGATTACCTATGGGTAAAGAGAGTTCCGTACTTACCCTCGAGAGAGGAGGCACGTAACTCTACCAGATTGGTTTCCCCACCCAATAACGGGGTTATTAGCGTAATGCGGGCATTAGGAGGAATCCTTCGTCGGACTAATGTTCGGTCGAATATTCTTAATGTTCAGGTGAGCGATATTCCTAGAGATAAGTGAGCTCATTCTTTTGGAACCTCCACGGCCAAGTCTCCGGCTTAATTAATTTGAAATTTAGGATCTCTTTTTATTAAAAGTTTATTTTAGTTCGAATTCAATTTGATATCATCGCGCTTGTTCTTTATCGGCCTTCAGTCATTTTTCTTCTTTTACTTTCTGCACTTTAAATATATAAGCCATTAATAAATCAAACCACCAAAAATATTATCGATAAAATAATAGTCCATTTAAGGAAAGAGTAGAAATAGGCAAACCGACCCCGAGAATAATACGACCCCGATATTCCCCACCAGAATATCTTGTACTACACGCGATAGGTGCACTTGCCTCCCATTCGTTAAAACTCGGTTTCAACACCTTTTTATATAAAAAATAAATCTGCGTGGCCCGCCTTTTTTAATAAAACCACCATCTTATAAAACCCTAAAAAAAACCTGGTTTCACACCAAATAACCCGGGGCGCCGCGAGTTTAAACCATCATTTAGTTAAGGACATAAAACCTCTAACCCTAGAAGACCATCAACATCCCTCTGTCTCTCTCTATGTTATCTAAAACTAAGTTTTCAATCCAATTGCTCTAAAACCTGCGAAAATCTTGTATGAAATATATGAAATAGTGAGATTTGGATTCAACGATGCTCCAAAAGAGATCGAATAAGTGACAAGATTGTTGGATGCCACCGGATTAGACATTCATCTATCTGAACCAAGCTCAATTCTAAAGGAAGAGGTGTTAGAATTCTACTCCCAAATCAAGGTATCTTCATCTAGAAAGTCCATTAAAAGCAAGATTGGGGATGTAAAGGTTAAGATTAGTTCTCAAAGCATTGCACGAACATTGTACCTTTAATTAATTAAGATAGAAAAGGACAAGGATATTTTGCCTCATGAGACAGTTGATGCCTTGGACTTGTGTGAGTTTTGTGGAGAGAGATATGGATCTCTAAAATGGAAAGATTTTAACCAGAGAGGCAAATTGCTGGCATATATCATTGTGAATGCCATTTTCTGCAAGACTGGATCCCATGATAGAATATTCAAGACCACGTTTGAATTGGTTACAAGTGTCATTCTACAAAAGAAAACCAACTTGGCCTAGGTGATATTCCAGAAACTCCTGAGCAGTCTTAAGGTAGAATTATTTCCTTATATGTGATCAATGCCTAACATATACATTTCAACATGAAATAAGAAATGAGAATTCATTATATAAAAAGAATGGATATCAAGACAATAAAATTATATACAAGGGTACTGCCCAAGATCAAAGTGAGAAGAAAGGAAAGTGAAATGTTAAAGGAAAGAAGGTGGTGGTGGAATAGGATTCTGACTCTAAATCAGGGAGTGAGGGTGTTGATAACCAAGTAAATATTGATCCCATCCATAATCCATACTTATCACCTTCGGGGATGTAGAAAATCTTCAAGACATAATAATTCAAGTGAATCTTGATGTAGCTTATACAAGTTCACCTTTGAAAGTTGTTGTTGTTATTGAGGGGGAGTAATTTGTTCTAGAGAAGATCATTGCCCCAGTTGAGGGGGCATTTTCTAGAGAAGAGAGGATTGATTCTTTAGAAGATTTCTAAAGTGGGAATGATGATCATAGTGAGGGGAAGACTAAATCAGAGGTGCTTGCTCTAGGAAAAAGCTTCCCAATGTCCCTAGAGGCTGAGAAAGCAACTCATACTGAGTTGACTAATCAAGAGGACATGGAGATACGTTTGGAACAAGTTTCTTCTAAAGTGACACATCAAGTAACAAAAACTCTACAATCCACTAGTAAAACTGATAGTTCCATTCTCTCATCTCTGGAAGATATACTGGATCAGCAAGCAACAACTATGAAATCATACATTGACGAGAAAGTAAAAGGAATGAAAGATGAGATATTGGCTGAAGTACAAAAAGGAAAAGCTGAAATCATGGATGATTTATATTTTTTTTAAAAGGTGATACTACTCATATAAATGCACAAATCACAAAAATAGGTTGATAAAGAAGCAAGCATAGTCCCCCAGAGTGTTAAGATCCTAAATTTAATTTATGAAAGCTTGAGGCCGACTACACAGGTTATTACTATTGTGAAGCAGTATGTGAGCCAAATATACCATCAGGCAAAGCTTTGGATCATATTGAAGAATATGTATATTCTACTCAAGTTCATGCTATGCAGCTAGATGAAGAATCTAGAGATGCTATTCTGGGAGATAATGAAAACATATTTCAGACAATGTCAAGTATATTTGAGGCCAATGCCTAATATATGGAAAACGTAATTTTTGAAGTAGATAAAAAGGGGGAGAGAATCAATGTAGATTAAGATCTATAGGTTATGAAAAGAATTATTATTGCTCTCCAATTACCTCTACTACAAGATAATAAGTACTATGACTTTGATTTTAGAGATCAGGAGATGGTATCTTTGGATGTTCATCTAGCCAAGAGAAGGAAGGGAGAAGGACTCATGTTGTATGAGGAGTTCATGATCATGAAGAGAGCTAAACAAGCACAAGACCCAGAATTCTAATATTGGAGTGATTATTCTCAATCAATCATCATCAATGCCTGGATACATCATGGACAAATCTTAAAGAATATTGATAGCATCTATCCTACAGAGGAATATATCAAGCACTTGGAAATACTGTCTCTGAGGGAAAGAAATTTCAAGGAAAATCTGGTTAGGAAGAACTATCTAAAGACGATGCCATCAAAATATCTTCCCAAACCCTTCCTTTACTTCAAGAGACAAGAAATGAAGGTCAAGAATGCTGAAAGGAGAAAAACAAAATATTGTGAAGGATCATAAGCATCTGCATTTAAGAGGAAGAGCACAACTCTGTTGATGTGATTAGCCAGCACATTGACAAATATCTTGTACTTTGAATTCAAAGAACATCTATCTGGCTGAAATTTATAATGATTGTTAATGGACTTATTTTTCTTAAATAAACCCATTGGGTGCATATATATACATTTATATATATCTGCGACTGGTTGTGCTTTATGATTATTATGATTATTCAAGTTGTTTCATCAATTATATCTATGATAACTTGATTTTATTGTTAATGCATCTTACCATTGATTAAATGTTCTGCCTTCTTCAAATAGAATGAGATTCTTCGGAATACTGCCCTTAATATTCTAGGATTTGAAGAAGCATCACTTGCAATGTTAAGTGCATACTGTATTTGTTGGAATAACTATTTTATATATATGTAGGATGTAACGCACAAGTTTCCCATGTTTGAAAACAACAAATTTTCTTGTTAATGGAAGCTGCCACCCGACGATAGTAAGATACAGCTGGTGATAATGGGCATCGAGTTGATGGAGTTGAGAACAACCAGTGGCATCGAGTTGATGACATCAAGAACTAGTAGCATCGAGTTACTACCACTGGAGATAGTATGCCACATGTCGAGCGATATTGAGGCGGTCGTTAAGTGGCAAAATAGTACTGGATAAGAACAATGTCACCGCTTAAGGTGCCGCTTGGCAATAGCTTTATATCGCGCGATGGTAGCAAATTTAAAAAGAATGGTCAATTAAATAGGGTAATCAATGTGTTTTAGCTTGGTGATCCCGTTGCTGAGTTTAGAGCCCGGATTGTTAAGAGCGTGGGGAAGAAAACTCCTCTCATCTTATAACATTCTCTCTCCCTCTCTCTAACTTTGAGAAAGAAGGAGAAGAAGGAAAGGAGAAGAAGTAGAAGACTAAAACAAGTCCTATAGAAGGGCCTTTTAATGAGATCTTGTGATCGAATTTGTGAACGCAGGCTAGATATGTGGAGAAGAAGGTGTTGTGAATGCTTCCATCCAGAGCTATTGCAATTTCATGGCTTCTATGCAATCTACAAGGGTAAAGATCTTCTTTGTTGGACAAGTGATGTCCTTATTTGGCATGATTGCATGGAAATCCCAACCGATTGGTGGAGAATGGGAAGTTTCCAATGGTTATATCTATGATATCCCTAGTGGTGAACTCGCATATAGAATCCGGAATCGAAGTATGGAATAAGCATGTTGTGTGATACCCATTCAGATAGGTTGGTCTGGATTGGTGATGATTGATTTGCATGTCAGAGAAGACTTCGTAGGTAAACGTATAATTTAACAGAGTTTTGGGGTATGCAACTTATTGTTGGTAGTACTAGAGGTGTGCTCCAGGAAAAGACCCAGATTTGGGTCAGTAATGTTGTTCTTTCAGATACCGCCCGATGGTAGTGCTATTTCTAGCGGAAGCTCCAAGTTAGTTATTATGTGATTGCATGACAAGGTCCTAGATGTAACGTCCCAATTCGCGTTAGGCCCCTTGTACTTATTTTGGTGTCGGGAGAGCTGGTTTTGGCTCAAGGTGGTGTAGGCGATAAGGTGCGCACTCACGGGGAACAAGGAAATAAACTGAAAACAGTGTTGAGTATGACACAGGTAGGGACACAAGCGTATCCCTACCCGTGTTTAGTGGCGCTGAGTGTCCATGGCGTTGAGTGTTAATAAAGTGGTGTTGAGTGGTGTGTCCTGAGAAGGACACGGGTAGGGCCACGGGCGTGTCCCTACCCGTGTTTAGTGGCCTTGAGTGACCATGGCTTTGAGTGAAATGGCTTTGAGTGTTTTGTCCCGAGCAGGACATGGGTAGAGACACGGGCGTATCCCTACCCGTGTTCCATAGCGTCTAGTTCCATGGATTTGAGTGTCATGGCTTTGAGTCTGGCCAGAGAAGGTCACGGGTAGAGACACGGGCGTATCCCTACCCGTGTGCTCCAAGGCAAGCAAAGCGAGCAGTGTCCCGAGAAGTATACGGGTGTCGACATAGCCAGAGCTAAGACCATTTCACTTGGAAACGGGTACAGACACGGGCGTGTCAGTAGCCGTGTAGGAGAACGAAACGACAGTCGAGTCGTTTCGCCAGAGCAGGACACGGGTAAGGACACGGTCGTGTCCCTACCTGTGTCACATCTGTATAAAAAGGAAAAGTAAAACCCTATCCGTTTTCACTCTTAATTCCAGCACTTTTTCCTGAGAGAACTTCCAGGAGGAGGAGATCTTGCTTGAGGAAATCTTTCAGGAGGAGAAACGCCACCGACGTCAAGGAAAAAGCTTTGCCGACGAGGAGGATGACAAGATCCATGGCCGAAAATGGTGGTACTGCTGGAAATGAGGTGAGATTCCTCCCCTCTCCCTTGGTGATAGATCCTTAGATATTCATAGGTGAGACATCGACTCAAATGAGTCTTGATGTGTGGGGAGAAGGTTTCTTAGGAAGGCCTATCTAGAACTTTTGTTCTAATGACTAGTAATCATCAACCTCCCCTTCTTCAAAGTGAAGATGGGGGTGGATTTGTAAAGAGTAATGTCCTTGAGAGGGAGAATAAGGGTGGAGGAACTTCTAATTGCGATTTGGGGTGATCGGTGTTGGTGTAATTTGCCAGCAGGACACGTGTGTGTGGGACCGACCCCGTGGCTTTCCCCATCGCGTTCCTGGTCTGGGTGTTGACCCCGGTGGGCCCCCTGTGGAGGAATATCCATGCGATCCTATGGTTGGGATTAGTCCCACATCGCTCGCAGCGCTCGCTCCTCCGTGTTTATGTACCCCGCCACCCTTCATCTCAATACCTGGGTTTTGAGATGTGATATGGGTTGGCGGGTTCTCACATGATATCAGAGGATGGTTGTCCTGCTGCGGGGGTGTGTTGGAGTAATTTGCCAGCAGGACACATGTGTGTGGGACCGACCCTATGGCTTTCCCCATCGCGTTCCTGGTCTAGGTGTTGACCCCGGTGGGCCCCCTGTGGAGGAATATCCCCGCGGTCCTGTGGTTGGGATTAGTCCCACATCGCTCGCAGCGCTCGCTCCTCCGTGTTTATGTACCCCGCCACCCTTCATCTCAATACCTGGGTTTTGAGATGTGATATGGGTTGGCGGGTTCTCACAATCGGCTTGAGGAGGAAGATGAACTGATGCCGTTCATTCCGCTTTAAGATGAGTATAGAATCTATGTTCTGCACGAACCGACCTTCTTGGCTATTTTCAGGAAAGAAATGGTCCGATTTGGGCTTTCGACTAAACACGAAAGTTGAATCCCTTGAAATTACCTTTCCAACGAGTGGTTACACAACTTCGTGTGAAGCATGTAGCCACAGGAATGTCTTATCGAAATAAGACTGTAAGCTAGGCGCACAAAAATTATATTATGTACGCTTCAGGCTTTGGAGCAAATTTCATGTGGGTTATATTATGATATGGGTTGCAAGCTGAACATGAAAGTTGTAGCCAATGGCAAGACCTTTACATCGAGGGGTTACACGTGATCACCGGATTCCTATAGCCACGGGAATCTTCTGATGAATTTACTGTCCAGATTTGTCCTACACCTAAATTTCTCGATAGTTTATAACATGGATTTATATTCTATGAAATTAATATTGTAATCTAATTCGAGGTTCGGGTGAACTCTTTTATGATAACCATTGTAGTGTTATGAAGGTTGAAGTTTGTTAATTTTAATTCCTATAACGATTTGTGAAGCAAGGTTGAATCGAACGAAATGGCTTGATATAAATTGGTAGATTATCATTTATGCGCATTTTGTTTTATGATGTTGAAATCTTTCGGTATGACATATAGATGAATAAACTATGGCCATATGTATGTTGAATTGATAGAATGAAATTTGGTAGTCTGATGCTTAGAGAGTTGTCTCACTACAGGTAGCATTGTGGAAGTTAGTAAGTGCGGCGTTGGCCGTCACTAGTCGGGATGGTGTTGAGATGAGTAAAGTTGGACGGTTGGGCTTGTCCCTCGGTGTTCATGTCCCGGGGCCCCTTCCATACCAAGTGGATGGTTGTGCTTGGTCCTCTTGCTTTCTCCGAGGCTCCTTCCATGCCACGGTGTTGTGGAATTGCATGCGGTGTGAGTCGACACGCGGTGTCGTAATCCTGTGTTAAGGATAGTGTGGACGGTCTACGGGCTCGCCAATCGTCACACTGATGGGAGTTGACAGATAGAATTTGGGCGGTTGGTCTTGTACCTCGGTGTTCATGTCCCGGGGCGCAATCCGTACCAAGTGAACGGTTGGGCTTGACCCTCAAGCTTATTTCCAAGGTTCCTTCCGTGTCATGCATAGGCCAGTTTTGGGCTAGGATCTTGGTGCACATCTACCCAAGTGAACCCACTGGGTCGTAGTAAGCATGGGCTCCGTTGTTGTGTTCTTAGCATTGAGGCATGCGGAGGACAAAGTGAAGTAGTGTGGATACCCACTTAGTAGGAGAAGTGCCCGTTCTACTGTCAACGTCTGGCGACGACGGTTGGCACGTGAGAGGTTAGGTACCTGCTATAAAAGTGGGAACTACTTGTCTGTGTCGACATAGCAATTTCATGTGCGTGATCATGGGTGAGTGATTGCATCGTATACATAATATGCACCTCATTACATACACAAGACCCTCATCGTATAAGTTTGTATTGGCACTCCTATACGATGAGTTACTTACTACTGAACGACTCTATACTTATATGCTTTTATGGGCATCCATATAAGTTGAGTTACTTTCTATTATAACTCTATATTGATATGATGTGATTGATTGTAGAAATGTTAGTATATCTTACAACATGTTATACCATTTGCTTATTTATACTCCTTCTTATATATATATATATATATATATATATATATATATATATATATATATATTGTACACTGTTTATTTCTCCGCCCGGTGCCGA
Organism: Platanthera zijinensis; assembly: GCA_039513925.1. Lineage (NCBI taxonomy): Eukaryota > Viridiplantae > Streptophyta > Magnoliopsida > Asparagales > Orchidaceae > Platanthera > Platanthera zijinensis. Next base: position 134,711,178 of record CM077085.1, read on the forward strand.
GGAGTCGCCGGGGGAGAGGATGTGAAACCACTTAGTCTTTAAGACTAACGGTTGTTACGTCTTCCTTTTTAGGAGGAAATCCCGCAGATGGTACAGCAAGTCGAGGAGCCGATCAGCCAAGGCAGGACGACTGGGCCTGAAGGGATGGTGCCATCACTACCGTTTGTTTCAGATGTGAGAATATGAGAGTTTTGTTGTAGCCCTTTGGGCAACTTATTAGCTGTACTCTAATTTTGTAGAAGCATGTTTAGCTTCTCTATTATTGTGCTTTTGGACTTATAGCTTGTGTGGATTTGATTTCTTTATATTATTTTTGTTGGGTTGGCATATATATATTGATATTGGTTGTAGCCGACAGAATAGGTGTCTTGTGGTACAGGCTAGCCCGAGTGTTAGTGTTACCCCAAGGCAGTTGTTCTGGGGATAAGACCCCTCTCGTGTCGTGTCTTGTGTTTCGGGAGGAGGGTTTTACAAATGGTATCAGTTTGGCTCGATCCTCAACTAAAGAAGTCATTCAACAATGGGCCACTCCAATCGACTATTCAGTTTGGGGACAAACTGACTTAACGGAAGCAGTGGCGTGCCCATATGTAATTCACACTAAGTTTGTCCAACTCTGACCTTAGGATTAGCCAACATGATCGTAAGTTTGCATTCTTTATATAGATTCCAGTGCGTGTTGAGCCGTTGGGGGGCATTCCTGCCCCTTCCATACCCACTCAGTTCCAACAGTCTGAGTTTGGGCATACGCTCACCGCCATCTTGGATGCTTTTAGGGCACAGTAGCCTCTGGTGCTACAACAGGCCCAGGGCTCTAACTAGTTGAGCGCCTTCTGGGCTCTCTCCCCTCCCACTTACCTTGGAACGGAGGCAGCCGTGCGCACAGAGGAATGGCTTGAGACAGTACATGAGTTATTGGCTGGTATCCGTTGTCCAGCAAACATGTTTGTGGCACTAGCGGTGTCTACCTTGGAGCTACATGCTAAGAGGTTGTGGAAGTCACTCATGGGATCCACCTTCCAAGGCCGAGTCTATACAGAGATAAGTTTGAGCGAATTCTCGGATGTTTTTCGGAGCACTTCATTCCTTTATCCACTCGAGATGAACTTGAGGAGAGGTTCCTTCTACTGAAATAAGGATCGAAGACGGTTACGGAATACCAACGGGAGTTCCAACATCTCGCAAGGTTCGCGGACTCATACGAGTTGGATGATAGAGGTTATGCCAAGCTATTCTACAAAGGGCTGCGAGACCCCCTAAGGCAGGCCCTTTTGTTTATAGTGGATGCTAGCTTGGCAGAGATCATCGATATGGCAAAAAGATTGGAGGCGGACCACTTGGGTAGTGGTAAGAGACCTGTAGAGGGCGTCATGGAAGCTAGCCCGAGCAATAAAAGAGACAGGACTTTAGAAGAGGGAGAGGATATCAAGGAGGTGGAGGGCGTGTCCACCGAAACTATAGGGTGGACCATCCAGTTTCGCAACCGCTAGCGTTGCCTCCACCATCGCAGCCTCAGCAACTTCAGCAACTCAAGAGGCGTCCTGGGATGGTGTGTTTTGAATGCAACCAACCGGGTCACATTCGATGCTTTTGCCCGCAATTGTTTGGGTACACCCCTCCCGCTCTCCCTCCGGCGGCCCCTCAAGGGTGGGGGTACATGCAAGGTCGAGGACGAGGACCGCAAGGAGGTAACCCCGGCGCTGCCCGGGATTAAATGTACGTGCTAGACATGACACAAGAACAGATTCCCCAGAATATTATTGCAGGTACGTGTAGTAAGCTTTCATGTTTTCTATGTTAAACTTAAGTTGCTTACGACATACTAGCTATCTAGCAATAATTTTTGATTATCGGTAATTAGGCACCGTGAGAATTGGCAAAAAGACGGCCTATGCGCTATTCGATACTAGTGCCTCACACTCCTTTGTGTTCGAGAATTTCATTAAGGACATGGCGGGTGTGCAATATTTTACTGGAATAGCCCGACTAGTGCACCTTTCAGATGGCTTGGATATGGTTCCAACCGCTAAGTGAAAGCTTGAGGTACTTATTGAGGGAAGGAATTTCATTACGCCTGCCCCTGTCTTGAAAATGCCAGAATTTGACATCATTCTTGGGATGACGTGGTTGGACTAGCACTTTACAAGGATCGACTGTGCAGAGAAGCGGATTTATTTGAGACATGGAGACTACGACGTCATCTTCCAAGGTATTAACTTCGTACCCCATCAAACGTTATCATCCGTTCAGGTTTTAAAAGCGCACATGATGGGGGAAGAAGTTTTTATGATCTGGTTCGAGTTGAAAGAAGTAGCATTGGACGTAAAAGACATACGGGTGGTGCGGGACTTCCGAGAGGTATTTCCTTAGAAACTGGCAGGATTACCCTCTTACAGGGAGGTTGAATTCAAAATTAATCTCGTATCGGGTGCCAAGCCTGTATCTAAGTCCCCTTACCGAATTGCCCTGAAAGAACTTGCGGAGTTTAGAGTTCAACTACAAGAACTGGTGGAGTCAGGGTTCGTTCGCCACAGTTTGTCATCATGGGGAGCCTCGGTATTGTTTGTGAAGAAGAAGGACGGAACCCTGCGTCTGTGCATAGATTATCGGGAACTCAATCGGTTCACGGTGATGATTACTTACTCGCTACCTCTGATCGACGAGTTGTTCGATCAAATAGTGGGAGCGCATTGGTTTTCTAAGCTAGAATTGCACTCGGGGTATTACCAGTTGAGAATACAAGAGGGGGACATCCAAAAAACAACCTTTAGTTCAAGATATGGGTTGTACGAGTTCACCGTAATGCCGATTGGGCTCACAAATGCCCCTTCGGCTTTCATGAGCCTGATGAACAAGGTATTTGAGCCCTATTTGGACATCTTCATCATTGTTTTTATTGATGATATCCTAGTCTACTCAAGGACGGAGGAGGAGCATGGCGAGCACCTGACCTTGGTATTTAAGAAACTGCAAGAGCACGCCTTGTATGCCAAATTTAGCAAGTGCGAATTCTGGCTTAAGGAGGTCACCATTAAAGTCGGCATCCTATGTGCGGTGTTTCCTTGGACTTGTCGGGTACTATCGCAAGTTCGTAAAGGGATTTTCAAAGATTTGTCTTCCTCTTACTTCCCTAATGAAGAAAGGTGTGACGTATGAGTGGACACCCCAATGTGAAGCTGCGTTCAAAGAATTGAAGGATAGACTTACCTCCTCCCCCATCCTTGTCTTTCGGTATAGGAAGGAAGGATTTCAAGTTTACACGGACGCGACATATCAAGGGATGGGAGCGGTATTGATGCAGCACGGGCACTTGATTGCTTATGCTTCAAGACTATTCAAGAAGCCAGAAATCAATTACCCGGTTTATGATTTGGAGCAGGGAGCATTGGTGTTCGCCACGAAGGTTTGGAGGCTTTATTTAGAAGGCATCCACTGCGAGATCTTTACATAGGACCAAAACTTGAAGTACGTCCATACTTAGAATTAGTTGAACTTAAGACAACGGCGGTGGTTAGAATTTCTATGCGACTATGAGTTCACCTTGAACTACCACCCCGGAAAAGCAAACTCAGTAGCCGGTGCGTTGAGTAGGAAAATACCGGACTCGAGCCCAGAGTCCCGGTTGATGAGTATGGAGTTGGCTCAAATGATTGAGGAGATGGAATTACTTTGATATTTAAGGCTCTTTCGGCAGAATATACGGAGTACTTGGGTAGCATGAACATAGTTTGGGATATCCAGGACCGGATTCGGGTGGAGCAAGGAGTGGATGCAGCTTTGGCCCCGGCAATGAAGTCAATTGAATACGGGACTACCGAAGAATACACACTAAAAGATGGCCTCGTTTATTTTCACGGCCTGCTCTACATTCCCAAGAGCAGTAAAATCCGGGAGGATATCTTGAGAGAGGCGGATTGCTCTCAGTATTCAGTGCACCCGGGAATTGCAAAGATGTATGCCGGATTACGGAAGACCATGTGTTGGCCGGGAATGAATAAGGATGTCCGATATTTTCTTACACATTGCGAAGCCTATCAAAGGGTGAAGGCGGAGTGCAGGAGTCCAGGCGGCTTGTTAAAGTCATTGCCCATCCCCGATTTGAAGTTCGAAGATATTTTCATGGACTTCATACATGGGCTACCTCATTCACACTCAAGGAATGATTCAGTAAGGGTGATCGTTGATCGACTGATGAAAGCATCCCGGTTTATCCCTATGAAGAAGGAGGCTTACGTGGATGTCTTGGTACACCTCTTTGTGGAGCAGTTTGTACGGTATCATGGCATGCCTAAAATGATAGTTTCTGACCGTGATGGTCGCTTTACTTCCAAGGAGTGGAAGGTGTTATATGCGTATTTGGGCTCACGCCTTACCTTAAGCACCGCGTTCCATACTCAGACGGACGGGCAGTCTGAGCGGACCATCCAGACATTGGGGGATCTTTTGAGATTATGTGTGTTAGATAGGGGAGAGCCGTGGGAAAGTCTCTTACCCCTGTGGAGTTCACCTATAACAACAGCCATCAGGAGAGCATCTGCATGGCACCCCATGAATCCCTTTATGGAAGAAGTTGTAGAACCCCCTTGTCTTGGGTACAAGATGAAGAACCGAAGACTTTGGGAGTTGAGTATATAGATGACACTGATGCGGTGGTAAGGCTGATACAGGATCTCATGTTAGAGGCTCAAAGTTGGCAGGTGAAGTATTCGAATGCAAGGCACCGTCTGGTTGAGTTTGAAGTGGGTGATAAAGTATTTCTAAAAAAATGGCCGATGCATAGAGTGTCGCGGGTGCGTGGTGTGAAGAAGCTCAGCCTGAGGTATGTGAGTCCTTATATTATACTTGAAAGGGTTGGCTCGTTAGCCCATCGGTTGGAGCTATCGCCCTAGCTAGATAATCTCCACGACGTGTTCCATGTGTCGTCGCTTCAGAAGGCGTTGTTGCGGCCTGACCAATACATCCCTACAATCGATGGTCCTGTGGAGTCTGATAGGTCTGTGCGACTGGAGCCGGTGCGGATTGTAGATAATGAGATAAGAACCTTACGCCGCAAAAGTGTTCCCCTGGTGAAAGTTCTATGGTCTAAACATCGGAAAGAGGAATTCACATGGGAGCCAATAGATTTGATGCAAGGACGCTACCCGGAGTTGTTTGCTCCAGGTAATTTTTTTAAAAGCATATTTTATTTTCTGTATGCTTCACTACAAATAGCCTTAGCCTGATTTTGAGGACGAAATCTTTTATTTTGTTTATAGGATTTGCAATGTACCGATTTGCGTTAGGCCCTTGTACGTATTTTTGGTGTAGGGAGAGCTACTGTAGGCTCAAGGGTGCGTAGGAGATCAGGTGCGCACTCGCAGGGAACAAGAAAATAGGCTGAAAACTGTGTTGAGTATGACACAGGTAGGGACACAGGTGTGTCCCTACCCATGTTCAGTGGCGCTGAGTGTCAGTGGAGTTGAGTGGTAATAAAGTGGCGTTGAATGGTGTGTCCCGAGAAGGACATGGGTAGGGACACGGGCATGTCCCTACCCGTATTAAGTAGTATTGAGTGACCATGGCTTTGAATGAAATTGCTTTGAGTGTTTTGTCCCGAACAGGACACGGGTAGAGACACGGGGATGTCCCTACCCGTGTTCCATGGTGTTGAGTATCATGGCTTTGAGTGTCATGGTTTTGAGTCTGGCCAGAGAAGGACACGGGTAGACACACGGGAGTGTCCCTACCCGTGTGCTCCAAGGCAAGCAAAGAAAATAGTGCCCCGAGCAGGACACGGGTATCGACACGGCCAGAACCACGACCGTGTCACTTAGACACGTGTACAGACACGGGCGTGTCAGTCCCCGTGTAGGAGCACGAAATGGCAGTCGAGCCATTTCGACATAGTAGGACACGGGTAAGGACACGGTCGTGTCCCTACCCGTATCACTTCTGTATAAAAAGGAAAAGTAAAACCCTAGCTGTTTTCACTCTTCATTCCAGCCCTTTTTCCAAAGAGAACTTCCTGGAGGAGGAGATCTTGCTGGAGCAAACCTTGGAGGAGGAGAAATGCCACCGCCGTCAAGGAAAAAGTGATGCCGCCGAGGAGGATGACAAGATACATGGCCTGAAATGGTGGTACCGCTTGAAATGATGTGAGCTTCCTCCCCTCTCCCTTGGTGTTAGATCCTTAGATATTCTTAGGCGAGACAACGACTCAAATGAGTCTTGTTGTGCGAGGAGAAGGTTTCTTACGTAGGCCTATCTAAAACTTTTGTTCAAATGACTGGTCATTTTCAACCTCCCCTTCTTCAAAGAGATGATCGGGGTGGATTCGTGAAGAGGAATGGCCTTGAGAGTGAGAATAAGGGTGGAGGAACTTCTGGTTTCGATTTGGGGTGATCGACTTGAGGAGGAAGATGAACCGATGTCGTTCATTCCGCTTCAAGATGCGTGCAGAATCTGTGTTCAGCACGCACCGACCTTCTGGGCTATTTTCAAGCAAGAATTAGTCCGATCTAGGCTTTCGACTAAACACGAAAGTTGAAGCCCTTGAAATTACTTTCCAACGAGTGGTTATAAGCCTTCGGATGAATCCTGTATCCACGGGAATGTCTGATCGAAATAAGGGTTGTAAGCTAGGCGCACAGAAATTATATTATGTACGATGTTGGCTTATGATACAATTTCATGTGGGTTATAGTCTGATCTAGGTTGTAGGCTGAACATGAAAGTTGTAGCCAATGGAACTAACTTTACATCGAGGGGTATACACGCTCACCAGATTCCTGTAGCCACTCGAATCTTTGGATGAAGTTGCTGTCCAGATTTGTCCTGCACCTAATTTTCTGGGTAGTGTATAACATGGATTTATATTCAGTGGAATTAATGTTACAATCTAATTCGAGGTTCGGGTGAACTCTTTTATGATAACAAACGTAGTGTTATGAAGGTTGAAGTTTGTTAATTTGAATTCGTATAACGAGTTGTGAAGCAAGCTTGAATCGAATGAAATGGCTTGATATAAATTGGTAGATTATCATTTATGCGCATTTTGTTTTTTGATGTTGAAATCCTTCGGTATGACATATAGATGAATAAACTATCGCCATATGTATGTTGAATTGATAGAATGAAATTTGGTAGTCAGATGCTTAGAGAGTCATCTCCCTACGGGTAGCATTGTGGAAGTTAGTAAGTACGGCGTCGGCTGTCACTAGTCGGGATGGTGTTGAGATGAGTAAAGATAGACGGTTGGGCTAGTCCCTCAGTGTTCATGTCCTGGGGCCCCTTTCGTGCCAAGTGGATGGTTGGGCTTGGTCCTTGTGCTTTCTCCGAGGCTCCATCCATGCCACGGTGTTGTGGAATTGCATGCAGTGTGAGTCGACACACGATGTCGTAATCCTGGATTATGGATTGTGTGACAGGTCTACGGGCTTGCCAATCATCACACCGATGGGAATTGACAGATATACTTTGGGCGGTTGGGCTTGTACCTCGGTGTTCATGTCCCGGGGCGCAATCCGTACCAAGTGAACGGTTGGGCTTGACCCTCGTGCTTATTTCCGAGGTTCCTTCCATGTCACGCATAGGCCAATTCGGGGCTAGGCTCTTGGTGCACATCTACCCAAGTGAACAAGCTGGGTCGTAGTACGAAAGGGCTCCGCTGTTGTGTTCTTAGCGTTGAGGAGTATGGAGGCCTAAGTGAAGTAGTGTGGATACCCACTTAGTAGTATAAGTGCCCGTTCTACTGTCACCGTCTGGCCACGACGGTTGGCGCGTGAGAGGTTAGCTACCTGCTGGAAAAGTGGGAACTACTATTATGTGTTGACATAGAAATTACATGTGCGTGATCATAGATGAGTCATTTCATCGCATACATAACATTGCACCTCGTTACATACACAAGACCCTCATCGTATAAGTTTGTCTGGGCACTCCTATACGATGAGTTACTTACTACTGAACGACCCTCAACTTATATGCTTTTATGGGCATCCATATAAGTTGAGTTACTTTCTGTTATAACTCTAGATTTATATGATGTGATAGATGGTAGAAATGTTAGAATATCTTACTACATGTTATACCACTTGCTTGTTTATACTCCTGCTTATAAATATATATATTATACACTGTTTATTTCTCCGCCCGGTGCCGAGGAGTCGCCGTGGTAGAGGATGTGAAGCCACTTAGAATTTATGACAAACGATTGCTACGTCTTCCTTTTTAGGAGGAAATCCCCCGGATGGTGTAGTAGGTCGAGCAGTCGATCAGCCAGGCCAGGACGACCGGGCATGAAGGGACGGTGCCATCACTACCGTCTTTTGCAGATGTGAGTATATGAGAGTTTTGTTGTAGCCCTTTGGGGCAACTTATTAGTTGTACTCTGATTTTGTAGAAGCATGTTTAGCTTCTCTATTACTATTCTTCTGAACTTATAGCTTGTGTGGATTTGATTTCTTTATATTATTTTGATTGGGTTGGCATATATATATTGATATTGGTTGTAGCCGGCAGAATTGGCTTCTTGTGGTACAGCCTAGCCCGAGTGTTAGTACTACCCCAAGGCGGCTGTTCTGGGCATAAGACCCCTCTCGTGTCGTGTCTTGTGTTCTGGGAAGGGGTTTTATACTGGATACGAGGTGGGTAGCATGTGGAGCTAAGAGTCTGGATTGCCAAGCTGTGGTGGCCATGAGAGATAGCCTTATTTCATGACATTAGTTATATGTGTTGTGAGCATGAAAGGGGAGGTTGTCCTGTGTCAAGTCTTCTGCCTTGATCGCTTTGGCTTTTCGCATTGGCATAGCTATTTGATAAACTAGAAAGAGCTGATTTGTACCTACGCTGTGTCATTTGTACTAGATTTCCTAAATTACTTAGCTTTTGTCATTGGCATAGTTAGAGTCATGGCTTTGCACCTGACTAGCGAATGCTGAATGTTGAACCATAAGTCTTGGACTGAGGATGGTGGTGGGACTGGGAAATTCCAATACACCGATAAAATGCCCTGTGTGCATTGGAGGTGTTTTCTTATGTGCCAATGTCTATGGTGGTTGAGATATAGATATATTTACATTCTTCTTGCTTGCAGGGAAGGAGTGCCTCTGCCCCAAGTGAGGGGTGGGGTCATTATAAATTGGTCAGCAAAAGCTGACCGTTACATTGGTTGCCATATCTTGGTGGATTGTCCCTTTGTAGGTTATGGAGAGTCGAGTGTGAAGTAGCGTGTTGAAGCCCTTTTCACTATGCTGGCTAGCCCTCAAAGGCCCAAATGTGAAATGTTTACTGTTTTCATATATGGCCGACCCGTGTGTCGATGTACGTAAAACACATTTGTGAAGGAAATATTTTGTAAGGCCTGAATGTCAAACAGTTTGTGTATTTTTATGTTATGCCTATGTTTTGTTAGTGGACATTCCTATGTTGGGTTTTAATTAATTAAAATTCTTCAGCTAAATTGCAACTCTGAGTTAGGATGTGTTAATATTTTGGAATCATTGCGTAACTCCACTGACTGTCCGTGTAATATGACGTGGAGCCCCGATCGAACCTTCTGTTATATTATTTGTGATGTTTGAGAGTGTTATAATTTGGTATCATCTTTGGTTGTCGGTCTTTCATATTCGAATTAAACGTCGAATTCTTTTAATGGGTGGTAAGAATGTGTATGCATGTTACAGTTATAAAATGAAAGAACCCATGAATGTCAACTTAGAAATGATAATATACAAGTTTGGAAAACCTGCGTGTTCCTGTGATTATTTTTTTTGCAATATGGTTAGTGTCTTAATTGTTTGTTTCACGATTATAGGTGACTAGAAGTGGTGCGGGAAAGTATCTGCCTTATCACTTGGCGGAAAGTAGTGAACAACCTGAGGTGCCTACATCTCCTCCTTCTACTGAAATAATAAGATTGGGGTATAAAGCCTTGTTCATCCTAATTAATGTGCAACTAGGAGGGCAAGTACAACCTCCTACCCCTGAGGTTTCCCCAGAGCAGGTTGGCATAGTTAAGCCTATTGCTATGAGGCAAGTAATGGCGGGCATTTGTCGGTGAGGCAAGCAATATATATGCAACTGAAGCAATTTATAAGCTTCTATCCTCCAATGTTTGATGGAATTAGATCCCCACTTAGGCCTAAAAATGGCTCTCAGGAATAACGTGAACCTTGATGGCGACAGAGATGAAGGAGAGATAGAAGATGAATATAGCTACCTTTCTTTTGGAAGGAGAAGCAAGACTCTGTCAGGATGAGCTGGAATTACATCATTTTTCTTGAAGACATCCGAATGATCTCTCGATAGTGGAGTTTTCGAGACTTTTTCTTGAGAGGTATCTCCCATCTACGCAGAGGATTTTAATGGAGAATCAATTCTAGAGGTTAACTAAGGAAAAGATTTATGTTGATGATTACTTGCATGAGTTCACTAGATTAGGATGATATTCACATTCTACATTTGAGGAAGAGGGCTGGAAGACCAATTGGTTCTATGAGGATCTATGCCATGATCTGGGGTTACTTTTCTCAGGTTTGATAACGTTGGGCTTTCTAACTTTGGTGAATACTGCTCGATCCCTATAGCAGGATATGAAGCGTGTGTAACATAAGAATGTCTTGGCAGTGAAAAAGCCAGAGTTCAAGGTACCGCATTGTGCAAAATCCGAGTAGCACAATAGGTAGAAAAAGAAGATTAGGTCTTCGGGGCATGTTTCTTCTAATGCTTTTGAAGCAATATTTGCCAAGGTCCGCCCACTTGTTATTCTTGTGGTAAGCCAGGACACTTTGCTCGAGATTGTTGGAGTGGTCCTCCAAATATGGAGAAAAAATCAGGTGCGTCTTATGCAGAGAAGGGGCAGGAAAAGGAGTCGACTGCATCACATTATGCTCTAGCACAACCACGAGTGTACAATCTTGGCCAAGAGAAGGCCATAAAGCAAAGCGATGTGGTGAAAGGTACGGTTTGGTATATAACTTTTACTGCTTTATATAATTTCGACCTTGTGCATTGATTAACTTGTTTGAATTAGGATTTATCCCAATCTTGGAGGCACTTCTCATTCCATTTTATCTGAGGAATTTTTGTTGTATATTATAGTGACTTATTTTATATCAACAAATAGATTGAATTTTTTGTTGCCTAATGGATGCTTGATGTATGTAGATAGAGCTTGTTATGTCACTGTGTTGATAGGAAGTCATGAATTTGGATTGGAAGCATCTCTACTGCCAATATTTGAGTTCGATGTGATCTTTAGCATAGAATGACTCTCAGAGCAGCGTGCCTTGATTAATTCCACCTTAAACGAAGTCATACCAAAATAAAACACCAAAAGAAAGATTGAATTCAATTGTATGTGAGGATCGAGCAAGATACTGATGTCTGCTCTCCAAGTGGTCGAGGCGGTTTGGAAAGGCGCAATGTTATTCTTTACACTATTAAAGGCTATACAGTCAAAGTCCAGTTTGAGTTATGTTCCTATTGTGTCGGAGTTTGCATATGTGTTTCCTAAAAGATCTCCCTAGAATTCCACCTCAGTGAGAGATTGACTTCATTATTGAGCTGTAGATACGGTAAAAATAGTTGCGATACGGGAGTGGCTTGTGTTGACTACTTTGGCGGAATTTAAGAGCTTTCTTATACTTGCTGGCTACTATAGGCGCTTTGTAGAGAACATTTCGCGGATAGCACTACCCTTCACTATATTGATAAGGAAGAATCAAAATTTTGTTTGGACTTCAGAGTGTCCGCGATCTTTTGAGGAGTTGAAGAGTCGTCTAATCACGATGCATATTTTGTTCTCGACATATGGTGTAGAAGGCTATGAGATCTATATTGATGCCTCAAAGGGCGGCTTAGGATACATTCTTTTGCAGTTTGGGAAGGTTATATCTTATGGATCTAAGCAGCTGAAGGTGTGCCAAGGAAAATATCTCGTCCATGACATAGAGTTGGCGTTGTGATATTCTCCCTAAAGTTGTGTCAGCATTATATGTATGGCATGAAGATTGACATATTTACAGACTATACGAGCCTAAAGTATATATTGAACTAGAAGGTTTTGAATATGTGATAAAGGAGGTGGATGGAATTCCTTGGGGACTGTACCTTCGAGATACATTATAATCGCAGGAAGGGAAATAATGTCGTAGATGCGTTGAGTCACATGGCTCCGACATAGGCCAACTGGATACATATGCATTAAGAGTGTCTTATTCGTGACTTGAAGTACATGGATATCTCTTGTGTTGATAGGAGATCTAGTGCAAATGTATGTTTAATCTGGACGAAGTTAAAATATGACCATACAGGCAGGATTCGACAGGCATTGGAGCTTGATGGCAGAATGAAATGATACTTAGCTGAGACTATGGATGTGTCAAATGCCCAATTTTATTTTGACGAAGGTCTATTGTGTAAGGATAGCCAGTTGTGCATCCCGAATGTGGGCAAAGTATATGTGGAATTGATATATGAGGCACACTTTACAAAGTACACAATCCACCCGGGAGAACAAAGATGTTCAAGGACATGAAATATTTGTTCTGGTGGCTAGGTCTGAAGAACGACATAGCTTTTAGGCCTTCTTCAAAGACATTATGATCATTGAACCCAACAAAACTGTTTCACGTACCCGCAATCATCCAAACTATTGTAAATCTACGTATAAAGGTAAAAACCTAAGGTCAGGTTGGCAAATCGTTAGGTAACAACTCGACATATCTAGTGTGAATTATACATGGGCACACCTCTACCTCCGTTATATCAGTTTGACCTCAAACTAACCAATCGAATGTGGGTGGTACCACATATCACGCAGCAAAAGAGTGGTGGGCCCATAACCCATATGTCTGAGGATCAAAACCTCGCTTTGATACCATTTATATGACCACCCTCCCAGAATATAAACCACGACTGAGGGGAGTCTTATGCCCCGAAGAGCCGCCTTGTGGTAGCTTCAACACACAGGTTGACCGGTACTCTAAGTCGCCTATCCTACTAGATCACACAAATATCATCCATGCCAACCCAAGAAAAAGAAATGTAAAGAAGTCATAGTATCACATTAAGTAAAGGTTGAAATACAGTACATGAATAATAAGGAATTACATCGATTCCTTTAATATTAGAGTGCAATAAAAATTGTCTCAAAGCTACACCATAATGCTGAAACTCACATCGATCACCGAAGGCAGCGAGTTTATCATCGTATCAGGCCCTGTCCCTGTGGCCTGTCCGCCCTCCTACAGAGTTTGCTGGTGTTGTTGCTCTATCCGTTGGATTTCTACCTAAAATGGTAGACATAGAAACCGTTAGTCATGAAGACTATGTGGCCATCACATACGCTCGCCATAATCACTCTTAGGCACCGGGTGGGAGAAAGGAGAAAATGTACAATATATATATATAACTATGAGTACAAGCCGGTGATATAGTTAAATTCATCATCAAAGTAGCAATAGCAGTGTATAACAAGTAATAACATAATTCAACACTAGCATTTCAATAAGATCAAGAACATTCAACTACATCATATAGTTATATAATAGAAGTAGAACTTATCTTTTAAAAATGCTCAGGTAAATTTACAAGTTAAGGATCAGCTTAACAGAAAGTAACTCATCAAATAAAAGTGCTCATAAAAATTTATATGTTGAGGATCTTGTGTGATGCAATACAATGATTTATGATGCACCCATGCAACTCACGCACTCTATTTTCCTATGTTTACATAGTACTTTAGTTCCATCTTTTCGAGCGGGTAGCTAAACTCTCAGTTGTCATCCGTTATGGCTAAATAATTATAGTAGAGCGGGCGTCTCCACTACTAGGCGGGTATCCACACTAACAGGCCTAGGAATCCGTATGTGATAAGTTGTAAATATTCATATTTTCCTGTACTTTATATAAGTAGTTTTAGGTTATTTTTGTAGTTTTTTTGTTATTTTTTCCAATAAATTGTTCCATTTTTTTTTTAAATACCCTTCTAACTAAAGTTTATTTATTTTTTCAAATTTTTTGCTAAAAAGTCCAAAATTTCAAAGTACACTCCCGTGTCAAATTGGTCATGCCCGTGAGCTTGGCATGTTACTTTGATTCATGTAAAAAAATGCTTCCTACAAAGAAAATACCATGACTCGCCCGTGACCATTCGACACGCCAATGGTAATCTAGTTTGACGTTCGTCGATCTCTGCTTGATGTTCGCCGATCGATACTCGATGCTCGACGCTTATAGCAACCACTCAATGCCTTGAACACGCCTGTGACATTTCAACACGCCCGTGTGAATCCCGTTCGATGTTCGTCAATCGCTCATCGACGAACGTCAATCGCTACTCGACGTTCAATGCTAGATGTCAAGTCACGCCCCCTACACGCCCGTGACTCCCCTGTCACGCCCGTGACTTACATATTCCCCATTCTAGAAACTTCCAAAATTCAACCATTCACTAGGATTTTGACTTCCCCAGCACACCATCATGACACGCCCCCCTGTCACGCCCGTGACTAGTGCTTGTCACCTCCAATTTTTTGCTTATAAATAAAACTTCTCTGTAAGGTCCAAGGGTTTAATTTATTGGGCAATTTTGTTGTTGGACTGCTGCTTAGTTGGTTTTTGTGCTATGTAAGGATACTTTCCCCTCTCTTCTTTGTGTTTGTTTTAACTTTTGTAATCAAACTTTCTACTTAATAAAATATGTTAGTTTTTTCATCCTCATATTGTACTGGAAAGCCTCTGAGTGCCTCTCTTTTAGCAATCTTAAGTATCTTTGTCTTTATCTTTAAAATGTGTGTGTGGGTGTATGAGTTTAATTTTATGTTGTTATATTTTTAGGTTTTCATAGTTTTGATAGCATTTATTTTTCTTTTCTCTTTGTTTAGGTTTAGGTTATGTTTTTTTTTAGTACTTTACTTTCACTTTTATAAAATTATAAGAACGAAAAAGTTATCATTTTAATATTTTGAAACACTTAAATTTTTAGCTTTTATGTCTAAAAACTTCTGCTCTTTTTATTTTTATTTTATTTTTTTGTGTCTTTTTAGCAAATTCTAGGAGTAGGAATGTAATTGTTTTAATTTTTCGATTACTTTGTTTTTCATTTTAAAATTTTGTGTGTGAGAGTATATGAAATTAAGTTTCATTTTGATCTTTAAACTTCATGTAGAGTGTGTGAGTGTATGAGATATTTTTCCTTGCTTTCTTTTTTTTATTTATTTATCGCTTTCTCAATTTCATGTAGAGTGTGTGTGTATAAGATAATATTTATTGCTTTCTTTCAATTATGTAAAGTGTGTGTGTGTGCACTCATTTCTCGCCTACTCATTCGAGTAGGAATCGCTTTCATTTCCCGCCTACTCGTTTGAGTAAGACTTGTCATTTCACTCCTACTCATTTGAGTATGACTTCCAATTTCATGCCTACTCATTTGAGTAGGGCTTGTAATTTCAATTATGTTTTCCTTTTCTATAACTTAGCTTTTTCTTAAATTATGGGTTCGATGTGTGTGTGTGTGTGTTCTTTGTTTAGCAATTACAGTTTTTAGCCTTTTGTTCCTAATGTTATGTTATTTTACATCCTCTTTTAATAACCATTTAGAGCTTAGTTTTGAACTTGCGCCTCATCGTTCTCATAAGCCGTCCCCATACCGATGAGTGGCTACTCATTCTTAGCCCTCGACATCAAAGAGCATTGGGACATATAAAATCACTCTAAATAATTAAAGGATCTTTTTCTCACTTTAATTATAGGGCTTAAGGATTGCCCCGGGTATACGACGCATGGAACCAAATATCGATGTGTGGGTTGTATTTCCGTTATCCATACGCTAGCTAGCCGAGAGGTCCTGCGTATGGACTGATCACCCTTGGGTAAAAAGAGTTTCATGCATACCTTCGGGAGAGGAGAACAGTAATTCTACCTTATTGGGTTCCCCACCCAATAACGGGGTTCTTAGCGAAAAGCGGGCATTAAGAGGATTCCTTCGTCGGACGAGAGTTCAGTCGAATAGTCTTAATGTTCAGGTGAGCGATATTCCTAGAGATAGGTGAGCTCATAGTTTTGGAAACTCCACGACCATGTTGGCTTTAATTAATTTGAAAACTAAGTTCTATAATTATTAAGAGTGGTTTTAGTTTCGATCCTATTCGATACCAAGCGTTAACCCTTCAACGAATTTTTCTAGTGGTTTTTTTACAACTCTCTTTTATAACCGCTTTAGTTAACTAAAACCCAAAAAGTTATTTTCAGTAAAATAATAGTCCCTCCGGAAGGAGTAGAAATAGTAAACCAGCCCCAAGAAATATATGACCTCGATATTCCCCACCGGAATATCCTGTTCAACTTTTGACAGGTGCACTTGCCTCCTACCTCGTCGCGCAGGATCCGAACACAGCGCTCTCATCGTTTGAATTGAGAGTCGGTCTTCGCGCGCATCATGTTTTTTGTACCGTTGCAAGGGACACTTTCGTGTTGCATTTTTGAATTCCGGAGTTTATTAATTTTACTATTTTCAAAAAAAGAGAAATCTTAAAAACTCTACTTAAACAAAAAAAAATTAGTATATATTCTAGGGTGTATCACCCGTGGACAAACCTCGGAGTCTTAAAATTTTGATTTCGATCCTGAGATCGAATGCTCCCTTGCGCTTATTCGATCTCAATGCCGAAATCCTTTTTTAGAACCCGAAGAATCTATCGGAGAATCCTCTGCCGTAGTTATGGCGGACCCTAACCCTGCCCAAGTGGCCGAGCGTACTATGTCTTATTACGCCCGACATAAACTTGATGATACTAGGTCTAGAATTATTCGCCCTACGGTGGTGAATAATAATTTTGAAATAAAATCAAGTTTCATTCAAATGATCCAAAATGTCGTGCAGTTCGATGGACTTCCGATGAGGACCCGAATGTTCACTTATCTAATTTTTTTGAAATATATGACACCTTTAAGATTAATGGTGTCACAAATGACGCCATTTGCTTGCACTTATTTCCCTTTTTCCTTAAATCTAAAGATAAGGCATGGTCGAATTCCCTCCTGCAAGGATGTATCACCACCTGGGCAGAGCTTGCGGAACGATTTTAACTAAGTATTTTCCGCTTGCAAAAACAACAAAGTTATGGGCAGACATTTCTTCGTTTGTGCAGAATGATACCGAGTCTCTATTTGTGACTTTGGAGAGGTTTAAAGAATTCCTCCGTAAGTGTCCTCACCATGCGCTGCAAGTGTGGTTGCAGGTCCAAATCTTTTACAACTATCAGATACGTCAAATGATTGACGCGGCTGCCAGGGGAACTTTAAATAATAAACCCCCAGAGGCTTCTCAAGTGCTTATCGAAGAAATGGATATGAATGCCTACCAGTGGAATGTCCCGCGGGGACGCCCTAAGCATGCGGCTGGCCTTTTTGAAGTGGATGACACTGCTCACTTATCCCTTCAAGTTTAAAGTCTAACTAAGCAGGTGGTGGAGATGTCTGCTACCTCCTCAACTTCACCTAGTTTTATTTCCTCTAACATCTGTGTGGCCGAAGAATTCGTAGACTTCGTGGGAAATTCGGGTCGCCATTCCTTCAACCCCAACAATAACCCTTATAGTAACAACTATAATCTGGGTTAGTTAATTTCCCCAACTTCTCTTGGAGCAATGCAAACCACGCGCAGCGCCACCTAACTCTTTTGCTCCCGCATTTTCCCACCTCCTCCTCCAAAACCTTCTCTAGTTGAGGAAAGTTTTATAAATACATAGAGTCCAACGAGTCAAATATCCGAAACACCACCGGATCGCTAAAATACCTTGAACTACAGGTTGAACAGCTGGTGAGAATGATGTTCGAGCGTGCACTCGAGGCACTGCCGGGGAACACAGAGTCCAACCCTCGATGGAACGCCAATGTTATAACCCTCCGTAGTGATAAGGAGGTGGTCGATCAAAAACGGATCGATCTACAGGTATATATTTCTCCTCCGACCCCTCTTCCCCTTCTTCAATTACTCCCCCTTTAATGATTTTAAACGAATTTATTTTTTAAATAAGGCCTTGCCGTATCCATATAGGTTAGATAGTTAGCGTAAGGACCTGCAATTCAATAAAATTATTTTACAATTAAAACAAATTCATGTCAATGTTCCCTTCTGCAAGGCAATCTTACAGATGCCTTATTATGTGAAATATTGGAAAGAACTTCTCTCTAATAAAGAAAAAATTAGAAAATATTTCGCATATCTCTCTTAACGCAGACTGTTCGATGGCTCTTACTAATAAATTGCCCTAAAAACAAAACAACCCAGGACGATTTTCCTTCCCGTGCCTTTTTGGCAATATATTAGTAAAATACGCACCTGCAGATTTAGGTGCAAGAATTTATTTGATGTCATTCTCGCTCTTTCAAAAATTAGGTTTGGGCACTCCGGCCCCTACTAATATGTGTATCTAACTAGCGGATCGCTCGATTAAGTTCGCCATCGGGGTAGTGGAGGACGTCCTTGTCCGAGTTGACAGGTTTATCATTCTAGTAGACTTTGTCATCTTGGACATTGAGTAGGAAACCGATGTACCAATTTTACTCGTTCACCCTTTTCTCGCCACCTCCCATGCATTAATTGATGTGAGTAACGATCGTATCCTCCTTCGGGTTGGAGATGATGAGGTTACTTTCTCTATTAATCCCTCGATGAAGAAATCATCATCGAGCTAGGATTTCTATTATAATTTAGATAGTTTTTTAGGAGATCGTTCTTCTCCCGTTTTTGAGTCAATTTTTCTTAACAACGATATTTTCGTGCTTGAAACTTTTAATTGCGAAGAGGATAAATCTATAGATTTGCCTTTCGAGCCAAGTGGTTCGAAAGGCATTAGAATTATAACCTCACTAGAAGAACCGCCCATCCTAGACCTCAAACCCCTACCCGAATCTCTTAAATACGCATTTTTGGAAAAAAAAGATACCCTTCCCGTTTACATTTTGGTCGCATTTGAGCGATTCAGAGACTTCCAATTTATTAGAAGTTTTTCTTAAACATCGCCATGCAATTGCATGGCAAATTTCTGAACTAAAGGGGATTAACCCCTCTTTCTGCACTCATAAGATTATCCTTTGCGATAATTGCCGCAAAAGCATTCAGCCGCACTGATGTCTTAACCCAAACCTTAAAGACTTCATTAAAGCCGAAATAATTAAATTATTAGATGCGGGGATTATTTATCCTATTTCGGATAGTGCTTGAGTTAGTCCCATTCATGTCGTGCCAAAGAAGGGCAGTCTAACCGTATTAGAAAATGAGCATAATGAACTCGTCCCAACTCATAATGTTACGGGTTGGCGGGTGTGCATAAATTATAGGAAACTTAATGATGCCACCCGTAAGGACCATTTCCCCTACCAATTTTAGACTAAATTCTCGAGTGTTTTTCCGATCATCCATATTATTATTTTCTTGATGGTTTATCAGGGTTTTTCCAAATCACCATTTCCCGCAATGACCAAGAGAAAACTACTTTTACTTTCCCGTTTGGCACCTTCGCCTATCAAAGAATGCCATTTTGCCTCTATAATGAGCCAACTACATTCCAAAGATGTATGCTAGCAATCATTGGCGAGCTGGTAAGAGACATCAAGGAATTCTTTATGGATTACTTCTCTGTATTCAGATGCTCATTCCCGGCTTGTCTTCGTAATCTAGATCGTGTCCTCCGGCGATGCGAGTACACACATCTCGTTTTGACTTGGGAAAATTGTAACTTTATGGTTCGAGATGGTTTTGTTCTCGGCCATATTATTTTTTCTAAGGGGATGGAGGTAAATAAGGCCAATGTGTAAATTATAGAAAAACTTCCCCCGTCTTCCAACGTAAAATCCATTAGGAGTTGCATAGGCCACACAGGCTTTTATAGGCGCTTTATTCAAGACTTTTCTAAGATAACAAAGCCGCTTACTCGCCTCCTGGAAAAGGAATCTAGTTTTGTCCTTTGTAGAGAATTCGAGTCCGCATTTGATTTTATAAAACAAAAACTTATAAATTCTCCCATTTTAGTGCCGCCCAATTGGTCCGTTCCGTTCGAGATTATGTACGACTCTATTGATATTGTCGTAGGTGTCGTTCTTGGCCAACGCATAAACAAATATTTTCATCTTATCTATTTCTCTAGCAAAACGCTCACTTCCGCATAAGGTAATTACACAAAAATGAAAAAGGAACTCTTACCAGTCGTTTTTGCATTTGATAAGTTTCGCTCGTATATAACGCTATCTTAAGTTATCGTATTTACCGAACACTCCGCCTTAAAATATTTAATAGCGAAGACAGATGCCAATCCCCACCTTCTTCGATGGGTTCACCTCCTGCAAGAATTTGATTTTGAGATCTGGGATTAGAAGGGTGCGGAAAATTTAGCCGCCGATCACCTCTCCCGTTTAGAAAATCTTGGTGCAAAAGCGCTCATAGAATCTGACATAAATGACAAATTCCCCGAGGAATGCCTCCTAGCCATAAATACCATTTCTTCTTCTCCGCCTTGGTTAGCAGATTTTGCGAACTATTTAGTTGCGCAGGTGCTCCCAAAAGACATTTCAAGCTAGCAAAAGAGGAAATTCTTTTCTGACTTGAAAAACTTCTTTTGGGAGGACCTTTTTCTTTTTCGAATAAGAGCGGACTAAGCAGTCTGAAGATGCATCGCGGGTGTGGAGTGGAAGCAAATACTTAGGCACTACCACGAGGGTTCAGTTTGTGGGCATTATCAAGCAAACCGTATTGCGCGGAAGGCACTGGAGAAGGGATTCTTTTGGCCCACTCTCTTCAAAGACGCTCATAATTTTGTGCGCTCTTGCGATAGCTTCCAGAGGTTGGGAAACATCTCTTGTCGCGACGAGATGCCCCGAAATTTATTCTTAGAGTGCGAAGTCTTCGATTTATGGGGTATCGATTTTGTCGGCCCCCTACCTCCTTATTTTAAAAATATGTATATTTTAGTGGCATTCGACTATGTATCAAGGTGGGCGGAAGTGCAAGCTCTCCCCACCAACGATGCGTGAGTCATCGTTACCTTTCTTAAGAAACAATTTTTTCTCTTCGGCATACCTCGGGCTATTGTGAGAGATAGGGGAATGCATTTCTGTAGTACCCAAATGACTAAGATGTTAGCTAAATATGGAGTCACACACAAACTTGCCACCCCCTACCACCCGCAAACAAGTTGCCAAGTCAAGGTAGTAAATTGAGAGATTAAGCGTATATTAGAATAAACCGTTTCACTTAATAGGAAAGATTGGTCTGCCAAACTCGACGTTGCATTGTGGGCATATCATAAGGCATACAAAACCGCAATTGGTTGTACGTCATTTTGATTATTCTATGGAAAAGTGTGTCATCACCCCGTTGAACTAGAGCATCACGCTCTTTGGGATTTAAAAATCGTAAACCTCGACGCTAACTTAGCCTCTCAAAATAGAAAACTGCATCTAAACAAGCTCGATGAATGGCGTGCAAGCACATACAAGTGAAATAAGTTCTATAAGGAGCATTCTAAGTTCAATAACAATCGAAAAATCATGCCCCAAAAATGTTTTTCTCCGGGCGATTTTGTCCTCCTTTATAATTCAAATCTTATACTTTTTTCGGGTAAACTAAAATCACGTTGTTTTGGCCCCTTCAAAGTTGAAGATTTTAAGCAATTTGGGGCTGTACTCGACTCCCACCAAGAAAGAGGTTCGTTTAAAGTAAACAGTCATCAGTTAAAGTTATAAATAGAGGGCAATCCAGTGATTGGTGTTAACGAAACAATAACCCTCCTCGACATTATAACCCCTCCATAATCGTCAAGCTACATGATTATAAACAAAACGCTCCGGGGAGGCACCCCACGTCTACCTTTTTCTCTCTTTCCTTATTTTGTTTGCAACTCTTTCTAATAACGCAGTGTTTCTGAATGGACCTCCCCGAACACATTTTAGGGAAGTTCCTACACTCCCTTTTTATTTTTGTACATATTGCATTTCATTAACTTTTTGTTCCATATACTTATATTGCAACATTGGGGACAATGTTGGAATTAAGTATGGGGTCGTTTTCATGCTTTCCTTTCTGCAATTATATTTTTCGCACTTAAATTTTTTTAAAAAATAAAAAAATGAAAACTAAAACAAAACATAAAAAAAATTATAAAATGAAAACTCCAAAAACATTTTTTCTTTATCATAAAAAATTTCAAAAAAAAATACAAAACATAAAATCAAAAAAATATATTTAGATTTACTTTGTAAATATTTTTGTAAATATTTTTCTATAAATATTTTTCTGTAAATATTTTTTGTAAACATCCTTTTCTCTTTCACCTCTTCCTTTCTTCCTCCTCTTTATAAATAACTTTTCTCTCTCTCCTCCCTTATAAATATTTGCTTAAAAATCTTAAAACTACAAAAATTTTTTTCAAAAAACAAACATAAAATATTTCAAAAAATATATATCTTTTTTGTATTTTTATTATGTATATATTAAAGAAATAAACACAAAATACCAAAAAGATAATAACTCCAAAAATAAAAAAAAGATAATACATAAAAAACACATAAAAAAGTTGATAACTTTAAAAATCTAAAAATTATAAAACCAATAAATCGAATATTCCATTCTTTACTCTTTTTACTCTCCAAAAATATAGTTGCGAGTTTATTTATATACAAATTTCATTATTTCTTTGTTTACTATTCATTTATTAATTGGAGATTGATAGATTTAAATAGTGGGGTAAAGTTTTAAAAAATATCTTATGTTTTTTTCTTAAGAAAGGGGACTTGTTTTAGACACTACTTCTAATTAATTCTAAAATAGAGGCTCGTGTATTATGTTATAAAAAACAAATTTATGCTTCAATTATTTCTACTTCAAGCTTTTTGAAATACAAGAACGTTCAATTTATCAAAGTTGCTCTCAAAATTTTTTATTTAAAACTATTTTTCTTCTTAAAAAAAATATAAGCCCTATCTACCCATATTTATCATGTTTTACTTTGCATGAAAAAAATTCTATCCTTAAAAGAACCTATGTCCATGAGAATAAGATTTTTTTCCATAAACATTGGCATCCAATATTTTAAAAGATTATTTGTTATAGAGTAAAAAGATAAAATTCATTACTCTTATACATATATATTTGGTTATATAAAGTTGTTAGAAAAATATTATTTCATTTTCCTAAAACATCCACAAAAAAATTTTCATTAGAGATTTGAGAAAAAATTACCTCACCTCTAAACCCCAACCCTCTTCATAAACCAAAACAACCCCCTTAGCCAATTTCGATGATTCTAAAATTAATTGAAAATCTTTTTGAGAGCATAATTTTAAATTGCATTATTTCCTTTAAAACTCTTATATGCTAAAGTTCATATAATTCCAATATATTTTTGTTAGCTAACGATTACAATTTATGCTTGCTATTTGGTTACTTCAAAATGTCTTTTTGGCCATTACTTTTTCTCTATTTAAATCATTTTCATGGATTAGGACTTAACTATTATACCCTGAATATTTATTTAGATCTCTCCATTAATTAATTTAAGTGGTAGCTAAATTTAGTATTTCTTTTAATTCCTTATAAGTTCATCTCCAACTTTTGTTTTGAAATATTAAAAGCTTAAGTATGGGGGTATTTGATAAGTTGTAAATATTCATATTTTTCAGTACTTTATATAAGTAGTTTTTGGTTATTTTTGTAGTTTTTTTTGTTATTTGTATGTATTAAATTGGTCTATTTTTTTTAAATACCCTTCTAACTTAAGTTTATTTTGTTTTCAAAATTTTTTGAAGAAAAGTCATAAATTTCAAAGTACACACCCGTGTCAAATTGGTCACGCCCATGACCTGGACGTGTTTCTTTGAATCCAGAGAAAAAATGTTGCATGTAAAGAAAAGACCACTTCACGCCATTGACCATTCGACACGCATGTGGCAATCCAGTTCGATGATTGTCTATCTCCTCTCGACGTTCAGCGATAGACACTCGACGCTAAATGCTTTTAGCAACCACTCAACGCCTTGAACACTCCCATGATATTTCAACACGCCCGTGTCAATCCCGTTCGATATTCATCGATCGCCACTCGACGTTAAATGCCAGATGTCCAGACACGGCCCCCTGTATGCCCGTGAGTCCCTTGTCACACCCATGACCGACACGTGACTCATTCCAAAACCTTCCCAAATTTGACCATTCACCGGGATTTTTACTTCCCCAGCAGTCCAGTATGACACACCCCATATCACGCCCGTGAACAGGTTGCGTCACCTCCAATTTTTTACTTATAAATATAACTTCTCTGTAAGGTCCAAGGGTTCAAATTTTTGGGCCATTTTGCTGTTGGACTACTGCTTAGTTGCTTTTTGTGTTATGTAAGGATAATTTCCCCCCTCCTCTTTATGTTTGTTTTAACTTTTGTAATAAGACTTTTTACTTAATAAAATATGTTAGTTTTTTCATCTTCATATTGTACTGGAATGCCTCTGAGTGTCTCTCTTTCAGCAATCTTAAGTATCTTTATCTTTCTGTTTAAAATGTGTGTGTGGGTGTATGAGTTTAATTTTATGTTGTTATATTTTTATGTTTTCATAGTCTTGATATCTTTTATTTTTCTTTTCTCTTTGTTTATGTTTAGGTTAATTTTTTTTAGTACTACACTTTCACTTTTATAAAATTATAAGAATGAAAAAGTTATCATTTTAATATTTTGAAACACTTTGATTTTTAACTTTTATGTCTAAAAACTTTTGCTCTTTTTATTTTTATTTCATCTTTTTGTGTCATTAGAGCAAGTTCTAGGAGTAGGAATGTAATTATTTTAATTTTTTGATTACTTTATTTTTCTTTTTAAAATTTTGTGTGTTTTGAGTGTGTGAGATTAAGTTTCATTTGATATTTCAACTTCATGTAGAGTGTGTGAGTGTATGAGATAACTATTCTTGCTTTCTTTTACTGCTTTCTTTATCTTTCTCAATTTCATGTAGAGTGTGTGTGTGTATGAGATAAATTTTATTGCTTTCTTTCAATAATATAGAGTGTGTATGTGTGTGCAATTTTTTCCCGCTGACTCATTCGAGTAGGACTCGCTTTCATTTCCCGCCCACTCGTTTGAGTAAAACTTGTCATTTCCCGCATACTCGTTTTAATAGGATTTGCA
This sequence comes from Platanthera zijinensis, assembly GCA_039513925.1. NCBI lineage: Eukaryota > Viridiplantae > Streptophyta > Magnoliopsida > Asparagales > Orchidaceae > Platanthera > Platanthera zijinensis. The sequence goes on from CM077085.1 coordinate 134,736,332, forward strand.
ATATCCAGCCTACTCATTTTTGTAGGACTTGTAATTTCAATTATGTTTTCCTTTTGTGTAACTTAGCTTTTTCTTAAATTATGGGTTCGATGTGCGTGTGGGTTCTTTCTTTAGCAATTACAGTTTTTATCCTTTTGTTCATAACGTTACGTTATTTTTATGTCCTCTTTTTATAACCATTTAGCGCTTTGTTTTGAACTCGTGCCTCATCGATATCATAAGTCATCCCCATACCGATGAGTGGCTAATTGTTCTTAGCCCTCGACATCGAAGAACATTGGGATATATAAAATCACACTAAAAAATTAAAGGATCTTTTTCTCACTTTAAATATAGGGCTTAAGATTTTCCCCGGGTATACGACTCGTAGAACCACATATCAATGTTTGGGCTCTATTTTAGTTATCCATGCGCTAGCAAGCCGAGAGGCTGTGCGTATGGACTGATCACCCTTGGGTAAAAAGAGTTGTGTGCATACCTTCGAGAGAGGAGAAGCGTAATTCTATCGGATTGGGTTCCCAACCCAATAGCAGGGTTCTTAGCATAAAGCGAGCATTAAGAGGAATCTTTCGTCGGACGAGAGTTTGGTCGAATAGTCTTAATGTTCAGGTGAGCGATATTCCTAGAGATAGATGAGCTCATGTTTTTGGAACCTCCACGACCAAGTTGTCTTTAATTAATTTGAAAACTAAGTTCTATAATTATTAAAATTTGTTTTAGTTTCGATCCGATTCGATGTCGAGCGTTAACCCTTCATCGAATTTTTCTTGTCTTTTTTTATAACTCTTTTTTATAGCCGCTTTTATTAACTAAAACAAGACAAGTTATTCTGGTCAAAAAATAGTCCCTTCGGAAGGAGTAGAAATTGTCAACCAGCCCCGGGAAATATACGACCTCGATATTCCCCACAAGAATATCGAGTAATACTTGCGGCAAGTGCACTTGCATCCTACCTCGCTGCACGGGATCCGAACCCAGCAGGCTCATCGTCTTAATCGAGAGTTGGGCTCCGCATGCATCAGTACACCTTAATGCTAACAACATAATAACGGACCCTCTACGTACTATTACTCAGTAGGGTCTTGGGTAGATGTGCACCAAGATGATCACCCAAACTGGTTTATCTTCATGGCATGGAAGGAGCCTCTGGGAGCGTATCACCAAAGGAACAAGCCCAACCGTCCACTGGCATGTAAGGAGCCTCAGGAGTGAGCACCGAGGACAAAGCCTAACCACCCAAGGTTTATCAGCCAATTCCCATCAGTGTGATGATTTGCAAGCCCGTAGATCTTCCACACAATCCTTAACCAAGGATCATGACACCGCGTATAAACACACAATGCATGCAATTACACTTAGCCATGCCATCAAACATCCAAGGGCTCCACATCGAGTCCCTTATCATCATACCAATCCAGTGCTCAAAAGCACTTAAGGGCTCCACATCGAGTCCCATATCATCATACCAATCCAGTGCTCAAAAGAACTCAAGGGCTACCTTAGCATGAGAGACAAATCCTCTTAGTTTTCAATCCCATCAAATCTTCATAACCTGAGATAAGTGACAAACACATCACATGGCCATGGGCATTTTCTCATCTAGCCTTTCTTTTATACTTTAGCATGCACATGTAAATCAATTCATTCATCTTTCCCCAGATTCTATATAATTATACATTCAACATGTCATTTATACTTCTACATGATCAAAAGGACTTTATAAGGAATATAACACATGTTCTTCCAATGAGCGTAAATCAGTACATAGCTATAGATTACACATTCATGCATCATGCATCATCAATTCTTTCAAAACAAATAACATTCATCGCATTATTAAAGCGCATCTTTATCAGATTTCATGAATACATCATTTGTACAACCAATGTCCATCCAAAACAATTAGCTTATTATGGTTATATATAAATAAATTTCACCCAACAAAACATATCATTTGGCTGCGATCTTCCTACTAAGTCCAAAATCCGGATGCACGGCCAACACATAATTTACTTAGCAAGAACGTCAATTCCGGTCTTACGCTAGTTTAACGCAGCAAATTCCATCGCACTTTTTGTAGCCATATTACTCAGCAGAAAACGTACAACCATCTGTTGGAAAGGTCTTTCTGTGGGCTACGACTTTCTTATTCATCCCAATGCTTAAAAGTACTCAGTTCATTGCTTAAATCGAGCACAAAGCATGTTGCGTACAAAAATCAAATTTCTGCACGCATTGTAAAGTCATACCATCGACATCAGTTTGGCTTCTTCCTCTAAGAATTCATACAAGGTTACATTCAACACTTCCTCCTCCCTTATTCACCCTAATTAGACCACCAATATTCAAGAAACCAAATCCATCGTCTTCATAATGAAGAGAGGAGAGGTTGAAGATAACAAAACCCTTAACAAAGGTCCTTGTATGGTCTCTTCTTATGAGATCTTCATCACACACCAAAGTCAAGCTCTCTTGAGCCAACATCTCTCAATTTCATAAATAAATATCTAGCTTGAAAGGAAGGGTAGGAAGCTCACCTCATTTCTTTCCATAGATCTCGTCCTTCTTCTTGGCGGCATGACGGTGTCTGATCTTCTTCCAATCACTCTCCTGGATATAAGGAACACCGAGAGAGAATACTTCGAAGTTTGTCTAGGAAGTCCAATGAGACACTCCGGTTTTCCAGACCTTGGATCTCTGGAAGATACCGCGCGGCGGTAGTAGCTATTGCGCGGCAGTAGCCTTGTTTTTTCGGGTATAGAAAGCTCAACGAATGTCGTTCGTCGAGTGCTAAGAGGGCTACTGCTCGGCAATAGTTTACTACCACCTGGAGGTATCTCCAGGGTTGGCATTGAGAGAATTAATTGTTAGTGTGCGCATTAGCTATCTACCACGCGACGATAGCTTGGTGTTTAGTGCGTTGAGAGGCTTGCGTTGAGTGATCTACCACACAACGTTAGTTCTACCATCGGCATTAGCGCGACATTATTTTCTTGCCGAGCGCTCTGGAAACTACCGCTCGGTGGTATGTAGTTACAGCCCGGCGGTAGCATACGGAAGCAGTTCTGTCGTTTTGCTTTTTATCCATTTGGTTTCATTTAGGTTTTGATCGTAAGGCCCATGACTCTCCCTCCAGAGTGTTTTTATAGGGCTGATCGGTTGTTTCCCCGCATTTTCTCATTTGAGTAGTGGGAGTTAGGGTTTTTGAGAAGGAGAGGGAGGAGCAAGAAGAGAGCTTTCTTCCACCATTGACGGAGCTTCGGAGCACCGATCATTGATTCGAGTTCATACGCGCAAGGTAAGGATTCCACGGCGAGGAAGATGGGTCGTAAGGTAACGACATTTCTCCTCTATATTTTAGGATGCGTGCAATGCATCTATTCTTTTCTTGCTTTATTTCAAGTATTCTAGGCACCGAATCTCACAAATGAGAGGGATTCGAGTTTCCTTCGCTCAAGAGGAGCCATCGGGTCAATTATGTTTGTCCCCGACATGATTTTGCACTAGAAATCTAATATGTGAGTGGATTAGTCATTTTGGGTAAAGTCGTAGTCGTGACCGTTACTCCGACTAGGTGATGTTGCATAACAAGCCTTAAGGATTTTGTTAGAAATCCGTTAGCGGCAATATGTCATTTGTGATGTTGTATGTCCCCCATATTCTGCGCGAGTACGCGTAATCCGAACTGGATAAGGTTATCACTGTTGTGATGGTAGATGGTTTCCTTGGGGTATGGGAACGTTACAGTACGCACAGTGGATTTGGGCAGGAAAGGCTTGGGACTGTGATGTGTTAAGGCATGGTTTGTCTTTGCTATCGGCTGGCTTGCCTATAAGGTTACAAAGTCATGTGTGGAGATTGTTCCGGCGAGATAAGTCCCCTTCTGATGAACTGACCAGAACGCCAAGCTTTGGACAATCTCGGACGAAACCAGTTGGGTCCCGCTGGGTCTCCTTCGATGGACATTGTCCCGATATTGGAGTCGGTCCTGGGTCATCATGAACGGGTGGCCTAGCAAGGGTTCTTAGTATCAGTTGTTTTATGTTTGTGGCGTAATCCTAACGAGAGAAGTGAGAGCTTGCAAGCAAACTCGGTTTTTAAGACCCACGAGCGGGTGGGGCCTTGGTAAGTGTTCTGTGTGGTGGCTTGTATGCCATTAGGGTAAATTGTAAGTAACCTTGTGATTGTGGCTTGAACGCCGATGGAGAAATTGGAAGTACTTGATTGATGATGTGTTAGAAGCATACACTTTAGGGTGCCTTGGGAGAAGCCCAGGTTTGCATACATGCTGCATTGTTAGCCTCTTTATATTATATGCTCAACATAGAAAGGTGTTTGATGTATGAGACATCCAACCCTATTTTACTACTTTAAATGTCCATGTATATTTGCATACAAAGAGCTGACTTATAGGGTGATGGAGTGCCTCGAGGTCCGCTAGGGACGTCCAGGAGGAGATGTGCTAGTTACACAGTTGAGGTCAGACTTTGCTGACCCACATTACAACCAATTTTTACAGGGCAAGGATCGCAAGTAGGAGCTAGCTCGACGGCCCAAAAGGCTTAAGCCTCATTAAGTGTTTCATGTTGTGTAGTAACTTTATTTTGTGGAATGTGATGCTTTATGCACTATATTTTCGTCTTGCATGATGAGGTAGACTATGTGTGCTTATAAACGTTGACATTTGTTGTTATTATTTGAGTCTTGTACTCTTAATTATTGTAAGGCCTTAAGGCTGTATTTATACTCATATTTTAGTGGATAACTTCTATTCTTGTTCTTTTGTTTCTGCTATGTTTGGTTTGAGTTTTGAGTTGGGTAGTTTATATCATCTTATAATTCTTAAGCTGTGGCGTTTGTATATAATAGGGCCCTGACCAAACCCATATTATAGGGTCATTACAGGGGAGGTGTTATAATTTTGTATCAAAGCGAGGATAGTGTCCAAGGAAAGGATTCATGGTCGAATGTCATAATCGGATCACGTTAAGAAGTTATCCACACAGGAGTATCGGGGGACCGTGAGTGTCTGAGTGTCTATGTTTTGCTAATAGAGGCTAATTATTATTATTTTTTGCTTTTACTAAAGGTGCAAGAAACGAGGCAAGGACGTCGAGGCCGCAAGAGGAGACTTCGACGAGCAATGGTACTACTCCAGGTCTATTGGGCATGGGTGTAACCCCGACCGATTTATGTCGCATACTTGCAGAAGCAAAGGTAGTGTCCCAAGTCGTAGAGCCAACACAAGATCTGACCCCTATCGTGCAGGAAACGACTCTTGTTACCTTGAATGCAACACCGGCCACACATGGTGGGGGAGCTAGTCAGGAAGAGCCTTTGGAGGAAATAGTGGTTGTTGGACAGGGAGACCGTCAGATGAAGTATTTATTAAGCTTTCACCCTCCTACATTTAAGGGAGTTGGCACGCCAAAAGATGCAGAGGACTGGTGGGAGATAATTCAATAATTGCTAAGAGAGGCGGAGACCCTAGAAGAGAAGAAATTGGAGTTTGCTGCTTTCTTTTTAGAAGGAGACGCTAAGCTATGGTGGGTGAGCCATAGTGGTGGCCAGTTCCCTAGACGCACCCGTCTAGAGAAGAGTTCGGGAATGCTTTCTTGAAGAAGTATATCCCATCGTCGACGAGGTTGGACCTTTAGAGTCAATTTCTGCACTTGGTGCAGCGGGACAAGATAGTCGATAGGTACATCCAAGAGTTCACTCGTTTGGTTCGATATGCTGGAACGACCATGACATACGATGAAGAGAGGGACAACCTCTTTTATCATGGACTGTGGGAGAACCTGAGACAACCACTCATAGCTATGAAGAAAAGCGGGCTTGAACGAGTTGATCGAGGCCGCTAAGACGTTGGAGAGCGATATGGAGCGAACCCAACGTTGGAAGGGTTTTGTATCCAAACAGGGAGAAGGAAAGCCTTCTCAATTACAAGGAAAATCTGAAGAAATTAGGTGGAAAAAGAAACCCCATCCCTACAAGACATGGGAGAAGAGTAGTACAACATTGGAGGGGTCTCGCTTCAAGGGACCACCATCGTTCTACAAGTGTGGCAAGCCGGGCCAAATAGCTCATTTTTGAACTGAAGGTGGCGCTGAATAGGAGCCAAGGAAAGAGCATTCGTTGCGCTCCGGGCCCAGCATGGCAGAGAAGGGAAAGATGGTAGAGTCGAGCGCTTCTCGTTTCAAACCCGTGCATCTAAGGGCGTTAAACCTTGGGCAATAGGAAGGGATCCGCCAACCCGATGTGGTGACAGGTATGGGAATGTTTAAGTTCAGTTATTTAGTTTAGACTTTCAAGATCATTTATGTATGTCACCGGTGTTGTAGGCTTTGTGCTAGTTTCTGGTTACCCCGCTAGGGTATTGTTCGATACGGGTGCATCACATTGTTTTCTTGCGGAAAGCTTTATCCAGAGAATTAGAGTCCAACCCTCTTCGACGGGCGCAGAGCTTAGGTGCCCATGCACAATGGGTACTTCATGACCACTAGGATGAGAGGGCATATTGGTTGGAGTCTAGGAGGAGTTAATTTGGGACTGATAGCAGCGGTTCTACCGTTGGCCGAATTTGATGTCATCTTGTGGATGAACTGGCTTGCAAATCAGCGTGTTCGTATTGACTGTTTGTCCAAGGTAGTGACTCTAAGAAGTGATGGAAAAAAAGAATTTATATTTGAGGGCCTTAATGGAGTGGCATGTTCCCTTATTTTGGCCATGTAGTTGGTGTGGGCAGTCAACCAGGGAGGAGTAGCTCTTGTAGCATTGTTGGAAGTTCACCTTTCCAAGTTATCACTTGGAGAAGTATCAGTAGTGGCAGAATTCGAGGATGTGTTTCCAGGGGAGCTTCTTGGAGCACCTCCTCAACGAGGGATTGATTTCTCAATTGAGTTAGTGCTAGAGACTAGGTCGGTGTCACGTCCTCCTTTTAGGATAGAACCAAAGGATTTGGTCGAACTCAAGGTACTGCTGCAAGATATGTTGGAGATGGGGTACATTATGTAATGCCCCGAAGTTCAAAAGAGGAACGGGCAGCGTTTGAGCCAAGTTTGGGGCTTGGTAAGGTGCACATGTCCTGAGACACGGGCGTGTCCCGGGGTCATGTCGTGCTCAAGTTGCACGATTTCCTGTGTGGTCGACGTGATGTAGTCGACGATTATAGAAGGTTGAGAACACAGCCTGAGACATGGGTGTGTCTAGGGTCGTGTCCTGCTATGGCTGTTTGTCGGGCTTTGTGGTAAGAGTTACACGGCCGAGGACACGGGCGTGGCTCAGGGCATGTCTGGCACACAGCCTATAACATGGGCGTGTTAAAGGGTTGTGTCCTCTTTGGGATGTTTTTGCCCTGTGTCGATTCAGGAAACACCCCCCGCAACACAGGCATATACTATCTGACACGGGCATGTCAATTTTGACACGGACGTTTCTTAGCCCGTGTACAGTTCAAGACGGGACATTTTCAGCACCGATTGAGGAACACGGCCCATGATACGGGCATGTCCATAGGTTACACGGGCGTGTTACAAGCCGTGTCACAGGCCGTGTCCTATTCTGTATTTTCTGGGTTACGGCGAGTTTTGAACACGGCCTTGGATACGGGCATGTCACAAGTCATGTTCGGCCCATTAAATTGACTTTAACTACGAATCGTGGCCGTTTGTTTCCTTTATTTGGGATCCAAGGGCTCAAGGATGTTCTTGTAGTGATATGGATGGGAATGGGATTTTGAAACCCTCATTTCCCATAAGCATTCTCTTTCTAAAACTTTAGAGAGAGGGGAGAGCAAAGAAGGAGGAGGAGAAATCCAGATGTCGGTGGAGCTTCGAATCCCCGATTCTTAATCCGAGTCCAGATCTGCGAATGCGTGGCCGAGACGGTGCTTTCTATCCGACTAGATCTTCATGGTGCCGAAGAGAAATGCTAGGGTAACGATTCTCTTCTTTGACATGTGAAGTTCCCTTTATTTTTTGTATAGGAAGCCCGCTCTCGCGAGTATGCGGTGAGTGTGAGGTATTCCTACTGGTAGACATGAATAGTCCACATTATTTTGCATGTATAGTCCGGAATCGAATTACGGACATAGGCATGGTGTGTGAAACCTACCCAAACAAGTTGGTATTTATCAGTGATGTTTCATTATGCATGAATGGTCGGAGAAGACTCCGTGCCGATGGTTGTTTTCGGGCATTCTATGCGGTAGATTGCAACAAGGAATCTTGTGGATTAACTCCAAGATGCACCCATAAAACTCGGAAGAAGTGTGATTCTGCCAACTTGGTGACCTGGGAGCCCACTTGCACATAACTGGTAAGATTTGTGTAATCGATTTAGGACTCAGGTAAGCTTGACACGCACATATGGATTTAATTCACATTGCGGTGTGAGCAACGGGTTCGGTAGAACTGTACCCGCACTATGTGGTTCGGTTAAAGAGACCTAAGGTACAGGATACTTACCGTTGGCATAAATGGAGGGTCTTAGGCTTAGGCTGGATAGACTAGAATTATCACTAGGTTTGTCATCCTGTAGGTGGTGGTGAGACCAAGGATTTACCGAGTTCACTGAGTAAGTGCCCTAAGATCACAGAGTGTGTGGCTGTGCGGGCCTGCACCAGTGGTGTATTGTGCAAATATTGTACTTTTACTTTAATCATTTAATTATACTAATACAATGCAGGCAAGGAGAACCGCCACCCCAAAAAGCGGGTGGGGTCGTTATAATTTGGAAATCTTTAGCTGACCGTTGCTTTTGTTTAACATCGTTGCGGTGGAATATTGCTTGCAGGTGTTGCGGATCCTAGTGGCAAGTACCGGGCTGAAGCCCTGGTTGCTGAGCCGGCCCTCGAAGTTCATGTGAATGTTTACTTGTTATATTCATGTGTGACTGGCCTGCGTGCCGATGTTTGGAAAACACTGTTTGTTTAAGTAAACCCTTGTAAGGCTATAAGGCCAAGTACTTTGTGTATTTTGTACGTTCATTCCTATTTTGGGTTGTTAGTGGACATTCATGCTAATGGCTTGGGTTCTTTCTTTGTAACTTTTAAATTGCTTCTTCTAGAATGTACTCTGAGTAGGATGTGTTATTGGATGGATGGTTTTATCTAGTAACCCACCGGTTAGTCTGTGGTATATGGCCTCATGCCTATACAGGTCATGCTTAAATGAATTCTGAAAACCCACATTCTGAGGAAAGTAGTGCACCGAACGATGTGCCTGAAATACCTCCCTCAGAAGAAACCATAAGATTTGTGGCTGAAGCAGTGTTCGCAATGATAAATTCCCAGCCTACAAGGCAAATGCAGCAGCCTGCCACTACCTTGGAGAAAGTACCGTATCAAGAGGAGGAACCAAGAAGGGTGGAGCAAGTGGTCGTAGAGCCATTGATTCCTAGGAGAGCAACTCAAAAGCAACTCAAGCATGTTATGGGATTCAACCCTTCGGTGTTCTCGGGAATGGGAACCCCAACCCAAGCTGAGGATTGTCTCTCCAGAGTAAAGAGAGTCCTGACAGCTAAAAAAAAGGAGGAGTGGCAAAAGACCACCATAGACACTTTCTTGTTAGACGACGATGCAAGGTTGTGGTGGGAAGGTTTAGAGCTACGGACTATTTACGAGCGGGTGTGCGAAAAATTAAAATAGAGGTTCAAGATGGCTTCAAATCGAAAAGTGTTCAACATGAAAGTTGTAGATCTCGTCGTGACGAACAAATTTTTTATTAATCATTTTTTTAGATGACCCAGTTTTGACCCTCAAAACGGCTCCTGAAAGCAGACAGGAACAGACTACTCAAGTGGCAGCATGAACCACTCGAGTTCCAACATGTACTACTCGAGTAGCAGCATATTACTCGAGTTCCAGCAGGTATTACTCAAGTAGCAGCATATTTTACTCGAGTAGCAACTCATCACTCGAGTTCCATCATGTATTACTCGAGTAGTAGCATATTTTACTCGAGTAGCAACTCATCACTCGTGTTCTAGCAGAAAAAAAAAAGAAAAAAGGGGGTTCAAGATGGCTTCGAATAGAAAAGTGCACAACATGAAAGTTGTAGATCTCGTCGAGACAAACAAATTTTATGTTAATCATTTTTCAATACGACGCAAATTTTACCCTCAAAATGATTCCCGAATGCAGACAGGAATGGACTACTCAAGTGACAACATGAACTACTCAAGTTCCAACATGTACTACTCGAGTAGCAGCATATTACTCGAGTTCCAGCTTGTACTACTCGAGTAGCAGCATATTTTACTCGAGTAGCAACTCATCACTCGAGTTCCAACATGTATTACTCGAGTAGTAGAATATTTTACTCGAGTAGCTGCATATCTTACTCGAGTATTAACTCATCACTCGAGTTCCAACATGTATTACTCGAGTAGTAGCATATTTTACTCGAGTAGCAACTCATCACTCGAGTTCCAGCAGAAAAAATTAAAATAGGGGTTCGAGATGACTTTGAATCGAAAAGTAGTCAACATGAAAGTTGTAGATCTCGTCGAGACCAACAAATTTCATGTCAACAATTTTTGGATACGACGCCATTCTGACCCTCAAAATGGCGCCCGTGCGAAATCTGAAACGAGCTATTCGAGAAGAACCATAGCTACTTGAGAAGACTCAGAATAGAAACCCAAATGCGCACCGAATTAAACAAAAAATCACACTGAAGATGAACACTGACGGTACGAATTTAACGGTGATGTCAAAACAAAAATTTTGCATGCCAATCTCGAGTTATACCCTCCTAAAGTCTATGACAAAAGTAAATGGCACAAAACTACAAACGCGCGCCGAGACTCCAAAAATGCTTGGGTCGCGACGAAAATTAACGAGCAAGTCCAAAATCTCAAAAAGTAACTTACCTACTTGAAAACATTCAGTTTCGATGAAAATCCCAAAATATAGTCAATCAGACCTAACGGACGTGAAAATTACAGTAACGATGCAGTGCAGACAACATGAAGTAAAAAGGGGGTAACGCTCTGACGTCATAAATATAACGATAATAAATCAAATAAAATCATTGAAAAATTGGTGGTATTACACTAAATCACAACACACTAAGTGGAGGGAAAATCCAAACCTATTCACCCCCTAGGTGTTTAGGTACCATGGAATCAAAGACTTTAGAGTGGTATCAGAGGGAGGTTGCTCTAGTAGGACCTAACAGTAAGAGAAAATCTCAAAGGGTAGCTGAAACAAGTATACTTATTGGTTCAGGAGAGAACCATAAGGAGCTGGGTTCTGTGAAACTTCTTATCTATAGAAAGAAGAGTTTTGGAATCTAGAAAGAGAGGGTTAGGCTGTTTATGGAAACCTCTGACCCAAGGATCTTTGTGACAATCAAAGAGGGACCTTTCATTCCTATGAATGTCTCAGCCTTGGATGCGATAGTATAGACACCAAAGAAATATTCTGAAATGACCAAGGATGAGGTCATATTGGCTACACTGGACAAGATGGCACACAACATAATTGTATGTGCCATAGATGATTCTACCTTTCAGAATCTGGTTCACTACCAGACCTCCAAGGAAATGTGGGAAACTCTTGTGATCTACATGGAGGGAACCAAAGAGGTCAGAGATGAAAGGAAATTCATGCTCAACTAGGAGTATGAGTGTATTCAGATAGGGCAAGGGAGAGAGCATAACTATTTGTTATAAAAGATTCTTCAGAATAGTGAAAGACCTGAAGACCTATGGGAGGATCGTTAGACCTTATGTGCTTAATGAAAAGTTCCTAACGGCTCACACTAGAGACTGGAACACCAAGATATGTCCCATCAGATATGTTGCCTAGCTAGCTGATACTCCTCCCCATACATTGTTTGGAAAGGTACTTTATTATGAGATGCAGTTGGATTCCAGGAAAGAGGAGGAGACCATCAAAAAATCCCGGGACAAGGAAAAGTCTTTCGCCTTCAGGGAAGACATCACCAAGAATATTGAGGAGAGGATTGCCACTCCTCCAAGGAGGCCTGCTGGTAAAGACAACATAGGGCCATGCTCATCAGACAGCAATATTTCTGATAAAGACTTTGCTACTTTCTCCAGGAAGCTTTAGAAATTTATGAGGAGGAAATCATGGATAAGCAAACCTTCCTCCTCCTCTCATCACAAGGAGGGCTACTACGAGGAATAGAAGAAGCACTCCAAGGGAGGTAGGTATGATTCAAAGCCTTGTAAACATGTTTCCTCTAAAGCTGTTTGCTATTATTGTAGCAAACCAAGCCATATGATAGCTGACTGCCCATTCAAGAGGAAGGAGGCTAGTAGGAAAAAGGTCCACCAGCACATAGGTAAGAAGGAAAAGTCCTTCATTGCAAAGAATGAGAAGAGCTGGACTAACTCATCTTTATCTTAGTTTGAAGAAGAGGAAGCCTACATAGGCCTCTATGTAGTTGAAGAAGAAGCCTTCATTGGGATGCTTGATACTAATACAGATGAAACAAAAGATTGTCCTAATACTAGGACAAGTAATATGGCCCCTCTATCATACTAAGAAGTTGATATTGAGGTGTATGATGATGAAGAAGATGCCTTCAACTGCTATGGGCTGATGGCCAGGTTTGATGAAGAATCCAACTAGGATCAACCTTGTCCAAGCAAGGTAGATTCCTTATCTAGTTCTTCTTCTTAGATAGGCTATAAGACTAGTCCATATTATGATGCTTCTTCATCCAATGTTGAAGAGGGCTCAGTATCTGAGTAATATGTAAATCATTTTATTGACAATTATGGTGTACTGCTGAATGCTTTCAAGAAATGCAAGAAGTTGACAAAGAAGCAAGCTGAGGAGATAACCTCCCTTCAGCTTGTTGCTTCCCATTAAGCTGATACAACATCTTTGCTGAATCAGAAGGTTATGGAAGTAATTCAACTCAAGAACATTAATCTCATCCAGATAGGCACCATCAAGTACAAGAATATTCTCATTAGAGATCTTGAAGAGAAGCTCTAAAGGGAGAAGAGAATTGTGGCTAGTTTCTCTAAGCCTAATACTGGGTTGCCCTTGATAGACTCCTTCTCCTCTCAGAAGGGTAAGAAGGGGTTGGGGTTTATGGGAAACACTATAGACGCCCCTTCCAAAGGAAATGGGAAAGCTCCATTCCAGCCTCTGGCTTCTAATCCTCTCATCCCTTTTAAGAAGGTAATGTTGCATTCAAATAGGTATGACCAAGAAGGAATCTATTTTCACTGGATGAATGGTCGATCGACTAGTGTGAACAAAGATGTTTATAGCTATGGTGGAAGGTATAATAGGGGAATGAGTTCCTTTAATTCTCCCCATAAGGAAAATCAAATGACCCATCCTGGACCATTTATTTTTGGTACCCCTACCCTCACTCTTAAGAACAAGGCAGTTGTCATCACTCAAGCCCATTCAACGAAGGTTCAGACCAAGGGTAAGTCTATTAGCAGGACAGATCTAGCTATCTCAGAGGCTATAAACAGCATGTCATCTGCAAAGAAGACTACTACAAATGAAAGTCAGAGCCAGCCTAGGAAGCCTGCTGGAAGACTTGTCTTCAGTCAGATCCTTTCTGAAAACAACTTGAACTAGGTTGTTGCACCTCTTCCTTCTATTCAGTCAGCAGTTGACCAAACTACTAGACCTTCACAGAAAAGAAGATATAATATCCATGAGTGTTGATACTATGGTAAGGTGGGGCATTTTTCCTTAGATTGCTGGCACAATCCTACTATGCCAAGAGCCAGTGTTAGTCTTCTTGTCAGAAATTCTACAAGAAGGCATATTCATTTTCAGGTTAATAAGAACCTAGGACCCAATAATTATTTGGGTCCAAAGGTAAGGTAAATTAATTGATGCAGGTTAGTCCAAGTGTTTATACCCTTATATGGTACCTGGACATTGGTTGTTCCATACACAAGACTGGAACAAGGTGCAATCGAATGGAGTACAATCCAATGAAGGATGGAACCAAAGTTATCTTTGGTGGTTCAGATAGAGGAGTGACTAGAGGCTATGGTAAGATTACCAATGGCATAATCACCATCTCAAAAGTTGCTTATGTTGAAGGGTTGCAACACAACCATATAATCATAAGCCAACTCTTAGATCTTGGCTATGTCATTGTCTTCCACCAGGATGAGTGCCAGATTAAGAGGTTAAGTGACCAAGATCTCATCTTAATTGGCACCAGGAGTGGAATTGTTTATTACTTAAACTTTATGTGTCTTGATACAGACTCTCCTATTTGTCAGTGGCAAATTAGAAAATCTTAATATATGTGCAATGGCACAAGAGGCTAGCTCATTTAAATTATAATACTATTTGCAAGCTCTTTGGTGAAGAGCTTGTTATGAATGGTCCTAAGATGAAGTGCACCAAGGAAGGCATTTTCTCAGCTTATCAAAAGGGCAATCAGACCAAAGTTTCCTTAAAGAGTATAGGGACCAAAGACTCTGTGAGGTGCTTATACCTCTTGCATATGGACTTATTTTGTCCTATGCTAGTTCATAGTTTAGCTAGGAAAGTCTACACCCTTGTGGTGGCTGATGACTATTCTACATTTCTTGGGTGTTCTTTCTTAAGAAAAAGAATGAAACAATTGATTTCTTCATGACGTTTGTCAAGCAAATTATGAATGAGTTTGATAGTACTGTTGTCAAAATCAGAAGTGACCTTGGGACTGAATTCAAGTCTGATAGCATGACAAAGTTCTGTGAAGAGCAAGGGATTCATCAAGAATTTTCTTGTCAAAGAAAATCCCAGAAATATAGGATTATTGAGAGGAAAAATATAACTCTTGTTGGGAATTGTATCCACAATAACCTAGATTTGTATGAAGTAACCCTTGAACTAAGGTGAATTAAGTTGTATTTGATGTATTGTTTGAGTTTTGTGTTTGCAGGACTTATTGCCAAGTGTAGACCAATGTCAGTCTACAATGGGTCACTAAACACAGGACCATATACTGTAATCCCTCATTGTGTGATCCATGGTGTTAACTCATGTATAACCTCCCTATTGGGATACACTTCACTTTAAACCACTAGGTTTGTTGGAGAAAGACATGTTGTTGTTTCCATTGAAGAAAGGAAAATTTTCATAAACCAAAGTTTTCTAAGTGTTTCACTCGAGTAGAATTCTAGTACTCGAGTAGAATCTTTAGTTGTACTC
Source organism: Platanthera zijinensis (assembly GCA_039513925.1). Lineage (NCBI taxonomy): Eukaryota > Viridiplantae > Streptophyta > Magnoliopsida > Asparagales > Orchidaceae > Platanthera > Platanthera zijinensis. The sequence goes on from CM077085.1 coordinate 134,751,492, forward strand.
GAGTAAGACTTGTCTTGATTTTGAGTAAAGGAAAATGTTCTCGAGAAGTTTGAATCTAGTTCTCGAGAGGCCAAGTCCATTACTCGAATAGACTTCTTCTCTTTCTCAAGTTGACATATTTTCCCTCTCAGAAAGTTTCTAAGTTCTATACTCAAGTAGTAAAGCTTACTACTCGAGTAGATGAATACTTTGACATGAGTGACACAGGGAAAGTTATCGAGTAGTGTAGTGAAGTTCCAGTACTCGAGTAGTCTATCTACTTCACGAGAAGTCTAGATCAAGTAATCGAGTAACCAGATTTCTTTCCATAATTTACTTTAAGTCTTTTTCTCGAGAAGTTCACTTCTACTTCTCGAGTAATATTTCTAGCACTCGAGTAATCCTAATTCCACTTGAGTGATAATGAATTCTGTCCTGAAATTTCCTGAAGTGCTTCTTCTTGAGTAGTCTGACATTGTCATCTCGAGAACCCATTCTAATACTTAAGTAGTTCTTCCTTCTCTTGAGTAATCCTATTATTTTCTCAGAAAAATTTGCTAAGTCCTGACAGTCGTAATTTTTGAAATAAATTGACGTGATTGGTGCACGTGGCCATCATGAATGATAACTATAACCATTTGGGAGATCTTATAAAAGGTCATGTCATTACGACTAACCCAAAAAAAGCGTGTAAAAAGAAATATTCTATGAATTTTGAATCGCAATTCTCTTTCCTAATCGGAAGCCGCTGCCGGTCATCGTGCTAATCGCCAAGGGCTTTCGTTCAAGAAGATTCATACCAGTCGACTTGCAGATCAAGATCTTCTTCATTCCATTCATCTTCTATTTGATCTTGTGAGTCAAGAAATCTCAGATGAAGGATCTTGCCGAGAGTCTACTTCAATAATTTGGGATAAAGACGCAAAGATCAAGAAAGAAGACCTAGGCAGAAATTTCCAGATCTGAGAGAGATATTTTGTTTGTATTTCTTAAATCCCTTTTATTCTTGTAGGAGATTATTCTATGAGTGTAGGAGCTTTGTTCTCCGAGTTGTTGGAAGTTTTTATCTTCCGAGTGTAGATCCGTTTTGTGGATCGAGTTGTAGAAACATTGTTCCGAGTTGTAGGATTGTTTTAAATCCGAGAATAGTGGAGTAGCCAAGTCTAGTGCTTTGCTAGATCAGTGAGTGTAAAGTGGACGTACCCAAGGTTGAGTAACCACTATAATTCTTTGTGTTGTTTGTGATTGCTTGGTTTTTTCTCTTTGCATAGAACGCTAAATTTTTTTATTCCGCAAATAGACGCACAACTCACATATTCACCCACCCCCCTTTATGTGATTTAGGTAGACAACTTAAACATTTTTCAATTGGTATCAGAGGGAGATTTATCATTAAAAGGTTAACACCTTGATCAATTATGCCCCAAGTTATCTATTGAGTTATACCAGTATGGATAGAACCAAGGATTTTGCCAAGCTTCCTTTGTGCACAAAGAACAATTTTTCTATGTGGAAAGAAAGGATAAAGTTGTTCATGGAAGCTGTAGATCCAAGGATCTTCATGATTGTTGAAGAAGGTCCTCATGTTCCCATGACCATCTCCACTATAGATCCTACAAAGAAAGTTCCTAAGAAGTTGATAGATCTTGACAAAGATGAAATTACACTTGTCTCCTTAGACAAGAAAGCCAAAAATATCATCGCAAGTGCAGTCGATGACTCAATGCTGCAGAATTTGATTCACTGCCAATCTGCTAAGGAAATGTATCAGTCCCTCATCACCTCTATGGAAGGTATAGAAGATGTTAGGGATGAAAGTAGATCCCTTCTGAATCAAAAATATGAAGCCTTCTAACAAGGACCAAAGGATACCATTGCAGATACTTTTGAGAATTTCATAAAGATTGTTAATGGCCTAAGAGTCTACGGCCGAGTCTTCACCAACGGAGAACTTAATGATAAGTTCTTGAGATCCCTGACTAAGGAATGGGATAACAAGGTTTGTGCTATTCGGGAATTTGGAAAGCTAGCTGATACTAACCCGCAAAATCTCTTCGGAAAGCTTATGTCATATGAGCTGGAAATCAATTAAAGAAATGCTGAAGAAGAGAAGAATAGGTCTTCATCCAAGGAGAATTCTGTTGTTTTAATGGCAGACACCTCAAGGAAGTCTAAGCCCGCCTCTCCTACCCTTACACAAGAAGAAAGTGAAGAAGAATCTTCAGATCCAAGCACCTCAAGCTCAGAACTATCTGAAGGAGAGTTCTCTCTACTCTCAAGACAGTTCAAGAAATTCTTGAACAAGAAGAAGCAATGGAAAGGCAAGGATGCCTCATTTAGAAGATCATGTCGCGATGGTGATCGCTACAAGAAAGGCTCAAGAAGCAAAGACAGGTATAATTCTAGACAAAACACACATAATTCTACTGATATCATTTGTTATTGCTGCAATAAGCTAGGTCATGTTATTGCTCATTGTACCCACAAGAAGGAGGGTGGAAAAAGAGAGGAGAAGAAACCTTCTTATCACAAGAAGAGAATTGAAAGAAGCCTTGTTGCCAAAAAGGGCAAGACTCTCTACGACTCTAACTCATTTGAGTCAAGTGATGAAGAGGAAGCCTACATTGGACTAATTGCACAAACTAATGAAGAAGAAGAGCCCCAGTTCGCTGGGAAGGTTAACTCTCACACTCCTCTTTCTAAATCTGATGATTCTGACAATTAAAATGAGGAATGTTCTTCTGACAAGGAATCTGAACACATGTCTCAATATAAAGAGTTGATCAAAGCCTACGACAAATGTCATGGAGTGGAAAGAGCTCAGGCTAAGGAGATCAAATATCTTAAGGCTAAAGAGAGAAATCTTAGAGAGGAAATTGTAATGATGGACTCAATCAAGAAAGACTTCCATGATTCAATGGAACAATACAATAAGGCTCTCAAGCACCTAGATCTGAAGGAGGAAATCATCAAGGGATTGGAAGAACAACTTGCAGCCGAAAAGATACTTGTTGAATTTTTCTCTAAGGCCAAGATAGTTCTTCCGCTTGTTGCTGAATTCTCTGCTAAGGCCAAAGGTGCTGGCTTAGGCCATATAGATGGTCCTAGTAAATCTTCTAGGAGAAATAAAGCCCAAAGGAGAAATAATACTGCTAAGAAAGCACTTGCCAAGGAGAAGGGGAAAGCTCCTCTAGAACAAATGTCATTTAGGAAGGTTATCTTTCCGACAAATAAGTTTGATCTAGATTTGTCCTATTGTCACTTTTCTAGGCCTACTTACGTAGAGCCCAAGTCTCGCAACCAAGGACGGACTTATCCCCGGAACTTTGTCGAGAGTGTCTTCAAGGCACCTTATGAGGAGATCACTCTTTAGAGCTATGAACCTTATAATCATGGTCACAACATCGAGAAAGCTCCAAGAGTTAAACCCGTTATAGAAAAGACTACTAAGGAGAAGAAGTCATGTGAATTTCATCACCATGAAGCTTCTACTTCTAATTCTAATGCCTCTGCTAGACCACAATCTCAAAAGGTCGAGCAGGAGATCTTTAGGAAAAGATACAACATATTTGACTGTTGGTGTTGTGGCAAGATTGGTCACTTTGTCATAGATTGCTGGTTTAATCCCTGATATTATGAAACTCCTTGAGTTAATAATGTTAGAAAGACCGCTCACAATGTAAACTTACGTAGGGGGAGCATACTAACTAGAGACCAAGGACCCAAGAAAGTTTGGGTTCCTAAGGCAAATAGACTTGTGATTGCAGGAATGTCCAAAGACCACCAAAATCCCATCTGGTACTTAGACAGTGGATGTTCTTGGCATATGACCGGGACAAGAAGCCTTCTCCAAAATTACTCATTAGTCATGAATGGGCCAAAGGTCATCTTTGGAGGTTCTGATAGAGGAATTACTAAAGGCTACGATATTATTACAAATGGTAGTGTATCCTTTTCAGATGTGGATTATGTTGAAGGATTGGAACACAATCTCATAAGCATAAGCCAACTCTGCGATAAAGGATACATCGTAGAATTTCATGATAATAAGTGTTGAATAAAATCGGTTAATAATTAGAAATGATTTTATCAGGCATTCGTAGTAGAAAAATATTTTGTTTTAATTTAATTTGCATATTTTCTTCTACACCAGTGTGTCTTTTGGCAAAAGATAGTGCGTCTCTTGGCTACCAATGACAAAGGAGATTAGCCCATATTTATTTCAAAACTATGAATAAATTATTTTATTTTAATTTAGTACGTGATGCCCAAATATCAAGTGCACTAAAGATAGACCTTGACATGCATGTATAAAAGGCAATCAAATAAGGACTACCTTTAAGAGCATTATTAGAAAAGACTCTAATAGGTGTTTACACCTACTTCATATGGACTTGTTCAGTCCACTGCAAGTTAGAAGTTTGGGAGGTAAGCATTATATATTGGTTATTGTTGATGATTACTTGCGCTTTGCGTGGGTGTTCTTTCTAAAACACAAGTCAAATACTTTTTACATCTTTACAAATTTTGTCATGCAGATCCAAAATGAATACAACTATTCTGTAGTAAAAATCATGAAGTGACAATGGAACTGAGTTCAAGTCTGGGGACATGACAGAATTTTGTGAAAGCCTAGGTATCTTTCTTGAGTTTTCCTCTACTTGTACTCCTTGTAATGCCCCGAAACTCAAAAGATAAACGGGCAGTGTTTTGATACAAGTTTGGGCCCTGGTAAGGGTCACACGGCATAGGACACGAGCGTGTCCAAGGGCCGTGTCATGATCAGGTTGCATGATTTTTCGTGTGGTCGACGAGATGCAGTCGACGATCATTGAGGGCTGGGAACACGGCCTGGGACACGGGTGTGTCCATGGCCGTGTCATGCTCGGGCTATTTGTCGGGGTGTGTTGAGTGAGTTATACGGCCTAGGACACGGGCGTGTCTTTGGGCGTGTCTAGCACACGACCTATAACATGGGCGTGTCACATGGTCGTGTCCTCATCTAGATGTTTTGGTCTAGTGTCGATTTTGGAACACGCCCCGAAACATGGGCGTGTACTATCTGATACGGGTGTCTCAATTATAACACGTGCATGTCTAAGCCCATGTCCTGTTCGGGACACGACAGTTTCAACGTCGATTGAGGCACATGGCCCATGACACAGGCATGTGCATTGCTGACAGGGGCGTGTCACAAGTCATATCACAGGTCGTGACCTGTTTTATATTTTATGGGTTACGGCGAGTGTGGAACACGGCCTTGGACATGGGCGTGTCACAAGCCATGTGCAGCCTAGTAAATGGATTTTAAGTGTGAATCGTGACCGTTTGTTTCTTTCTTTTGGTATTTAAGGGCTCAGGGCTAATCTTAATGAGTTAATGCTAAGAATAGGGTTTGAAACCCTCATTCCACTTTAAACTTTCTTTTTATAAAGCCTTAGAGAGAGGGGAGAGCAAGGAAGAAGGAGGAGGAGAGATCCGGTTGCCGATGGAGCTTCGGAGCCCCAAATCTCAAGCTGAGTCCAGATCTACGGAGGCGTGGCTGTTGCTGTGATTTTCATCTGTCTAGATCTTCATGGCGCCATAGATAAGCACAAGGGTAATGATTCTCTTGTTGGACATGTGAAGTCCTCTTTTCTTTTTGCATAGGAAACCAGCTCTTGTGAGTATGCAGTGTGAGCGAGGTATTCCTACGGGTAGACATGAATAGTCCCCATTAATTTTCATGTAGAGTCCGGAATCAAAGTACAGACATAGGTATGGTATTTGAAGCCTACCAAGACAAGTTGGTCTGGATCGGTGATGTTTCTTTATGTATGAATAGTCGGAGAAGACTCTGTGTCGATGGTTGTTTTCGGGGTTTCTATGTGGTAGATTATAGCTAGGAGCCTTGGGGACTAACTCTAAGGTGTAGCCGAAAAACTTGGCAGAAGCGTGATTCTCCCATCTTTGGTGGCCTGGGTGCCATTCTTGTACATAACCGAGTTATGTACTTCTGTTTGATCGATATTCAAGATTTGGGGAAACTTAACTCTTGTCGATGACTTGAAATGTTATGGCGATGTGAGACAAGGGGTTGAGTGGAACCGTACCCGCTCTATGTGGTTCAGATTAAGAGGCCTACCGATGGCATGGAGGGAGGGTGTTAGGCTGAGGCTGAAAAAGACTTTTAGCTCACAAGTTTTCCATCCTAGGGGCGGTGGTGGAACGAGTTCAACGTATAAGTGCCCAGAGAGCACAGGGTGTGGGGCCGTGTTTGCCTATGCAGGTGGTAAAGTGTGCTTAAATTGTACTTTTGCTTTCATGTTTGGTTATACTAATGCATTGCAGGGAAGGAGCACCGCCAGCCAAAGAAATGGGTGGGGTCGTTATAATTTTGTAAGCTTTAGTTGACAGTTTCCTTTGTTTACCACCGCTGTGGTGGATTGTTGCATGCAGGTGCTGTGGAGCCTAGTGGCAAGCAGTGGGCTGAAGCCCTAGTTGTTGAGCTGGCCCCGAAGGCCATGAAATGTTTACTTGTTATATTCATGTGTGAGCGGCCTGCGTGTCGATGTTTAGAAAACACTGCTTATTTAAGTGAACCCTTGTAAGGCAATAAGGCCAAGTACTTTGTGTATTTGTACGTTCATTCCTTATTTTGGTATTTTAGTTGAAATTCATGATGTTGCCTTGGGTTCCTTTCTTTGAAACATTTAAAAAGCTTCTGCTAGAATGTGTTCTACGTAGGACATGCAATATTGGAAGGATGGTTTCATTTAATAACCCGGCAGTCTGTCTATGGTATATGGCGTCGGGCCCCGGCTAGACCTACTGCTATATGCTATGCGACGGATAGGGGGGTTATAATTTGGTATCAAACTACCAGTTTCGGTCACGCTTAAATGAATTATTGGGCGATTTCTTTTAAGGGGTGGTGAGCATATGTGTGTGCATCATCGTTATAATATAAAAGAACAAATGAATGTCCACTTAGTAATGAAAATACATATGTTTAAGGAACCTACATGTTCCTATGATTGCTTTTTGCAATATTGTTCGGTCACTTAATTATGTTTTTTACGTCTATAGGTGACCAGGATTAATGAATGGCCTTCATAAAACCCGCATTCTGAGGCGAGTAGTGCACCGAATGATGTGCCTGCAACACCTCATTCGGTAGAAACCATAAGATTGGTGGCTGAAGTGGTATTCGCTATGATAAATGCCCAACCAGCAAGGCCAATGCAGCAGCCTGCCCCTGCTGTGGAGCAGGTACCGCTTCAAGCAGTAGAACCGAGAAGAATTGAATAAGTGTTAGTGGAGCCGTTTATTACTAGAAGAGCGACTGAAAAGAAGCTCAAACATGTTATGGGACTAAATCCTTCGATATTCTCGGGGATTGGAACCCCATCTCAAGTTGAGGATTGGCTCTCCCGAGTAATGAGAGTCTTGACAGCTATGGAAACAGAGGAGTGGCAAAAGAAAACCATAGCAACTTTCTTGTTGGACGGTGATACAAGGTTGTGGTTGTAAGGTTTAGAACTATACCACTTGGGGGAAGGCAACTCACGGACGTCTCAATGGAGGAGTTCTCGAGATTGTTCTTGGCAAGGTACCTTCCTTCAGCTCAAAGGATTGCGATGGAGAATGAGTTCCAAAAGTTGACGCAAGGAGACAGTAGGGTGGATGAGTACCTGCACGAATTTACACGGTTGTTTTGGTTCGCTATCTCTACATTCGCTGATGAGGAGCTTTAAACAATCGTTTCTATGAAAGTCTGTGGGATGACCTAAGGCTACTTCTCTCGAGGCCTATGATGCAGGGTTTCCTAACCTTGGTCAATACGGCCCGTTAGTTAGAGAAAGGATTTCAAACAAAGAGGTACTCTAATGCAAAGAAGACGGTCTTCAAAGTGCCGAACTCCTCAAAATCTGTGTTCCGAATGTGGAATAAGAAGGCTAGGAATTCGGGTCCAACCCCTTTTTTTGGCGCATCTGCGGCGACTACAGGCCGAACCCAGGGCGCATGCTATAATTGTGGAATGTCGGGACACTATCCTGGGATTGTCGGAGCGGACTACAATTGTCCGATAAGAAGCCAGGAGAAACATTTGAGGAGAAGGGCAAGGCGGTGAAGTCCACCACATCGCACTATACTCCAACTTAACCGTGATTCTATAACCTTGGCCAGCAGGAGGCCATAAAGCAAGCTGATGTGGTGACAGGTACGGTTTAAATTTATTGCAGCTTAGCTTTAAATACTTGTTACCTTGCACATGTTAGCCTATTACTGCTTGTATAGGCTTCGTTTTGATTTTTGATAATCTGGCGAGAGCACTCTTCGATATGGGAGCTTCACACTCCTTTTTGTCCGAAGGAATTATATCGCGCATTGGAGTACCTTATTCAATAGCAAAGGACAAATTGGATGTGTTGTTTCCAAATGGGTGTTCAATGCGCGCGGATAGAGTCTGTTGCGTAAAGATACGGATTGGGAGTCAGGAGTTCGACTTTTAATCATTGTTACTACCGATACTGGAGTTCGACATGATATTCTGTATGGACTGGCTCCCGGAACAGCAAGCATAAATTTATTGCAACCGCAAGGAGGTCAAGTTAGAAACTGTTCATGAGATGACATTTATGGGCTTGAATAGGGTGAGCAAGACTTTGATGTCTGCTCTCCAGGTGGTTAAGGATGTTCGTGTTGGCGCAGAGCTATTCTTAATACTTGTGGAGACTTCGAAGCCTAAGCCTAGCTTAGACAATATCTCAGTAGTATCCGAGTATCCGAATGTGTTCCCTGACGATCTCCTTCGAGCCCCACCGTAGCGAGAGATTGACTTCACAATTGAGCTAGTGCTAGGTACAAAACAATTGTCACACTCTCCGTATCTATTAGCGCCTAAGGAGATGGCGGAACTGATTGATCAACATGAAGAGCTATTGGAATAGGGTTATGTGCGTCTAAGTTCATCGTCTAGGAGCGCACTGGTCATTTTTGTTAAGAAGAAGTACGAAAGCTTGTGACTCTGTATTGATTATCGAGAGCTGAACAAGTTAATGGAGAAGAACAAGTACCCGATCCCAAGGATTGATGATCTATTCGATCAGTTACTCGGGTCATCAGTGTACTCGAAATTGGATCTTAAGTCCAGGTATTATCAGTTGAGGATAAGAGAAAGTGATATCCCCAAGATAGCTTTCAACACGTGGTATGGGCATTACGTGTTTACTGTGATGTCATTTAGGCTGACTAATGCGCCATCCGTGTTCATGCATCTGATGAACAGAACATTCAGAGATTACCTGGACCACTTCGTAATAGTCTTTATCGATGAAATATTGGTGTACTCGCAGTTCCAAGAAGATCATTTCAAGCATCTGCATTTGGTGTTGGAGACGCTGAGGAGGAACCAAATATACACCAAGTTCTCCAAATGCAAGTTTTGGTTGTCCTCGGTAGCGTTCCTCGATCATATAGTTAGTGGAGAGGGAATTGCAGTGCATCTGGCGAAGATAGTTGCTATTCGGGAGTGGCATGTGTTGTCTACGGTAGCAGAAATCCGGATTTTTCTTGGGGCTGGCCAGCTATTACAAGCGCTTCATACAGAACTTCTCGCGGATAGCGTTACCCCCTCACGACTTTGACAAGGAAAGATCAAAAGTTTGTGTGGTCGCAAGAGTACGCGAAACCTTTCAAGGAGCTGAAGAGACGGTTGACCACGGTGCCTGTTCTATGTTTGCCGAGTGGGACCGAAGGTTTTGAGATCTACAGTGATGCTTCGGGCAGTGGTTTGGGTGTCGTTCTACTACAACATTGGAGTGTAATAGCTTATGGCTCGCGCCAGCTGAAAATACACGAGAGGAATTATCCGGTCCATGACTTGGAGTTAGCGGCCGTAATATTTGCTTTGAAGCTGTGGAGACATTACCTGTACAGTGTGAAGGTCGATATCTATACTTACCACAATAGCCGGAAATACTTGTTGGATCAAAAAGATCTAAACATGCTGCAGCGGAGATGAATGAAGTTCCTAGGGGACTGCACATTTAAGATACACTATGTTCCTGTTAAAGGCAATGTGGTGGCTGATGCGTTGAGTCGCAGGACTCTCGCAAAGGCCAACTGGTTGTCGATACATGATGAGCGATTGGTTCTAGATTTGAAGGCATTGGATATCTCTTGTGTGGACAAGTAGACTAGTGCTGAAGCACAGCTAAACTGGACAGAGGTGTAGTATGACCTTGCTGTTCGGATTCGGCAGGCTCTGGATTTGGATAATAACATGAAGCAAACCATAGATGAGGCGTTGGATGGGTCAAATTCCCAATTTGATGTTGTTGATGGACTATATGGAAGGATAGTCGTCTGTGCGTCCCAAAAGTGGCTAAACTGCGGGAGGAATTGATGTACGAGGCCCATCATACCAGGTACTCGATTCACCCAAGGAGCACGAAGATGTATCGTGATTTGAAGAAGTTGTTCAGTTGGCCAGGACTTAAGAAGGACGTTTCACTTTATGTGGCAAAGTGTAAGGCGTGCACCTTGGTGATCGCGGAGAACTAGAAGCCCGGAGGTTTCTTGAAGTCCTTGCCTATCCCGAGTAAAAGTTTGACGATATTTCAATGGACATTGTGCATTGGTTGCCAAGGTCACAGAAGAGAAACAACGACATCTGGGTGATCGTAGATCGATGGACGAAGGTGTCGCACTTCATTCTGAATAGGAAGGATGATTCAGTGGATAAACTGGCAAAACTCTATGTAGATAACATTGTTCGACAACACGTTATGCCCCGCAGCATCGTAAGCGACCGAGATGGATGGTTAGAGTCCAATGACTGGAGGTTGGTGCAACAAATGTTGGGAACCAAGCTGAGTTTCATTACGGCCTTTCATCCGCAGATGGATGGTTAGACCGAGAGAGTTAACAGGACGATGGAGGACATGCTTTGCATGTGGGTCCTGGATTTTGGGAAGCAGTGGGAAAATCACATGTACTTGGTGGAATTTTCTTATAACAATAGCTACGAAGCGAGCATTCTAATGGCTCCCTTCGAGGCCCTATACGGTCGAAAATGACGCACGCTGTTGTCGTGGTTGGAAATGGGTGAGTCGAGGCTGTACAAATGGCAAGAGGTTGAAGACGCACTTTTGTTGATACGAACAATTAAAGAATGATTGTTGATCCCTCTGGACAGACATGCTAAATACTATAATGCCAAGCATCGGAACGTTGAGTTCGCTGTTGGAGACTGGGTGTATTTGAAGATTAAGACCTTCAATGGTGTCTCATGGGTACAATGCTTGAAGAAGCTGAGCCCGAGGTACCTTGGACTGTTTGAGATCCTGGAGTGAAATGGTGAAGCAGCTTATCGACTGACGCTATCAGTTGAATTGAGTGGTCTACACGACGTATTCAATATTTCGATGTTCTGGAAGGCGGTGCAAGAGCCTTTGCAAGTGATTGCGGTCGATTAAGTACCGGTTGATAATGGGTTGACGACGAAGATCAAACCCATTCGCATTGAGGACTTTGAAGTCAAGCGACTTCGTAACAAGGACATCAGGATTGTCAAAGTTTGTTGGGACAACTATTGTCGGGAGGAGCTTTCGTGGAAGCGAGAGCAGACCATGCTTGAGGAGTACCCTGAGTTATTCAACTCAGGTACTGTTTTGTTTTGTGTATCTTTTCCTTTCTATGATTTCGGGACGAAATTCTTTTAAGAGGGAGAGAATTGTAATGCCCCGAAACTCAAAAGTGGAACGAGCAGCGTTTGGAGCCAAGTTTGGCCCTTGTAAGGGTCACACGGCCTGGGACACGGGGGTCCCAAAGCCATGTCGTGCTTGGTTTGCATGATTTTTCGTGTGGTCGACGAGATGAATTCGACGATCGTTGAGGGCTGGGAACACGGTCTGGGAAACGGGCGTGTCTAGCGTCGTGTCCTGCTCAGTCTATTTGTCGGGCTGTGTCGTGTGAGTTACATGCTCTGGGACACATGCGTGTCCCAGGGCATGTCTAGCAAATGGCCTATGACACGGGCGTATCACATGGGCGTGTCCTCTTGTGGATGTTTTGGTCCTGTGTCGATTTAAGAACAGTCCCCGAAACACGGGCGTGTACTGTCTGACACTGGCGTGTCAATTGTCACACGGGCATGTCAAAGCTCGTGTGTTGTTTGCAATGCGATAGTTTCAGCATCGATTGAGGCACACGAACCATAATATGGGCGTGTCCATGGGTGACATGGGCGTATCACAAGCCATGTCATAGGCCGTATTCTATTCTAAATTTTCTGGGTTACGACGATTGTGGAACACGGCCTTGGACATGGGCGTGTCACAAGCTGTGTTCTGCTCAGTAAATTGATTTTAAGTATAAATCATGGCCGTTCTTTTCCTTCTTTTGGGATCCAAGGGCTCATGGATGATCTTACTGAGTTAAGGACAAGAATAGGGTTTGAAACGCTCATTCAAATTCTAACTTTCTCTTTCTAAAGCCTTAGGGAGAGGGGAGAGCAAGGAAGAAGGAGGAGGAGAGATCTGGCCGCTGGTGGAGCTTCGAAGCCCCAAATATCAAGCCGAGTCTAGATCTACGGAGCCGAGGCCATTGCGGTGCTTTTCATCTATCTAGATCTTCATGACGCCAAAGAGAAACACAAGGGTAACGATTCTCTTCTTGGACATGTGAAGTCCTCTTTCCTTTTTCCATTGAAGCCTGCTCTCGCAAGTATGCGGTGTGTGCGAGGTATTCCTACGGGTAGACATGAATATTCCCCGTTGTTTTGCATGTAGAGTCCGGAATCAAAGTACGAACATAGACATGGTGTGTGAAGCCTACCCGCACAAGTTGGTCTGGATCGGTGATGTTTCAGTATGCATGAATAGCCGGAGAAGACTCCGTGCTGATGGTTGTTTTCGGGTTATCTACGCGGTAGATTACAGCAGGGAACCTTGGGGACTAACTCTAAGGTGCACCCAGAAAACTGGGCAGAAGCGTGATTCTTCCATCTTTGGTGGCCTGCGTGCCATCCTTGTACCTAACTGGGTTATGTACTTCTGTTCGATTGATATACGGGATTCGGGGAAACTTAACTCGTGTCGATGACTTGAAATTTTATGGCGATGTGAGCAACGGGTTGAGTAGAACCGTACCCGCTCTATGTGGTTTAGTTTAATAGGCCTACCGATGGCATGGAGGGAGGGTCTTAGGCTGCGGCTCAAAAAGACTTTTAGCTGACGAGTTTGCTGTCCTAGGGGTGGTGATGGACCGAGTTCACCGTTTAAGTGCCCTAAGAGTACGGGGTGTTCGACCGTGTGTGCCTACGCCTGTGGTGAAGTGTGCTTAAATTGTACTTTTGTTATCCTGTTTGGTTATACTTATGAGTTCCAGGGAAGGAGCACCGCCACCCCAAGAAAGGGGTTGGGTCGTTATAATTTGATCAGCTTTAGCTGACCGTTGCCTTGGTTTGCCACCGCTGCGGTGGATTATTTTCTGTAGGTGCTGTGGAGCCTAGTGGCAAGTAGCGGGCTAAAGCCCTGGTTACTGAGCCTGCCCTCAAAGGCCATGCAAATGTTTTCTTGTTATATTCATGTGTGAGCGGCTTGCGTGCCGATGTTTGGAAAACAATGCTTGTTTAAATGAACCCTTGTAAGGCCATAAGGCCAAGTACTTTGTGTATTTGTACATTCATTCCTTATTTGGGTATTTTTGTGGAAATTCATCCTATTGGCTTGGGTACTTTTCTTTGTAACATTTAAAATGCTTCTTCTAGAATGTGCTCTGTGTAGTACGTGTGATATTTGAAGGATTGTTTCATTTAGTAACCCGCCGATCTGTCTGTGGTATATGGTGTCGGGCCCCGGCCGGACCTACTGATATATGTTATGCCACGGATAGGGGTGTTACACTCCTCAATAGAATGGAGTAGCTGAGAGAAGGAATAGAACACTTATAGAGGCCTGCAGGACCATGTTGAGTGATGACTCACTACTAAAATACTTCTTAGATGAAGCCATCAACACTGGATGCCACGTGCAAAATCGAGCACTCATAAACAAGAACTATAATAAGACACCTTACGAACTACTAAAGGCCAAAAAGCCAATTGTTTCATATTTTAGAATCTTTGGTTGTAAGTGCTTCATCCTTAACAATGGCAAGTATCACACTACTAAATTTAGTGAAAAGAGCTTTGAAGGTATTTTCGTAGGGTATAGTAGGCATAGTAAGGCATATAGGTTATTTAATAAGAAAAACCCTAGTTGTAGAAGAATCTATTCTTGTTGTATTTGATGAGACGGGCTTGCTTCAAGACAACTCTTCTAGAGTGTTCATTAATGATGTAGGTTCAAAGATGAATGAACTCAACTTGGGTGAGCCGACTGAAGAAAAAGCTGAAAAGTTCACAAAGATCACTACTCCAACCCCTATTGGAGAGGTTGATTTTCAAGATGAAGAGATCATCCAAGTTCATTAAGTCACTCCTGTGGTTGAAGATACTCAAGATGCAAGGACTCTAGAGTTCAGACATCTGAAAGATAGCCCAATGAAGCAAATCATAAGATATCCCAAGGATGGTGTCAGAACTCGTAGAGGTACTACTAATGAGAATTTATATTTGAGTTTTCTCTCACAGGTTGAACCAAAGAAGTTTGAGGAAGTAAACTCGGACGCATCATGAATTATTGTAATGGAAGAAGAACTAAATCATTTCAAGCGTTGTCAAGTCTTGAAACTTGTTCCAAGACCCAAAGGTAAGAACGTCATTGGAACAAAGTGGGTCTACAGGAATAAGATGGACGAGGATGGAACAATCATAAATAATAAGGCCAGACTCGTCGCACAAGGATTCAGACAAGAAGAAGGAATCGACTTCGACCAGACATATGCTCTAGTGCCAAGGCTAGAGGCAATCAGGTTGTTCCTAGCATATGTAGAACTTAAGGGCTTCACTGTCTATTAGATGGACGTTAAGTCTTCCTTCCTTAATGGTGACATAAAGGAAGAGCTGTATGTGGAACAACCCTACAGTTTCGTTGATCCTAACTTTACTGAGTATGTTTATCTGTTATCTAAAGCTTTGAATGGTTTGAAATAAGCTCCTCGAGCTTGGTATGAGACATTGTCTAACTTTATTCTTGAGAACAAGTTCATAAGGGGAAGATAGATAAGAAATTAATTCTTAGGGAATTAAAAGGCAAGATTTTGCTAGTATAA
The DNA here is from genome assembly GCA_039513925.1 of Platanthera zijinensis. NCBI lineage: Eukaryota > Viridiplantae > Streptophyta > Magnoliopsida > Asparagales > Orchidaceae > Platanthera > Platanthera zijinensis. The sequence goes on from CM077085.1 coordinate 134,766,672, forward strand.
ATATATGTCGACGATATTACTTTTGACTCTACTGACGACCACCTCTGTAAGAATTTTTCAAAACATATGCAAGTGAAGTTTGAAATGAGCAGTATGGGAGAGCTGAAATATTTCTTAGGACTTACGGTAAAACAATCTGAAGATGGAATTTTCATCTCTCAGACGAAGTTCACCAAGGAGTTAATTAAGAAATTCAGAATGGAGAACGCAACCTCTATGAGGACTCCAATGAATTCAGCTGTGTTTCTGGAAAAGGATGAGAAAGGGAAACCTTTGGATGAAACCAAGTACAGAAGCATAATTGGATCCTTGCTCTACCTTACCTCCAGTAGACCAGATATAATGTTCTCAACATGTGTATGTGCTAGATTCCAAGTGAACTGTAAGGAATCTCGCCATACTACCGCAAAGCGGATTTTTAGATACCTTAAAGGTACACTGAATCTTGGCTTATGGTACCCAAGAAGTAATTACAATGAAATAATTGGTTTCTCAGATGCAGATTTTATGTAACATCCCATTTCCAACTAGACTCCCTAGGAGTGGTTTTGTCATGACTAGGTAATGATAAGACCCTAGAGAACCTAAAAGATCAGGTGGACTTGAGAATAAAGGTGATTGTGTTAGATAGTCTGCAAATTGTAGATTCCTAAACCCTAGTTTAGGATTATTATGTGGTTTCTACAGGACTCCAATACCTCACCAACCCCTTGAAAGGCCGAACAAAACCCTATGGGTCCATGGGAGTCAATTCTAGGTGGCTAATTTGGCCAAGGACCCACCTTGGCCTACTTTGGGCAATTAACCTATATAAGGACAAGGTGCCCTTAGTAAACCAAAATAACTCTACCAAAGGTCTCTCTAGACCAAAAGATGGGCCAATGAATCGATAAGGATCCATTGGGGTCAACCTAAATGGTCATGATGAGAAAAGTCAACTCTACCCAAGGTCAAGTCAAACCCTCGCCCAATTGGGCTAACCCAAGCTCAAGTCTTTTTCCCCTTAGGCTAACTTTGATTTCTTAATTACTAGGATTATATTGGTTGCACTTTTCCTAGAGAGTTGACAAGTCATCATGGTGACTAGGAGAGAGAGAGAGAGAGAGAGAGAGAGAGAGAAAGCTTCATTTCTTTTAATGAAGGAGAGAGAATTTTGGGTAGAGGAGAAATTGAGTGGGTCTCGGCCAAGGTAGGCCAATAGCCACCCTTGATGGATGCAATCATTTCCTCTAGGGAAGAGGAGTTGATTCCAGCCATTTCCCGGCCACCAAGGGGCATACTCAGCCCCCTACTCTCAACCTGAGCCATGCCATTAATGGCTTTGATGGGAAATGAAGGATCCAACCACTCCCCTCCCCAATTGGCCTTTTAAACACTACCAGTGGGGCAAGGTGAGTCTTTTCGAACTCTCACCTGGAGTGAGCAAGCCGTCATACTGAGCTGTTGCAGAAGCCGGGCGCAGCCGCTGTCGTCCATGGTGTCCCGTCGCTCCTCTCACCTTCAGGCTGCCGGAAAGGTCCTCCCCTTCCTATTTTCTTATGGGTAGATCTAGGGTTTCATTAAGGCCATGATTTGGGCTCAATTGAGCCCGTTCGAAGATTGGATTTTCCAAGCTTTTCATTGAAAATCACATACTCGAGTTCACCGGAGTAGACGTCTCCGGCGGCCGTGCGGCTGGCTGGAGGTAGCCCCCACCTCCCCGAAGGTGGTGGTGGCAGTGGCCGGCTAGGGAGGCGGCCGGGTGGTCGGGAAATCAGACCGCAATGTTGCCCAGCCACGGGCAATCGTGGTAATTAACCTGTTGGAGAAGATGACGGGCAGCCGCCGGATGCGTGCCAAGATTCGTGCAGAATCATTTCGTTTTATTATTATTTCTTTGATTTTTTTTATGATTTTCTGTCACACTTATTGTAGAACTTTGATATAATTTTAAAAAATACTTCGGGACCTCTGATGAGAAAACTTTCAGCATCTAAATTGTAGCCCTAAGGATCTACTTTCATCAAAAATTAATTTGGACCCATTTAGACATCTGGTTGGACCAGGGAATCCATTTTGGTGGGACCTATACATCAGGCTATCATGAGATTGAAAAGAGTGCCCACACTTCATCCCTTGTCAAAATGACCTGAAATTTTGGAAGGTGGTCAACCTTAGTCATACCTAGGGTCAGTACAAAAATGGGAATTTTTGGGAATACTTTGTCCAATGGTTTTTGTTATTATTTAATAATACTAGGGTATTTTAATTATGTAGTCTAATGACCTCCAAACCCTCCCAAATTTTTGTGTGTGGTCCCAGGTAATATCTCTTAGCTCTGTAAAAAATTTCAACTCATTTGGATGAGTTTTAGTTAGGGAATCACAAAACCCTAGTTTGGCCTTAAGGAGGTGTTTTTGATTAAAAAGTACACCATGTGTTTGGAGTGGTCAACTCACCTCAACAGAGGCTGGGGTTTTGGACACTGACTTAGTATGACCAAAGTCATCCTCTTAAGGAAAATGGTGTGATTTAGGGTTGATTTACCCTAGGGTTCAAACTCAAACCCTAAGGAAGTATTTTTGGGGTATGTAAAAGGCATGGGGTAAAATGCCCTTGTTTGGTTGTAATTTTTGGTGGAGAGGGGACCAATAAAGTTAAAGTCCTCTAGCCAAAATCTTAGTAGGTTTGGAGATTGATACACCCCTCAAAAACCTAGCCCTAGTTGAGGGCACCCCACTTGCATAAGCACAATGAGCTATCAAAACTTAGTAAAAGGCCATGGAACTTGGGTAGAGAGATCTTAGGGTTCATAGGAGCCTTTAAAAAAAATCATATTAAGGATTTGGAATAATATATTTGGTAGTGCCTTTATAACTCATAGATTTGCCCCTTAATGTATTTTGTTTACTATCAACTCTTTGTTAATTAGGAAGACATGAAATTGGGGCACTAAACTTTTTTGGTCATTATACACTTTTACGAATTTTGTTACCATTTTTAGATGATTATTCTTTGTACTTCATTCACAAGCTACCAATTTGCCTAAAATAGTCAAGCAATTATTATGGATTGCTCACTCACTGAAAACTTGTGAAACTTAGGTAAAAGACTTTTTATGACTACACAAACATTTGAGATTTATTGTAGAATTTTTGCAGGTCTAATTGTAGGGGTTGTTTCACAAGGCTTGTACATTGTAGAAACTTTTAATGATTTTAATTTAATACTTTTAGGCCTTGTTAAATAATAATTTTTGGTCAGTAGGCTTTAATGGACACTATGACAGTCTGGTAATTTTCTCATAATTTTCTGATGGTGGATTATAGTACTTCCCTCTTTAGTCAAGCTTGTTTGGATAATTTTAGAATAAATAGTTAGAGGCCAACTTTTGAGGAAAGTTGGTGAAACCTAAAATTCTCTGACATGTTAGCATTATGTAGAGCTCATAATTTTTTGGATGACCATTGCTTGAGTAAATCTAGTACTTCATGTTCCAAATCGCTCATGGCCTCATTTTTGGAGAAATTAAATAAATACCAGGTAATTTAGGGAGATTAAGAAATTCTAGGTTTAAGTTGTAAAAGTCATGATAGACCCCCATAAATTATCTTAGCGTGTTTGGATAAGAATTTGGAGTACTTCCTATCATACACATCATTTAGCTTAAGAGTGGTTTGCATTTTGTAAAGCGGTAAAAATTGTGATGTCATGGTCGTAGGGTGATGGGATTATGGTTTACTGTTGTGGTGAGTAATTTTGACTTTATCTTTTGAATTTGGGATATTGGTTGAGAAGAATGCTGGGTTGTCTAAGGTTAGGTGGAGCTCGGGTTCTACGACAAGTCGTCTTCCCTGAGGGAAAAGAGATGGTCAAACACATTAGAGTTAGAACCAGAGTAATACAAAGGGAATAAGTAAAGGGAATAAACCAATAACAATAATTTCCTTGCAAAAGGGAATGATGGGCTTCAGCTACCATTATAGTTCCTAGTGTCCTTCGAGAGCCCTTCACGGGGTATGCCGGGTACAGTCCCGGGTTAACGTAAACTGTATTAACAAGCAGAAAGATTAACTTAGTAATTAGGAGTCCACATTTAACAAACACTATTAGCACATGAAGATTGTTGGGGGCTTCGACTCGGTTATATTTGAGACAGACAGTTTTGTACGGGGAGCTTCGACTCGGTTAGTTTTGAGTCGGACAGTTTGGTCCACGGAGCTTTGGCTCGGTTGTTGGACACGTTAAATATTTCATGCGCATAAAGAAAAAAAAAGATAAGGTTGTGGGTCTTCGGTATTGGAGGGTCGATGCAATGACACCAACACGCTCACTCGGCAAGTGTGGTTAGCACTTCGCCTACAGAAGTCCGGTGCGCCAGCCGGCAAGAGTACGTCGGAGTCCTCTTTGTTCACCAAGCATTGAGGCGCACGATAGGTCTGACCGGTAGTGCCTTACTGGTTTAGAGGTGGGCGAGGCCCAACCCACCGCTTCCGTCTGCCACTGCATAGGTATCCTGGGAGGTGAGGCTCCAGAAAGGGGGAACTAAAGCTCTGTGTACACAAAGTCTGGTGGTTGAGTTGCACTTGCATGATCACATCATACCCACTTGCATGTCATAACATAATCATTGCATATAACCCCTGTCACCTATTGTGTAAGTTATATGGGACACTTACACAATAGTTCTTGCAAAATGACCCCTTGGTCTATAAGCTTGTGTGGGCAAGTTTATAAATTAAGGTAAAATTCTTAATATATATATTGCTGTTAATATCTGACACCCCATCATATAAATTGGTATGAGACTCTTTATACGATGGGGCCCTGCAGAACATCCCTTGGCTTATGCGTTTCCGCACATAAGTTAAGGTTACTTTTCATACTTTACTTCAATGCCACATGTACTATAAAACTGCAAGTATACGTCCGCTGTCATCTGTTCTTGATTACTCTCCACCATCAAGTCGTACCCTTTCTTCCTTCCAGCTCGGTGCCTAGGAGCAATGAGAGAAGGGGTGGGGGATGATAGGGCTTAGTCTTATAGACTAATGGTTTTCAAACCATAACATTTTAGGGGACCGTGGAGCCCAGCATGGAGCAGCAGCCCCGGAGGTCGACGCGCTTGGAGACAGGGCAGTCTAGCGCCAGAGTTCAGACAACTGGGACGGTGAGCCCCATTCATTTTTAGTTGTTATAGTTTTTCTTTCGCGCTTAGTGGCTCTTAGTGAGGATTTGATGTACCGGGCTTAAGCCCTTATTTTCATTACATTTATATTATGTGGACTCTCACTTCATGGAGATATTATTACTCTAATGTGATTTCATTACGGACTTTTGGATAGAGTTTTTGTCACTTGTGTTTACTCTACTTTGGTTACTTTTCCGTGATCGAATCGGCCGGCAAAATCGGCGTTTCTCGGTGATGACCCTTCAGGGCGTGAAGGTGTCACCGCAAAGCGGCGGTTTTGGGCCTAAGACCCCGGTGTTTAAAAGAAAAAATGGGGTCTTACAAGTGGTAGCACAGTTGGTGATGAGAGCTGTGGTAAAGAGTCACTTATCAAGGTCCTGGGTTCGATCACCAGTGGCAACAACCTATTGCTGCTTAAAACAGGCGCGGAGAGGGGTTGGGGTGCATTGCCTGCAGACCTTGTTAGGCTGAACCCTTTCGAGCGTGGTGCTGGAGGTGCCGGCGGACGTCCTTGCGAGCATGGTGCTGGGGAAGCCTTTACATTTTGTAGGTAGTAAAGATGATAGAAAAAGCACTTCCGGGACTTGCAACTTCCTTGGAAGAATACTCATTTCTTGGAGCAGCAAAAAAAAAATTGTGTCGTAATTTCAACTCATGAGTCATTATACATTTCTGTCGGTAGTTGTTGTGCACAATTGCTTTGGTTAAAGAACCAACTAGAAGATTACAATAAGCAAGTGAAATACATTCCCTTATTTTGCGACTCCTCCAATACGATTGCAATAGACAACAACCTTGTCTATCACATCTATACAAAGCACATAGAGCTGCGATACCACTTCATCCGAGAGCTTGTGGAGCATAGGGACATAGATCTAAAATATGTCCCTACTGATAGGCAGATTGCAGATATATTCACGAAGCTACTGGATGAGACCATGTTCTCGTTCTTCAAAATAGAACTTTGAATGCTCAACAAAGAAGAATAGAGAAGAATGACTCACAACATAGCTCAGATATCAAGGAACTCGTCAAAAAGTCAAAATTTCTCAAGTTCGGACTTAATTTCTCGAGTAATAAAATGACTACTCGAGTACTTCTTTAGACTACACGAGAACTCAACAATTCACTCGAGTAATACCACTCAAGTAATGAGCTTCCTATCGATAAGTATGAAGATATAACTTTAGTACCATCATTCTCTCACTTGAGTACTGTCGGTCCACTCAAGAAACAGGAAGACAATTTCTCAATTTCTGTTCAAATCTCTTTATTCGAAACCCGAAGCTTATACCGCCATTTTCTAAGGTATGTTCGAATAATTACTTCCTTAATCATCGATAGATAGGGTTATATAAATAGAAAAACCGGATTTCATTTTCTTCACAATTTCAAAAACCCTCTCTCTCGACAAAGAAAGAAAGTCCCTTCGTCTTCCGTCGTTGTTACAGAGCTCGCCGCCGTCGCCACTTCTAGGAGTCGATTTCTCTAGTTCTCTTGAAAAATGGTACCGCCTTCCAAGATTTGCATTGGTAGTGAGCTCGTTATCGCCGGAATTGCAGAACTTTAAGACGATTTTCGGAATCTTCTTACTCTTCTCGACACCGCCGGTTTGACCTTTGTTCTCCAGCAGCCCTACAAGATACTTTTTCTTGAATCAGAAGAATTCTTCCAGAATTGTCAAAGTGAAAATAAATGGCATGGTTCTTAAGTCCAAGGTTTAAGGGATTAAGATCAAACTCACCAAGTCCACTATTTCTAAACTTCTTTGGCTACCCATAGTTGATGAAGAAGATGATCTTATAAATCAAGATAGTGACAGAGCATGTAGTTTTTATGGAATTTCAACAGAGGTTACTTCTGTTCGACGACCAGATCTCAACCCTGAAAGCAATTTACTTGTGGACATCATTGGAAAGATTCTCCTATGTAAGACAAGTTTTATAAGGGACATATCAAATGATATGTTTGACATGATGACAGCTATAATGTTCAGAAAAGAATTCCAATTTGTTATGCTGATTCTTGATAAGATAAGGGAGAGCATCAAGGCTCCTATTTATGTCAGGATCATCTCTCTAATGCTGCATGAGATAAATCCGAAAGTTTTTGATTTCTCTATAGGAACAACCCTTCATCACATGAAGAAGGTATCCATTTCTTCTATTCAGAGATGTGAACTGAGATTACTGAATCCAGCCCAGGCTTCCCAGGATAATGATCACCCAGCTTCTGAGGACTGGACCCCATCTCCCTCTCTACCTCATACTGCTAGCACATCTCGCGCAGCTGCTGAGGGGGAGCCTGCTCCTTCTATTTAAGAAGAAAGAATACCTATACCTCCTACTGCTGCTTCTCTCCCTCTAACCACTCCTGAAGAAATTTTTTCAGATACTTAAGTACAAGAAACCTTACGCTCTACTGCATAAGACATTAACAAGATGATAGAAGAAATAAGCTCTGAAGAGCCTCTTCCTCCCCTCTAGAAAGACAAACCTACAGAACCATCCAAGGAACCAACTCAAGTACCATCACCCTCTCCTACTCCATTTCTAGGATCCCCTATTCCTTAATCTCCTGCTGTTGACAAAGAGCAAGATGAGACCATTCTGATTTCTGATGAAATAGAACAATCACCTGAACCAGGTGAAGCTCCTCTGAATAGCTTTGAATTTACTCTTCCCACAATCATTGGCGAGGAAGGAGATTGTTGGGTATTGCATCCACAATAACACATATTTGCATGAAGTCACCCTTGAACTAAGATGAATTAAGTTGTATTTAATATCAGTGTTTAGTTGTGTGTTTGCAGAGCATCATTGCTAAAGTTAGACCATTGTTAGTCTATAGTGGATCATGAACACATGACCATACAGTGTAATCCCTCACTGTGTGATCCAAGGTTTTGACACATGTGTAGCTTCTCTATTGGGATACACTTAATATTCAAGCACTTGGGCCATGGTATGAAGATTGGATTCTTGAAGAGAAAAAGTTTCTCAGTTCTAAAATTTCTCTAAGTCCACTTCTCGAGAAGTCTACTATAGTTCTCGAGAAGTGGAGTTAGCAGTTTTAAGACCCCCATTTTTTTTTCTTTTTCGACACCGGGGTCTTAGGCCCAGAATCGCCACCTTGCGGTGATACCTTCGCACCCGGGAAGGTCGTCACTACAAGATGCCGATTCTGCCGGCCAAAATCGATCACAACTGTAATAATAGAATGAAAACAAGTCCACTGAAAATCACATGTATAGAAAATAAGCTCCACGAAGGGAGTGTCCACAGATAGTACTTATAATAAAATTCTCAGGCTTATGCCCGGTACATCAAGTCCTCACTACAAATCACTCATCGCGGAAGCAAACCAATACAACTACTAGTGTTCGGGACTCACAGTCCCTGCTGTCTGGACTCCAGTACTAGACTGTCCGATCTCCAAGCTTGCTGACCTCCGGGGCTGCTCCTCCATGCTGGGCTCTGTGGTCCCCTAAATGATGTGGTTCGAAAACCGTTAGTCTAAAAGACTAAGTCCTATCGTCCTCCACCCCTTCACCCATGGCTCCTAAGCACCGAGCGGGGAGAAGGAAAGGAAAGGACATGAAAGTGGAGAATGTCAAATAGTAGATGGCAGCGGAATTAGACTAGCAGTTCTAAGTATGGTAATATTGATACAAATTTAGAATAAGTAACCTTAACTTATGTGAATACACATAAGCTAAGGGATCTCTTGCAGGGCTCCTATCGTATAAAAAGTCCCATAGCAATTTATACGATAGGGTGTTGGTTTTACTAGCAGGCTTAAATATTTATTACTGAAAGAGAACCTTGACTTATAAGCACGCTCGCATGAACTTATAAGCCAAGGGGTCGTTTTGCAAGGCCTAATGTATAGAGCGTCCCATACAGCTTAGACATTAGGTGTCAGGTTATATGCAATGGTTATGCTATGAAATACAATTATGCTATTATGTGAACATGCAAGTGCAACTCACCCACTCGACTCTGTGTACACAGACCTTTAATTCCCCCTTTCAGAGCCGTTACCTCCTAGGATACCTTCGTAGTGGCAAACGGAAGCGGTGGGTTGGGCCTCGCCCACCTTTAAACCAGTAAAGCACTACCGGTCAGGCCTATCATACGCCTCAACGCTTGGTGCACAAAGCGGACTCCTGCGTACTCTTGCCGGCTGGCGCACCGAACTTCTGTTGGTGAAGTGCTAACCACACTTGTCGAGTCAGCGTATTGGCATCGGTGCATCGACCCTCCAATACCGAAGACCCACCACCTTATACCTTTTATGCACATGCAGTAGTTATGAGTCCAAACAACAACCGAACCAAATCTCCTCGGACTATCCCGTCTGTCATAAATCAACAACCGAGCCGAAGCTCCCCGGACTATCCCGTCCGTCATAATCAACAACCGAGCCGAAGCTCCCCGGACCACCATGCCCATCACCATAACCACTAGGCTTATTGCCCGAGTAACCCAAACTATCTCCCGGGAAATTAAGGTGTGAGAGTGTGTAATCCTAAGTTTACTATTTACTCTTGTGGCGATTTTATACCTACGACTTAGGTTTTACCCAGGACTGCCCAAGGTATTCCCTGTGAAGGGCTCTCGAGGGCACTAGGAGCTAGGATGGGCTGAATCCCAAAGCTCCCTTTCGCAAGACACTTATTCCTGTTGGTTGCTAACTAATCCCATATCCATTACCCATTTCTTTTTCATATTACGGTAGACTAAACCTAAGGTGATTTTGACCTTTCACTCTACGAGGAAAGACGATCTTTCGTCGACCTCAAGCACTACTCAACACTACCGACTCATATCTCACTACTTAACCTAAACTTCTAGGATGACTCATCCACATCTACAAAAATCCAGCAAGATCGCTAACTCCAACTATGCCAAATCATTTCCTTTCAACCATTTACTAAATGCAGACTACAAGGTTAAATGCCATGTATAATGGGGAGTACATCAAATAATCTTCCAATACTCCTATAATAATTAATGGAGGTCCATTATTACCTTTAAGCCCTAAATCCAGAGACCCAAAATTTTCCTTATTTATTTAATAATTTATTTAATTATTCTAGTGACTACAATTTCCAATAATGCACATGAAGTACCATTTTCAGGCAAGATATCATTCCACTAATTTTATAGAATATTTAAAATAAGGATTTAACTCATCTTCCGAAATATCTCAATTTTTCAGTAAGGTTTTATCCCAAAATTCCTATTTCATTTTAACCCTTGAAAATTCATTTAAAGAAATATAAAAGACTATATTGCTTCCAAAAATTCAGAGAAAATTCCAGTATGCTTCTAATGGCATATAAATGATTTGGGCCAAATTTCATAATTTATTTATCAGTAAATAATCCTAATTAAATTATTGAATAATTTCCTCATTTAACAAGCTTGTGAAGTAAGTACCTCAAATATGTATCCAAAATTTTTTATAAAATTTATATATGTATATAATGATTCAAAACTACCTCTGCCAAACTTTCATGACCTCCCAAGGATCAGAGGGACCAAAATGATCAATTTATTATATTGAGGCATCCCTTGTGTTACAAATAAAGTACTATAACTATTGTCCCAAAATTCCCAATTAAATTACCAGAGGCTCTTAATATCCTTATGACCAATCTACCAAAATTTCACCTTAGTTTGAGGAGTTTCGCTAGCCCATTTCAAACCTACAATATTTGTGCCCTAAACTAAGGTTAGGGTTTTGTGGGTCCCAAACTTTCCAAAACACCCTAAGATTATAACCAGAGGGTTATAATTACCGTAATACCATCCCTACAAAATTTCATAGTCATACAAGGTGTTTTGGCCACATGCCCTTCACAAGGTACAAAAGCCCTTCCTTAGGGTTTGACCCAGGATCTTGGGGCAAATCAATTCCAAACCTCCCCATATTTCATTGGAAGGTGCACAAGTTCATGAAAAGTCATTGTTCCAAATTTTAGCCTCTGTTGAGGTTAATTGAACACTCTAAGCAAAAATCACATTTTGGACCAAAATGCCCTTCTTAGGACAAGGCTAGGGTTTGTATGATTTCCATTCAAATCACCTCCAATCTTAATGAAATTCTAACCAGAGGTCTATATTGACCTCATATACCTCCTACCAAAATTTGGATGAATTTGGACTTCATTTGACCCATTAATTAATTTACCCTAGATAAATAAAATTATTTACAAAACTATAGAAAAATTATCTCCAAAAATTCCCATTTTTGGTCAGGGTCTAGATATGAGTTAGTGTGACTCCCTGCCAAAATTTCAAATTATTTGGACTAAGGATAAAGTGTGGGCACTAAGTTTAATATTTTCCTAGCCCTAGATGTAGGACCCACCAAAATGGGTGCCCTAGTCCAACCAGAGGTCCAAATGGGTTCAAATCAATTTTGAATTATACTAGACACTTAGGGCTACAAAATTTATGTTGGTGACATTTTTAGTAGAGGGGCCTAAGTATTTTTAAAAATTAAAAACATTAAATATATTAGGTGTGACAGAATTCATTAAAATGAAATATATAAACCTATAGTTTGAAATCTAATGCAGCACGAATCTTGACGTAAGGTGGACGACATCTGGTCATCTTCAAGCTCTAGCCGACGGTCCCGATCTCACCATCTTGGAGCTTCTTCTAGACGCTGCCGCCTGAAATCCGGCCACCTCCCCGGCCGGCCACTGCCACCACCACCTCCGTTGAGGTGGTGGCCGTCGCTAGGCGGCGGCTCAGCCACCGGAGAGCCCTATTCCAGCGGTTCTACCAAGCTAATTTTTGGCCGAAAACCATGAAAATTCCGAATTAGATCGGGCTCAATTGAGCCCGACCCTTGGCCCTAGCGATTGCTATGAACTATCTATGGGAAAAGGAGTGGAGGAGGACCTGTGGTGGCGGGTGTAGCCGTGCTGATCGCCGGATTGCCATGGTGGTGGCCGGTGGTGGTCGTCTTGTTCAAAAATGCAGGAAATGGCTTGGCTCCTTCAGGTAAAGTGTGGGAAATGCTCCTTGAACCTCAATGAAGCTTTTAAAGAGGGAGAGGAGGGGAGTTAGGTGGCTACATGCCTTGTGCCATTTTTTGGCCATGGTCAACAATGGCGGCTTGGTTGGTAGGGGGGTGGAGCTTGCTCTAAGTAGTCCAAAAAGGCTGCTGCACTCCCCCTTATTCATCTGAATTGAATGGGGAGGTTGGGGAGGGGGGGAGGAGGAGCACAAAGTCCTCCTTCGTTCTTCTTCCTTCTCTTTCTCTCTCCTCCATGGGTGGCTTTCTCTCTCCTAGTCACCAAGCCTGAAATTTGGCTCCTCCCTATCCTATGGCAGCCCACTAGTCCATTTGGTCACTTAAGTCAAGGTTAGCCCAATTGGAATGGGCTTGAGCTTGAGTTAGCCCATTTGGGCAAACTTGACCCAAAGTTGGACTAGGGCCCACCTAGGTCAAATTGGTCCTTGAGGTTTCTTCAATGGGTCCTTGGTGACCCATTAGCCTCCCCTAGGGTCAAGGTGGGGTTGGATTGGCCCTTGGAGGTCACTTGACCATTAACTAGGGCACTTTGACCATTTTAGGTCAAGGGTTGACTTTGGTCAACCTAGCCTTTATGATTGGTCCCAATGGGTCCTTGGTGACCTATTGGCCTCTCACTAGGGCTATGAGGGTATGGGTGGGGTCCACTTGGCTAAGGGACTGCAATTGACCCTTGTGTAGGTCAATTTGACCCAATTAGGGTTAGAGTTGACTTTGGTCAACTTAGCTCCATTTACTACCCTCCATGGGTCCTTAGTGACCCATTGACCCCTACCTAGGGTTATGGAGGTATAGGGGTGGTCCATTTGGCTAAGAGACTACAATTGACCCTTGTGTAGGTCAATTTGACCCAATTAGGGTTAGAGTTGACTTTGGTCAACTCAGGTTATTTGGCTGCCCTCCATGGGTCCTTAGTGACCCATTGACCCCTTACTAGGGTTATAAAGGTATGGGTGGGGTCTTGGAGTCATGGTGAAGTTTCATGATCACCTTAAACCAAGGCTTTGGAGTTTACTATTTGCAGACCATAGTGGCCCTATCCACACCACCAGGTCCACTTGACTCTTTCTTGGACTTCCTAGGGTTTTGTCATGACAAAACCACTCTTAGGGGTCTAGTTGGAAATGGGATGTTACAAATCCTAATAAACAAAACAAAGATTTCGTCCCCGAAATCAAGGTTAAGCCTACGGGGACTCCTATCGGGGAACGAGAAACTTGTAACATCCCATGAGAATTGAAAGATTTACGTCATGAAACCATGTTCGCCATGTGAGGTTTAAAGGTGATAGTCAAATCTAAGACCAATTCGCTCAATTGGCAAAGTCTAGACCCCAATAAACAAAAGTTTAGCCCATATTCTTGAAATTTCAGTTCTACTATTTTAAAATAGGAAGGTAAATTGAACATCCTGAGAGGTTGTGAGGCATACCTGACTAAAGAGTTCCGGGTGTCTTTGTTCTATCAAGTCCTGGGGCTCCCAAGTGTGCTCCTCTCTTCCGTGATTTCTCCATAGGACCTTGACTAATGGAACCTTTTTGTGGCGTAAGACTCGTACTCCCTGGTCGTCAATCCGGACCGGTTCTAGGTGAACTGACCGATCAGATGCTATCGGCCCATCTGTGGTTGTAACTTGCTGCTCTGGGCGTAGTAGAGCTCTCCTAAGAGAGGAAATATGGAATACGTCGTGCAGACTTGCCAGCTCCGGTGGCAGCTCCAGCCTGTATGCCAAGGGACCGATCCGCTCCTAGATCCTTTAAGGCCCCATGTATCTTGGACTGAGCTTCTTCCTCTGTCCGCGTACCCGAGTAACTCCATGCATTGGTCGGATCTTCAAGAACACCTGATCTCCCACCTGGAATTCCACCTAACGGTGTCGAGCGTCGTAATACTTAGCCTGCCGGCTCTGTGCTTCTAGCATCCTGTCCCGTATCAATCTCACCTGAGCCTCGGTGTCCTCGACAAACTCCGAATCCAATGCCTTAGGGTCCTCGTCCTGTATCCATGACAGCGGAGTCCTGCACTCTCGTCAGTATAATGCTTCATAAGGAGCCATCTTTATACTAGACTGGTAGTTGTTATTATACGAGAACTCGATCAGCGGTAACAACTTCTCCCAAGGTTCATCGCGATCTAATATGCAGAGTCATAGTAAATCCTCCAGAGTCTGGTTGGTTCGTTCCGTCTTTCCATCCGTCTGCACTGACCTCCACTCCCTGGATGTAAATCGTCCATCCCGGTCTGACACAATCGACTTGGGGATGCCATGATAGCGAACGAACTGCTCCACAAACTTTCGGACTAACACACTTACCGAGTCATCCTTCCTAACTGGAAATAAACCTGGCTACCTTTGTCAGCCAGTCGATGATCACCCAGATCGAATCATTCCCTATCCTCGATCGAGGAAGTCCGTGTATAAAGTCCATGACGATATCATCAAACTTCCACTCTGGTACTGGGAGTGGCTGCAATAATCCTGCGGGGTTTCTGCACTCCACTTTCACCAACTGGCATGCCTCGCAATGGGTCACGAAGTAGGTGATATCCTTCTTCATGCCGGGCCAGAACATAGTCTTCTTCAGATCTGCAGTCATCTTTATAATCCTCGGGTGTACCGAATATCGACTGCAATGAGCCTCCATCATGATGTCCTCCCGGACCTGGCCTCCCTCTGGTATGTAGACCCGTCCTCTAAAGCATACTAAGTCATCCCTTAGTGTGTAATCTCCCGCAGTGCCTGCTTCTAAGGCCCGGAATATCGGCTCTAGCTGGGTATCCTGCCTCTGTCCATCCTTGACCCTTTCTCGAATGTCACCAGTGGCGATTAATGACGAAAGATACTCTCCGTATAACTCAGGGTGATCCTCGGACACCAGGGATATTTGCATCTTATCTAACATCTGAACTAACTCCAAAGCCATAAACTGTGTTCCTACTCCGGCGTTTGCGGTCTTTCGGCTCAGTGCATCTGCTACCACATTCACCTTTCCCGGGTAGTAGTGCATCTCATACTGGTAGTCTGCCAAAAATTCCACCCATCGTCTCTGTCTGATGTTCAGCTCTTTTTGCGTGTCCACATACCTCAAATTTTTATGGTCAGAGTATATGTCGCAGTGGACACCGTACAGATAGTGACGCCAGACTTTTAGTGTAAAGATGACAGCTCCCATCTCTAAGTCATGGACTGGGTAGTTTTGCTCGTGCTTCTTCAGCTGCCGAGAAGCTTAAGCTATCACATGGCCACTCTGCATAAGCACTGCACCCATACCATGGTAAGAGGCATCGATGTAGACCTGGAATCCTTCTTTCCCTGAAGGGAGGGCAAGTATAGGAGCTGAAGTGAGTCATCCCTTGAGCTCTTGAAAAGCCACCTCACATTGTGGGGTCCAGATAAAGGGCACATCTTTCCTTGTCAGAGATGTGAGTGGAAGGGCGATACGAGAGAATCCCTTTACAAACTTCCGGTAGTAACCAGCGAGTCCTAGGAAACTCCGTACATCTGTGGCCGTCTTCAACTGCGGCCAGTCCCGAACTGCTTGGATCTTGGCCGGGTCCACTGCCAACCCAGCACCACTGATGATATGGCCTAGGAAGGCCACCTCCTTCAACCAAAACTGGCATTTGATGTTCTTCGTATAGAGCTTGTGCTCCCGTAGTCTCTACAAAGTTAGCGTCAGATGCCGAGTGTGCTCCTTTTCCGTCCTAGAGTAGATCAGGATGTCGTCTATGAATACTATGATGAACACATCCAAGTAGGCCCCAAAAACCCGGTTCATGAGGCTCATGAATGCCGACAGAACATTTGTGAGCCCGAAGGGCATCACGGTAAACTCATATAGCCCATATCTGCTACTGAAAGTAGTCTTTGGAATGTCCTCCTCCTGGTATAGTACCTTGTCGCTGATCATTTCTGGCTCTCCGGCCCTGATCCTCCGCTTGCCGCTTCTGGCCCCGAGTGGTGTGCTAATCAGCCTCAATCCTCTTTGCCATCTCCAAGATCCGGGAGATAGGCCCGTCGGATACAAACAACAAGGCCTCCCTCAATTCCTCCCGCAGGCCTTTATAGAATCTCTTGATATACCCCGCTTCATCCAGCTGGTAAGAATCTGCATATCGAGCCAAATGGTCGAACTCCCGATGGTACTCTACCACTGTCTGGGTGCCCTGCTTCAGCTGTAAGAACCGCTCCTCCAACTCATCCCTGGCCGATTGCGGAACAAAATGCTCTAGCAGCACGGTCCTGAACTCTTCCCAGGTAACTTCCGCA
The DNA here is from genome assembly GCA_039513925.1 of Platanthera zijinensis. Taxonomy (NCBI): domain Eukaryota; kingdom Viridiplantae; phylum Streptophyta; class Magnoliopsida; order Asparagales; family Orchidaceae; genus Platanthera; species Platanthera zijinensis. The sequence goes on from CM077085.1 coordinate 134,783,167, forward strand.
ACCTCCCTATCAGCAAACATTGTGTCCAACAGCGACTTCCACCACCTCTTGGCATGGGACTCCAGGCAGGAGACAACCAAGGTCACCCTCTCCTCCCAGGGACACCGTATCCCAGTCAGCATTTCGTACATAATATCTAACCATTCTTCTATCCGTACAGCGGATTCTGTCCCTATGTAAGATGGAGGGGAGAGTCCTCGAAAGATGCTCAGCCAATTGGCCCCCGGGTTTGGATGCGGAGCCGGAACCTGTTGAGCCCTGAAAGCATCTAGAATGGCCGTCAGTGTTTGACCCATCTCCGAGTGTAGGAAGGTGCACAAGTTCATGAAAAGTCAGTATTCCAAATTTGAGCCTCTGTTGAGGTTAATTGAACACTCTAAGCAAAAATCACATTTTGGACCAAAATGCCCTTCTTAGGGCAAGGCTAGGGTTTGCATGATTTCCATTCAAATCACCTCCAATCTTAATGAAACTTCAACCAGAGGTCTATATTGATCTCATATACCTCCCACCAAAATTTAGATGAATTTGGACTTCATTTGACCCATAAATTAATTTACCCTAGATAAATTAAATTATTTACAAAACTATAGAAAAATTATCTCCAAAAATTCCTATTTTTGGGCAGGGTCTAGATATTAGTTAGTGTGACTCTCTGCCGAAATTTCAAATCATTTGGACTAAGGATAAAGTGTGGGCACTAAGTTTAATATTTTCCTAGCCATAGATGTAGGCCTCACCAAAATGGGTGCCCTAGTCCAACCAGAGATTCAAATGGGTTCAAATCAATTTTGAATTAAACTAGACACTTAGGGCTACAAAATTCATGTTCGTGACTTTTTCAGTAGAGGGGCCTAAGTAGTTTTAAAAATTAAAACCATTAAATACATTAGGTGTTACAGAATTCATTAAAATGAAATATATAAACCTATAGTTTGAAATCTAATGCAGCACGAATCTTGACGTAAGGTGGACGACATTTGGTCATCTTCAAGCTCTAGCCGACTGTCCCGATCTCACCGTCCTGGAGCTTCTTCTAAACGCTGCCGCCGGCAATCTGGCCACCTCCCCGGCCGGCCACCGCCAGCACCACCTCCGTTGAGGTGGTGGCCGTCGCTAGGCGGCGGCTCAGCCGCCGGAGAGGCCTATTCCGGCGGTTCTACCAAGCTAATTTTTGGCCGAAAACCATGAAAATTCCGAATTGGATCCGGCTCAATTGAGCCCGACCCTTGGCCCTAGCGATTGCTATGAACTATCCATGGGAAAAGGAGTGGTGGAGGACCTGTGGTGGCGGCTGTAGCCGTGCTGATCGCCGGATTGGCATGGTGGTGGCCGGTGGTGGTCGGCTTGTTCAAAAATGCAGGAAATGGCTTGGCTCCTTCAGGTAAAGTTTGGGAAATGCTCCTTGAACCTGAGTGAAGCTTTTAATGATGGAGAGGAGGGGAGTTAGGTGGCTGAATGCCTTGTGCCATTTTTTGGCCATGGTCAACAATGGCGGCATGGTTGGTAGGGGGTGGAGCTTGCTCTAACCAGTCCAAAAAGGCTGCTGTACTCCCCCTTATTCTTCTGAATTGAATGGGGAGGTTGGGGAGGGGGGGAGGAGGAGCACAAAGTCCTCCTTCCTTCTTCTTCCTTCTCTTTCTCTCTCCTCCATGGGTGGCTTTCTCTCTCCTAGTCACCAAGCCTGAAATTTGGCTCCTCCCTATCCTATGGCAGCCCACAAGTCCATTTGGTCACTTTAGTCAAGGTTAGCCCAATTGGAATGGGCTTGAGCTTGAGTTAGCCCATTTGGGCAAACTTGACCCAAAGTTGGACTAGGGCCCACCTAGGTCAAATTGGTCCTTGAGGTTTCTTCAATGGGTCCTTGGTGACCCATTTGTAACGCCCCGTTTTTTTCAGCGATTATTTTTATTCTCGTTTGGCGTTACGAAGACGCGTTTCCGTGGCTTGTGCCATTTGTGGAGTGTGGTTTAGCTCCTTAGAACTGAGTGCCCTATTCTGTAGCCTGTTGGCAAGATCTCCCTAGCAAGCCGTGTCGTTTTGGGTGACCCAGTGTGGCCTCTTGGGGGGATGTGGTGTTTGGCTTTATTTGGGTATAACTCAAGTTCTGTTCGTCGAAAATAAATTTCGACTTCGTCGTTGTGTTCGTAGCGTGGGTATTTAGCTATGGTGCGAATTTCGTCGAATTCCGAGGTAGTTCGGTTTTCGCGTCGATTTGGTGCTTTATGTAATTTTGTAATTAATTATATAATTATATAATTATATATATAGAGAGAGAGAGAATGAGAGGCACGCATCATCTTCTCCGATTAAAAGAAACCGCCGGCCTTGTGCGAGAGAAACGGAGAAACCGCCTACCCTTCCCTTCGGACGCCGATTCCCGGAGCGTTTGTGAACGGAATTAGATTCCGAGAGTGGATTTGGATTGCTCTCATCAAGAACTTCATTCCTACGGTAAGAAATTCGATTTTCGTGGAGTTTTGGGAGGATTGGAATTTCCGGTTTTGGAAGTTTTCCGCCATTAATGGCCGAATGTTTGTTTTAGGTGTTGCGTCCGTTTTGATCCGTGCGAAGAGGAGGAAAGCAGTCCAAAGCTTCGCTGTGATTGAGGCAAGTGGTATTCTTGCCCTTGCCAAGTTTTCTTTTCGATTTTCTTGCTGAAATTGAAATCCCGGTTAGCCCAGGTTAGAGGCCTTGTTGTTCTCATTTTCTTGCTAACTATATGGCTTAGTTCTTCCTACTGAAACCCCCCCTATTTTGTGATGATTGGAATCCAAATTGTCGGCGTGGAGCGGTTGTTTTCCTTTATTTTGATTGTTGCTCTGGTTCAGGTGTAGCCAAGAGGGAGAGTTAGGAGGGGGGGGGGTGTGGTTGCCGATTTCTTTCGTTAAGGTATTACTCGAATGATTAGGCATAGTTCGTATAGTAGTGGTGCGCGACGTTGATAGTTGTCTGCTGCTACTGCAGTGGCGTGAGTCGTGTGCGCGTTCCGGTGTCATTCGGGAAATTCCAAACGGTACAGGTTAGCCGCGCACGGTCATCAATCGTTAGGGCGCACGACCACTGGTCGTGTGCCTCTGCTCGTGCGCGGCTGTCGTTCAGTTTCCAAAGTTCTGTCTCGGAAAATCGCACGAGCGCTAGCAACAGTGCGCACGACCAGTGGTCGTGCGACACTGATCGTGAGCAGTTGCTAGGTTTTCTGTCAGGTTTTCCAGGTTCGCTTCGCACGATCATCAGCCGATGAGTGCGCACGACCACTGATCGTGCGTCTCTGATCGTGCGCTTTGTATATTTTCTTTTGCTAGGCGAATTTAGATGGTTTCGAGTGCGGGAGTTTAGATACTCAAGTGGCAGGCAACTACTCGAGTTCTGGATCTTCTGCCTTGTTCGTTCGACTGTCGTCGAGCTCCGTATTCTTTAGTGGGCTTGTGGGTAGTGGTATTATTTTGGCGGCAAGTGAGGCTAGCTCACTCAACGCCAAAGTTTTGGTAGGCACTGAGTGGGTTTCACTCAACGCCTAGTCGTGTTGGTTTATTTCAACACTCTTCCTTTACCTTGTATTTCGTTTCCGAGTGGATTTCCAGTTGTATTTCTGGGTTTTCCTTGTCGGCCGTTTTCTTTATTTTCCTAAAGGCCGAATCGTGGGTCGTGGTTAGTAGTGGTGGTTGTAGCTCTTTATGGGGGTGGAGTTGTGAGATATAGCCAAGGCCACCCATATTTTTCTTGCTCCAGGTACGGGCTGGGCATGTCGGGTGGAAGGTCCCTTGTGTTTTCACGTGTTAACCCTCGAGCTTTTGACTTGGACATGGTGGATTGGGGGACTGCGTTTGCCTTCGATCCGGTTCCTCGTTGTTGTTTTTGCTACTATCACTTCCCACAGTTTAGGGTGTTAGAAGTTTCTTCTTTGGTAGTTTGCAGCATTCTGGCTCTTGGCAGCCTAGTAGGCCCTGCAGGATGTGGTTCCTGGGCTGGGTCGTTGCTGTTGCTTTGCACGTTGTGCATTTCTTATGGTCCTATTGTGGACAGTTGTGACTCTTTCTACTGCATGTTTTTCTGGTACTTTTCCCCTTTTGGTTGACTCTTTCATGCAGTTTTTCTTTGTTTAGCTTGCTGAGGTATTCTGTTTTCTTTTGGAATACCCCAGGTTCTGAGCTGTAGCCAGTCTGGTGGCTAGTTGGAGGTGGTGTTGTTGGTGGACTCCCGGACCTTGGAGTTCTGTTTACCTTGTTAGTGAGGTTGTTTTCAGTACTTTCTTACAGACATATATTTGTGCTAGTGGGTTCGTGTCAGGTTGTTGGCGCCCACTAGTAGTTTTTACCTTGTACTAGATATATATACTATTGCTGCTACCATTTTCTGGAGAAAGTCTACTTGCTCTGAGAAGGTTTTATGCTAGGTTGCTAGTTATTTTTAAACTATAATTGTTATTATAAATAAAGCTCATGATCAACATGTTTTATAAGCGAAATCACTATTTTTCCAAATCGCGTATAAAGACCATTTTCTTATATATTACATAAATTTAATGTAGAGTCTTGCATAGCATGAGTGGTTCTCTTGGAACCCTTATGCGCTCCTTAGGAGGTTAAACCTAAATAAAGTATTTTTCCGCAGCGTATAAATATAGTTTTCTTTTGTGGACTAGGTGATCCACTGAGCCGAGGGATACGGTCTCTAAAATATAACTGATTTTCTATTCATTAAGCATATGATTTTCTTGCATAAAGATTGTAGTTGGTTTTGCCTGAGCGTCAGCAGTTATCCCCTGCTTGACGTGGCATCATGACGCGTGTTTTCTCTTACTCTGATAATTCTTAATTCGGAGAAAATGCGGGTTGTGACAGTTGGTATCAGAGGGAGGTTGCTTGACAAGTTAGTTGAGCAACCTTCCTTGGATGCTTTTAGTAGTTCAGCATCATGTCATTCACACACCGATATATCATCAGCACGTCTTGGCAAAAGCACGAACACTACACTCATAGCATAACATGAAGTATACGGGGCATATTATGTAGTATGGGATGCATAATATGTGTTCGTATATGGATCCACCATAGGGGCTACATGTGATGGTTATGTAGTATGGGATGCATAACCTCACCACATGACTGCGACTAGCACGTTTCTTTTTCGTTGCATGGAAATGTTATGTAGTATGGGATGCATAACATTTTCATGCGTACGCCGCTCATAGCATACATTAGGGCCTTTTTTTAGAATGCATAACACAATCATGCATATCATATCATTGCATAAGCACAACGCGCCGAGCTAAAGATTTGCAGGATGACATATGTACACACATGAGTTTTCAAATTAACATAAGTTCATGCATCCGATCTAGGCACAAGAGTTAGTAAGGTGGTGGTTAACCATCCTAGGTTAGGGCATATCATCTAATTTTTGTGAAGAAGATAAACTCTCAGAGCAAGTTTAGCAGCTTTAAGTCTATATCTACATATGTATTGTCTGTACTGGTAATCGGTTCTAGACGTGGGATTTGGATCTGATTTGCGTTGTAATGATTTTTAGGATGGCTAGGCGTCCTGCGACTCGATCGACTCCCCTGTCTGAGGGTGAATCTTCTGGAGCTCAGAACGATGCGGTGATCGAGAGTCTGCGTCAAAGTAGCGAAGCTATGGGCAGGCAGTTGGGGGAGGTGCAAGCCCAGATTTAGTCTTTGGTGGCAGTTGTGGTAGGTCAGGCTCAGGGTGCGCAAGTTCCTGCTGGGGGGTTAGCTGTTCCTCCTCCTCCTGCACCCTTGAGACCTCCAGTGGTGGTGCCAGTAGAGATGGCCTTCATCTCGCAGTTTCAGAGGCTGAGCCCTCCCACTTATGATGGGAAGGCAGATTTCATGGTGATAGACTACTGGCTGATCTCCATGGAGGAGATGTTCTCATACTCAGGGATTGCAGATGATCAGAGGGTGATGATAGCCGCCTATCAGCTTAAAGGTTTGGCTAAGAGTTGGTGGCTGAGAGAGAAGGAGAGCCTGGTAGCCGGATGCTCTTGGGAAGTGTTTAAGGAGATGTTGTTGAGGAAGTTCTTACCCTCGGTCGAGCGTGACCGCCTTATGAACGACTTCCTCCATCTGAAGCAAAGGCAACTCACGGTGGGCGAGTATGAGATAGAGTTCAGCAAGTTGAGCCGTTTTGCCCCTGGATTGGTCAGCGTTGAGGCTGATCGAGTTAAGCGATTCCTCGGTGGTTTGAGGAGTGAGGTGCAGCAGTTGGCCAGTACTTATGGGTCAGTGTCTTATGCAGGTGTTGTAGAGGCTGCTCTTAAGGTTGAGGCTATTGAGACGGCGAAGAGCAGAGGCCAGCAGTTGAAGAAGGATAAGAGGAAGTTGGTAGAGGAGAAGAAACCCCTGGTACCCGATGCTGTTCCGGGAAAGAGGAGCAGGGTGGTGTGCAGTTTTTGTGGCCGGTCAGGCCATCCTGTCGAGAGGTGTTTCAAGAAGGCGGCAGCTCAGAAGAAGGAGCAGGTTCATGCGATTCAGGGTGCTCCTAGGAGAGATGCCTCCTGTTCTGTTTGCAAGCGATCCGGCCATGATGCGGCATAGTGTTGGTCCAAGGATAGAGTCTGTTTTCTGTGTGGGCAGAAGGGTCACATTAAGTCGAGGTGTCCTCAGGTCCAGTCAGCTCTTCCTGCAGTTCCATTGCAGGCATTACCTCCACCTCAGCGTGTGGACAAGGGAAAAGGGAAGCTGAACGTGATTTCTTCCGAGGAGGCTCAGACTTCGACCCAGGTGATCTCAGGTTTGTTGTTTGTTGTTTTTCTTTCTAGCCTGGTAGTTTAGTTGTTAGATTATTTGCGGTACTGTTGTGCTAGTTCCTTAGCTTTGTGCGCTCCTATAGGGAAATTTAAGGTGAAGAACCGCTGGGCGCATATTCTGTTTGACTCCGGCGCTACCCACTCGTTCGTGGCTAGAGCCTTTGTGGAGCGTCATCGGTTGTCTCTAGATCGGGTTCGGGATTCCTTCTGTGTCAAGTTTCCCTCTGGTGAATCTGTGTTGTCAGATTTGGGTATTTTGGATTGCCCGGTTTTATTGGGGGATTTTCTTGCGAAGGCGGACCTGAAGATGATTGATCTAGAGGACTTCGATGTCATTTTGGGCATGGACTGACTCTCTCGGTATGATGCGGTCATTCAGTGCAAAGGAAAGCACTTGTACTTCATCAGGGACGACGGTCAGCCCGGCAGCGTGTATGCTGATCCGTGTCAGGATTCTCCTGTTCTCTCTGCGGTATGTGTTCAGAGATTGTTTCTTTTTGATTGTTGTGTTTGTTTAGTCTCGGCGGTTGGAACCGTTGTTAGCGTGCCACGCTTGGAGGAGATTCCTATTATTCGTGGTTTCGCCGATGTTTTTCCTGATGATCTTCCTGGTATCCCTCCTGAGTGGGATGTGGAGTTTGTTATTGATTTGGAGCCGGGTACGCGTCCTATAGCTAAGGCGCCGTACCGGATGGGCCCTCGTGAGCTAGAGGAGTTGCGAATTCAGTTAGATGAGTTGTTGGCTAAAGGTTTTATCAGGCAGAGTTCGTCGCCTTGGGGTGCTCCTGTTTTGTTCGTAAAGAAGAAAGATGGGTCGATGCGGCTTTGCATCGACTATAGTGAGTTGAACAAGGTCACTATCAAGAACAGGTACCCTCTGCCGAGGATCGATGATTTATTTGACCAGTTGCATGGTAGCACGGTGTTCTCCAAGATCGATCTTCGTTCGGGCTATCATCAGCTCAGGATCCGTGAGGCAGATATTCCACGGACTACGTTTAGGTCGAGGCATGGACACTTTGAGTTTTTGGTGATGTCGTTTGGTTTGACCAACGCACCATCAGCTTTCATGGACATGATGAATCGGGTATTCAAGGATTTCCTAGACAAGTTCGTGGTGGTCTTCATTGATGACGTGTTGGTTTATTCTCGCAGTGCTGAGGAGCATGAGCAGCATCTGCGCTTGGTACTATCAGAATTGAGGAACCACAAGTTATTCGCCAAGTTGAGCAAGTGCGAATTTTGGTTGCCTCAGGTTTCTTTTCTAGGCCACGTGGTGAACAAGGATGGGATCTCGGTTGACCCAGAAAAGATTGCAGCAGTGATGGATTGGAGTAGGCCGAATACTCCTAAGGAGATCAGAAGTTTCTTAGGGTTGGCTGGCTATTACAGGAGATTCGTGGAGGGTTTCTCTTCTCTAGCCGCACCTTTGACCAAGCTGACTCAGAAGAATGTGGCTTTTGTTTGGAGCGAGAAGTGCGAAGAAGCTTTTCAGGAGCTAAAGACGAGATTGTGTACTGCTCTCGTTCTGACCCTTCCTACTGAGGGCGTGGATTATGATGTGTATGTGGATGCTTCGCATATAGGACTGGGATGCGTATTAATGCAGGATGGAAAAGTAATCGCTTATGGGTCAAGGCAGCTGAAGACTCATGAGAAGAATTATCCTACGCATGACCTTGAGTTTGCAGCGGTTATCTATTCGTTGAAGTTGTGGAGGCACTTACTTTATGGGGCTCAGTGCAAGATTTTTACTGACCATAAGAGCCTGAAGTACGTGTTCACGCAGAAGGAGTTGAATCTGCGTCAGCGGCGGTGGCTTGAGTATGTGGCGGATTATGACGTAGAAATCCAGTATCATCCGGGCAAGGCCAATGTGGTGGCCGACGCCCTGCGCCGAAAGGCGGGAAAGATCTTTAACCTCTCCGCCGATCGGTTAGTTGAGGAGTTCCTCCTTATGGATATTTCAGTGGGATGCTGTGGTTTGCAGAGTAGTTTGTCAGTGGCAGAGCCGTCCTGGATTTCTTTGACTAGACTGCATCAGAAGGACGATCCGGATCTGTTGCACCTTTTTACCAGGACAGAGAAGGGAGAGTTGCCAGATTTTGCTATTGATGATGCGGGTACTTTGAAGTACCGCGGCAGGTTTTGCGTTCCCGCTGTTGGGGACATTAGAGGTATGATTTGCAGTGAGGCTCATGGATCCAGCGTTGCCTACCATCCAGGATCTACGAAGATGTATCGTGACTTAAGGCAAATTGCCTGGTGGTATGGTATGAAAGGAGACATAGCCCGATTTGTTGCTGAGTGTCACACTTGCAAGCGTGTGAAGGCCGATCATGGAAGGCCTGGTGGTAAGTTGACTCCGTTGGAGATCCTGACTTGGAAGCGGGAGAGTATATCTATGGACTTCATTACGGGTTTGCCAAAATCCCCGAGAGGATTTGATTCTGTTTGGGTTATAGTGGATAGATTGACGAAGTGTGCTCACTTCGTGCCATATAAGATTGATTACCCGATGAAGAAGATAGCGGAGTTGTACTTGAATGAAGTCATCCGACTCCACGGTGTGCCGGTTAGCATCATTTCTGATCGAGACTCCCGGTTTACTTCTCGTTTTTGGTAGAGTTTGCAGGAGGGTTTGGGTACGGATCTGAGGTATTCTACTGCGTACCACCCTCAGACCAATGGGCAGACGGAGCGGGTCAATCAGATTGTTGAGGATATGATCAGGTGCTATATTTTAGACCACGGTGGAGCGTGGGTGAGCGTCTGCGACTCATGGAATTTGCTTATAATAACAGTTATCAGGAAAGCTTGCAGATGGCTCCGTTCGAAGCTTTGTATGGGAGGCGCTGTAGGACTCCGTTGTTTTGGGCTGAGGCTGGTGAGAAGCCTTTGTTGGGTCCAGATGCTCTGGAAGAGATGGAAGTCGCCGTGAAGCTTATTCGTGAAAAGCTTCGTTTAGCTCAGGAGAGGTATGAAAAGAACACCAATCGGCGTAGGTCTGCTTTGGATTTTTTAGTAGGGGATCATGTATACCTCAAGGTTTCTCTAATGGTTGGTGTGAAGAGATTTGGTAAAAATCGGAAATTGGACCCAAGGTATGTGGGCCCGTTCGAGATTTTGGAGCGGATTGGTGTGTCTGCTTACAGATTGGATTTGCCAGCGAACTTCCCTGGTGTTCATAATGTTTTTCATGTTAGCCAATTGCGGAAGTGTGTGCGCAGCAGTGGGCAACTCTTGGATGTTGTGCCCCAGTTGGAGCCCAACCTCTCTTTCGTTGAGGTGCCAGTTCGTATTTTGGATTCTCAGGAGCGAGTGCTGCGAAAGAAGTCCATACCGATGGTGAAAGTTCTATGGAAAAATCAGGATTTGGAGAGACCGACTTGGGAGCTAGAGTCGGCCATGAGGATGGCGTACCCTCACCTGTTTCGCTGATTTGATCGGTATGTTTCCATTTGTAACTTCTGTTTGTTACTTTTTCCTTCTTTAGTAGGAGGGTTGTGCGTAAAGTTTCGGGACGAAACTTTCTTTTAGGGGGAGTGACTGTAACGCCCCGTTTTTTTCAGCGATTATTTTTATTCTCGTTTGGCGTTACGAAGACGCGTTTCTGTGGCTTGTGCCATTTGTGGAGTGTGGTTTAGCTCCTTAGAACTGAGTGCCCTATTCTGTAGCCTGTTGGCAAGATCTCCCTAGCAAGCCGTGTCGTTTTGGGTGACCCGGTGTGGCCTCTCGGGGGGATGTGGTGTTTGGCTTTATTTGGGTATAACTCGAGTTCTGTTAGTCGAAAATTAATTTCGACTTCGCCGTTGTGTTCGTAGCGTGGGTATTTAGCTACGGTGCGAATTTCGTCGAATTCCGAGGTAGTTCGGTTTTCGCGTCGATTTGGTGCTTTATGTAATTTTGTAATTAATTATATAATTATATAATTATATATATATAGAATGAGAGGCACGCATCATCTTCTCCGATTAAAAGAAACCGCCGGCCTTGTGCGAGAGAAACAGAGAAACCGCCTACCCTTCCCTTCGGACGCCGATTCCCGGAGCGTTTGTGAACGGAATTCGATTCCGAGAGTGGATTTGGATTGCTCTTGTCAAGACCTTCATTCCTACGGTAAGAAATTCGATTTTCGTGGAGTTTTGGGAGGATTGGAATTTCCGGTTTTGGAAGTTTTCCGCCATTAATGGCCGAATGTTTGTTTTAGGTGTTGCGGCCGTTTTGATCCGTGCGAAGAGGAGGAAAGCAGTCCAAAGCTTCGCTGTGATTGAGGCAAGTGGTATTCTTGCCCTTGCCAAGTTTTCTTTTCGATTTTCTTGCTGAAATTGAAATCCCGGTTAGCCCAGGTTATAGGCCTTGTTGTTCTCATTTTCTTGCTAACTATAGGGCTTAGTTCTTCCTACTGAAACCCCCCCTATTTTGTGATGATTGGAATCCAAATTGTCGGCGTGGAGCGGTTGTTTTCCTTTATTTTGATTGTTGCTCTGGTTCGGGTGTAGCTAAGAGGGAGAGTTAGGAGGGGGGGGTGTGGTTGCCGATTTCTTTCGTTAAGGTATTACTCGAATGATTAGGCATAGTTCGTATAGTAGTGGTGCGCGACGTTGATAGTTGTCTGCTGCTACTGCAGTGGCGTGAGTCGTGTGCGCGTTCCGGTGTCATTCGGGAAATTCCAAACGGTACAGGTTAGCCGCGCATGGTCATCAACCGTTAGGGCGCACGACCACTGGTCGTGTGCCTCTGCTCGTGCGCGGCTGTCTTTCAGTTTCCAAAGTTCTGTCTCGGAAAATCGCACGAGCGCTGGCAACAGTGCGCACGACCAGTGGTCGTGCGACACTGATCGTGCGCAGTTACTAGGTTTTCTGTCAGGTTTTCCAGGTTCGCTTCGCACGATCATCAGCCGATGAGTGCGCACGACCACTGATCGTGCGTCTCTGATCGTGCGCTTTGTATATTTTCTTTTGCTAGGCGAATTTAGATGGTTTTGAGTGCGGGAGTTTAGATACTCAAGTGGCAGGCAACTACTCGAGTTCTGGATCTTCTGCCTTGGTCGTTCGACTGTCGTCGAGCTCCGTATTCTTTAGTGGGCTTGTGGGTAGTGGTATTATTTTGGCGGCGAGTGAGGCTAGCTCACTCAACGCCAAAGTTTAGGTAGGCACTGAGTGGGTTTCACTCAACGCCTAGTCGTGTTCGTTTATTTCAACACTCTTCCTTTACCTTGTATTTCGTTTCCGAGTGGATTTCCAGTTGTATTTCTGGGTTTTCCTTGTCGGCCGTTTTCTTTATTTTCCTAAAGGCCGAATCGTGGGTCGTGGTTAGTAGTGGTGGTTGTAGCTCTTTATGGGGGTGGAGTTGTGTGATATAGCCAAGGCCACCCATATTTTTCTTGCTCCAGGTACGGGCTGGGCATGTCGGGTGGAAGGTCCCTTGTGTTTTCACGTGTTAACCCTCGAGCTTTTGACTTGGACATGGTGGATTGGGGGATTGCGTTTGCCTTCGATTCGATTCCTCGTTGTTGTTTTTGCTACTATCACTTCCCACAGTTTAGGGTGTTAGAAGTTTCTTCTTTTGTAGTTTGCAGCATTCTGGCTCTTGGCAGCCTAGTAGGCCCTGTAGGATGTGGTTCCTGGGCTGGGTCGTTGCTGTTGCTTTGCACGTTGTGCATTTCTTGTGGTCCTGTTGTGGACAGTTATGACTCTTTCTACTGCATGTTTTTCTGGTACTTTTCCCCTTTTGGTTGACTCTTTCATGCAGTTTTTCTTTGTTTAGCTTGCTGAGGTATTCTGTTTTCTTTTGGAATACCCCAGGTTCTGAGCTGTAGCCAGTCTGGTGGCTAGTTGGAGGTGGTGTTGTTGGTGGACTCCCGGACCTTGGAGTTCTGTTTACCTTGTTAGTGAGGTTGTTTTCAGTACTTTCTTACAGACATATATTTGTGCTAGTGGGTTCGTGTCAGGTTGTTGGCGCCCACTGGTAGTTTTTACCTTGTACTAGATATATATATTATTGCTGCTACCATTTTCTAGAGATAGTCTACTTGCTCTGAGAAGGTTTTATGCTAGGTTGCTAGTTATTTTTAAACTATAATTGTTATTATAAATAAAGCTCATGATCAGCATGTTTTATAAGCGAAATCACTATTTTTCCAAATCGCGTATAAAGACCATTTTCTTATATATTACATAAATTTAATGTAGAGTCTTGCATAACATGAGTGGTTCTCTTGGAACCCTTATGCGCTCCTTAGGAGGTTAAACCTAAATAAAGTATTTTTCCGCAGCGTATAAATATAGTTTTCTTTTGTGGACTAGGTGATCCACTAAGCCGAGGGATACGGTCTCTAAAATATAACTGATTTTCTATTCATTAAGCATATGATTTTCTTGCATAAAGATTGTAGTTGGTTTTGCCTGAGCGTCAGCAGTTATCCCCTACTTGACGTGGCATCATGACGCGTGTTTTCTCTTACTCTGATAATTCTTAATTCGGAGAAAATGCGGGTTGTGACACCATTAGCCTCCCCTAGGGTCAAGGCGGGGTTGGATTGGCCCTTGGAGGTCACTTGACCCTTAACTAGGGCACTTTGACCATTTTAGGTCAAGGGTTGACTTTGGTCAACCTAGCCTTTATGATTGGTCCCAATGGGTCCTTGGTGAACTATTGGCCTCTCACTAGGGCTATGATGGTTTGGGTGGGGTCCAATTGGTTAAGGGACTGCAATTGACCCTTGTGTAGGTCAATTTGACCCAATTTGGGTTAGAGTTGACTTTGGTCAACTTAGCTCCCTTGACTACCCTCCATGGGTCCTTAGTGACCCATTGACCCCTACCTAGGGTTATGGAGGTATAGGGGTGGTCCATTTGGCTAAGAGACTACAATTGACCCTTGTGTAGGTCAAGTTGACCCAATTAGGGTTAGAGTTGACTTTGGTCAACTCAGGTCCTTTGGCTGCCCTCCATGGGTCCTTAGTGACCCATTGACTTCTTACTAGGGTTATAAAGTTATGGGTGGGATCTTGGAGTCTTGGTGAAGTTTCATGATCACCTTAAACCAAGGCTTTGGAGTTTACTATTTGCAGACCATAGTGGCCCTATCCACACCACCAGGTCCACTTGACTCTTTCTTGGGCTTCCTAGGGTTTTGTAATGACAAAACCACTCTTAAGGGTCTAGTTGGAAATGGGATGTTACAAATCCCAATAAACAAACAAAGATTTCGTCTCCGAAATCAAGGTTAAGCCTACGGGGACTCCTATCGAGGAGCGACAAACTTGTAATATCCCATGAGAATTGAAAGATTTACGTCATGACACCATGTTCGCTATGTGAGGTTTAAAGGTGATAGTCAAATCTAAGACCAATTCGCACAATTGGCAAAGTCTAGACCCCAATAAACAAAAGTTTAGCCCATATTCTTGAAATTTCAGTCCTGCTATTTTAAAATAGGAAGGTAAATTGAACATCCTGAGAGATTGTGAGGTATACCTAACTGAAGAGTTTCGGGTATCTTTGTCGCATCAAGTCCTGGGGATCCCATGTGTGCTCCTCTCTTCTGTGATTTCTCCACAGGAACTTGACTAATGGAACCTTTTTGTGGCGCAAGACTCGTACTCCCTTGTCGTCAATCCGGACCGGTTCTAGGTGAACTGACCGATCAGATGCTATCAGCCCTTCTGTGGTTGTAACTTACTGCTCTGGGCGTAGTAGAGCTCTCCTAAGAGAGGATATATGGAATACGTCGTGCAGACTTACCAGCTCCGGTGGCAGCTCCAGCCTGTATGCCAAGGGACCGATCCGCTCGTGGATCCTATAAGGCCCCATGTATCTTGGACTGAGCTTCTTCCTCTGTCCGCGTACCCGAGTAACTCCATGCATTGGTCGGATCTTCAAGAACACCTGATCTCCCACCTAGAATTCCACCTGACGGTGTCGAGCGTCGTAATACTTAGCCTGCCGGCTCTGTGCTTCTAGCATCATGTCCCATATTAATCTCACCTGAGCCTCGGAGTCCTCGACAAACTCCGAATCCAATGCCTTAGGGTCCTCGTCCTGTATCCATGACAGCAGAGTCCTGCACTTCCGTCCGTATAACGCCTCATAAGGAGCCATATTTATACTAAACTGGTAGCTGTTATTATACGAGAACTCGATCAGCGGTAACAACTTCTCCCAAGGTTCACCGCGATCTAATATGCAGAGTCGTAGTAAATCCTCCAGAGTCCGGTTGGTTCGTTCCGTCTGTCCATTCGTCTGGGGGTGGAAAGCCGTACTGAATGTTAGTCGAGTGCCCATGTAAGTCTGCACTGACCTCCACTCCCTGGATGTAAATCGTCCATCCCGGTCTGACATAATCGACTTGGGGATGCCATGATAGCGTACAAACTGTCCATAAACTTTCGGACTAACACACTTACCGAGTGATCCTTCCTGATTGGAATAAACCTGGCTACCTTTTTCAGCCGGTCGATAATCACCTTGATCGAATCATTCCCTGTCCTCGATCGAGGAAGTCCGTGTATAAAGTCCATGGTGATATTATCGAACTTCCACTCTGGTACTGGGAGTGGCTGCAATAATCCTGCGGGGTTTCTGCACTCCGCTTTCATCAACTGGCATGCCTCGCAATGGGTCACGAAGTAGGTGATATCCTTCTTCATGTCGGGCCATAACATAGTCTTCTTCAGATCTGCAGTCATCTTTGTAATCCCCGAGTGTACCGAATATCTACAGCAATGAGCCTCCATCAAGATGTCCTCCCGGACCTGGCCTCCCTCTGGTATGTAGACCCGTCCTCTAAAGCATACTAAGTCATCCCTCAGTGTGTAATCTCCCGCAGTGCCGGCTTCTAAGGCCCGGAATATCGGCTCTAGCTGGGTATCCTGCCTCTGTCCATCCTTGACCCTTTCTCGAATGTCACCAGTGGCGATTAATGACGAATAGTACTCTCGGTATAAATCTGGGTGATCCTCGGACACCAGGGATATTTGCATCTTATCTAACATCTGAACTAACTCCAAAGCCATCAACTATGTTCCTACTCTGGCGTTTGCGGTCTTTCGGCTCAGTGCATCTGCTACCACATTCGCCTTTCCCGGGTGGTAGTGCATCTCATACTAGTAGTCTGCCAAAAATTCCACCCATCGTCTTTGTCTGATGTTCAGCTCTTTTTGCGTGTCCACATACCTCAAATTTTTATGGTCGGAGTATATGTCGCAGTGGACACCGTACAGATAGTGACACCAGACTTTTAGTGCAAAGATGATAGCTCCCATCTCTAAGTCATGGACTGGGTAGTTTTGCTCGTGCTTCTTCAGCTGCCGAGAAGCGTAAGCTATCACATGGCCACTCTGCATAAGCACTGCACCCATACCCTGGTAGGAGGCATCAGTGTAGACCTGGAATCCTATTTTCCCTGAAGGGAGGGCAAGTATAGGAGCTGAAGTGAGTCGTCCCTTTAGCTCTTGAAAAGCCACCTCACATTGTGGGGTCCAGATAAAGGGCACATCTTTCCTTGTCAGAGATGTGAGTGGAAGGGCGATACGAGAGAATCCCTCTACGAACTTCCGGTAGTAACCGGCGAGTCCTAGGAAACTCCGTACATCTATGGCCGTCTTCAACTACGACCAGTCCTGAACTGCTTGGATCTTAGCCGGGTCCACTGCCAACCCAGAACCACTGATGATATGGCCTAGGAAGGCCACCTCCTTCAACCAAAACTGGCATTTGCTGATCTTCGCATAGAGCTTGTGCTCCCGTAGTCTCTCCAGAGTCAGCGTCAGATGCCGAGTGTGCTCCTCTTCCGTCCTAGAGTAGATCAGGATGTCGTCTATGAATAATATGATGAACACATCCAAGTAGGCCTCAAAAACCAGGTTCATGAGGATCATGAATGCCGACGGAGCATTTGTGAGCCCAAAGGGCATCACGGTAAACTCATATAACCCATATCTGCTACTGAAAGCAGTCTTTGGAATGTCCTCCTCCTGGTATAGCACCTTGCCGCTGATCATTTCTGGCTCTCCAGCCCTGATCCTCCGCTTGCCGCTTCCGACCCCGAGTGGTGTGCCAATAAGCCTCAATCCTCTTTGCCATCTCCAAGATCCGGGAGATAGGCCCGTCGGATTTAAACAACAAGGCCTCCCTCAAGTCCTCCCGCAGGCCTTTATAGAATCTCTTGATATACCTCGCTTCGTCCAGCTAGTAAGAATCTGCATATCGAGCCAAATGGTCGAACTCCCGATGGTACTCTACCACTGTCCGGGTGCCCTTCTTTAGCTGTAAGAACCGCTCCTCCAACTCATCCCTGGCCGACTGCGGAACAAAATGCTCCAGCAGCGCGGTCCTGAACTCTTCCCAGGTAACTTCCGCAACCTCCCTATCAGCAAACATTGTGTCCAGCAGCGTCTTCCACCACCTCTTGGCATGGGACTCAAGGCAGGAGACAACCAAGGCCACCCTCTCCTCCCAGGGACACCGTATCCCAGTCAGCATTTCGTACATAATATCTAACCATTCTTCTGTCCGTACAGCGGATTCTGTCCCTAAGTAAGATGGAGGGGAGAGTCCTCGAAAGATGCTCAGCCAATTGGCCCCCGGGTTTGGCTGCGGTGCCGGAACCTGTTGAGCCCTGAAAGCATCTAGAATGGCCGTCAGTGTTTGACCCATCTCCGAGTGTAGGAATGGATTGGGGACCAGGGGAGGTGGTGCAACAGTCAGAGTCTGCTGAACTCTGCCTTGTGGTGTTGGCTGCGCTGGGGGCTGCGTAATAGAAGACAAATATAAGAAGTCTCACAGATTTAACTAAAAGTGGACAATTTTCATGTGATTTCCCATATGGGCCCACCACTGCTTCCGCTGCTTAGTTTGTCCCCAAACTAAACTCGAGCGGGGGTGTCCCAGGGTTAGTGGACTGCTACTTTTCTGATCGAGGTTTCCCTTTGATACCACTTGTAAGACCCCAATTTTTTTTTCTTTTCCGACACCGGGGTCTTAGGCCCAGAATCGCCACCTTGCGGTGATACCTTCGCACCGAGGAAGGTCGTCACTACAAGATGCCGATTATGCCGGCAAAAATCGATCACAACTATAGCAATAGAATGAAAACAAGTCCACTGAAAATCACATGTATAGAAAATAAGCTCCACGAAGGGAGTGTCCACATATAGTACTTATAATAAAAATCTCGGGCTTATGCCCGGTACATCAAGTCCTCACTACAAATCACTCATCGCAGAAGCAAACCAATACAACTACTAGTGTTCGGGACTCACAGTCCCTGCTATCTGGACTCTAGTACTAGACTGTCCGATCTCCAAGAATGCCGACCTCCGGGGCTGCTCCTCCATGCTGGGCTCTGTGGTCCCCTAAATGATGTGGTTCGAAAACCGTTAGTCTAAAATACTAAGTCATATCGTCCTCCGCCCCTTCCCCCATGGCTCCTAAGCACCGAGCGGGGAGAAGGAAAGGAAAGGACATGAAAGTGGAGAATGTCAAATAGTAGATGACAGCGGAATTAGACTAGCAGTTCTAAGTATGGTAATAATGATACAAATTTAGAAGAAGTAACCTTAACTTATGTGAATACACATAAGCTAAGGGATCTCTTGCAGGGCTCCTATCGTATAAAAAGTCCCATACCGATTTATACGATAGGGTGTCGGTTTTACTAGCAGGCTTAAATATTTATTACTGAAAGAGAACCTTGACTTATAAGCACGCTCACACGAACTTATAGGCCAAGGGGTCGTTTTGCAAGGCCTAATGTATAGAGCGTCCCATACCGCTTATACATTAGGTGTCAGGTTATATGCAATGGTTATGCTATGAAATAAAATTATGCTATGATTTGAACATGCAAGTGCAACTTACCCACTCGACTCTGTGTACACAGACCTTTAATTCCCCCTTTCAGAGCCGTTACCTCCCAGGATACCTCCGTAGTGGCAGACGGAAGCGGTGGGTTGGGCCTCGCCCACGTCTAAACCAGTAAAGCACTACCGGTCAGACCTATCGTACGCCTCAATGCTTGGTGCATAAAGCGGACTCCTGCGTACTCTTGCCGGCTGGCGCATCGGACTTCTGTTGGCGAAGTGCTAACCACACTTGCCGAGTCAACGTATTGGCGTCGGTGAATCGACCCTCCAATACCGAAGACCCACCACCTTATACCTTTTATTCACATGCAGTAGTTATGAGTCCAAACAACAACCGAACCAAATCTCCTCGGACTATCCCGTCCGTCATAAATTAGCAACCGAGCCGAAGCTCCCCGGACTATCCCGTCCGTCATAATCAACAACCGAGCTGAAGCTCCCCGGACCACCATGCCCATCACCATAACCACTGGGCTTATTGCCCGAGTAACCCAAACTATCTCCCGAGACATTGGGGTGTGAGAGTGTGAAATCCTTAGTTTACTATTTACTCTTGTGGCGATTTTATACCTACGACTTAGGTTTTACCCAGGACTGCCCAAGGTATTCCCTGTGAAGGGCTCTCGAGGGCACTGGGAGCTAGGATGGGCTGAATCCCAAAGCTCCCTTTCGCAAGGCACTTATTCTTGTTGGTTGGTAACTAATCCCATATCCATTACCCATTTCTTTTTCATATTACGGTAGACTAAACCTAAGGTGATTTTTGTTGGATCTTGTAGCAAACCTTAGAGGGGGGGGGGGGTGAATAAGGTTCGACGCATTTCTTGAAATTTAAGCGTTAATTTGTCCACAGAACCAGAGCTTAGGAAACTACTGCAGAGCGTTGGGTAACCAATGTTCTGCGGTACGTTATTCACTCTTTTCCTGTACAAATTAGCTTGTGCGCACACACGTGAAACTAGACTTATCATTCACAAATAAACATAAGAGGCAATGATATGAAGAAAATATCTCATATGAATCACTAAGTCACACACAATGTTACACTTGTAATTAGGATTGATTTAAAACATGTTTACACACAATACATACAACTTGGATCTCCATGACGCCGGAGATCAGAGGCGGTGAATAAAACTCTTTGGTTTTCTATACCGACCCAAAACCCGGACCGGTTGGCTCTTCACTTTCTCCCCGAAAGGTCTTAGAGCCGCTCTTCACCTCCACACCCGGAAGGGTCTTAGAGCCGCTCTTCACTTTCTCCCCGAAAGGTCTTAGAGCCGCTCTTCACCTCCACAACCGGAAGGGTCTTAGAGCACCGCTAGATCCCCGATCTAGACGCCCCAAATCCCGGGACGATTTTCCATGGAATCCAAACCGGATTCCGACGACCTTCCCCGGTCGATTTCCCTTACCACTTACAACAAAAAGAAGAAGAAAAAGATACAAAAAGAGATTACAAAATATATTCGTTAAAGTTTAGGTTCTCCCTCTTGAGAAGTTCTCCGGATAGATCTACGGCCGGTGCTTGTGATCTTCGATGGAAAGCACCCGGTCGCTAGACGTAGACGATGCGAAGCCTTGATCGCCGGAGTTCTTCGATCTAGAACGGGAGGAAGAAGCCTTGCTTTTTCTTTGACAAAGACGAGTAGAACGGACGTAGGAAGACGGCCGAACTTGGTATTCCTGGATCACTTCGTCAATAATCTCTGGAGGCTTAGGTCTTGAGGAAACGGCGCTGCTTTTTATACGTCTTGGAGAAAATAGACTACCGCCTGCGATAACTCTATCGCCGGGCGGTAAGTTCGCGCGTAACGCCTGCCAGCTGTCTCCACACGTCTCCCGAAACGGCAACTATAACCGCTCATTAAGGAAACTGCCGTTTCAAGAGAGCTATCGCCGGGCGGTAATGGTTACCGCGCCCAGTCAGAGCGATAGCGCCATTTCGCCAAATAATTCTACCGCCTGCGATAAGCCTATCGCCTGAGCGGTAGGTACCATCGTCGACGATCGTCCCCTTGATGCACGTCGACCGGATACCGCCGGCGGTAGCGTCCTGTCGCCGGGCAGTAGCTTTTGATTGTCGACGATCCTTCCTTAGCTGATAATTGGGTCGTCGACCATCGAACCGATATGCGTCGATCGAGATGGTTACCGCGCTGCGATAAGGTTATCGCCGGGCGGTAGTAACCTTTTGAAGCTCTTCTCCTTTCCTTTCACCTATCAGCCTGCACACTCTAACACACAACCAATCTCATCAAATACAAGCAGGGAGTTGATATTCTCAAACCTAAGGAGTGTGAAACCATGTTCCAACAATTTTGACCTTTCACTCTACGAGGAAAGACGATCTTTTGTCGACCTCAAGCACTACTCAACACTACCAACTCATATCTCACTACTTAACCTAAACCTTTAGGATGACTCATCCACATCTACAAAAATCCAGCAAGATGGCTAACTCCAACTATGCTAAATCATTTCCTTTCAACCATTTACTAAATGCAGACTACAAGGTTAAATGCCATGTATAATGAGGAGTACATCAAATAATCTTCCAATACTCCTATAATAATTAATGGAGGTCCATTATGACCTTTAAGCCCTAAATCCAGAGACCCAAAATTTTCCTTATTTATTTAATAATTTATTTAATTATTCTAGTGACTACAATTTCCAATAATGAACATGAAGTACCATTTTCAGGCAAGATATCATTCCACTAATTTTATAGGATATTTAAAATAAGGATTTAACTCATCTTCCAAAATATCTCAATTTTTCAGTAAGGTCCATTAAGACTATATTGCTTCCAAAAATTCAGATAAAATTTCAGTATGATTCTAATGGCATATAAATGATTTGGGCCAAATTTCATAATTTATTTATCAGTAAATGATCTTAATTAAATTATTGAATAATTTCCTCATTTAACAAGCTTGTGAAGTAAGTACCTCAAATATGTATCCAAAAATTTTTATAAAATTTATATATGCATATAATGATTCAAAACTTCTTCTGCCAAACTTTCATGACGTCCCAAGGATCAGAGGGACCATAATGATCAATTTATTATATTGAGGCATCCCTTGTGTTACAAATGAAGTACTATAACTATTGTCCCAAAATTCCCAATTAAATTACCAGAGGCTCTTAATATCCTTATGACCAATCTACCAAAATTGCACCTTAGTTTGAGGAGTTTAGCTAGCCCATTTCAACCCTACAATATTTGTGCCCTAAACTAGGGTTAGGGTTTTGTGGGTCCCAAACTTTCCAAAACACCCTAAGATTTTTACCAGAGGGTTATGATTACCATAATACCATCCCTACAAAATTTAATAGTCATACAAGGTGTTTTGGCAACATGCCCTTCACAAGGTACAAAAGCCCTTCCTTAGGGTTTGACCTAGGATCTTGGGGCGAATCAATTCCAAACCTCCCCATATTTCATTGGAAGGTGCACAAGTTCATGAAAAGTCAGTGTTCCAAATTTGAGCCTCTGTTGATGTTAATTGAACACTCTAAGCAAAAATCACATTTTGGACCAAAATGCCCTTAGGGCAAGGCTAGGGTTTGCATGATTTCCATTCAAATCACCTCCAATCTTAATGAAAATTTAACCAGAGCTCTATATTGACCTCATATACCTCCCACCAAAATTTGGATGAATTTGGACTTCATTTGACCCATAAATTAATTTACCCTAGATAAATTAAATTATTTACAAAACTATAGAAAACTTATCTCCAAAAATTCCCATTTTTGGGCATAGTCTAGATATTAGTTAGTGTGACTCCCTGCCAAAATTTCAAATCATTTGGACTTAGGATAAAGTGTGGAAACTAAGTTTAATATTTTCCTAGCCCTAGATGTAGGCCCCACAAAAATGGGTGCTTTAGTCCAACCTGAGATCCAACTGGGTTCAAATCAATTTCTAATTAAACTAGACACTTAGGGCTACAAAATTCATGTTGGTGACTTTTTCATTAGATGGGCCTAAGTATTTTTAAAAATTAAAAAGATTAAATACATTAGGTGTGACAGAATTCATTAAAATGAAATATATAAACCTATAGTTTGAAATCTAATGCAACACGAATCTTGACGTAAGGTGGACGACATCTGGTCATCTTCAAGCTCTAGCCGATGGTCCCGATCTCACCGTCCTGGAGCTTCTTCTAGATGCTGCCGCCGGTAATCCGGCCACCTCCCCGGCCGTCCACCGCCACCACCACCTCCGTTGAGGTGGTGGGCGTCGCTAGGCGGCGGCTCAGCCGTCGGAGAGCCCTATTCCGGCGGTTCTACCATGCTAATTTTTGGCCGAAAACCATGAAAATTCAGAATTGGATCGGGCTCAATTGAGCCCGACCCTTGGCCCTAGCGATTGCTATGAACTATCCATGGGAAAAGAAGTGGAGGAGGACCTGTGGTGGCGGTTGTAGCCGTGCTGATCGTCGGATTGGCATGGTGGTGGCCGGTGGTGGTCGGTGGTGGTCGGCTTGTTCAAAAATTCAGGAAATGGCTTGGCTCCTTCAGGTAAAGTGTGGGAAATGCTCCTTGAACCTCAGTGAAGCTTTTAAAGAGGGAGAGGAGGGGAGTTAGGTGGCTGAATACCTTGTGCCATTTTTTGGCCATGGTCAACAATGGCGGCTTTGTTGGTAGGGGGGGTGGAGCTTGCTCTAACCAGTCCAAAAAGGCTGCTGCACTCCCCCTTATTCTTCTGAATTGAATGGGGAGGTTGGGGAGGGGGGAGGAGGAGCACAAAGTCCTCCTTCCTTCTTCTTCCTTCTCTTTCTCTCTCCTCCATGGGTGGCTTTCTCTCTCCTAGTCACCAAGCCTGAAATTTATCTCCTCCCTATCCTATGGCAGCCCACAAGTCCATTTGCTCACTTAAGTCAAGGTTAGCCCAATTGGAATGGGCTTGAGCTTGAGTTAGCCCATTTGGGCAAACTTGACCCATAGTTGGACTAGGGCCCACCTAGGTCAAATTGGTCCTTGAGGTTTCTTCAATGGGTCCTTGGTGACCCATTAGCCTCCCCTAGGGTCAAGGTGGGGTTGGATTGGCCCTTGGAGGTCACTTGACCCTTAACTAGGGCACTTTGACCATTTTAGGTCAAGGGTTTACTTTGGTCAACCTAGACTTTATGATTGGTCCCAATGGGTCCTTGGTGACCTATTGGCCTCTCACTAGGGCTATGAGGGTATGGGTGGGGTCCAGTTGTCTAAGGGACTGCAATTGACCCTTGTATAGGTCAATTTGACCCAATTAGGGTTAGAGTTGACTTTGGTAAACTTAGCTCCGTTGACTACCCTCCATGGGTCCTTAGTGACCCATTGACCCCTATCTAGGGTTATGGAGGTATAGGGGTTGTCCATTTGGCTAAGAGACTACAATTGACCCTTGTGTAGGTCAATTTGACCTAATTAGGGTTAGAGTTGACTTTGGTCAACTCAGTTCCTTTGGCTGCCCTCCATGGGTCCTTAGTGACCCATTGACCCCTTACTAGGGTTATAAAGGTATGGGTGGGGTCTTGGAGTCTTGGTGAAGTTTCATGATCACCTTAAGCAAAGGCTTTGGAGTTTACTATTTGCAGACCATAGTGGCCCTATCCACACCACCAGGTCCACTTGACTCTTTCTTAGGCTTCCTATGGTTTTGTCATGACAAAACCACTCTTAGGGGTCTAGTTGGAAATGGGATGTTACAGCAGTATTCGAGAAGTTCACTTAGTTCTTGAGAAGCCTAGACTAGTTCTCGAGTAACATCATTAAATTTCTCAAGAAGCTTAGCCTAGTTCTCGAGAAGTCACTTCTTATATTTCCCGAGTAGTCAGGGACCGCAGTGAAAAATCTTCTAAGTCCATCTCTCGATAACCTGGTTATAGTTCTCGAGAACTTAGCTTTTAGTTCTCGAGAAGTAAGCTTAGTTTTCGAGTACAAGTTTTAGCTCTCGAGTAATGTTATTTTCGTTCTCGAGAAGCGAAATTTAGTTTTTGAGTTGACTCAATGCTTATCTCTCGAGTACTATCTTAAGTCTAGAAAGTATAGCTTTCGAGAAATCAGCCTTGTTCTCGAGAACTTATTCATACTTCTCGAGAACAACATGGTGTAGGGTTTGTCTCGTTGGAGACCTACACGAGTGGAGGCTCAAACTCGCCGTTCTACACGTCCATAAACTACCGCTCCTACACAAGCATCTAGCGCACTCTTCCACGGAATCGTTTCGAGCACAAATACAAAATGCAACAAGGGGAGAAACGACTTTAAAAGAACGATCAAAACAAGTCGAATACTTCCCAAAAAAACGAAAAGGTTGCCAATCCTTTTAAAGAGTGAAATCTATGGCTAGAGGCCAAGATCTGCCCAAGCAAAATGGATCCACCCGATCCGAAATGAGAGAAACTCAATAAGAAATTTCAAGTTCAGATTTTAGCAAGCGTTAGCATTAACATTCCGGAAGAAACTCTGGTTCCAATCTCCACCAAAACTATGAGAAGATACACACAAGAGGAGGGGAAGAAAGAGAGTACCCAACCCAAATATGGGATGCACACAAGATAGATGTGGGAGAATCGCTCTCTCCACGGTTCCACCAGCATCGCACCGAATGGGAAAGCAGCCCTTCGTCCTTGGAGTCACACCGAGGAAGAAGCTCACGCCGGAGAAGAGGCCACACCTTGGCCGAACTATTCTATGGAGGGAGCAAGGGGGGCGGCGGCAAGGAGGAGTCTTCCTTGGGGAATCTGATTTTAGGGTTTTCAATCTTATTCTCATTCCAAAATAAAAGGCTCATATATATAGGAGGCCCACACAACATCCAACCATCCAGATTTGAGATGAAATCTCATCATCCGGATGGTTATTAACACACCCACAAAATGTCTATTAGCACACCAAAGCAAACATATAAAATATTACATTGGCCAACATAAGAGAAAAGAAATCTTCGAAAATAATGAAGAGGCATCACGCGCGCCGTGGACGAAGATTGTAGCGGTGCCTTCTGGTAGCTAGTGTGGAGTCGTCAAAAGTCGTCTTCCGTTGACGAATGTCTTTATGTTGATGGAGCACTTCCGCAACCGGGTCATCATTAAGTGGAGGAGGAGGGGCCACTACATCAATCCTCCCCGGCTCAAAATCACGTATCACTGAGACGTGGTCCTGGAGGTAGCGGTGAAGAAGATCGGCATCCAAACGTAGAAGCTCCGGCTCGAGGATCCAAGAATCGTCTTAAGGGGGCGGTCACGCCAACGGATAAGGAAGCGGCTGGTAGCGCCATCGACAGAGGAAAGGGGCTCGTAAGCTAAAATCTTGTCTGGCAAACAAAAGGTTTTGGGAAACCTTGGAAACATGTTAGCAAAAGGAAGAAAAGATTTCAACTCACCATACGATGGGGAACCAGTGGGAACCGAAAGAGAGAGCTCATCTGAGCTACCATGTCCCAAACCCGTAGAGAGATCGGTGGAAGGAGAAGACGACATAGAAGTCAACTCAAGTGGAGGTGAAACAAACGGCGTTAAATCTGAAACATTAAAAATGGGGGAAATACCCAATCGACAGGCAAATCCAAAACAAAAGCATTCTTGCTGAGTTTCTTCAGAATTTGGAAAGGGCCGGCTCGCTTAGGCGCTAATTTCTTCACGGTACCAGTAGGCAAATGTGCGGGAACTAAACTAACTAGGACTTGATCGCTTACTTCAAAGTGGGATGCTCTCCTATGTAGGTTAGCATGCGCTTGATATGATTCGTATTGAGCGCCCAAGGTTGCCTGGATACAAACATGTAAGTCATGGATATGCTCGGCGAAGGATTATGCGAACTGACTAGCCTTATAAGTTGGAGGTAAAGGAACAAATTCAAGGGGCACAGGTGCCTTATACCCGTGGACAATCTCGTTGGGCGACATTCTTGTGGATTTATTTTTAAAGTTGTGGTAGGCTAATTAAGCGTGGGGAAGGAGTATGTCCCAAGTACCCTTGTGATCACTCACAAGGCATCTTAAGAGGTTCCCCAAACTGCGATTAACCACTTCTGTCTGCCCATCTGTTTGAGGGCGATAGGCAGCGGAAAACAATAATTTAGTGCCCATTAGGATCCATAAGGTTTTCCAAAAATAACTAGTGAATTTAACGTCCCTATCCGAAACAATAGTTTTCGGTACCCCGCGGTGACTAACTACTTCCCGAAAATATAGATTGGCAATGTGTGAAGCGTCGTTAGTCTTACTACACAGAATGAAATACTCCATCTTATAAAACCGGTCCACTACAACGAGAATGGAATCGTGGCAGCATAGTGTGGGGGGAAGGCCTAAGACGAAGTCCATAATAACGTCTTCCCACAGTATCGAAGGGATAAGCAACGGCGTATACAATCCTACATTGGTCTTACAACCCTTCGAAACCTGACATGCACGGCAACTACTCACAACCCTCCCAACGGTAGCCTTTAATTTAGGCTAATAATATTTATCCTAAACTAGCGCGGTCGACTTATCTCGTCCAAAGTGTCCACTCAACCCACCACTATGCAACTCCTAAACAATATGGAGCCGTAAGGAGGAGGCGGGATACACAACTTGTCGTGTCGAAACAAATACCCATCTCGTATAACGTAGGCAGAGATAGTGGTAGGGGAATCATCTTGGGCAGATAAATATGCCTCTTGAAACTCGGGGCAAGTGGCATATTCATCCTTGACATGCTCAAAACCTACCACATGAACTTGCATCGTAGACATCAAAAGAGTGAGGCGACTAATGGCATCCACTACTCGGTTGTCGACCCCTTTAAGGTGCTTGAGGTTGAAAGTATACTCTTGCAAGAAAGCGACCCATTTGGCGTGACGCGGGCTAATTTTGTGCTGGAAATTAATAAAGCGCAAGGCGTCATGGTCGGATAAGATGACAAATTCCTTGGATAGGAGCTAGTGCCGCCAATCATGCAGACAACGAACGACTGCATAAAATTCCCTATCATAGTTTGAGTAGTTCAACTTAGCGCCAGCCAATTTTTCACTAAAATAACTTATAGGGTGCCCCTCTTGACTTAAGACGCCTCCTATCCCTACACCGGACGCATCATACGTAAGCTCAAAAAATTTGTTGAAGTCTGGTAAACGTAAAATGGGCGCTTCTGTCATAAGTTCCTTAATGCATTGGAAAACGGATGTAGTATATTTTGTCAACGTGAATTCTCCCTTCTTCGTACAATTAGTAATGGGGGCCATGATACTACTAAAGTCGTGTATGAAGCAATCGTAGAACGTGGCTAACCCGTGGAAGCTTCGTACCTCCCGCAGACTTGTCGGCTGGGGCCAATCCCTAATCACTTGTACCTTGGCGGGGTCAACTAAAATGCCCTCAGATCCAACAATATAGCCCAAGAATTCCAACTCCTACACGTAGAAAGTGCACTTCTTAAAATTGAGAAATAAGGTTTCCTTCCGTAGGGTGGAAAGAACCATCGTCATGTGGGCGATGTGATCGGCGGTTGTGGTGCTGTATACGAGGATATCATCAAAATAAACAACAACAAACTTCCCTAAATATGGTTGGAAGACATGCGTCATCATCCGATAGAAAGTGCTAGGGGCATTGGATAACCCAAAAGGCATCACTAGCCACTCGTATAACCCGTCCTTGGTTTTAAAGGAAGTTTTCCACTTGTCCCCCTCACGAATCCTAATCTGATGATAGCCACTACGTAGATCCAACTAGGAAAAGAGGGTGGCACCAGCTAGGACATCAAAGAGGTCATCATATCGAGGAATTAGAAATCTATACTTGATGGTGATCTTGTTGATAGCTCGGCTATCAACACACATCCTCCAGGTGCCATCTTTCTTGGGGGAAAGTAAGGCTGGTACGGGACATGGACTTAAACTCGTCCTTATGAACCCCTTATCCAATAAACCCTCTACCTGCATCTGCAATTCCTTATGGGCATCGGGGTGGAGTTGATAATTGGGATGATTCGGTAAGGACGATCCCGGGATGAGATCTATAGCGTGCTGAATGTCCCTAAGAGGGGGTAATACAGATGGTAACTCAGCCGGGTAAATATCCTTATATTCTTCCAATAGCTCCCGCAACTCTCGGGGTAGACCTTCTAGCGATCCCGAATCAGTCTTCTCACTTAGGAGAACTAATGCATACCTAACTCCATCAAGAAAAGGGTGCCTCACAAAATCCTTCCTTCCCACAAATCTTAAGGTCTTCCTCTCAGCTAGAACAGTGGTGTCCTTAGCCGGACCTATCGGCTCATTCCGGGAAGTCGGCCGTAACGTGATAATTTTGCCATTTAACTTAAACTCATAGGTATTGGCTCTCCCAAAATGTGTCACGTCAAGGTCATAGAGCCATGGGCGGCCCAACAACACATGCCATGCGTCCATCGGAAGGACATCACACCAAACCTCATCGGAGTAGGATTTGAGAGCCAGGGGGACTAGACAACCCTAGGTGACTGGAACGCTAATCTTGTTTATCCAAGCAACCTGATAGGGTGTGGGGTGGGGCTCCGTGGTCAAAGCCATACGCGTTATAGTATTCTCCGAGATTACATTCACGCAGCTACCACTATCGATTATTAACTTACACAGTTTATCACCGCTCTTAAAAATCAAGGAAAAGATACTCGACCTCTTCCAGTCGTCTAAAGGGCGGGGGGTCGTAAAAGGCAATGCATCACCCTAAGGGGGTGATCGTCTTCGAGGACACTTAGAACACCCTCGGGTCACTATCGGCGGAAGCCTCATACACTATATCGGCGGGGTCTGTGGATGACTTGAGGAGGGCTACGGTAGCCTTGGCCTTGGTCGGACATTCAAAGACGTAGTGGCCTTGAATACCACAAAAATAACACGTAGCGTTCACCATACTAACCTTGCCTATCGGGACCCGCTCACTCTTTGGGTTCCTAGCGTTATGTGCAGTAATCACCACCGATTTAGAGTCAGTGGACCTAAATTTTCCCTTATGTGGATATGTGGAGGTGGACTCACCTAAGGTGGATTTGCCCTTGGCTTGGGAGTGACGAGTGTGAGCCTTAGAGGCCAGATGTTTTTCAATGTCAAGGGCGGCATTGAAAGTGGTATTAATATCAGTGTGCCCATAATGCACGAGCTTCTATTGTATGTCCGGATGAAGCACCTTGCGAAACCTAGAAAGATTAATCTCCTCAGCCTCCCTAACACCACACCGCACCATACGGTCCTTCAGGTCTCCAATGTTTTCCGCCACGGAGTTGGAGCCTTGCCGGAGTGTGGCTAGCTCATCGAACATTTGGGTACGGTGGTGGGCGGGAACATACTGGTAAGATAGTAGGTTCTTCATAACAGCCCACCAAACAAACGGAACCCCATGTCCAGTCCCTAACCTCTTCTCTTCGTTCAACCAATACATCTTAGCACGACTTGTTAATTTCATTCTGGCAACCTGGACCTTTTGGTGGTCCGTAAGATGATGTCATTCGAAATAACACTCCATATTGACAACACAAGTGAGGTAGATTTGGGGATCTCCCATACCATCATAGGTGGGTGCATTGATTTTAATGGCCCGAGTGATGTCAAAGTCACGATCACGGTGACGATGATGATGGGGCACTCGGGGAGAGTGTCCCTCAGAATCCAAACCATCCTCCGACCGGCGGGGGTTTGGCATTTCATCATTTATCGGAGGCACTCCCTCTTGGTTTTGGGGTTGTTAGCCCTGTTTGTTCAACAACACATGTCCCAATAAGGCTCGGAGTTCATTCATCTCTTGACGAAGTCCCTCTATGGCCTCCACATTCAGACCCCCTTGTGGATTCGCAGCCATCCTGGACGTTGACGTGGACGTGTACTCCGTGCCTAGCCTTGTGCGCATACATGTTTGAAAATTTTACGAAAGATTAATTTTCCTAGGGCTGGTAATAAGATGAAAATAATTTTTTTTTCTCTGTGCTATAGTGACGTAGAAGGTGCAGAAATTTTTTTTTCAGAATTTCGCTAAATAAAACAGATTTTAGGCCGCTATTGGCAGAGCACAGAAAATAATTTTTTTGATTTCTATAGATCGAATCGACAAACAAGGAATGCAACAAGGATGTTTGCAACGTGGAAGTTGAAACGGCCTCCTCTGATACCAAATTTGTGTAGGGTTTGTCCCATTGGAGACCTACACGAGTGGAGGCTCAAACTCGCGGTTCTACACGTCCGTAAACTACCGCTCCTACTCAAGCATCTAGCGCACTCTTCCACTGAATCATTTCGAGCACAAATACAAAATGCAACAAGGGGAGAAATGACTTTAAAACAGTGATCAAAACAAGTCTAATACTTCCCAAAATAACGCAAAGGTTGCCAATCCTTTTCAAGAGTGAAATCTATGGCTAGAGGCCAAGATTCGCTCAAGAAAAATGGATCCACCTGATCCGAAATGAGAGAAACTCAATAAGAAATTTCAAGTTCAGATTTAAGCAAGCATTAGCATTAACATTTCGGAAGAAATGCCGGTTCCAATCTCCACCAAAACTATGAGAAAAAACACACAAGAGGAGGGGAAGAAAGAGAGTACCCAACCCAAATATTGGATGAACACAAGATAGATGTGGGAGAATCGCTCTCTCCACAGTTCCAACGGTGTCGCACCGAATGGGAAATCATCCCCTCATCCTTGGAGTCACACCGAGGAATAAGCTCACGCCAGAGAAGTGTCCACACCTTGGTCGAACTCTTCTATGGAGGGAGCAAGGGGGGGGGGGGGGCTGCGACAAGGAGGAGTCTTCCTTGGGGAAATCTGATTTTAGGGTTTTCAATCTTCTTCTCATTCCAAAATAAAAGGCTCCTATATATATTAGGCCCACACAACATCCAACCATCAAGATTTGAGATGAAATCTGATCATCCGGATGGTTATTAACACACCCACAAAATGTCTATTAGCACACCAAAGCAAACATATAAAATATTACATTGGCCAACATAAGAGAAAAGAAAGCATGGAAAATAATGAAGAGGCATCACGCGCGCCATGGATGAAGATTGTAGCGGCGCCTTTCGTTAGCTAGTGTGGAGTTGTCAAAAGTTGCCTTCCGTTGATGAAAGCCTTTATATTGTTGGAGCACTTCCGCAACCGGGTCATCATCAAGTGGAGGAGGAGGGGCCACTTCATCACAACAGTTCATTTTTCAGAAAATTTACTTAAGTCCAGATCGATGGAATTTTCAAATGACATAACGTGATTGGTCCACGTGTCATCATTAATGTCAATTCTAACCGTTAGGGGAAATCCTATATAATGTTTTTTCATCAAGACAAACCCTAAGCGGTGAATTGTACATTTTTTATATTTCTGTTCGGTTGTCTCTCTCTAAGAACTAACTTACAAAAGCCACAGCCGCCGCTCAGTTTGAAGATCTACACGACTGTTTTCGATCAATTTAGACTTGTTGTTCAAGGAATCTTCATCTTCTCCTTGATTGAGTAGCTCTTAAGTTTCTCAGGTCAGATCTATAGAGAGTCTTCTTCAACATTTCTGGGAAAACCGAAAAGTTAAGAATAAGACCTAGAGTTTAATTTTTCCAAATCTGACACAAATCTTTGTTTGTAATTCATATCTCTTTGTAATTTTGTAGGAGATTATTCTCCGAGCGTAGGAGCGTTGTTCTCCGAGTTGTAGGAATTTTACATCTTTCGAGTGTAGATCCCATTGGATCAAGATTGTATGAACTTTATTCTGAGACGTAGGAATTGTTTTCAATCCGAGATAATGGAGTAGCCGAGTCTAGTGATTTACTAGATCGGTGAGGGAAAGTGGACGTACCCAAGGTTGGGGAACCACTATAATTCTTCTTGTCATCTGTGATTGCTTGATTGTTTTTGTGCAAGTTCGTTAAATTTTTTATTCCGCAAATAGATGCACAATTCACCTATTCACCCCCCCCCCCTCTAGGTGATTTAGATAGACAAATCAACACTTTTAATTGGTATCAAAGGGAAGTTGGACGTTAAAAGGTTAACACCTTGATCAATTTCCTCTCTAAGTTGTCTCTTGAGAATTTTCAAACAATGGACAAGGCTAAAGATTTTGCCAAGCTTCCTCTTTGCACAAAGAACAATTTTCCCATGTAGAAAGAGAGAATTAAATTTTTCATGGAAGCTGTTTATCCCCGGATCTTCATGATTGGTTATGAAGGTCCCCATATTCCTATGACTATCTCAACTATAGATCAAACAAAGAAAGCCCCAAAGAAGCTAATGGATATAGATAAAGACGAGATTGCACTTGTCTCTATGTAGAAGAAAGCCAAAAATATAATTGCAAGTGCAGTTGATGGCTCTATGCTGCAAAATCTAATCCACTGCCAGTCTGCTAAGGAGATATGGCAGTCCCTCGTCACCTTGATGGAAGGTACAGAAGAAGTAAGGGATGACAGAAGATCCCTGTTGAATCAGAAATATGAAGCCTTCCAATAAGGGCACAAAGATAACATTGCAGATACTTTTGAGAACTTTTTCAAGATAGTTAACGGCCTCAGAGGATATGGCCGAGTCTTCACCAACGGAGAACTGAATGACAAGTTCCTAAGATCCTTAACCAAGGAATGGGACAACAAGGTTTGTGCCATCAGGGAATTTGGAAAGCTAGCTAAGACAGATCCTCAGAATCTCTTACGGAAGCTGATGTCATATGAGCTTCAACTCAACACAAAGAAAGCTGAAGAAGAGAAGAGCAGGTCTTCATCCAAAGATAAGTCTTTTGCTTTAATGGCAGACACCTCCAGTAAGTCAAAGGCTACCTCTCCAATCCCAGCACAAGAAGTTAGTGATTAAGAAAACTTTGATCCAAGTACCTCAGGACCTGAACTATCTGAAGGAGAGTTCTCCTTACTCTCACGGTAGTTCAAGAAATTCTTGAACAAGAAAAAGCAATGGAAGGGAAATTATGCCTCTCACAGAAGATCACTGATGTAGGCACACTCTTTCGAGCGTTTGGGTGACCGATGTAACCAACACGACATTCTTCAATAACCTGTTCGTCACGCTCTAGCATTTAACGCAGCAACGAATGAATTAATATTATTACTAATTAAAGATTACAGGGGGTTTGCAAGGCCCCTTAAGATAATACCAAGGCGATAGGCCAAGGTCCTCTCAAGCGAAAAGAACCCATACGGTTTGGTCAAGCGTTGTTGTACCAAAAGAGAATCCACCGAAAACAAAAGATCCGGACGAGGGTGGTTCTCTCCCAACAAAATAAAACGAGGGCCGCCACGCCTCACAAAATTAATTGAAAGAAATAAACACGACAATAACTAAAATAAATTAGCCACGAAAATTCACGCGTTACACAAGCCACGCAATTTGCCAATGCCACAAGATCTATCTAAAAAAGAGAAACACATAAAGGTGGAAATGTTCGTTACCCAACCGGATCAGATGAATCCAGTTTTCTCTTCCAAGATCGTTCTTCAACGGCACCACCAAAGATACGCCGGTGGGAGAAAAACTAGGTGTCTTCTTCGTGTCACGCTGTATTTGGAAAGTCCAAGATAAGATCTTCTCAATAGGGTAGTAATATCTCCACTTATGGTAGGAGAGAGAAAAGGTGGTAGGTTTGTGGATTTATTTATGGAAGCATGTATTCATATTTGGGAGGGGATAAGGAGGGGGCTAGTTTGATCGTGAGGGTGATTGACGGCTAGGCTTTGATGAGGAGGGAGGGGCTCAGTTTTGGGGAGTGGATGGTTGGTGTGGGTTGGGTTTGTGGTGGAGGGAGAGGGGTTGACGGCATGGATAGTTGGCTGGATTGGACTAACATGGGGTGGGGTTGGAGGTTTTAGAGGAGGGGCTCAAGTTTTCTTGAAGGAGGGGTGGTGGTGGCTTGGTGGCTCGGGTTATAAGGTGGGGGTGGTCGGCATGGTGTAGGGGAGTGGGATGATGGCTGATCTTGATGTCACAAAGAAGAGGGGACCGAGTATTAGAAGGAGAGAAGGACGGGAAGGAGTGGAGGAAGACTATTGGATAGGGAGGAGGAGAGGGGAAGTGGCCGACGACCAAGAATAGAAGAGGAGGAGGAGGGGTTTGGCCAAGAGGAAGAAGAAAGGGGAGTTCTCAAGTTAGGGTTTCTTTTCTCATTCATTCAATAATAATCAAAATATGAAGATACATGCCTATTTATAGGCTACACCACTCCATCTCCGCCATATATATTAAAAAATACTCATGATGGATAATTGCACAAATCATGACATGAAATAAAACTATAGTTCGCAACATGAAATAAGATAACAAGGATTGTTATAGGTCTCCATCTTACATGAAATTAAAAAAAGAAATAGAATGATAATTCGAAATAAAAAACACATAATAAAATATATTATTACTCAAGAATAATTTATTAAAATATATTATTAATAAATAATAATTAGGCTTGCGCTCCAGACGGCTATTTTGGCGACGTGACACCTCGTCGTCCGCGAGCATGTCATCACCGTACTTAAGTTGTTGTGGGTCGTCGTCTCTATCCATATGTACCGAGTCACCATCATCTTTAGAGGGAGGACGTTCCAAAATAACCAGTCGTGGGAAGTCTGCTCGATCAATCCTCCCCCTCTTAAAAATACTCATCACTGATGATTATGCCTGTGTGTACTCGCATGGAAGGTCATCGACGAGGGAGAAGAACTTGCATGGCAAAAGGTGTTCTTGGGGGGACCTCAAAAACGCATTAGCCAAAGAAGGAAAAATAATTTCCACAACATCAACCAACATACCTCCGATAGAGACCGAGAAGGAGAACGATCCTGGGAAACTTTCACCACCCAACACAATGGAAAGCATAGTAGAAAATATATACTGAGAGGTAGACATTTCAAGTGGCATAAAAGCATAAAGCGTAAAGTATGTAACGATGAAAATAGGAGCTATGCCCCAATCAGTGGAAACTTTTAAAAGAAATATCATGTCACCAAACTTCCGTAAAATTCATAAAGAATAGACTAGCCGATTCGTTATTATTTCTAAGGTGCCCGGGGGCATCCGTTCAGGGGTGAGACAAGCCAAAACCAAATCAATCACATAATGGTGGGAAACTTTCTGACACAAACTCGCAAGTAAATTAAAGGGCCCATTTTGATGGATTAAAAGGATAAGAATGCGCCTGATTAACTTAAAACCATGTGGGGTGAACCCATGTGCAACATGACTATAATTAATATTAGAAAATAACAGAACTATGTCAGGTGGCACGGGTGCTTTAAATTCAAAAATTATTTTAGTGGAGCCTAACGTTTTCGTTTTAAATTTGGAATTAAATTTTGATTAAAATTTTGTAATGAATAGCCAGCAGAAAATGCTCATCACCAACTACGTTTACCCACATCCATCGAAGTAAGCCTAATGGGGAGGCGGTAATAACAAACTTTTCCAAATATAAAGTGCTAGAAATGACTAGCTCGTGTCCTAACAAATCATCTACTCGAGTTAAATGAACCGGAGGGAGAGTCGACATGATTGATTTCATAGGGGAAGTTAAGTCACACTCAAAGTCAAAAGACGGAGTACTCGTCCAAGAACAAGCCTCCAGTTGCAGGCCGTTAAAATCATAGGAAAAATTAAACAGTGGATTTGCCCTCACTAAAAACTCAGCTAACAGGTCTTCCAACTCATTTGATACTTCATTTAAATAAGAATTAGTGATCGTATCATATGTAGGCAAAATCGTATCCGACAAAAGTTCTAAATAGTTTTGGGCTTATGGCGAAGGAGCTAACATCAAAGAAATGTCTATCGGGTCCTCAGTGCTACCATCATCAACAAATAGCCTTCCCACACTGGGTAAATCTTCCAAAACGTCACATCCTTTGCTAAACAAATCTTCCCACGAAGTAGGTACATGTCTAAATCGGGATGGAGGGTTGGTCAAATCGAATCCCGGGGAGAATCTAAATTAGTATGACCCTAAACCAACGATGATAATATCAATGAACTATCTCCCGGCTGTACACCACTAAAATATCCCAAGATAAACATCCATCCCAAGGTGACTCTTCCAACACCGTTGAAACATCTACCAATCCTAGATCATTCGTAATAATATTATGATCCTCACTCGCACTTATCCGACAGGACTGATCTAACGGGGAAGCTAAATAAATGGGCTCCTCAATATGCTCCAAGCTAGAAAGAACTAGCTCGTGTTGTAGCAGGTCATCACCTAAATCAGTAATAGGTAAGCTCTCAACATAGGGTGACTCGGCCGGAATGTCTTCTGACTCAGGATCATCAGAAGACTCCAAAACTTTCAAGGGAGACGCCTCAAAAACATCGTCGAAAGGAAGAGGAGACGATTCCTCAGAGGATAAATCCTCGTCCAGGTCACTAGGGTAACCAATCTCCTCATCGTCAATCAAATTTCCAGCGTATTCAGCCTCGTCCTCAGAGACGGGCACAATCCTAGACATAGCCTTAGACTCAACAGGAGAGTCAACGACAAATTCAGTCAACTCGGGGAGAGACAAAATAGGGCCTATGGGCGTAATTGGTGTAGGATGCTCAATAGAGACAAAATTAGATGCGCCACTTGACACTTATGTCATAATCATTTGCCTACCTTTATGGGTAGGATTACTCTCACTCCGCGAGCTCATGGAAGTCCTAGCAGTCACATGTACAGAACTCGGGATAGGGGACCTCACTGTTTCCCTTCCTCTATAAGGGGGTGCAGGTACGCTAGGGGTAGCTCTACCAACATGGGGAAAGGACCTGTCTTGGGATAATATGTCACTCCTATTATCCGTCTTGGTTCTAGTGGCATAACAATACTGGGTATCGAATGTCAGGCTAGTACTAAGGCGGTAGGGGGAATCAAATTTCGCTGAGAGAATTCGTTGTATGTTCGGCTAAACATAAGGATAGCTACCAACACCACGCTCTTTCTCTCCGTTCAGCCAAAACTAGCGCGCTCGACCTCTTAACTGCTCTCGGACTACACTAACCTTTAGGTAATTGCCTAATTGGTTATATTCGAAATAGGGTTCTACTCCTTCAAGACAGTATCTAAAATACTTGGGATCCCCATAACCATCATAGGTAAAAATATTAGTATGTAGATAAGTCAGCGGATGATTGGAAGCGTTAACGTCGAAAGCCATTTCAGTGTGAATCAGAGAGGACACTCGATCCGGATTTTGTGCGAATGCAAAGAAAATGGTACCTGAACAACTAATTCAAGGAAAGATGGAATTATTCTCGCTTAGCCACTAAGGTTATAATTATATAATATAGATTTTCTTGCTGTAAAAAATAAGAGGATTATTAAAAAAATAATATTTTAATTTTGCTGAAAAATAAAAAGATTTTGCGACTATTTGCAGACCAACTATTAAATTTTAAAATAACTTAATAAAAATAATGACTTAATGAAAAATAATTATCTTTTTTGGATTTCTTACTAAAAATAAGATAGAGAATTTCCAGAATTTAATTTTTTTAGATTTTGAGAAAAATTTAAAATTTTAGGCCGCTATTTGCAGACCAAAAATTTAAAAATTGATTTTTATGAAATACCATGCAACGAGTGAGTGTGTGTTTACGTGCCAAATAAGAGGTGGAGGGTGCTAATTAGGAAATTGACATGAACCTCCCTCTGATACCAAATTGATATAGGCCCACTCTTTCGAGCGTTTGGGTGACCGATGTAACCAATACGACATTCTCCAATAACCTGTTCGTCACGCTCTAACATTTAACGCAGCAACGACTCAATTAATATTATTACTAGTTAAATATTACAGGGGTTCGAAAGGCCCCTTAAGATACTACCAAGGCGATAGGCCAAGGTCCTCTCAAACGAAAAGAACCACACGGTTCGGTCGAGCGTTGTTGTACCAAAAGAGAATCCACCGAAAACAAAAGATCCGGACGAGGGTGGTTCTCTCCCAACAACATAAAATGAGGGCCGCCAAGCCTCACGAAATTAAATGAAAGAAATAAACACAACAATAACTAAAATAAATAAGCCACGAAAATTCACGCGTTATACAAGCCACGCAATTTGCCAATGCCACAAGATCTATCTAAAGAAGAGAAACACATAAAGGTGGAAATATTCGTTACCCAACCGGATTAGATGAATCCGGTTTTCTCTACCAAGATCATTCTTTAACGGTACCACAAGAGATATGCCGGAGGGAGAGAAACTAGTTGCCTTCTTCGTGTCACGCTGTATTTGGAAAGTCCCAGATAAGATCTTCTTAATAGGGTAGTAATATCTCCACTTATGGCAGGAGATAGAAAAGGTTGTAGATTTGTGGATTTATTTATGGAAGTAGGTATTCAGATTTGGGAGGGTATAAGGGGGGGGGGGGCAGTTTGATGGTGATGGTGATTTGAGGCTAGGATTTGTGGATGAGGGAGGGGCTAGGTTTTGGGGGTGGACGGTTGGTGTTGGTCGGGTTTGTGGTGGAGGGAGATGGGTTGATGGCTAGGATAGTTGGCCAGGTTGGACTAAGATGGGGTGGGTTTGGCAGTTTTATAGGAGGGGCTCGGGTTTTGTTGAAGGAGGGGTGTTGGTGGCTTGGTGGCTCGGGTTGCAAGGTGGTGGGTGGTCGGCTTGGTGTAGGGGAGTGGGAAAATGGCTGATCTTGATGTCGCAAAGATGAGGGGCTCGAGTATTAGAATGAGAGAAGGACGAGAAGGAGTGTAGGAAGACTATTGGATAGGGAGGAGGAGAGGGGAAGTGGCCGGGGGCCAAGACTTGAAGAGGACGAGGAGGGGTTCGACTAAGAGGAAGAAGAAAGGGGAGTTCACAAGTTAGGGTTTCTTTTCTCATTCATTCAATAATAATCAAAATATGAAGATACATGCCTATTTATAGGCTAAACCACTCCATCTCCACCATACAAATTAAAAAAATACTCATGATGGCTAATTGCACTCATCATGACATGAAATAAAACTATAGTTTGCAACATGAAATAAGATAATGAGGATGGTTATAGGTCTCCGTCTTACATCAAATTAAAACTGAAATAGAATGATAATTCGAAATAAAAAACACATAATAAAATATATTATTACTCAATAATAATTTATTAAAATATATTATTAATTAATAATAATTGGGCTTGCGCTTCGGACGGCTATTTTGGCGACGTACCACGTGGTCGTCTGCGAGCATGTCGTCGTCGTACTCAAGTTATTGTGGGTCGTCGTCTCCATCCATATGTACCGGGTCACCATCATCATCAGAGGGAGGACGTTCCAAAACAACCAGTTATGGTAAGTCGGATCCATCAATCACGACATGACAGTGATCGACACAGAAAAGGCTCAAGCAGCCACGACAGGTATTGTTTAAAACCGAACAAACATATTTTGACTGACATAGTTCGATACTGTTATAATATACCAGGCCACGTCATGGCTGACTGCCCCCACAAGAAGAAGGAGGGTGGCAGGAGAGAAGAAAAGAAGTCCTTATACAACAAGAAGAGGACAAATAAGAGCCTGATTGCCAAGAAGGGCAAGACTCTTAGTGACTCTGACTCATCTGAGTCAAGTGAAGAAGAGGAAGCCTACTTTGGACTTATGGCTCAATTAGATGATGAACAAGTGCCCCAGTTCACCGGGGAG
This sequence comes from Platanthera zijinensis, assembly GCA_039513925.1. NCBI lineage: Eukaryota > Viridiplantae > Streptophyta > Magnoliopsida > Asparagales > Orchidaceae > Platanthera > Platanthera zijinensis. The sequence continues at coordinate 134,823,434 of CM077085.1, forward strand.
GTAAAATCTCAGACCCCTCATTCAGAATCTGATGTTTTTGAGCATGATCATGAGGATAGCTCCTCTGACGATGAGTCTAAACTAATGGCCCAGTATAAGGAGTTGATCATGGCATACGACAAATGTCGAAAGGTCTTAAAAACTAAGGCAAAAGAGATTAAGTCTCTAAAGGCCATAGAAAGCTCTCTGAGAGATGAAGTCATTAAGATGGACTCACTCAGAGAAGACTTAGATACTGCTATTGATGAGTTCAACAAGGCTATCAAGAACCTTAATCTGCTGGATGAAATCATCAAGGGGTTGGAAGAATTACAAAAAGTCGACAAGAAACTTGTTGAAGGTTTCTCTAAGCCTAAGGTAGTTCTTCCTCTTATTGTTGAGTTCTATGCTCAGGCCAAGGGTGCTTGGCTAGGCCATGTAGAAGCTCCTAGTAAATCTTCTAGGAGGAATAAGGCTCAGAGAAGGAATAAGGAAGCCAAGAAGGCCTTGGCCAAAGAAAAGGGGAAAGCCCCTCAAGATCAGACTGTCTTTAATAAAGTCATATTTCCAACTAATGAGCTTGATCTTGACTCATCCTACGGCCACTTGACCAGGCCTACTTATGTAGAGCCAAAGTCTCGTTACCAAGGACGGACTCGCCCCAGAAACTTTGGTGAGAGTGTCTTTAAGGCACCTTATGAATAAGTCATTTTTCAGGACTATAGTCCTTATGATCATGGTCATAACTTCAATAAAGCACCAAAAGTAAAATCCATTATAGAAAAGCCTGTGATGGAGATGAAATCATGTGATTGCCATTATCATGAAGACTCTTCCTCCAAGAATGCTACCCCTGCTAGAACAGTATCTCAGAAGGTCAAGCAGGAGTACTTAAGGCAAAGATACAACAGGTTCGACTGTTGGTGCTATGGCAAAATTGTTCATTTTGTCATCGATTGTTGGTCTATTCCAAGAAATGTTGTAACTCCTCAAGTTAAAAACATGAGAATGACCACTCATGATGCTAATCCTCGTAGGGGGAGTGTTCTAACATGAGACCAAGGACCCAAACATGTTTGGGTTCCTAAGGCAAACTGATTATGATTGCAGGGATGTCCAAAGGCCACCAAAACGCCAATCTGGTATTTGGACAGTGGATGCTCTCGGCAAATGACCGGGACAAGAAGCCTACTTCAAAATTTTTCTTTAGTGTTGAACGAATCAAAGGTCATCTTTGGAGGTTTAGATCGAGGGATAACCAAAGGCTACGGTATGATCACTAATGGTAGTGTATCCTTTTTGGATGTAGCTTATGTTAAGGGATTGGAACATAATCTTATAAGCATAAGACAACTATGTGACAGAAGATACATAGTTGAATTCCACGCTGACAAGTGCCTGATAAAGTCTGTTGGCAACATGGAAACGATTCTATTTGGCACTCGAAGCAGGAATATATTTTGTTTAAATTTCATTTATTTAGATTCTTCTACACCAGTGTGCTTTTTAGCAAAAGATAGTGCGTCTCTTGGTGACTAATGGCACAAGAGGTTAGCACATATTAATTTTAAAAGTATTAATAAATTATTCTCCCTGCACTTAGTTCGTGATGCCCCGAATGTCAAGTACGTCAAAAATAGACCTTGTCATGCATGCGTAAAAGGCAAGCAAACAAGGGCTACCTTTAAAAGCATTATTGACAAAAATTTCAAGTAGATGTCTCCATCTACTTCATATGGACTTGTTCGGTCCACTGCAAATTAGAAGCTTGGGAGTTAAGGAATATACATTAATTATTGTTGATGACTACTCACGCTTTGCGTTGGTGTCCTTTATGAAACATAAGTCAAATATCTTCGACATCTTTACTAATTTTGTCAGTCAGGTCCAGAATGAATACAACTATTCTGTAGTCAAAATCAGAAGTGAAAATGGAACAGAGTTCAAATCTGGGGCCATGACAGAATTCTGTGAAAGCCTAGATATCTTTCATGAGTTTTCCTCTCCTCTCACTCCACAACAAAATGGAGTAGCTAAGAGAAGGAATAGAACACTCATAGAGGCTTGCAAAACTATGTTGAGTGATGCCTCACTATCGAAGTATTTCTGTGCTAAAGCCGTCAATACTGCATGCCACGTGCAAAATCGAGCACTCATCAATAAGAATTATGATAAGACACCTTACGACCTTCTAAAAGGTAGGAAACAAACTATTTCATATTTTAGAATTTTTGGCTGTAAATGCTTCGTGCTTAACTATGGTATGTATCATACTACCATAGTGAGAAAAGTTTTGAAGGTATTTTTATAGGTTATAGTAGCCATAGAAACGCATACAGGATTTTCAATAGAAAAGCTCTGATTGTAGAGGAATCCATACATGTTGTATTTGATGCGACGAGCTTGCTGCAAAGCAAATTGTCTAGTGTGCTTGTTGAAGATGCAGGTACAAGAATTAAAGAAATTAGCTTGGATGAACCGACTAAAAGGGAAAAAGAAAAGTTCATCAATATCACTACTCCAACCCCCATTAGAGAGGTAGACGATCAAGATGAAGAAACCATCCAAGTTGATGAAGTCACTCCAGTGGCTGAAGAAGTTCCAGATGCTAGGAACCTAGAGCTCAGACATCTAAAGGATCATCCATTGGACCGAATCATAGGAGATCCCTGGGATGGTGTAAGAAATAGTCAAGGTACAACTAACGAGAATTTATATTTAAGTTTTCTCTCACAGGTTGAACCAAAGAAGTTTGAGAAAGCAAACTCAGACGCATCATGGATCTTAGACATGGAAGAAGAATTGAACCAGTTCAAGCGTTGCAAAGTTTGGAAGCTAGTTTCAAGACACAAAGGTAAGAATATCATCGGGACGAAGTGGGTCTACAGGAAAAAATTGGACGAGGATGGTACAACCATAAAGAACAATGCCAAACTCGTCGCCAAGGGATATCACTAAGAAGAAGGAATCGACTTCGACCAAACATACGCTCCAGTGGAAAAGCTAGAGGCCATTAGACTGTTCCTGGATTATGTTGCACGGAAGGGCTTCACTGTATATCAAATGGACATGAAATCAGCCTTCCTTAATGGTGACATAGAGGAAGAAGTTTACGTGGAATAGCCCCTAGGTTTTGTTGATCCTAACTTTCCGGACTAAGTTTATTTATTATCGAAAGCATTGTACGGCTTGAAACAAGCATCTCGAGCTTGGTACAAAATGCTATCTACCTTTCGCCTCGAGAACAAGTTCACAAGGGGAAGATAGATAAGACATTATTTCTTAGGGAAATTAAAGGCAAGATTTTGCTAGTGCAAATCTATGTCGACCATATTATTTTTGGTTCTACAGATGACAACCTCCGCAAAAAGTTTTCTAAACTTATTAATGGGAAGTTTGAAATGAGTAGTATAGGAGAGCTTAAGTATTTCTTAGGACTTCAGGTGAAACAATCTGAAGATGGAATTTTCATCTCACAGATGAAGTTCACCAAGGAGTTGATTAAGAAATTCGGAATGGAGAGTGTAACCTCTATGAGGACTCCAATGGCCTCAGCTATGTCTCTGGAGAAGGATGAGAAAAGGAAACCTTTTGATGAAACCAAGTACAAGCATAGTCTGATCCTTGCTCTACCTTACTGCCAGTAGACCAGGCATAATGTTCTCTACATGTTTTTGTGCTAGATTCCAAGTGAATTGTAAGGAATCTCACTATGCTGCTGCAAAGAGAATCTTGAGATACCTTAAAGGTACACCGAATCTTAGTTTATGGTACCCAAGATGTAATGACAGCGAACTAATTAGTTTTTCAGATGCAAACTTTGCAGTTAGAAAAGATGATAGAAAAAGCACTTCCGGGACATGTCATATCCTTGGAAGAAGGGTTATCTCATGGAGTAGCAAAAAGCAAAATTGTGTCGCAATCTCAATGGCTGAGTCAGAATATATTTCTGTCAGAAGTTGTTGTGCACAATTCATTGGCTAAAGAACCAGCTAGAAGATTACAACATGAAGGTTAAAGACATTCCATTTTTTTGTGATTCCTCCAGCGCAATAGAAATTGCCAACAACCTAGTCTCGCATAGCAGGACAAAGCACAATGAGCTCAGATATCACTTCATTCGGGAGCATATGGAGCAAAGGGAAGTGGATCTGCAGTACGTGCCAACAGATCAGAAAGTTGCAGATATTTTCACAAATCCGCTGGATGAGACCAAGTTCTATTTCGTCAAAACTGAACTTGAGATGCTGAACAGAGAAATATAGACAAAAAGAGATCATTTCAAAGCCCAGGAATCGAGGATACTATAAAAAGGTCAGAAATTTCTCAAGTGGAAGGCAGCTCTCGAGAAATACAGTTACTTCTCGAAAAGTACATAACTAGTTCTCGAAAACTTAAGTCCACTTCTCGAGAACTAAAGCTCTGTCTCTCGAGAAGTACAAAAGTTATCGAAAACAAGAAATATACTTCTCGAGAACTATAACCATGTCTCTCGAGACCTAACCCTACCTCTCGAGAAATGCCCCGTCTATTTTTTATTTCTATTCATTTCTTCTATTTAGAAAACCGATCGATTTCTACTTTAATCCAAAGGTTATTTTAGATTAATTAGATACCTAATCAACATTACTAGGGTTATATAAATATATATATATAAACTTTAGAAATCTCAAATAAACTGACATTTCAAAATCCATTCTCTCGAAAACTCTTCGCCTTCTGCCGACTAGAGTTTCGACACCGCCGCTTTCTCGCGCTCCGTCCATCACTATCGTTAGTCTCAATGGCTAAACAGTCCAGAATCAGAGTCGGCAGTGAACTTGTGGTCGCCAGGATTGCAGATATTTTAGACGATTTCAAGAATTTGCTTCTTCTGCTAGAAACCGCAGGTTTGAACTTTGTTCTTTCAGAACCTTGTAAGATTCTATTTACAGAAGTAGAAGAGTTCTATAAAAATGTCAAGGTAACGAGGAATAACACTGTACTGAAATCTAAGGTCAAGGGAGTTAATATTAAGTTAAGCCTGACCATAGTGTCCAGACTTCTAAGATTGGCTACTATTGATGATGAAGAGGAACTTACTCAAGAAGACAATGATAGAACTTGTTATTTCTGTGGAGTTCTAGTGGACATTACCTCTCTAAGGAGAACTGCTCTTAATGATGTTAGCAAACTTCTAGTGGATATAGTTGGAAAAATGCTTTGGTGCATGAAAGGGTCCATAGGTTTCTTAACCAATGACCTATATAATGTCATGACGACCATAGGCGGCAGGAAGAAATTTCCATTTGGTATGATGATTTTTGACATGATCAGGGATAACATTAAAGAACCAAAGTTTGCTAGGATAATATCCTTAATGTTGCATGAGATTGATCTCGTGGTCTTCAAGACTTCAAAAGGTACACCAATTCATCACTTAAAGAAGATCTCCTTAGCTTCCATTCAAAGGTGGGAGTTAAAACTGAAGAATCCAAAGCAGATAGCTAAAGAGCTTGAAGCCCCTGCTTTAGAGGTCAGGACCCCATCTCCCTCCTCTCATGAAGTTGCTGAACCATTTGGTGCAAAAACTGAGGGGGGAGCCTGCTTCCTCTATTCTAGTTGACAGAATTCTATCTCCTCCTCCAGCCAGATCTCCAGTCAGAAGTACAGTCAGTTCACCAGCCAAGGCACCAGCTAGATCACCAGTGAGAAGTCCAGTCAGGTGTCCTATCAGATCTTCAATTAGGTCCCCAGTGGCAGACTTCCCAGATGAGACATTCTCAGATGAGAAAGCTCAAAAAACCATCAACTCTACTGCAGTAGATATAGAAAATATGTTAAAAGAGCTCACCTCTGATGAACCTCTTCCTCCACTCCACACAGAAACTGCTTAAGAACTTTCAAAGGATCCATCTCCAGCTCCTTCTCCATCTCCAGTACCTTCTCCCAAAGCAACTCCTTCTCCTTCTCCAAGAAAAGTCTCACCTCAACCAGATACCATCCTTCTATCAGAAGAGGATGAGCCAGAACTTGAGGCAGTTGAAACTCCTCTAAGGATACTTGATTTCTCTATTCCTACCTTCCTTGATGAAGAAGGAGATATAGTTATTCATACTACCAGAGCTAAAAGCTCTGTAGTTGTTGAAGAGATATCTTAATGGGCTGTTCCTCCTAAATATCATATGGTTGTTCCTGCTACTCCTGTTGTTCCTACTGTTGCTATCCCTATAAATTCAGATATACTAAGTAAGATTTATGTTATGTTGGCTGAACAAAGGAAACATTTTGATGATTCCCTCAACGTAGTCCAAGACAAAGTCACTGCTCTAGAGAAAGAGATAAGCAGAAGATTTGCAGAAATTTAGCACAATACTGACTTTCTCAAAGAGCTGTTTGAGATTCGTGTTAAAGCTATAGACCACACTATCACTAGTGTTGGTCATATCATGGATCAAACAATAACTCTTGCTAACTGTCAAATCTTTTTGGAAAAGAAAGCCAAGGAAAACCTCATGAAAATCTGTGAAGAGGTTTGTACCTTTAAATAGGATGTTATAGCTACACTATCTGTAGAATTCAGAAAGGGGGAGAGCTTGGTGAAAGAACATGTGGAAAAGATTGTGGACAATTTTACTATTTCTGCAAACACAGTTTGGTCTGACAAGATATCTGAAATTAATAAGAATATTTTAGAATAAATCCAGTCTGTTAAGTTCAATAACTATGACACTACAGTTTGGATTCATAACCAGATATTCCCTTAATTTCAGGTTGATCCTAATGTCATTCCTCATAACCTGAACCCTCTTGTTGAAGGTCAGTCAAGTCAGATGCATGCTCATATGCAACCTCAGATGCCATGCTTCTCTCCAAGGCCAGAAGATCAAAATCCTCCTCCTGCTTCTTATGACCAAGTTTGGGATGATATTATTCCTCAAGGTTTACCTAAAATTAACACTTCTAAGAAGAGGAAGTATGGGGAAGGCCCCTCTGCTAGCAAAAGTATTCCTAAGCCAGACATAGAGAAAAGAAAAGCACAGGAATTTGCTGAAGTCTGCAGTCCTACCTATAAAGCCTTAATTCTTGATACTCTCAAATTAGTAATGGACTATAATGAAAACAAGAATCTCCACTACAGCTTTTCTGAGTGGGAACTTTATGAGAAGTCCATGACTAAAAGGAGAATCTATGAAAGAGAGTATGGCAAGAATAATCCAAGGCTCCTCCAAAACCTCCAAGGTACTGCCCAAAGCCTTTCAGCTACCAGAGGACACAACAAGAGAAGTATTACAGGTAACATTAGAGAAAGGAAAAACTTTCTGTTGATAACTGTTTTAAGATTATGGATGAAATGGATGTTGATTGGAAATCAAAAACATTATATATATATAATTTCTGGTTTTGCTAATTTTGTGTTTAATTTTTCATTCTTGCATTTGAATCTATTCTTCATATATAGTTCTTTCTTTATTGGTATAATTCACCTTAGTGTAGAGTGTTCTGTCTTCTACAAATAGGGGGAGATTGATGGGTATTACATCCACAATAACCCAGATTTGCATGAAGTCACTCTTGAACAAATATGAATTAAGTTGTATTTAATATCTTTGTTTAGTTGTGTGTTTGCAGACCATCATTACTAAGTGTAGACCATCATTACTAAGTGTAGACCAATATCATTCTATAGTGGGTCATAAACACAGGACCATACAGTGTAATCCCTCACTGTGTGATCTAAGGTGTTGACTCATTTGTAGCCTCTCTATTGGGATACACTTCATATTCAAGCACTTTGACCATGGTATGAAGATTGTGTTATTGCAGAGAAAAAGTTTCTCAGTTCTAAAATTTCTCTAAGTCCACTTCTCGAGAAGTCTACTATAGTTCTCGAGAAGTAGAGTTAGCAGTATTCGAGAAGTTCACTTAGTTCTCGAGAAGCCTAGACTAGTTCTCGTGTAACATCATTAAAGTTCTCGAGAAGATTAGCCTAGTTCTCGAGAAGTCACTTCTTATATTTATCGAATAGCCAGGGACAGCCGTGAAAAATCTTCTAAGTCCATCTCTCGAGAAGCTGGTAATAGTTCTCGAGAACTTAGCTTTTAGTTCTTGAGAAGTCAGCTTAGTTTTTGAGTACAAGTTTTAGCTCTCGAGTAATGTTATTTTAGTTCTAGAGAAGTGATATTTAGTTCTTGAGTTGACTCAATGCTTATCTCTTGAGTACTATCTTAAGTCCAGAAAGTACAGCTCTCGAGAAATCAGCCTTGTTCTCGAGAACTTATTCATACTTCTCGAGAACAGCAGTTCATTTTTCAAAAAAAATTCTTAAGTCCAGATCGACGGGATTTTCATATGACTTAACGTGATTGGTCCACGTGTCGTCATTAATGTCAATTCTAACCGTTAGAGGAAATCCTATATAATGTCTTTTCATCAAGACTAACCCTAAGCGGTGAACTGTACATTTTTTAAATTTTTGATCGGTCGTCTCTCTCCATGAACTAACTTACAGAAGCCGTCGCCGCCGCTAAGTTTGAAGATCTATACGACTGTTTTCGATCAAGTTAGACTTGCTATTCAAGGAATCTTCATCTTCTCCTTGATCGAGTATGTCCTAAGTTTCTCCGGTCAGATCTACAGAGAGTCTTCTTCAACATTTCTAAAAAAGCTGCAAAGTTCAGAAGAAGACTTAGAGTTAAATTTTTACAGATCTGAGAAAAATCATTGTTTGTATTTCATATTGCTTTGAAATTTTGTAGGAGATTATTCTCCGAGTGTAGGAGCGTTGTTTTACGAGTTGTAGGATGTTTTTATCTTCCGAGTGTAGATCCCTTTGGATCAAGATTGTAGGAACTTGGTTCCGAGACGTAGGATTTGTTTTCAATTCGAGATAGTGGAGTAGCCGAGTCTAGTGATTTACTAGATCGGTGAGGGAAAGTGGATGTACCCAAGGTTGGGGAACCACTATAAATCTTCTTATCATTTGTGATTTCTTGATTGTTTTTGTGCAAGTTTGTTAAATTTTTTATTCCGCAAATAGACGCACATTTCACCTATTCACCCCCCGGCCCCTCTAGGTGATTTAGGTAGACAACATAACACTTTCAGAGATGTTCTGATTTACACTACCAGAGCTCAGGGCCCAGTGATCATTGAAGAGATTACTCCATGGACTGCTCCTCCTCCTCCTCCAGTTCCTCATACTGTAACTCCAACTCTTGCTGCCAATGATCTTCTGGGTAAGATAGAACAGATGTTGATGGACTAGAGAAAATATTTTGATGACTCCTTGAAGGCTGTTTAAGAGAAAGTTACTGGCTTAGAAAAAGAAATGAGCCGTGGATTTCCTAAAATAAGAATAATATTGATGAGCTAAAACACTTATTTAAGATAGGTGGAAAAGCTCTGGATCACACAATTACTATTATTGGACTAGTGATTGACCAATCACTTACTTTGTCTTATAATAAGATTCAGTTAGAAAAGAAGGCTCAAGAGCAAAATTTCAAGATATGTGAAGAGGTAGGAAAATTCAAAGATGATGCTATATCTACCCTCTATGTAGAAGTCAGAAAAGGGGAGAGTCGAGTCAAGGTGTATTTAGAAAAATCAGATGCAATTGTGAAACCTCTTTGGAATGCTAAGATGAATGAAATTCATGATGATGTAAAGATTCAGATAAATGGTGTGAATTTTTATAATTATGATACTACAGTATGGATACATAATAAGATTTTCCCTGATTTCCAAGCAGAACAAAACATTTTCCCTCATTATCTCAATCCTCTTGCTCAACTTCAACCAGCTCAGATGCCTACTCCTCAACCTATATTCTTTCCAAGACCTGAAGTCTCAGAAGATCCTCCTCCAGAATTGTAATACCCCAAACATTTAAAAAAGCCAAAGTGGGATTCAGGTTGGCTGACACGGCCTGAGATACGGGCGTGTCTCAGGGCGTGTCAGGTGTACATGGCCTGGGATACGAGCGTGTCCCAGGGCGTGTCCCTAGTCTCGACAGTACTCGAGCCTTGATCGTCGAGTGTGGAACACGGCCTATGATACGGGCGTGTCACAGGGGCGTGTTTGGCACACTGCTAGGGACACGGGCGTGTGCCTTAGCCGTGTCCTGCTTGGGTAATTTTGGAGATCGTGTAATAGGGGTGACACGGCCGGGTACACGATCGTGTACTGTGTGACACAGGCATGTCAGGATTGACACGAGCGTGTCAATGCCCGTGTTCTGGTTTATTTTCAGTCGGTTGTGCACCGCTTCAAGAACACAGCCTGTGACACGGGCGTGTCACAACATGTGTTCGGCCCAGGAAATCAAATTTAGGGCTGATCAGAGCAGTTCATTTTCTTTGACCAAGATCCAATAGTTTGGTCTCTTCCCTGGGTTAATAAGGCCGGGATTAAAGAGGAGAAAGCTCATTTGAGTTTCATCTTTCTCTTACTAAAGTTAAGAGAGAGGGAGAGCAAAGCAAGGAAGAAGAAGAGGAATCCGGCCGCCGGTGGTGCTGCGGTGGTACAAATCGCGAGCCGAGTTCGGATTTGCGAAGGCAAGGCTGCTACGAAGGCTTTCATCAGTCTAAATTCTCTCCATGGCTCCGAGGCGAATTCCAACGGTAACGATTTCCGTCTTGGACATGTGAAGTCCTACTTTCTTGTATTTGCATAGGGAAAACCCGTCCCCGCGAGTGTGCGGTGGGTTGTGGTGTCCCTTGGGGTAGATATGTGAAGTCCCCCTTGTTAGAGTCCGGAATTGGAGTACGGATCTAGGCATGCTATGTGAAGCCCATCTAGACGTGTTGGTCCGTATTGGTGATGCTTGTTTGCATTCGGAGGAATCTCCGAGAATTTGATTGTTTGTGTGCAATCTGTGGTGCATTCTTGTTGCTTGGTGCAGCATGAAGTACTGGAGGAAGTCCGAGAAATTATGCGAGTTGGGTTCAACTCTTGTACTGGACAGGCAAGGTGAAGCTGTACCCGCATCAGTCCAGTCTTGAGTCTGACGATGTGAACAACGGGATGGGCGGATCTGTACCCGTATTATGGTTGTCTAACCTTGGGTGCTTAAGGCCCTATTAGTATCACATAGCGAGAGTCGACGGCTTGCGTGCCGATCAAGACTAGAATGCTCATTGGTGGGATCCGGTGTTTTCGGTACACCTGAATGTGCCCTTAGTGCACGGAGCGTCGGGTCATCGTGCCGACGTTTGTGATATGTATTGACTGTGCGGTCCTGCACGTCTTGCGTGGTTTGCTATATATATCATATTGAAAAATGCTATGCAGGGATGGAATTCCGCTGCCCTGTGCCAGGGGCAGCATCGTTATAATTGGTCAGCTGAATGCTGACCGTTGCCCTGTTTTCCACCGCTTGGTGGATTGGTTCTTGCAGGTGCTAGAGGTGCTGGTCCGAGCGGGACTTAGCGGGCTGAAGCCCAAGCTGCGTTGCTGCCCTCGAAGGCTTTGTTTTGTTTCTTCTTGTTCATGTGTGGCTGGCCTGCGTGCCAATGTTTGTAAACCCCACCTTGTTAAGAGAAATTTGTAAGGCCTTAAGGCAAGATACTTTGGTTGTATACATTCCTATGTTTTAGTGGACAGTTCTTATTTTGCTTTTGTTCAAGTTTTTCAACTGTGAAGCTTCCGTTAGAATGCTCTATGTTAGGATGCGTTTGTTTTGATATTATTTCGTAGCGTCTCTGCCTGTTTGTGGAATATGGTGTGGGGCCCTGACCAGACCCTCTATTATATTCTTCTTGACGGGTAAAGGTGTTACAAGAATCATATGCTCAGGTATATGAATCAGATATACCATAAGATCATCTGAAGTTCAGATCCAGTAAAGAAGAAGATATGGTGATTGAGCTTCTACTAGTAGGTCCTTTCCACTCCTAGAGGCAGAGAAGAGAAAGGCTCGGGAATTTGCAGAAATGTGGAGTCCTAATTCAAAGTCACTGATCATTGATACTCTCAAGTTAGTTTTGGACTTTAATGAGAATAGACATGACCATTACAACTCACATGAATGGGACTTGTATGAGAAGTCTATGACCAAAAGAAGAATTTATGATCGAGAGTATGGAAGGAATAATCCCGCTGCACCTCCAAAACCTCCTAAATACTACCCAAAGCCATACAACTATCAAAGAAGGGAACAAGAAAAGAAGGACAGGCAGCAACAGCAAAAACAACATCAAGGTAAAGAATGATCAAAGATTTAGATTGTGGATTTGAATTGTGTAGAAATGGATTGTGCATAATTCAATTTATATAAAACCTAAATTTTTATGATCTACTCTTTGTCTTTAACTTTTGTGTGTGTTACTCTATTTTCTCTTTTATATCTAGTTCCTTATTTGTTTATATAATTCACCTTAGTGTAGAGGGTTCTGACTTATATAAATAGGGGGAGATTGTTGGGTATTGTATCCATAATAACCTAGATTTGTATGAAGCCACCCTTTAACTAAGATGAATTAAGTTGTATTTGATGTATTGTTTGAGTGTTGTGTTTGCAGGACTTATTTCCAAGTGTAGAACAATGTCAGTCTATAATGGGTCACTAAACATAGGACCATACAATGTAATCCCTCATTGTGTGATCCATGGTGTTGAATCTTGTGTAGCCTCTCTATTGGGATACACTTCACTTTCAAGCACGTGGTTTGTTGGAGAAAGACATGTTGCTAATTCCATTGAATTAAGGAAAATTTTCATAAACCAAAGTTTTCTAAGTGTTTCACTTGAGTAGAATTCTAGTACTCGAGTAGAATCTGTAGCTATACTCGAGTAAGCCTAGTATGGATTTTGAGTAAAGGAAATGGTTCTTGAGAAGTTTGAATCTAGTTCTCGATAGGCAAAGTCCATTACTCCAGTAGACTTCTTCTCTTTCTCGTGTTGATAGATTTTCCCTCTTAGGAAGTTTCTAAGTTTTATACTCGAGTAGTCAAGCTTACTACTCGAGTAGATGAAAACTTTAACTCGAGTGACAGAAGAAAAATCTCAAGTAGTGTAGTGATGTTCCAGGACTCGAGTAATCTATCTACTTCCCGAGAAGTCTAGATCCAATACTCGAGTAACCAGTTTTCTTTCAAGAATTTACTCTATGTATTTTTCTTCGAGAAATTCACTTCTACTTCTCGAGTAGTATTTCTAGCACTTGAGTAATCCTCATTCCGCTTGAGTTATAATTAATTCCATCCTGAAATTTCCTGAAGTGCTTCGTCTCGAGTTGTCTAATATTGTCTTCTCAAGAACCCGTTCTAGTACTCGAGTAGTTCTTGCTTCACTCGAGTAATCCAGTTATTTCCTCAGAAAATTTTTGCTAAGTCCTGACAGATGTAATTTTTCAAATGACTTGACGTGATTGGTCCACGTGGACGTCATTAATGATAAATATGACAGTTAGTAAGATCTTATAAAAGGTATTGTCATTATGACTAACCCAAAAAAAGCATGTAAAAAGAAATATTCTAAGAATTATGAATCGCAATTCTCTTTCCTAATCAGAAGCTGTCGCCGCTAATCGTGAAAATTGCCAAGGTCATTCGTTCAAGAAGATTCAGACCAGTCGACTTGCAGATCAAGATATTCTTCAATCTCTTCATCTTCTATTTGATATTGTGAGTCAAGAAATCTCAGATCAAGGATCTAGCCGAGAGTCTTCTTCAACTATTTTAGATAAAGCCGCAAAGATCAAAAAGGAAGACCTAGGCAGAAATTTCAAGATCTAAGAGAGATATTCTGTTTGTATTTCTTAAATCCATTTTATTCTTGTACGAGATTATTCTCCGAGTGTAAGAGCTTTGTTCTTCGAGTTGTAGGAATGTTGTTCCGAGTGGTAGGATTATTTTAAATTTGTGAATAGTGTAGTAGCCGAGTCTAGTGCTTTGCTAGATCGGTGAGTGGAAAGTTAACGTACCTAAGGTTGGGGAACCACTATAATTCATGGTATCAACTGTGATTACTTGGTTATTTCTCTATGCATAGATCGCTAAATTTTTTATTTCGCAAATTGATGCACAACTCACCTATTCAGCCTCCCCCTCTAGGTGATTTAGGTAGACAACTTAAACATTTTTCAACTCGCATAGAGGCTTGAAGGACCTTGCTGAGTGACACGTCTCTCCAAGAATATTTCCTGGCTGAGGCATGAAATTCTACATGTCATGTGATTAACAAAGCCTCTATTTCCAAGATACATAAGAAGACTCCCTTTGAGATCTTGAAGGGTAGAAAACCAAACCTGGGTTATCTCGGGTTCTTTGGTACCAAGTGCTATGTGCTGAATAATTGGAAGTCTCATGTGACTAAATTTACTGCCAAGTCCTATGAAGGGATTTTTGTTGGGTACTTCAATCATAGTAAGGCCTATAGGATCTACAACTTGACAAGTCAAGTTGTAGAAGAGTCTGTTAATGTAGTATTTGATGAGTCAACTATTATTAACAGTGAGCTGCCAAGCTCCTGTTCTAGTCCTACAAGTACAATGCTGATGATAAACAAGCTGACTATATAAGAAGCTGCTCTAATAGTTCAAGATGAAGCTAATAGAGTGTACATTCCAGAGGAAGCACAATGAACACAGATTTTGGATAATGATCAGCAAAATGAAGACAATGAATATTATGAAGCTGAAGCAAGATTACGTCTAGCAGTCAGGCATATAAAGGATCATCTAAGACACAAGATTATTGGTGATGTTAACCAAGGAGTGGTGACTAAGAGTAAAAGACTGAATATAGCTTTGTATTCTACTTTCCCGCCACAGGTTGAGCCCGAGAGATTTGAAGAGGCCAACATAGATAAGTTCTGGATTATAGCTATGCAAGAGGAACTGAACTAGTTTAAGAAGTGTAAGGTATGAAAGCTAATTCCCAGACCATAAGGACATAAGGTCATTCGAACCAAGTGGTTCAACAGGAACAAACTCTATGAAAATGGCATTATAGTTAAGAACAAGACTAGACTTGTGGCTAAAGGATACATGCAAGAATAAGGTATTGGTTTTGATCAAACCTTTTCCCCAGTAGACAGATTGGTAGATATCAGACTATTCCTTGCATATGTTGCATACCCAGGATTCAAAGTCTACAAGATGGATGTGAAGTCAGCCTTTTTGAATGGTGACTTAAAGGAAGAGGTTTATGTTTAACAGCCTCCTGGTTTTGTGGAATCTAACTCACCTGAATCTGATATTAGACTTAGGAAAGCTCTATATGGGTTGAAGAAAGCCTCTAGAGCATGGTATGAGAAATTGTTTATCTTCCTCATTGAGAACAAATTCTAAAGGTGGAAGATAGACAAGACCATATTCCTATGGGAATCAAAGGGCAAGATCATCATAGTCAAGATTTATATTGATAATTTAATCTTTGGATTTACTGATGATAACATTTGTAGGAAGTTTACCAAACTTATGCAAGGGAAGTTTGAGATGAGCTGTATGGGTGAGCTTAAGATCTTCTCCTCCAAGTAAGAAAGACTGATGATTGCTTGTCCATATCCCATTCTAAGTTCATTAGGGAGTAGATCAAAAAGTCTGGTATGGAGAATGCCTCCACTATGAAAACTCAAATGGGGTCAGGTATACTTATAGGCAAAGATGTGGCACGAAAACCTGTTGATGAAACTTTGTATAGAGGGATAATTTGCTCACTTTTATACCTTACTACAAGTAGGATAGACATCATTTATGTTACATGCGTTTGGGCTAGGTATCAGGACTATCCTAAAGAATCTCACTACTCTGTTGCTAAGAGGATTTTGAGGTATCTTAAGAGAACAAATCTTGGCCTTTGGTACCCTAGAAATAGGGATTTTGAATTAACTGGCTATTCAGATGCAGGTTTTGCAGGCTGTAAAGAAGATAGGAAATGCACTTCAGGCACCTATCAGTTCATGGGAGGAAGATTAGTGTCTTAGAGTAGCAAGAATGAAAAAAGTGTTGCAATTTCAACTACAGAGTCGGAATATATAGCTGCTGGGAGTTGCTGTGCATAGTTTTTGATGATCCAGCATCCGCTGCAGGACTATAACCTACAGAAAATTAAAGTCCTTTATTTTGTGATTCTACTAGTGCAATCTCTATAGCTAGAATCCTATCTCACACAGTAGGACTAAGCACATAGAGATTAGGTTATCACTTTTTAAGAGAGCATGTGGAATGTGAATATATATCTTCTTGAGTTTGTCCCTCCCTGACTATTCTACAAAAGTCAGAAAGGGGAGAAGGGAATGATAAAGGAAATGACTAAGTCCATGCTACAAAATAGGGGGAGTAGGTGATGATCACCATACAGATAAGGGAAAATGTGGTACAAGGAAAATATGGTAACCTATAACTCTTTTTTTGACATATATTATTACTGCATATGTTAGTGTAAATCATTTACAAAGAATTTTTAATAAGGGTTTTGACTTCTTCAAATAGGGGGAGTTTGTTAAGTCTATTAATCTCAATGTCCCTAATTTGTAAGAAGTCAAACAAGTTAATGGTATGCACATAGTTATATTTGATGTATGCTCAAGTTCATGCATGTATGTTGGTCCTTGTCATATTGATTGGATAGGTATTCCAAGTGGTTGTTGATGAGTCCGATATTTATAGGGTTTTTCTGACTCATCTGGGCTTGTTTTCTCACTCGGGCACTGCATTTCAACTAGATTTTGGTTATATTTGCATCGTTCTGTCATTGACCATTTCGTGCACTATTTTGGCCCATGGGTGTGCAATTGAAAATTCTTTTGTTTGTGGTATGCACATGGTGCTCCCCATGGATCTTTATATGGTTGTGGATTGCAAGTTGCTACTGGGAGCTGGTGCTCTTGTTGGTTTCATTGCTGTGCAGGTAGTCGGGACGTCCCGGACTAATTTTCTAGTTTTTGTGTAAAATGCATGGTCGTGCGAATTTATTCTCCCACGGTCTCTTGGCAATCGTGCGTTTTATACAATAATTTTTGGGTGTTTTGTGGCTACCCGTGCGTTTTATTCCCGTACGGTTTCAGACAAACCGTGCGAGAAGGAATAGCATGGTCTGCATATTTTTCTATGAGTTTCTTCTTTCTGTGGTAAATCGTGTGTTTTCCTTTACGCATGGGCGAAAGCGCCCGTGCGCGAGTAAAACGCTCGGGCGGAATCGCCTGTGCGCGAGTAAAATGTACGGTTCTCTTGTACCATATTGATTTTCTGTGCTCTTTGTTTACCCTTGCGATTTCCTTCACGCATGGATGGAAGCGCCCATGCGCGAGTAAAATGCACGGGTCAACGCATCTTCATCTACAAGCTTATCATGGAAGTTAATAATGCATGGTTAGCTCATGGTCATGCGCCAAACCATGTGTGCCTATATTTCTAACCTGTTCTATTTAAAGCATAGATTTCCAACCATTTTTGGGAGGATCAGTATTCCAGCCATTCCAACGGCCTTTTAGGGCAATGGTACGCGCTTCCACCTCCATTCTTCATCTTCCACCAAGGAGAGAAGCTCTGGCCCTGCTCGTGAAGCCTATACCTTGCCGGTGCTTGCTCTCGGCCTTCTTCTTCATCTTTTGAGCACCATTTCATGGTTTGACATTGTATCTATCAAGCAAAGGGAAGATTGCAACTTTCTTCTGCATCGTGACATGAAAAAGACAGGTCCATTTGAAGGTAGTGACAACCCTTCTCTACCACGGACATAGTTGAGGACCGAGCTTGGACGCCGATTGATAACCAAACGATTCCTTCCGCGACCCCTCGACGAGCCTTCATACTCGGTCGATCTCTGGACTTGTTCTTTCTTTCTTGTTGTATTTGTGTGTTAAAACTTCATTTGTATATGTTGTTGCCCTTTAGTTGTATGCTTTATTAGATTCATGTTTATGTGATTCTTTATTTCTTTACTTCATTAGTTTCTTTAGAAGCGCCTTTCTTTCCATCTGCCACCACAACCGGTCTTGTCGTACTAGCAATTGTTAGTGGCGTGCATAGTGAAGAGGTGATATCGACCCTCATTCCTCCATTCTCACAACCTCATCCGCAAGCCTACTCGTCCATCCACCCAGCGATTCGGTGCATAGCGGCCTGTATAGTCTCCTATCCTGCCTGGAAAAGCATCGCATAGCGGCGTTGCATAGGAGTAGTTTTTAGTAGTTTACTTTGTTTTTTCGTAAAATACAAAAATCCCCTTTTCTGTAGGTTAGGCTTTTGGACTTCAATCTCAAGTTCTCCTCAAAATTAACTCCACCTTGTTGTGTTCCCTCGAGATCAATACTTCGGAAAATTCACCCATTTTATATTACTTGTGCGACTGATACACTTGTCGTTCAACGCATCAAGTTTTTGGCGCCGTAGCCGGGGAACACAGTCGTGTGAGTTTTTGGAGAGGGAAATAGGAGATAGAATCCCTTTTCCATTTTTTCATATCATGTTTCTACTTTGCGTTTGCTTTTAGAATTTGTTGCTTATTTTTCTTTGTTCCTTTCCTAGTTTTAATTTTTCAGCAGCAGACATTCCTTTTCTTTTTCTGCGAGAGTGTAGTTAATTATTTCTTAGAATATTTCTTTTGGTGAATTCTTTCTTCTTGCACCATGTTTTCTTATGTGAATATACATTGTAAATGGTGGGGGAATATATGCATGGTAGTGATGAGTGCCCCAATAAGGATAATGAGGATAATTCTCGTGGTTTAGTGTATGGAGCACCGTCCTCTTATGATACTTCATACACCATACCCAAGTCTTATGGTCACTTCTCTTCTACGACTTCACCTATTTCTTATTTCTCTTCGGTCCCACCTGGACTGAGGAGTAATGGAAAATGGTGTTTGTGTTGTCATAACACATATCACGTGTTGAAAGATTGCACAGAATTTCAGCGCCAGTTGGAGGAGGACGATGAATTAGGAATCTGATTCGTTCCATTCACCTCTCTATTAGGAGCCACTTCTGATTCTGATGATATATTCGCAGTACTACCTTGTTTATGGGGGACTGATGCGAATATACCCATCAGACTTTCTGCTGATCGGTGTTATGACATTGTGGTGCCATCTCTCCCCATGCAATCTTTCCCTCTTTTGGATTAACGCCTAGAGGAACCCGCTCATTTTTTTCTCTGATGTCGTTGTTCCTCCGCCTTCTTTGCAAGAATTATCTACTACTTTTTTTGTGTGTCGATTGATGATACCGACGATGATCTATGCTTGGATCCTACTGGGAGTGAGACTAGGACCACTCCCCATATTGTTGATTATTTTAGCCTTTCATCTCATTTATTTCTTGACCCCCTTTCTGTATCTGAGCCCGTGCGGGTTGAATCTTCGCAGGTTCTTCAAGAGGAATTGGTGCTTTTTGCTCGAATCATTGGTGATAGAATCCTCTTTTACGAGGAGGTTGATTCCTCCTCGGTTGAGGAAGCTCCATTAATTGCTTTCTCCTCCTACAGTCTCCTTGTAGACGATACCTTACTGGGCAAGGATTTCTTTGGTGGTGAGATGAGTGAAGACCAGCGCTCCTCCTCTTCTTATATATTATTTACTCTACCTGTGTTAGGCATGTAATAATATTTAGGTAGAGGGGTAACTTCTTTATTGTTGTACCGGTACTCATTACCGCAATAGATATTAGGCCAGTTACTTGTGCAATTTAATAAGTCGTGCTGGGAGGACAATAACCCCGGTAGTTATCTTACATTTACTACATTTTTATTTTAAATGTCTATCTTAGTTTTAATATTTATTTGTATTTTTTATATTTTTCATTTGTTTTTATGGAGCTCACCCCCTCAGGTATTCATGGTAACCACTTCCCTTAGCTCTATCAGATTTTAATTTCATTATCATATGCTGTGTAGCTTAGTGTAAGTCTGGGGGAGAGCCATTATTTGTTACCTTTGGCACGCACACATTTTATGTGCATACAAGAAGCTTTTATTATTTTATATTGATTAGTTCATTGCATCACACACCACTTCACCCACATGAGTGCGCGCTTAACTGTTAGCGTACTGCGAGTTAAACTCGTTTTTTTGTATGATTTGGGAAAATAATTGTGTTGGCATAGGATTGTGAGACGAAATAAAATGTTGACTCCTGTAGTGCTCCTAGTCGAGTGCTCTCGTCTTATGTAGAAATTTGAGTAGATTTAATTTTTCTGTATGTTTATAGTTTTATATTTTTCAATTTACATAAAGGCTTTTTATTCTACTAAAAAATGGGTGAATCCGGTGTTAATCGAACGGTAGTGTAGGAATGTGTGTAGCCGCCACTAGACTCATTTTGCTTGAGTCGGGAGGAAGGATCTTTTTTCTCGGTAGCTAAGAACTTGCCCCAAGCTACTCTCGAAGAATTATTGCATGGTTAGTCAAGCATGAGGGCGATATAGTCCATCATTTTTGGGCCGGTTAAGCTTTGTACTGTTCCTAACATCATATTCTCACTAAGCCTCATTGTGCCTACCCCTTATTTTGATTCAGCTCCACAATTTTTTCACCAAAGCCTCATAGCCGATCCTAGTCGCACACCCAATTAGAGCTTTAGTGTTTTACATTTTCATTTTGGGGTGTGATGTGGTGATATTTATTGTGAATATGTGGATGTGCTCCAAAGTTTATTTTTCTTGAAAATTTTAAATTAAAGATGATTTAAAAAATAATATATGTAAAAAAATGGAAAGAATAAGTATAATTGAAAATTCTATTTGAGATGAGTTGTATTTGGAGTTGGAGGAGCACACACCCATATTTTAAAAATTAAGTCTAGGGGTGTGGTGCACCTGCATATATTGTGGTAAGCGGTTTGATTCTTTTTTATTCTAGATCATTTGGGTTAGGTGCATAGCCTTCTTATTTACCTTAGTTTACCTCACTGAAACACAAGCCCCATGATTATCCTAAAGTACTACGGATTCATGCTTGAGTCGAACTAGTGTCGTGGTGTAACACCCCTATCCGTAGCATAGCATATAGTAGTAGGTCTGGCCGGGGCCCGACGCCATATACTACGGACAGACCGGTTGGTTATGCGTTGAAACCATACAACCAATCACCAACGTCCTACACAGAGTCATTCTAGCGGAAGCAAATTATTAAGTTGCACAAATTCAAGAACCCTGCCAAGCAGGAATGTCCACTACAGAAGTAATGATAGGGATGAAAATACAAAAGTAACGGCCTTAAGGACTTACAAGGTTTGCTTAACAAAACATGTCTTACATACTTCGGCTCGCAGGCCGGCCATACATGAAATAAACGGAAAGCATAAAAAGGGTTAGGCCTTCGAGGGCCAGCACCGCAACATGGGCTTTAGCCCGCTATTTTCCACTCGACTCCGCAGCACCTGCAAGCACAAACCACCGCCCAGTGGCAAACAAAAGCAACGGTCAGCTATGCTGACCAAATTATAACGATCCCGCCCCCAAAATCGGGGCGGCAATGCTCTTTCCCTGCACTTTATTAGTATATGCAATATATTAATGTGAATACACATCAACACAGGCATAGGCTCGCACGGCCACACACCCCGTGCACTCAGGGCACATTCTCGGGGAACCGGCCAACGTCAAGTCAATTCAAGCCATAGACGTTCCCAATCCACCACCGCCTCTTGGACGGTCATCCATATGAGCATTTTGCCTTCCTGGCCTTGGTCGCGGCAATTTATGCCATAGACCGCCGAAGACCATCATCCATGCCAACGGTCCTACCGAACGACATAGACCGGGTACGGTTCCGTCTGACCCGTGCTCATATCGCAACGGCAATTTAAGCCATATGCGCAGGTCAAGACTCACCGAGTCCCGTTTCCGCCACAACAATCACATAACCCGGTTATGTTCACGTTGGCTCCCCGGCCACCGTGTTGGCAAAACCCGGTTTTGCCGAGTTTTCCGGGTGCACCTTGGAGTTAATCTCCAAGGCTCCCTGATGCAATCTACCACGTAGAAAAACCAAAAACACCCAAACATCCGGATTCTTGCCCGGTTCAAATGCAATGCAACATCACCGATCCGGACCAACATGTCTGAATAGGCTTCACACACAATGCCTATGTCCGTTTATGCATACAGACTCTACACAAGGGGGACTTCACATATCTACCCCAAGGAACGCTCCAACTCTTCGCTCACTCACGAGAGAGGGCTTCCTATGCAAAGGAAAAGAGGGCTTCACATGCCCAAGGATGAGAAATCGTTACCCTTGCATTCTTCCGCGGCGCCATCGAAAACTATACGGTTGGAAAGCACCACAACGGCGTCGCCTCCGTGGATCTGGACTCGGACCGCGATTCGGAGCTCCGAAGCTCTTCCGGCGGCCGGATCTTGGACTCCTCCTTCCTCCTTGCTCTCCCTTCTCTCTAACTTTTAGAGAGAGATTGGCCAATGGAAAATGGGTTTCTAAACCCTATTTCCCGACCATAACCACCCAGGAGCAGCCCCCCACCGTCGGATCCAAAGCCAAGGAAACGAACGGCCCGGATTAAATCCAAAATCATAAAATCTGGGCCGAACACGGGTTGGCACACGGCCGTGTGCCTGGCCGTGTAGCTCATTCGCCGTCTCGACCAAAATTGAAAACCAGCACACGGCCTTTGACACGGCCTCCGACATGCCCGTGTCACCTGCGACACGCCCGTGTCGGGACCCGTGTCACGCCCCCCGTGTGCAATTTATCAACACTTTGCAGTCAGAGGGGTACATGGCTTGGTGACATGGCATCAAACACGCCCGTGTTAAACTAGACACGCCCGTGTTCGTGCCCGTGTCATTACCCGTGTACCCAACCGCACAGCCCAGGTGTGACACGGCCTGGGACACGCCCGTGTCCTAGGCCGTGTTCCACCACACGACCATCGCCGACCTGCGCTGGTCGACGACACGGCCAGCTCGACCGCCCGAGCTCGACACGCTCGACACGGCCTCCAACACGCCCGTGTCAGGGCCCGTGTCACCTGCACCAAAACCTTGTCTTTGCCAAAATCGATCCCCGTCGCTCCTACAACATTTTGGGGTGTTACAATTCTACCCCCCTTAAAGAATTTCGTCCACGAAATTAATAAAGGACAAACAGGACTTAACGTAACACAGTACCTGAGCGGAACAATTCTGGGTACTCCTCTAGCATAGTCTGCTCCCGTTCCCAAGAGAGCTCCTCATGCCCGCAATTATCCCACCGGACCTTAACCATCCGGATCTCCTTGTTACGAAGCCTCCTGACCTCAACATCTTCAATACGAATGGGCCTGACCCTAGTCGTCAACCCTTCATCCACTAGCACTTGGTCAACCGCGATCACCTGCGAAGGCTCTTACACCGCCATCCGCAACACAGAAATATGGAACACATCGTGTAACCCACTCAACTCCACCGATAGCTTCAAACGGTATGCCGCTTCGCCGACTCGCTCCAGAACCTCAAAAGGTCCAAGGTATCTTGGGCTCAGCTTCTTCAAGCGTCTCACCCGCGAAACCCCCTTGAACGGCTTCACTTTAAGGTATACCCAATCGCCTACCGCGAACTCAACGTTCCGGTGCTTGGCATTGTAATACTTCGCCTGCCGGTCCTGAGCGATCAACAAGCGCTCCCGAATGATCCGCACTAACGAGGTAGCACTCTCCACCTCCTACTTCTTGAACAACCTTGCCTCACCCGTTTCAAGCCACCATAATGGCGTGCGACACTTCCTACCATACAGGGCCTCGAAGGGCGCCATTTGTATACTCGCTTGGTAGCTGTTGTTGTACGCGAACTCCACCAAATATAGGTGGGCTTCCCAATGCTTCCCGAAGTCTAGAACACACATGCGGAGCATGTCCTCCATCGTTCTATTGACCCTCTCGGTCTGCCTATCCGTCTGCGGATGGAAAGCTGTACTGAACTTTAACTTTGTTCCTAGCATCTACTGCACCAACCTCCAATCATTTGACGTGAAACTCCCATCGCGATCACTCACAATGCTATGGGGCACACCATGCAGCCTAACAATATTGTCCACGTATAGCTTCGCCAACTTCTACACCGAGTCATCCTTCCTATGCGGAATGAAATGCGACACCTTGGTTAGCCGATCTACGATCACCCAGATGGCGTCGTTCCCCTTCTATGAACTTGGCAACCCGTGCACAAAGTCCATAGATATATCGTCGTATTTCCACTCCGGTATAGGCAAGGACTTCAGAAATCCTCCCGGCTTTTGGCACTCCGCCTTCACCAAGGCGCACGCTTGGCACTTAGCCACGTACAACGCCACATCTTTCTTGAGCCCCGGCCACCAAAACCACTTTTTGAGATCACGATACATCTTCATGCTCCCTGGGTGGATTGAGTACTTGGTATGATGAGCCTCGTACATCAACTCCGCCCGGAGGTTACCCCCACTCGGGACGCACAACCGATGATCCTTCCTTAATAAACCATCTTCCACCGAGGACTGGGAATTTGACCCATCCAGAGCGGCCTCCATAAGCTCCTTCATGGAGTCATCTACTCCAATGCCTGCCGAACCCGGTCAGCCATGTCAAACTACACTTCTGTCCAATTTAACATTGCTTTGGCGCTCGTCTGCCTGTCAACGCAACAGATCTCAAGCTCCTCCAACTCTCGTACTAGCCGCTCATCATCCACTGACAACCAGTTGGCTTGGGCGGGAGCCCTGCGGCTCAGCGCATCCGCAACTGCGTTGCCCTTCCCGGGTACATAATGTATTTTGAAGGTGTAGTCCCCTAGGAACTCCATCCACCTCCTCTGCCTCATATTAAGGTCCTTTTGATCCAACAAGATTTTTAGGCTCTTGTGATCGGTGTATATATCGACCCTTACGCCGTATAGGTAGTGCCTCCACAACTTGAGTGCAAATATCACGGTCGCCAAATCCAAGTCGTGCACCGGATAATTTCTTTCATGCACCTTCAACTGACGCGATCCATACGCTATCACGCTCCCATGCTGCCACAACACGCAGCCCAAGCCACTACCCGAAGCGTCGCTATACACCTCGAAGCCCTCGGTCCCACTCGACGAACTAAGAATTGGCGCCGTGGTCAACCGTCTCTTCAGCTCCTCAAAAGCTTGCACGCACTCTTGCGTCCACAAGAATTTCTGATCCTTCCTTGTCAACTTCGTGAGAGGTAATGCTAACCGCGAGAAGTTCTCTACGAAGCGCCTGTAATATCCGGCAAGTCCGAGAAGACTACGGACTTCCGCGACAGAAGATAACGCAGGCCACTCCCTTATCGCAACAATCTTCGCCGGATCCACCGCTATACCTTCCCCACTCACTATATGACCAAGGAACGCTACCGAGGGTAGTCAGAACTCGCACTTGGAGAACTTTGCGTAAAGCTCATTCCTCCTCAAAGTCTCCAACACCAAATGCAAATGCTTGAAGTGGTCTTCTTCGCACTGCGAGTACACCAAAATATCGTCAATAAAGACGATCACAAAGCGATCCAGGAAATCTCTGAACGTCCTGTTCATCAAGTCCATAAATACTGATGGCGCATTCGTCAGTCCAAATGGCATGACCGTGAACTCGAAATGCCCATACCTCGTACTGAACGCCGTCTTCGGGATGTCACACTCCCTGATCCTCAGCTGATAGTACCCCGACTTCAAGTCCAACATGGAGTATACCGACGATCCGACCAACTGATCAAAGAGACCATCAATCCTCGGGATCGGGTACTTATTCTTCTCTGTTAGCTTGTTCAACTCTCTGTAGTATTTACACAGCCGCATACTACCATCCTTCTTCTTCACGAAGAGGACCGGTGCGCTCCAAGGCAACGAGCTTGGACGCACATACCCTTGCTCCATCAGCTCCTCTAGCTGAACTTTCAACTCTGCCATCTCCTAAGGCGCCAACCTATACGGAGCACGTGAGACCGGTTTGGCCCCTGGCACGAGCTCGATGGTGAAATCAATCTCCCGCTGCGGTGGGGCTCCGGGAAGACTATCCGGGAACACATCGGGGTATTCGCAAACCACAGGGATGCTATCCAACGGAGACTTTGGCTCCACAGCCCCCACTATTGCGATGAATAGCTCTACACCAGCACGAACTGCCTTCACCACCTGAAGAGCAGACATCAATGTCTTGCTCGACCCCTTTAGCCCCTCGAATGTAGTCTCCCGTCCTACACCCAGCTTGACCTCCTTCCGGTCACAGTCAATCCAAGCTTTCTGCTCTGATAGCCAATCCATCCCAAAGATCACGTCGAACTCCACTAGCGGCAGCAATAACGCTAGCAAGTCGAACTCTTGGCTCCCAATGTGAACCTTTACGGCGCACACCCTGCCCGCACACATCGAGCACCCATTCGATAGCAGCACATCCAACTTGTCCTTCGCCATCGAAGAAGGGACTCCAATGCGTGATATAAAGCTTTCGGACAAGAAGGAGTGTGAAGCTCCCGTATCGAACAGTGCCCGTGCCGGACTATCACTAATCACAACAAAGCCTATACAAACAATATTAGGCTAACAAGCAATAGATCACGGTATTAAAGCTAACTTGCTATAAATTAACTCATACCTGTCACCACATCCACTTGCTTGATGGCCTCCTGTTGGCCCAAGTTATAGACTCTAGGCTGAGTCGGAGCATAGTGGGACGCGGTCGATTCAACCGCTTTGCCCTTCTCCTCGTAGGTAGCTCCTTATTTCCTTTCGGACTTTGAGCGTCCACTCCAGCAATCACGGGCAAAGTGCCCCGTCTTTCCACACGTGAAACAAGCACCCGGGGTTCGATTGGTAGTTGCCCCCGAGGCACCTAAAGCAGCTGGACCCGACGTCTTAGCTTTCTTATAGAATCTGCGGTAGCCCAACTTCGACGTAGTCGGTGCCTTGAACTCCGCTTTCTTGCTACCGGATTCCTTCTTCGCTTGGACATTCTTCATGTCCTTCTCCAAGGACCGGGACGAATTGACCAGGGTCATGAAACCCTGCGCCTTGGGCCCCGACAGTAGCAACCTTAAGTCATCTCTTAGCCCTTCATAGAAGCGGCTCGTCTTGCGCTCCTCGTCTGCGAAGGTAGCGCCGACATATCTCCCCAACCGAGTAAACTCGTGGAGGTACTCATCAACGGTGCAATCCCCTTGCACCAACTTCTGAAACTCGCTTTCTAGCGCAATTCTCTGCGTCGAGGGGAGGTATTGAGCCATGAATAGTCTCGCATACTCCTCCATCGAAACATCGGCCAACGGCCTTCCCCGCAACTGATGTAGCACTAGGCCTTCCCACCATAGTCTTGCGTACCCATCCAACAGGAACGTCGCAATAGTGGTCTTCTGCCACTCTTCCGTTTTCATCGCAGTCATCACCCTGTTGACCCTTGAGAGCCAATCCTCTGCTTGGTTCGGGGTTTCTGCCCCCGTGAATACCGGTGGATGAAAGCCCATCACGTGCTTCAGTTGTCTTTCAGTTGCTCTCTGAGGCAACTCTGGCTCCAAAACTACTTGCTCAACCCTCCTTTGCTCTGCCGTCTGAAGCAATACTTGCTCCATAGCAGGAGCAGGCTGCTGCACCTGCCTTGCAGGCTGCGCATTGATCATTGCCATGACCGCTTCTGCCACCAACCTAATGGTCTCGGCAAACGGAGGTGTTGCAGGCGTATCGTTTGGCGCACTGCTCGCCTCAGAACCTGGCCGTTCAGACGGCCCAGCACCACTTCTGGTCACCTATAATCGTGCAAAACACCGATAAGCGACCCAAAAATTACTGCAAACAGCAATTATAGGAACACGCAGGTTCCTCAAACATGTATATTTTCATTCCTAAGTGGACATTCATGGGTTCTTTTCATGTTATAACGATGACGCACACATGTGCTCACCACCCCTTAAAGTGAATTCGTCCACGAATTCATTTAAGCTTGACCGAAACCAGAAGTCGAATACCAATTTGTAACACCCATATCCATCGCATAGCATATAGCAGGAGGTCCGGCCGGGGCCCGACGCCATATACTACGGACAGACCGGTTGGTTACGTGTTGAAACCATACAACCAATCACCAACGTCCTACACAGAGTCATTCTAGCGGAAGCAAATTATTAAGTTGCACAAATTCAAGAACCCTGCCAAACAGGAATGTCCACTAGAGAAGTAACGATAGAGATGAAAATACAAAAGTACCGGCCTTAAGGCCTTACAAGGTTTGCTTAACAAAACATGTCTTACATACTTCGGCTCACAGGCCGGCCATACATGAAATAAACGGAAAGCATAAAAAGGGTTAGGCCTTCCAGGGCCAGCACAGTAACATGGGCTTTAGCCCGCTATTTTCCGCTCGGCTCCGCAGCACCTGCAAGCACAAACCACCGCCCGGTGGCAAACAAAAGCAACGGTCAGTTATGCTGACCAAATTATAACATTCCCGCCCCCAAAATCGGGGCGGCGATGCTCTTTCCCTGCACTTTATTAGTATAGGCAATATATTAATGTGAATACACATCAACACAGGCGTAGGCTCGCACGGCCACACACCCCGTGCACTCAGGGCACATTCTCGGCGAACCGGCCAACGTCACGTCAATTCAAGCCATAGACGTTCCCAATCCACCACCGCCTCTTGGACGGTCATCCATATGAGCATTTTGCCTTCCTGGCCTTGGTCACGGCAATTTAAGCCATAGACCGCCGAAGACCCTCATCCATGCCAATGGTCCTACCGAATGACATAGACCGGGTACGATTCCGCCTGACCCGTGCTCATATCGCAACGGCAATTTAAGCCATATGCGCAGGTCAAGACTCACCGAGTCCCGTTTCCGCCATAATAATCACATAACCCGGTTATGTTCACGTTGGCTCCCCGGCCACCGTGTTGGCAAAACCCGCTTTTGCCCAGTTTTTCGGGTGTACCTTGAAGTTAATCTCCAAGGCTCCCTGATGCAATCTACCACGTAGAAAACCTGAAAACACCCAAACATCCGGATTCTTGCCCGGTTCAAATGTAATGCAACATCACCGATCCGGACCAACATGTCCGAATAGGCTTCACACACAATGCCTATGTCCGTTTACGCATACGGACTCTACACAAGGGGGACTTCACATATCTACCCCAAGGAACGCTCCAACTCTTCGCTCACTCGCGAGAGAGGGCTTCCTATGCAAAGGAAAAGAGGTCTTCACATGCCCAAGGATGAGAAATCGTTACCCTTGCATTCTTCCGCGGCGCCATCAAAAATGATACAGTTGGAAAGCACCGCAACGACGTCGCCTCCTCGGATCTGGACTCGGATTGCGATTCGGAGCTCCGAAGCTCTTCCGGCGGCCTGATCTTGGACTCCTCCTTCCTCCTTGCTCTCCCTTCTCTAACTTTTAGAGAGAGATTGGCCAATGGAAAATGGGTTTCTAAACCCTATTTCCCGACCATAACCACCCAGAAGCAGCCCCCCACCGTCGGATCCAAAGCCAAGGAAACGAACGGCCCGGATTAAATCCAAAATCATAAAATCTGGGCCGAACACGGTTTGGCACACGACCGTGTGCCTGGCTGTGTAGCTCATTCGCCGTCTCGACCAAAATTGAAAACCAGCACACGGCCTTTGATACGGACTCCGACACGCCCGTGTCACCTGCGACACGCCCGTGTCGGGACCCGTGTCACGCCCCCCGTGTGCAATTTATCAACACTTTGCAGTCAGAGGGGTACACAGCTTGGTGACACGGCATCAGACACGTCCGTGTTAAACTAGACACGCCCGTGTTCGTGCCCGTGTCATTACCCGTGTACCCAACCGCACAGCCCAGGTGTGACACGGCCTGGGACACGCCCGTGTCCTAGGCCGTGTTCCACCACACGACCATCGCCGACCTGCGCTGTTCGACGACACGGCCAGCTCGACGGCCCGAGCTCGACACGCCCGACACGGCCTCCGACACGCCTGTGTCGGGGCCCGTGTCACCTGCACCAAAACCTTGTCTTGGCCAAAATCGATCCCCGTCGCTCCTACAACATTTTGGGGTGTTACACGTGGGGAGAGTGTGAACGGGAAAACGTACTGTCAAGACATTGGTGGGTTCATTTGGAGGTGATCCTGAGCCACGGTCTTTGGCAAAGCTCACCTAAGCGGCATGCCTACTTTATTCCTATGCGTGACCGAAAGATTCACCGTGAAACCATTTTTGACTAGTAATAAAATTTTTATACGCATTGTGAAAGGTATAAACTATTTTGCATACTTAGAAATTTCCTCTATTATATTTTTATTTGTACATGCATGCGACTTCGCATGGTACTCCATATCACAATTTAAATGTTAGCTAAGTCATTTTTTCTGTCTGCATAGAATTAGTTTGCTCGGGACGCGCAAATAGGTAAGTTTGGGGGTGTGATGAGTCCGATATTTATTTTTTTTTTCTAACACATCTTGGCTTGTTTTCTTACTCGTGCACTAAATTTCAACCAGATTTTGGTTATATTTGCATCGTTCGGTCATTGACCATTTCGTGCACTGTTTTGGCACATGGGTGCGCAATTGCACATTCTTTTGTTGGGGGTATGCACATGGTACTCCCCATGGCTCTTTCTATGGTTGTGGATTGCAAGATGTTACTGGGAGCTGGTGCTCCAGTTTATTTCATTGCTGTGCAGGTAGTCGGGACGTCCCAGACTCATTTTCTAGTTTCTGTTTAAAACGCACAATTGTGCTAATTTCTTCTTGTACGGTCTCTTGGCAACCGTGCGTTTTACACATCAATTCTGGAGACTTTTGTGGCTACCCGTTCATTTTGTTCCCGTATGGTTTCGGGCAAATCGTGCGAGAAGGAATCTCATAGTCTGCATATTTTTCTTTGAGTTTCTTCTTTCAATGTATAGTCATGTGTTTTCCTTCACGCAAGGGCGTAAGCGCCTGTACGCGAGTAAAATGCATTGTTCTCTTGTACCATGTTGATTTTCCGCACTCTGTGTTTGCCCGTGTGATTTGTTTCATGCGCGGGCGGATGCGCCCGTGCGGGAGTAAAACGCATGGGTCAACGCATCTTCATCCGCAAGCTTGGCCTGGAAGTTAATAACGTATGGTTAGCACGGTCGTGCGCCAAACCGTGTGTGCCTATTTTTTTGACCTGCTTCTATTTAAAGCGCAGATTTCCCAACATTTTTGGCATGATCGGTATTCCAGCCATTCCAGCAGCCTCTTAGGACAAAGCTCCACCCTTTCCACCTCCATCTTTCATCTTCCACCAAGGAGAGAAGCTCTCGCGAAACTAATACCTTGTCGGTGCTTGCTCTCATCCTTATCCTTCATCTTTTGAGCTCCATTTCATTGTTTGACGTTGTATCCATCAAGCAAAGGGAAGCTTGCCACTTTCTTCCGCATTGTGACACGAAGAAGACGGGTCTATTGGAATGTAGTGACATCCCTTATCTACCCCGGATGTAGTTGAGGACCGAGCTTGGATACGGATTGACAACCCGGTTATTCCTTTCGCGACCCCTCGATGAGCCTTCAGATTTGGTCGGTCACTTAACTTGTTCTTACTTCCATGTTGTATATGTGTGTTAAAACTTCATTTGCATATGTTGTTGCTCTTTTGTTGTATGCTTTATTAGATTCATGTCTATGTTATTTTGTATTGCTTTACTTCTTTAGTTGCCTTAAAAGCGCCTTTATTTCCATCCTCCACCACAGCCAGTCTTGCCGCACTAGCAATTGCTAGTGGTGTGCGTAGAGAAGAGGTTCTCTCGATCCTCCTTCCATAATTCTCACAACCTCAAACGCAAGCCTACTCTTCCATCTGCCCAGCGATTCGGTGCATAGCGGCCCATGTAGTCTTCCGTTCGGCCTGGCAAAGCATCGCATAGCGGCGTTGCATAGGAGTAGTTTTTAGTAGTTACTTTGTTTTCCAAAAAATACAAAACCCCCCTTTTTGTAGGTTAGTTATTTGGACTTAAATCTCAAGTTCTCCTCAAAATTAACTCTAAATTGTTGTGTTCCCTCGAGATCGATACTTGGGAAAATTCAACCATTTTATATTACTTGTGCAACTGGTACACTTGTCGTTCAACGCATCAATTGTGACAGGTGGTCACAAGGTAAAGATGTGGAGAGACAGAAATCTATCTACATCCACAGGCATTGAGTGAAGCCAGTTCACTCAAAGCCAGATGTCAAAGAAGGATGCTGGAAAGGCTGAAAATCGACCAAGTTAGTAGGCGTTGAGTGAAACTAGTTCACTTAATGCCAGATGGCAAAAAGCACCGAGTAAGGTGGAGACAGTCAAAGCCCAGCAGTTTGCAAGATAGAAATGCAGCTTGTACGTGTTGGGTTTTTCTATATGACACAACACTTGTTTGTAGCTTAATAAAGGAACCAGAAAAGCACAAAATAGTTTGGATCTAGCGATATACATTGATCAAGAAGAAAGTGTTGTAATATAAAATTACCTTTACGGGTTTGAGTCGATACTCAACCTAAATGCTCTAGGAATCTGCCGATCACTTAAAGGCTAGATTCCTTAGTGAAGAATAGTGTCTGCACCTCTACAGTAGATCCATATGAACGGGAGAACACATAAATTATTGTCGAATAAGATCTAGGTCGGGAGAGTGTACTCTGCGTCTTCACAGATAACTAGATCTGTTGCAGAAGAGGCTACAATGACACTTGTCGGAATTAGGGTCAACGACAGTGACAGGATCGGTAATGGTGGAACAGCTTCCAATGGCTTTTTAGGTGTTGGGTTTTCGCACAGTTCGGCTCATGTGCTTAAACATAATCAACCCATAACAATCATAAAGAGAATCCCTAAAATCTTCTTTTTATACCCAAAGGAATAAACAGAACAGCCCGTCGCTATTCGCAGACCCAAGACTTGGAATACAACATTTCGACCAAACAATAATTGTCTCAATGAATCGTCGAGTATCCATAACATATTCGAAGAATCGTCGAGTATTCATAACGTACTCGGCAAATCGTTGAGTATCCATAAGATACACGACGAAGTCATAGAGTGAACTCAATGCACTCAATGCTCTAAGCACCAAACCCATCAAATCAACATTTGACTCGATGAAGGATTTGAGTAAACTCAATGCACGCATACCTAAGTGCCAGATTTATCAAAACAACCTTTGACTCGACGAAGGCATTGAGTGAACTAAACGCACTCAACGCCTGAGAACCAGACCCGTCGAATCAACATGTTGACTCAACGAATCGTTAAGTAAACTCAACGCACTCAATGCTTAAGTGTCATACTCGTCAAATCAACACTTTGACTCGACGAATCGTTAAGTAAACTCAAAACACTCAATGCCATCATTCCATGAGTCAAAACTTGACTCGACAAAAGCATTGAGTGGTCTCAGCACACTCGATACTTTCAACTCCTTGGTGAGATAAGTCATTTCCACTCATCATATGAGTAAAGACATACTAATCCAATTTCCTGATTTCTCCAAATGTCCTTATGTACGACCCTATTAGGCTCATACTGTGTTGGCAGTGAGACTACATGCTTGATCACTTCTAGATCACAATGGTAACACAAATAGTCTCCTACTTGATCTTGAAAGTTGCAAACATAAGCCTCACAAACAATAAGCGGCATCTATCAATGCATCATTGCTCCCCAAGCAATAAGAGTTTTGTACTCAAAAGGCATCGTGACCAATGTATCAGTGTTGTCATATCCCATCATCCCTTACATCCGGATAGAACAAGAGATATAGACCGTGTCACCCTCATAATTGTTCAATCCTAGTTTCCTGATCTAGAATGGACTTCTAGAAATTTGTGAGCACAATATCATATATTGACTCAACCAAGCATGACCATGCATTTTCTCAGTCCCATTCCATAAAGGAGCCCTTGGATGCAACTCCTATCATATAGGAGGACAAATCCCATCCATGCTCACAGACAAACAACCAAATGATTTCTAATGTACCCAATAACCAACTTTATCATACAATTTTCTCAAGACATGACTTTTGATAGCATTAAAGTACATTCTTCCTAACTCGATGAATGTTGTGACTTCAGGTAAAAGGACCACAAACACCATTGACACTTGAGCCATACTTATGACACGTTCATATAACAATCAATAAAGTATTCTCATGGTGGGTCTGTCTTGTACAACTTGTTCAATAACAAGTACTCATGTGATTACTTGATATCATAATATCATGACCTGTGAGAACTGGTCATTATTCAATGCATATGTTATTCTTAATGTGTCATCATCACCCTTAGCTTTTAAGATGACTGTCGACCAGAGACCATTTAAGAATGAAGCTTCTAATAATATAGGCTCTCACATTCAAGTCACCCCTTGACTCCTATGGAAGCAAACATTCTATGGGCATTTTTATGTTAAATTACTCTCTCACAATAGAAATAAATTTACAAATTAAAAAACTTGCCAAAATATATAAATGAAATTTATACGATACTCTATTCATCAAATGAAATATAATAGCCAACAAACATATAATCAACAAGACTCTCACTAGGGTCGATCGTTAAGGTATCGTATACCCACAGATCTAACATGACAATCATGATTTCTCTGTGTGAGAGGCTTTGTTAGTGGATCCACAATATTCTCCTTTCTCCTTAGTCGTCACTCTCCAAATTCTCACATCTCCTCGATCGACAATCTCTCAAATATGATGGAACCGCCGAAGTATATGCTTGGAGCATTGATGAGATCTAGGTTATGAAGCAAGTACAATTGCATCGTCCTTATCATAGTAGAGAACTACAGGATGAACAATGCTAGGAACTACATCTAACTCGCAGATGAATTTCATAATCCATATAGCCTCCTTCTCTACATTTGCTGGAGCGATATACTCAGCCTCGGTTGCAGAATCGGAAACTGTCTCCTTCTTGGAACTCTTCCAGCTAACATCACCTCCATTTAGGAAAAATATGATCCTTGACTGAGACTTTGAGTAGTCCCTATCAGTTTGGAAGCTAGCATCCGTATAATCTCTAACAACGAGCTCTTCCTCTCCGCCAAATACCAAGAACGTATCCTTAGTCTTTCGCAAGTACTTTAGGATATTATCGACGGCTATCCAGTGACCATAACTTGGATACGACTGAAACATGCTAGTCATGCTCAAAGAATAAGAGACTTCCGGTTGATAACATATCATAGCATACATGATTGATCCAATTGCCGAAGCATATGAAATCAAATTCATGCGGTTCCTATCTTCACAAGACCTAGGAAACTGGTCCTTTAAGAGACTCAAACCATGTGAAATGGGTAAGAATCCTTTCTTGGACTCAAGCATATTGAACCGCTTTAACACCTTATCAATCTATGTACTTTGGGTCAAACCTAGCAACTTCTTCGATCTATCTCCATAGATCTTAATACCAAGTATATTAGTCTCCTAAGCCAAGTCTTTCATAGAAAAGCAGCTCCCTAGGTTGTTCTTAACAACTCGTAGGGTCGTGTTGTCATTACCAATTAGTAGTATGTCATCTATATACAATATCGGGAAGACAACAATGCTCCCACTAATCCTCTTGTAAACACAGGGTTCATCCTCGTTATTGATAAAACCAAACTCAATGATTTTTTCTTCAAAATGAAGATTCCAAATTTGAGAAACCTATTTTAATCCATAAATGGATCTCTGCAGCATGCATATTTTAGTGGCTTCACCTGGAGATAGAAAACCCTCGGGTTGTCTCATATACACTTCCTCAAGGAGGTTTCCATTTAGGAAAGCCGTTTTTAAATCCTTCACCAGATCTTGTAGTCATAATACACAATAATAGCAAGAAAAATACTGATGGACTTAACAATAGGATCAGGGGAAAAAGTCTCATCATATTCAATACTATGAATTTGCTTGAAATCTTTAGCCACCAGTCACCATTTCAATGTCTGTTTTTTCCCATCTATGTAAGTCTTCTACTTGAAGATCCACTTGCACCCTATGGGTCGTACCCTTTCAGGTGGTTCCACCAAGGTCCAAACATGATTTTCATACATGGAGTCCATTTCAGATTTCATGGCCTAAAGCCACTTCTTGGAGTCCGGTCCACTCATAGACTCTTGGTAGGTTGCAAGCTCATCATTATGATCCATAAGAAACACATTACCTATTTGAGACACAAGAAATCCATATCTCTTAGTCTCAAACCTTGGTTTACCAGATCTACGTCGAACTTGTGTTTCCTGAGCAGGCTCTCCAGCTACAACAACCTGTAGTCCTAGCTCAGGTTCAAATTTTGGTTCATTCACAGTTTGTGGTTCTTGAACTTCTTCAAGTTCTACCCTTGTAGTCTTTCCACATAAGAACTCTTTCTCAAGAAAGACACCAGTCCTTGCTATAAAAACGTTGCTCTCGGACAGTAGGTAGAAATAATACCCTTTAGTTTTCTTAGGATACCCTGTAAGATAACACTTATCTGACTTTGGTTCCAGCTTGTCAGGCATTTAATGCCGCACGTATGCCTCACAGCCCCAAACCTTATTGAATGACATACTAGGATGCTTCCAAGTCCATATCTCATATGGTGCCTTCAGAACCGCTTTCATTGTAGCACGATTTAGTATAAAAGAAGCAGTTTATAGAGAAAAACCCCAAAAGGAAATAAGCAAATCTGCATGACTCATCATCGACCATACCATATCTAACAGAGTACGATTCCTTCGCTCAGACATGTCATTATTCTATTGTGTTCTAAGGGGAGTGATCTGCGATACAATAACACACTCTTTCAGATGATCACAAAAGACATGACTTAGGTATTCACCACCTCGATCAGATCGAAGTTCTTAAACCTTCTTACCCAACTGGATCTCTACTTCATTCTTCAATTCTTTGAACTTTTCAAAGGTCTCAGATTTGTACTTCATAAGATACATGTATCTGTATCTACTGAAATCATCAGTAAATGTAACAAAGTAGAAACACCGACCACTAGCCATAAAACTCATGGGTCTGCATACATCATTATGTACTATACCCAAAAGATCATCAGCATTAAAACCAATTAAAGGGACCTTAGTCATCTTGCCTAACAAATAGTATTTGCATCTCTCAAAGAATTGATAATCAAATGAGTCTAGTAGTCCATATTTATGGTGCTTGGATATGCGTTTCTCATTTATATGGCCCAAATGACAATGCCAAAGGTACGTAAGGTTCGAGTTATTAAATTTTAGTATTGTAGTATTTTATATAATATAGATCTGACGGTGTAAGTTCAAAATATATAACCTTTAAACATTTGGTCTATAGCATAAAAACATCATTCTTAAATATAGAACAATAATTTTTATTAATAATAAAAGAAAACCAACCATGTCCAAACATGAAATAAATATAATTTTTCTAGTTATGAAAGGAACATAATAACATTTATCTAGTTCTATTATAAGCCCACTAGTCAAAGAAAGATGGTAAACACCCATGACGACAGCAACAACTCTTGCTCCATTGCCAACACGTAGGTCCACCTCCACTTTACTCAACAACTTCTCCTTCCCAGTTCCTGCACATTTATACAAATGTGAGAACCATATCCGGTATCCAATACCAAAGATGAAGGAGCAAAAAGGTTTATCTATATAACCTAGATACCATAAGCGAAAGTCATACCTCCCTTCATCTTGTGCAGACCCTCAATCTATGAAGGACAATTCCTTCTCCAATGTCCTGCCTTGCCATAGTAGTGGCATTTCCCTTCTTTTGCAAAGCCTTTCTTTTTCAATGCTGAAGACTTGGGCTCTAGAGCAGACTTAGGTCCTACCATCGTCTTCTTGAATCCCTTGGCCTTGCCCTTGACTTTATGCACAATCGGTATGGAGCTAGCATGCTTGGCCTTCTTCATATTGATCTGGTGAGTTCTTAACAATCTTAGGAGCTCGAGTAGTGTATTGTCTATTTCATTCATATTATAGTTCAAGACAACTGCTCGTAACTATCCGGCAATGATTGCAGGATCAAGTCTGTGGCCAACTCTTGTTCCAAAGGTAAGCCTAGTCTCTCAAGGTTCTCTTTATACCTAATCATCTTGAGTATATCAGTCTCTACTATGTCCCGAGCTCCCATCTTACAATAGAACAATGCCTTAGTGACGTCAAATCTCACTTGATGAACTTGAGCTTGAAACATTTTGTTGAGATGATCATTAATTTCATCGCAACCCATGTTCTCATGTTGCTTTTGGAGCTAAGAGTTCATGGTTACCAGCATGAGACATTCGACATCTAAGGAGTCGTCAAAATACTTCTTATAAGAATCCTTATCAGAACGGGACGCATTCCTGATAGGGTGTTCAGGGGATTCCTCTTCCAAAATATAAAGCTTTCGCTCTTGCTTGAGAAAAATTCTCAGGTTCCTGTACCAGTCCAAATAATTTGTCGCACTCAGTTTCTCCTTCTCAAGGATAGCTCTAAGGGACAAGGTGGAGTGAGATCAACTAGCCAAGGAAATTCTACAAGGATCCAATAAAAAAACCAATACTACATTTCAAAATACATTTTATTATTTCAATTAGTTCTTTTATCAAAATAACTCCAGCTATTTTTATCCAACTTATATCCCTCAATATCAATTTGAAGAGTATGTGTGAGTTGCTCTCCTAGTGGACAAGATCCATATTTCTCTAACACATTGAGTCATCTTTGGCTTTTCTCTCACAATGAAGTCAT
Organism: Platanthera zijinensis; assembly: GCA_039513925.1. Taxonomy (NCBI): domain Eukaryota; kingdom Viridiplantae; phylum Streptophyta; class Magnoliopsida; order Asparagales; family Orchidaceae; genus Platanthera; species Platanthera zijinensis. The sequence continues at coordinate 134,862,017 of CM077085.1, forward strand.
TTAGGTTGACAATGCTTGCCCATTGCATCACAATGCAACACTAATATGACTGGTGAATAACTCTTTATTTTTATCCATCTTATGGTGCATGCTAACAATATGCCTCTGGGCACTCAACCTTTGAGGTTACACAGTTAAGTTTGACCCGATGTCGACAGTAGGATATCACAATTATCCGCTCGCACCCTTAGCAATATAGATTAATATACCTTGCTTTGGCAAGCCCACACTTCATCGATCGAGGCAGGAAGAGTGTCATCTATCGGAAGGCATCCGAATACTTAATATTTCTTAAGGGATTTTTAATTAATTAATTAACACTTAATAATGGTTAACTATTAACCAGTGTGCACATCCACAAAATAAAACAATCAGAAATTAGAATCCAAATGCATCCCAGATGTGCACAATGAAATCATCAACACTTGATGAACTGGGCTAAATCTGAACATTCAGAACCCTTCTAAATCTTCAGATCTGCATGCACTAGACATAAGAAACACAGACTCCACTTAAACAGAAGACAAGCTCGTCTCTCTATGTGAGATTAAAAATCCAACACAATTGGTTTCACAAACCAACAAGAGGGACGGTTACTGTTAAGGATTAATAAGGAAATTAACAAAGAAATCATATGTGTTCTTTGTGAGGATCAAAGAATAGATTTTGGCATTTTAGAACATCTCTAAATTTCCAGATCTACATGGCATGGATTTAGCAACTTCTGAAACAATGAATATCGCCGAACTTGGCTCTTATACCATTGTTGGGTTTTTCTGTACAACACAACACTTATGCGCATCGGATTAAAGGAACATGAAAAGCCCAAAATAGTTCGGATCTAGTGATATACATCGATCAAGAAGAAAGTGTTGTAAAATAAAATTACCTTTGCGGGATTGAGTCGATACTTAACCACGATACTCCAAAAGATCTGTCGATCTCTTAGCGGCTAGAGTCCTTAGTGCAGAATAGTGTCCACTCCTCTACAGTAGATCAACACAAATGGGAGAACCCGTAGAGTCTTATCGAACAAGATCTATGTCGGGAGAGTGCAATCTGCATCTTCATATATTGTTAGATCTATTACATAAGAGGCAGCGACAACACTCGCTAGAATTAGGGTCAGCAATGATGACGGGAACGGTAATGGCGGAATTGCATCTATCGGCCTTTTAGGTATCAGGTTTTCACACAGTTTGGCTCATGTTCTTAGACAGAATCAACCCATCAAAAATCATAAAGAGAATCCCTAAAATCATCTATTTATACCAAAAGGAATAAACAGAACAGCCTGTCAGAAATCGCAGACCAAAGACTTGGAATATAGAGTTTCGACCAAACAACCCTTGTCTCGACAAATTGTCGACTTTCCATGACATATTCGACGAATCGTCGAGTATTCGTAACATACTCAACAAATCATCGAGTATCTATAAGATATATGATGAAGACGTTGAGTAAACTCTACGCGCTCAATGCTCTTAGCGCTAAACCCATCGAATCAACATTTGACTTATGAAGGCGTTGAGTGAACACAACACACTCATCGCCTAAGTGCCATATTTATTGAAACAACCTTTCTCTTGATAAAGGCATTGGTGAACTCAATGCACTCAATGCCTGAGAACCAGACCCCTCGAATTCACACCTTGACTCAACGAATCGTTGATTGAACTCAACACACTCAACATTGAAGTTCCATACTCGTCGAATCAACACTTTGAAACGACGAATCAACACTTTTACTCAACGAATCGTTAAGTAAACTCAACACACTGAACGTCATCATTCAACGAGTCAACACTTCACTTGACGAAAGCATTGAGTTATCTAAACACACTCAATGCTTTCTAATCCTGGATGATCTAAGTCATTTCCACTCATCATATAAGTAAAGATATACTAATACAATCTCCTAATTTCTCCAAACGTCCTTATGTGCAACCCTGATAGGGTTATACTGCGTTGGTAGTGAGACTACATGCTTGATCACTTCTATATCACAATGGTAACACCAACAGTAAGATCAAAATCATTATGCCAACCCAACAAAAAGAATATAAATAGAAGTCAAAATACACACAAGTATAAAAATCTAACTAGTACATCTATAATAAGAAGCAACATCAGCTTCTATAATATCAGAGTACATAAAAATCTGCCCCAAAGGCTAATATATGAGTCACTCAAAACTCACATCTGTAACTAATGGAAGCGATGGTAACGTCATATCATGCCCTTTCACCCTGGCCTGGCTTCCCTCCTGCATAATGATGAGTCCCATTTAAATAGGGTTTTGCAGGCTCATCTGGGATGGTTTTCATGTCTTTGCACATCACTATTACGTTGTTTTCACTGTTATTTCTTTCCTTATGCGTTTCATGAATTGTGTGCTTTTCTAGCCCTTTGGTACGCAATTGCGCATTTGATTGTTGGGGGTATGCACGTGGTGCTCCCCGAGGCTCGTTCCAGTAGCTTTTACTGAATTTCTATTTTGCTGGAGGGTCCTCCATTGCTTTGTTTTCATTGCTTACAGGTGGTCAGTTTTCCCCATTTCAGAACTTTGATTTGAGGAAAATGCACGGTTGTGCGTTTTCTTGACGCACGGTTGGATTCTGTCGTGCGTTTTCTACAGGTCATTCTGGATAAGTGACCAGCTCATGCGAATGCTTCACGCACGGTTTCATCTAAACCGTGCGCGAAGGAAACGCACGGTTGTCCTGTAGCCTTCTTATTTTTCCTGCGATTTGAGCTCATTGTGGTTACCCGTGCGAATTGCTTCACGCACGGGAGTATCGCACGTGCTCAAAGGAAATAGACGGGTCAACGCATCTTATTTACAGGCGTATGCTTAAAGTTAATATCGCACGGTTCGCGCATGGTCGTGCGTCGAACCGTGCGAGACCATTTTTCTGATGATTTTCTATATAAGATGCAGATTTTTCCATTGCCGGATATAGTTCATCCAACCCTCCTTTTCTGGTCCCTTGAGCGGGAAAACGAAGCTCCAACCCCCTTTTTCTCTCTCTTCCTTGGAGGTAAAATCCGACCACCCATTCCACTCCATAGAGCTTGCAAAATCTTTTCCTTAAACCCCCGTTGCCATTCTTACCTTCCAAGCTCCTGTTCAAGCTACTTGTTACAGCCCGCCAAGCTTCAATCCGCCTCCACATCCTCAACACAACGAAGACAGTTTTGATGGAGGAAGTGACAGCTCCTCTCGGATCCTTGACTCCTTTCAAAGACCGAGCACGGACGAGGGTTGACACTACTAGTTTTCGGTCGAGAACCTTGGAATGCTTCTACGTTTTGGTTGTAATCACATCTCCATTTTCTTGTATTTACTTTCTGCTGAACTCCTGCTAGAATTATTGTAGTTTCATAACCATGTATTGTTCAAGATTTCGTTGTGTATTTTTTTGGTGATTTCCTGAGCATTATATTTTTTTAGAAAGCCTTATCTTTGCGGTAGTGTAAAGTGCATTTGGGCCATTCTAGCCTTTGCTAGAAGTGTGCGCTGAGAAGAGCTGTTTTCGACCTTCACTTGTTCATACGCTTCCGCTATTACTCTTCGGAGTGATTCATCTGGTCGATGCAGTGAATGCCACCCGTGCTAGTTTTATATTGTTTTAGTATAAGATATCCAAATCAAAACCTCCTTGTTCACTTAGCACTTGCACTCGTTTCTCTAAATACAAAAACCTATGCTCCCTACTTCACTCCGTGAGAGATCGATACTCGGGGATGCTACTCATCATTATAATTACATGGCCGTAAATGGTAGTCTTACCGCTAGCGCATCAAGTTTTTTGCACCGTTGCCGGCGAGTGCAACCGTTCCGTGTGGTTTTTACTTTTTGGTGAAAAGTCTGTATGTGTTTAAGTGCGTTTTAATTTTGTTTTATTTTGTGAGTTTATGACAGATCTGAACCCCGCTGAAAGGGTTGAAGATTTAGGAGTTGACGCTGAGACTGCAAGAGCTAGAAGAGATCATTTGCGCGCTTCTGCTGCAGAAGAGAGAATGGACGATCCGGTCCATGGTGGAAATGGTCAGGGAGATAGAGTGGTTTTTGCACGCGAGGTGGTCCAACCTCGAATAAGGACGATGAGGGATTTCACTAACCCTACGACAGGTAGTGTTTATCCTTGGATTGGGCCAGCCATCGCCAGCCACCACTTTGAAATCACGCTAGCAATCCTAAATATGATTTGCAACAACACCCATTATTCTGGGCTGCCGATTGAGAATCTACAGCTTAATTTAGCTGAATTTTCTGAAATATGCGGAACCTTCCATTTTGTGGAAATCTCTGATGAAGTTGTGAAATTAAAGTTGTTACCTTTCTCGTTGCTGGAAAGGGCCAAGACTTGGCTGCATACAATTGCTCCAGGAACTTCAAAAACTTGGGAAGCCTTGTCTTCCTTATTTTTGGCTAAATTTCATCCTGTCGATAAGAATATTAATACACGCAGGGAGATAGCCATGTTCCGATAGAAGGATCATGAAACACACTTCGAGTCATGGGAGAGGTTTGCTGATTTGCAACGTCGTTGTCCGCAACACGGCTATGAGCCCTGGAATTTGGTAGAGATATTTTATTTCTCCATTGAACCAAATTTCTGGGCGATGATCGATGCTGCTGCAGGAGCCACGATTATGTATTTGGCTCTCGAGGAAGCATTGTGGCTTCTAAGAGATATGGCCTCCCATAGCACTTATTGGACCGCTGGGAGGAATGCCTCAAGTGGGGCAAGAAATTTGTTCGATGTGAACATCGTGGTGCAACATGCTGAACCCTGCCGTCCTTCTTTGGAAGGAAAATTTATGCTGCATATATCACCTGTGTTGAACATCTCGTGCCAAGGTTTTTGAAACCCTTAGCACCACACTTATGAGTGCACTTTGGGGGAGCATGCTAGTGATCCGACAGGTATGGGTTTTTAAGAACATGTTAATTTTATTAATAATCAAAATCCTGCTGCTCCTTATAACAATGCTTATAACCTGAATGCGAGAAATCACCCGAATTTCTCGTGGAATAAAAACGCTCCTAGTCAAAGATTGTAAGGAGGCCAACATCAATTTGATGCTCAAGCCTCTGGTAGCCAACCGCGACCACCTCAGGCGGGTTACAATCAAAACATGCAAGGGACGCGCAAAAGATCGTTAGAAGAGATGATGGACAAGTTCGTGGAGATGGCCCAGTCGAACATGGCCACTCAAACCGCCTCAATGAGGAATTTTGAGACGCAGCTTGGACATTTTGCCCATGTGTTCTCCGAACGCACTCGTGGCGCCCTCCCAAGTGACACGGAGAAAAATCCCCGTGAATAAGGGAAGAGTGTTGTAGAGGTGGCCGAGTGCAGTAGCAATGAATTAGCCGTCAAGTGTGAGATTTAGGAAATAGAAACGGTAGCCGTTTGTGATTTTGGTTCTACGTGCAAAATTTTTGCCTTGCAAGATGTTGTAAAACTGGATTTAAATGTCGAAAATAATATCCAGAAATCATGTGTGCTTGCTGATGGTTCGGTTGTCAAAACTGATGGGGTAATTAAAGTTGTGGATGTGAAACTTAACGGGGCTTTTGTAGTCACCGACTTTCAGGTACTAGGACCAGAGGGAAATAACTCAAGACCCATTTTGGGGGTTCCATTCCTGAAAGCCAGTGAGGCAACACTATGCTTTAATGCTTGCGGAATTTTCTTAGCTTCTAAGGATGAATTACCGTCTCCGCAATCACTTCCCTCTCTTATCCCATGTGAATCTGAAAATCTGAGAAAAGTTAATTATTTGCTATCTAATAAATTATCAAGTGCTGATAAGGATGTTGTGGTGCTTAGCGAGCAAGATATAACTATACAAGTGAAGAAGTTGCTGAAGCCCGCTGATGCAAAATCAATTTCAGAGCTGCTGAGTGTAGAACGAGATAAAGATAAGAAGGAATGTGGAATGAGCACGGCTACTTAGAGCGTGCAGATAATCGATTTAAAAACTATTATTGGACCAAGGTAATGCTTGCAAAACTTTTAAACAGGTGACGTGGGATGATCTGCCACCATCTGCGAGTGAGGAAAGGATGTCCTCGGTTGTGGATGGTGATATTGATGCTAAAATACCGGGAGTGAATTTACTGCCCTGGTGTTCTCCTACGGTTGAATCATAATGAAAGGAGTTGCTCCTGCGCAAGGCAGAGAGTTTTGCTCACCGACGCGGCAAGGAGGAGGGTAGGGCAAGGGAGATTTGTCTTCTTTGTGCCCTAAAGCTTTCCCCTCTTCCTCATTTCGGGTGTAGGGAGAGATTTATCACAAATCATCATTTAGCTGAGAAGTGGAGGATCTCCCGGGCCATCTCCTTTGTCCTGTTGCATCTGATTTTGGTGTTGTTAATGGTGTTTTTTTATTTTGGATTATTCTTCCTATTTTCTTGAAATACTTTTGTTACCTGAACTATACTATATAATTGTTAATACAGGTATTTGGACCACCTTAAGGACGGTAAATAAAAGGGCTTATGGGAGACAACCAAAGTTTGCCGCCTTTAGCCTTATTTCAAGGCTATTGCTTGCCTTGATTTGCTTATTTTGCTTTTTTGGTTGTGTTGCCTATTTTTGTTTGGTTGGAGATTGTCTCTTGCAGGTGATTTTTACTTGGGTCGTGGGCTGGTTGATCGAGTTTAAACGCCTAACTTCTGGTATGCTCATCTCTGAGCATTGGGTAACCTCTTCCCTCACCTCTTTTTGATTTGATTTCCAATATCAATTGATGTATTGTTTAGAATAAGTTTTGGGGAGAGCCTATCGTTGTTACCCTTTACAATTGCACTTCATATGTATACCAATAGTTGCTTTTATTTGAATTATGTAGTTCATTGCATTACGTACCAATGCACCCACTTGAGCGCGTACTTATCTTTTTCTGTATTGCGAGTCAAACTTGCTTCTTTCGTTAGATTTGGGAAAATTAACATGCTAACATAGGATTATGAGATCAGGTAAAATGTTGGCCTTGCTGTGTTCCTAATCAAGTGTTCCCATCTCATGTAGAAATTAGAGTAGAATTAATTTTTCTGCATGCTGTTAGTTTATATTTTTTTTCTAACTGCGTAAATTCTTTTTATGCTACTCAAAAATTGGTGAATCCAGTGTGAATCTGACGGTAGCTTAGGGATGTGTGTAGACAGCTGTTAGATTCATGTTACTCGAGTTGACAGAATGGATAGTCTTTCTCGTTAGCTAAAAACATGCCTCAAGTTACTCTTGAAGCATGGGTACATGGTAAGTTAAGCGTGAGCATGATGTAGGCCATCATGTTGGCCAGGTTGAGCTTTGTTCCCATTCCTAATGTCTTATCTTCGCTAGCCCCATTATGCCAAACCTTCCTTTTACTTCAGCTCCACATTTTATTCACCAAAGCCAGGTAGCCAATCCTAGTTGCATGCCCAAATTGAGCTTTACCATTTTCTGATTTCTAGTGTTGGGTGTTAATGGTTGTTCTATTTGTGAAAAATATGGATGTTTTCCAATGCTTATATTTGATGGAATTGTAAAAAAAAGGTTTTAAAAAGAAAAATTTATGAATAGAAAATATGAAAAAGAAATGAAAATGAGATAGGAAAAGTTTTATTGAAAATCTATTTTGAGTTAAAACATTTTTTGGTGTAGGCGGTGCATACACCCATGTTTTAAAAAATCAAGTCTGGGGGTATGGTGTACTCGTGTTTGTTGTGGTTAGCGGATTTATTTCTTCTTGTGATAGCTCAGTTGTATTTTGTGCATAGCCTTTGTTTTTATTCTTGTTTACCTCGCCTTAACCCAAGCCCCAATTCTACCCGAAGTCCTACATACTTGCTCTTAAGTAAAACTAGTGTCGTGGAGAGAGTGCGAACGGGAAAGCATATGGTCACCGACATTAGTGGATTCCTTTGGAGGTTGTCCCGAATCCCGATATTTGGCAATACTCGTCTTAGTGGCTAGTTTATTTTCTCCCTACACGTGACCAGAAGATTTACCATGATTCTATTTTCGAGTAGTCATAGAATTTAATTTTACGCAGGCTGAAAAGTGTAAATTAATCTGTATGCTTAGAAATTTTCTCTAATTAATTTGTATGCCCGTGATCATGCGGCTTCGTATGGTACTCCAGATCATAATTTCTGTGTTCGTTAGTACTTTTTCTTGCCTGCGAGGATCTTCTTTGTTCGGGATGCGCAAATGAGTAATTCTGGTGGTTTGATGAGTCCCGTTTTTATAAGGTTTTTGCGGGCTCATCTGGACTGGTTTTCATGTCTTTGAACATCACTATTACGTTGTTTTCACTATTATTTCTTTCCTTATGCATTTCATGAATTGTGTGCTTTTCTAGCCCTTCGGTGCGCAATTGCGCATTTGATTGTTGGGGGTATGCACATGGTGCTCCCCGGGGCTCGTTCTAGTAGCTTTTACCGCATTTCGGTTTTGCTGGAGGGTCCTCTATTGCTTAGTTTTCACAGCTTACAGGTAGTCAGTTTTCCCCATTTCAGAACTCTGATTATAGGAAAATGCACGGTCGTGTGTTTTCTTTGCGCACGGTTGGATTCTGTCGTGCGTTTTCTACAGGTCATTCTGGAGAAGTGACCAGCTCGCGCGAATGCTTCACGCGCGGTTTCAACAAAACCGTGAGCGAAGGAAACATACTGTTGTCTTGTAGCCTTCTTTTTTTCCTGCGATTTGAGCTCACTGTGGTTACCCGTGCGAATTGCTTCACGAACGGGCGGATCGCCTGTACGCAAAGGAAATGTACGGGTCAACGCTTCTTCTTCGCAGGCCTATGATTAAAGTTAATATCGCACGGTTCGTGCACGGTCGTGCGCCGAACAGTGCGAGACAATTTTTTTGATGATTTTCTATATAAGATGCAGATTGTGCCATTGCCGGATATAGTTCATCCAGCCTGTCTTTTCTTCTCCCTTGAGCGGGAAAATGAAGCTCCAGCCCCCTTTTTCTCTCTCTTCCTTGGAGGGAAGATCCGGCCACCCATTCCACTCCATAGAGCTTGCAAAAGCTTTGCCTTCGACCCCCGATGCCATTGCTACCTTCCAATCTCATGTTCAAGCTACTTGTTGTAGCCAGCCAAGCTTCAATCCACCTCTACAACCTCAACACAACAAAGATAGGCTTAAAGGAGGAAGTGACAGCTCCTCCCGGATACTGGACTCCTTTCGAAGACAGAGCATAGACGAGGGTTGACACCCCAAGTTTCCAGTCGAGAACCTTGGGAAGCTTTTAACTTTTGGTTTTAATCTCTTCTCAATTTTCCTGGATTTACTTTCTGCTGAACTCCTGCTAGCGCTATTGTTGTTTCATAACCATGTATTTTTCAAGATTTCATTGTGTGTTTGTTTGGTGATTTCTTGAGCATTATATGTGTTTGAAATCTTTATCTTTACGCTAGTGTGAAGTGAGTTTGGGCCATTCTAGCCTTTGCTAGAATTGTGCGCTGAGAATAGGTGTTTTCGACCCTCACTTAATCATACGCTTCCGTTATTACTCTTTGGAGTGATTCATCCGGGCACGGTGAATGCGACCCGCGCTAGTTTTATATTATTTTAACGTAGGATATCCAAATCAAAACCCCCTTGTTCACTTACCACTTACACTCGCTACATGCTAAAGTCCATGCTCCCTACTTGCACTCCACGAGAGATCGTTGCTCGGGGATGCTACTCATCATTATTATTACTTAGCCGTGAACAACAGTCTTACAACTAGCGCATCAAGTTTTTGGCGCCGTTGCCGGGGAGTGCAACCGTTGCGTGTGTTTTTTGCTTTTTGGTGAAAAGTATGTATGTGTTTAAGTACGTTTTAATTTTGTTTTGTTTTGTGAGTTTATGACAGATCTGAACCCCGCTGAAAGTGTTGAAGATTTAGGAGTTAACGCTGATACTGCAAGACTTAGAAGAGCTCGTTTGTGTGCTGCTGCTACAGAATAGAGAATGGACGATCCGGTCCATGGTGGAAACGGTCAGGGAGATAGAGTGGTTGATGCACGCGAGGTGGTCCAACCTCGAATAAGGACGTTGAGGGATTTCACTACCCATACGGTGGGGAGTGTTTATCCTAGGATTGGGCCAGCCATCGCCAACCACCACTTTGAAATCAAGCCGGTAATCCTAAAAATGGTTAGGAACAACACCCAATATTTCGGGAAGCTGAGTGAGGATCCTCAGCTTCATTTAGCTGAATTTTCTGAAATATGCAAAACCTTCCGTTATGTGGGAATCTCTGATAAAGTTGTGAAATTAAAGTTGTTCCCTTTCTCGTTGTAGGACAGGGCCAAGACTTGGTTTCATACAATTTCTCCATGAACTGCAACAAGTTGGGAATCCTTGTCTTCCTTATTTTTGGCTAAATTTCTTCCTGTCGATAAGATTGTTAATGCGCGCAGGGAGATATCCATGTTCCGACAGCAGGATCATGAGACCCATTTTGAGGCATTAGATAGGTTTGATGATTTGCAGTGCCGTTGTCTGCAATACGACTGTGAGCCATGGAATTTGGTAGAGATATTTTATTTCTCCATTGATCAGAATTTCCGGGCGATGATCAATGCTACTGCAGGAGGAACGATTATGAATTTGTCTCCCGAGGAAGCGCTGAGGCTTCTAAGAGATACGGCCTCCCACAATACTTATTGGACCGCTGGGAGGAATGACTCAAGAGGGGCGAGAAATTTGTTCGATGTGAACACCGTGGTGCAACATGTTGAACCTTGCCATCCTTCTTTGGAAGAATAAATGATGCTTACAAGGTCTACCCTGCCGCCAGCGCCTGTGTTGAACATCTCGTGCCATGGTTATAGAAACCCTGGGCACCACACTTATGAGTGCACTGTGGGGGAGCATGCTTATGATCCGACATGTATGGGTTTTGAAGAACATGTTAAATTTATTAATAATCTAAATCGTGCTGCTCCTTATAAAAATGTTTATAACCTTAATGCGAGAAATCACCCGAATTTCTCGTGGAATCAAAACTCTCCTGGTCAAAGATTGTAAGGAGGTGATGAGTCCTCTTTATATACCTATTTTTGGACTCATCTAGGCTTATTTTCTTGTCTTTGCACACCGTTTAGCGTCATTTGCACTTCTTTTGGTACGCTACGGTTATTCCACGTCTTGTGCACTTTATTAGCCTATTTCTGTGCGTATGTGTATTTCCCTTTTGCTATGCATTATATTTATGTCTGTGACTGCCATGATCGACATCCCGTCCAGTTTTCCTGCAGGTTCTGGGATCGTGTGGGCGTCCGGCATCGAACTTTCCCCATTTTTGGCAAAGGAGTCAATGGTCGTGCGTTTTTACCCACGCACGACCATCGACCTCTTTGGCGCACGATCACTGGTCGTGCGCAGTCATGACCTCTTCTGTGAAAGTTCTGTCCCGGCATATCGCACGATCATCAGCCATACCGCGCACGATCACTGCTCGTGCGTTGCCGGTCGTGCGCAGTCATGACATCTTTTTCCACTTTTCTGCCTCCATATCGCACGATCACTGACCATATCGCGCACGACCATTGGTCGTGCGCCAGTGATCGTGCGCGCTGTTTAATTCTGTTTTCTATAAATAGCGCAGGTCCGCCCTAATTTCGGGAGACGATCCAAATCCGCAATTTCTCCGCCGTTCTTCGTCTCGGACGAGGGTTTCCTCCGTCCCCCTTCATCCTCCACCTTAGGGAAGGTCTCCGGGCAAGCTTTCAACGCCAAATCAACGCCGGAGCATCCTCTCGGCCTCCTCCTTCATCCTCAAGCTTCAAGCGGAGTTTTGACCGAGCTTTCTCCATCAAGCAAGGAAGGGCCGGAGCCGCAATCTACGGATCATTTCAACGAAGAAGACGGGTCCATTGGGAGTGAGTGACAGCCTCCTCTACCCCGGACGCAGTTGAGGACCGAGCTTGGACTCGGATTGACAACCCGGGATTCCAACCGTGAACCCTCAACAAGGCTTCGGATTCGGTCGATTCGCACACCTCTTTCTCTTGTATTTGATAGCTTAGTTTAACTCTATGTATTGATGAAGTATTTTTATTGATTAGCATTTTCACTTATTCATGTCTATGTGAGTTATTGTGATTTTGTTATTATTGCTTGAGGTGCGCCTTGTTATTCCGCCATCCATCCACCCTTGCCGCACTAGCAATTGCTAGTGGCGTGCGTTGTGAAGAGGTGCCCACGACCCTCATTCCGCCATTCTCACCACCTCATCCGCTAGCCTACTCTTCCACCCGCCAAGCGATTCGGTGCATAGCGGCCCGTGTAGTTTCCATCCCGCCTGGCGAAGCAGTGCATAGCGGCCTGCATAGTAGGATTTCCGCCGTTCTCTCCACCTCATCCGCTAGCCTACTCGTCCATCCGCCTAGCGATTCGGTGCATAGCGGCCCGACTAGCCTTCCATCCCGCCTGGCGAAGCATCGCATAGCGGCGTTGCATAGGAGTAGCTTGTAGCTTTTATTTTCTGTTTCCGCAACCATCACAACCCCATCGTTACCTTCGCCCCGAGGACTTCAATCTCAAGTCCTCCTCGACATTAACTCATCCCTTACTGTGTTCCTCAAGAGACCGACACTCGGGGATTTATTCCCAAACTTTATTACTTGTGCGACCGGTGCGCTTGCCGTTTTCCACGCATCAAGTTTTTGGCGCCGTTGCCGGGGAACACAGTCGTTTGAGTTTTTGAAGAGATAGATTTGAGATAGAAGCCCTTTTCCATCTGTTCATTCCATGTTTTATTTTTCTTTACTTTAGTTTTTATAATTTGTTGCTTATTTTTCTTTATTCCTCTTCTAATTTTTTATATTCCAGTAGCAGGTATTCCTTTTTATTTATCTGCTTGTGTGTAGTTAATTTTTGCTTAGAAAATTCTTGTGGTGAATTCTTTCTTGCTGCACCATGTATTCTTATGTGAATATTTGTTGTCGTTGGTGCGGGGATTATAGGCATAACAGTGATGAGTGCCCCACTGAAGAATGGGAGCATAATTCTCGTGGTTCAGTGTATGGAGCACCGTTGTCTTATGGTACTTCATACACCGCACCCCAGTCTTATGGTCACTACTCTTCTCCGCCTTCACCTTTTTCATATTCCTCCCCGGTCCCTTCTGGACCGAGGGGTAATGGAAAACGGTGTTTGTGTTGTCATAGCACCGACCATGTGTTGAAAGATTGCGCAGAATTTCAGCGCCAGATGGAGGCGGATGATGAACCGGATATCCGGATTGTCTCATCCACTTCTCAAATGGCCGCTCCTTCTGATTCTGAGGATGTATCCGCAGTACCACCTTGTCTATGGGGGACTGCTGTGGATACACCCATCAGACTTTCTACTGGTCAGTGCGACGACATTGCGGCGCCGTCTCTCCTTGTGCCTTCTTCCCCTATTTTTGATTCACCCCCGGAGGAACCTGCGCATATTATCTCTGATGATGTTGCTCCTCCGCTTTCTTTGCATGAATTACCTACTCCCATTTCTAGTGAGTCGGTCGATGATGTTGTGCCCTGCGGGAATTGGGAATATGAGGATGCGCCGTGGTGTGACGAGGACATTATTCTCATCAATGGTGAGTACTATGTCTTGGAACACCGTGACGTACCGAGGTGTGATGAGGAAATCCTTGCCGGCGAGGAGGTTTCTACTTCCTTGTTGGTTGAGGAGGTCCAAATCACCACCGAGGACCTCATGGTCTCGGCTTCCCCTCGCCATGACTCACATGACACCGACGGTGATCTATGTTTGGATCCTGCTGGGAGTGAGACCGGGACCACTCCCCCGATTAGTTCCTTATGTTCTTCGTCTCCTTTATTCCTTGACCCCCCTTCTCCTTCTGCGCCTGTGCGGGTTGACTCCCTGCAGGTGAGTTGGGTTGACATTGAGCCTTGTGCTCAGGTTGTCGGCGAGTGCCTCAGCTTGCATGAGGAATTTCCTACTCCTTTTGCAGTTGAATCCTCTGCCTTCACCTTCGCCCCCAACGAGCTTGCGGTGGACGATACCTTGCTAGGCAAGGATTTGTTTTGTGGTGAGATGAGTGAGGACCAGGCCTCCTCATCTTACTTCCTATTTCCTCTACCTGTGCGTCACAGGTATTACTATCTAGGTAGAGGGGTAACTGTGCTATCACCGTATCGGTACCCGTTACCGACACGGATATTAGAACAGTTACCTGTGCACTTTTCTTTTCATAGGCCCATTAGCTAGAACTTTTCTTTTGCCAAATAAGTCGTGCTGGGATGACAGTAACCCCAGTAGTTATCTTATATTTTCTTGCATTTTATTTTCATGTCTAGCTTAGTTTAGTTTTATTTGTTTTTGTCTATTTCTTTTGTTTTTGCGGAGCTCACCCCTGCAGGTATTCATGGATACTACACATTGGCGGGGTTGTGATTCTTCGTATGGCGGGCCTGCTCCTAGATTTCACGCGTCTTCTGGTATGCTCACTAGCTGAGCATTGGGTAACCTCTTCCCTTAGCTCTTTTTGATTTAAATTTCTCTATCATTTGATGTGTTGTTTAGTTTAAGTCTGGGGGAGAGTCCGTTTACCTTTTGCACGCGCACATTTCATGTGCATACTAGAAGCTTTTATAGTTTTATTTTGTTTATGTTCATTGCATCGCACACCACTGCACCCACAAGAGCGCGTGCTTAGCTGTTAGCGTGCCGCGAGTTGAACTCATTCTTTGTTAGATTTGGGAAAATTATGTTGCTGGCTTAGGATTGTGAGACGGAGTAAAATGTTGGCCTTGCTGTGTTTCTAGTCAACTGCTCTCGTCTCATGTGGAAATTTGAGTAGATTTAATTTTTCTGTATGCTTATAGTTTTGTATTTTTCTATCTGCGTAAATTCTTTTTATTCTACTCAAAAGTTGGTGAATCCGGTGTGAATCAAACGGTAGCGTAGGAATGTGTGTAGCCGCCACTAGACTCGTATTGCTTGAGTCGGGAGGAAGGATTATCTTTCTCGGTTGCTAAGAACTTGCCCCAAGCTATTCTTGAAGCATTGGTACACGGTTAGTCTAGCGTGAGAGTGATGTAGGCCACCTTTTGGCCCGGTTGAGCTTTGTACCCATTCCTAACATCGTCCTTGCTAGCCCCTTTGTGCCTGCCCTTTCTTTTGATTCAGCTCCACCATTATTTCACCAAAGCCTCATAGCCGATCCTAGTCGCACACCCAAGTCGAGCTTAGTGTTTTATATTTTCATGTTGGGTTGTGATGTGGTGTTATTATTTGTGAAAATGTGGAAGCGCGCCCAAGTTTTATTTGCTGAAATTGTATATTATGAAACGAAAAGGTTTACAAAGAAAAATATTTGAAAAAGAAAAGAAAAAGAAAAAGAAAAAGTTTAATTGAAAATCTTTATTTGAGATGATTTGGATTTGGAGTAGGCGGTGCACACACCCATGTTGCAAAAGTTAAGTCTGGGGGTGTGGTGCACCCGTGTTTATTTTGTGGGCAGCGGGTACTAGTTTTGCACATTCGCTCATTTGGGTTAGGTGCATACCCTTCATGTTTACCCTTGTTTTCCTCACCGTAACCCAAGCCCCATTATTACCCGAAGTCCTACGGACTTGCGCTTGAGTTGACTAGTGCCGTGGAGAGAGTGCGAACGGGCAAGCTTATGGTTTCCGACATTGGTGGATTCCTTTGGAGGTAATCTTGAGCCCCGGTCTTCGGCAATGCTCACCTTAGTGGCCTGTCTACTTTCTTCCTGCGTAGGACCGGATGATTCACCGTGATTCTACTTTTGAGTAATAATAAATTTCTGTTACGCATTGTGAAAAATATAAAATATTTTGTATACTTAAGAATTTCCTTTACTTTATTTTTATGCACGCGAGCATGCGACTTCGCATGGTACTCCGTTTTGCAATTTCTTTGTTAGCTAGTTCATTTTCCCCGTCTGCTTAGGCTTTGTTTGCTCGGGACGCGCAAATGGTTAAGTCTGGGGGTGTGATGAGTCCTCTTTATATACCTATTTTTGGACTCATCTAGGCTTATTTTCTTGTCTTTGCACACCGTTTAGCGTCATTTGCACTTCTTTTGGTACGCTACGGTTATTCCACGTCTTGTGCACTTTATTAGCCTATTTCTGTGCGTATGTGTATTTCCCTTTTGCTATGCATTATATTTATGTCTGTGACTGCCATGATCGACATCCCGTCCAGTTTTCCTGCAGGTTCTGGGATCGTGTGGGCGTCCGGCATCGAACTTTCCCCATTTTTGGCAAAGGAGTCAATGGTCGTGCGTTTTTACCCACGCACGACCATCGACCTCTTTGGCGCACGATCACTGGTCGTGCGCAGTCATGACCTCTTCTGTGAAAGTTCTGTCCCGGCATATCGCACGATCATCAGCCATACCGCGCACGATCACTGCTCGTGCGTTGCCGGTCGTGCGCAGTCATGACATCTTTTTCCACTTTTCTGCCTCCATATCGCACGATCACTGACCATATCGCGCACGACCATTGGTCGTGCGCCAGTGATCGTGCGCGCTGTTTAATTCTGTTTTCTATAAATAGCGCAGGTCCGCCCTAATTTCGGGAGACGATCCAAATCCGCAATTTCTCCGCCGTTCTTCGTCTCGGACGAGGGTTTCCTCCGTCCCCCTTCATCCTCCACCTTAGGGAAGGTCTCCGGGCAAGCTTTCAACGCCAAATCAACGCCGGAGCATCCTCTCGGCCTCCTCCTTCATCCTCAAGCTTCAAGCGGAGTTTTGACCGAGCTTTCTCCATCAAGCAAGGAAGGGCCGGAGCCGCAATCTACGGATCATTTCAACGAAGAAGACGGGTCCATTGGGAGTGAGTGACAGCCTCCTCTACCCCGGACGCAGTTGAGGACCGAGCTTGGACTCGGATTGACAACCCGGGATTCCAACCGTGAACCCTCAACAAGGCTTCGGATTCGGTCGATTCGCACACCTCTTTCTCTTGTATTTGATAGCTTAGTTTAACTCTATGTATTGATGAAGTATTTTTATTGATTAGCATTTTCACTTATTCATGTCTATGTGAGTTATTGTGATTTTGTTATTATTGCTTGAGGTGCGCCTTGTTATTCCGCCATCCATCCACCCTTGCCGCACTAGCAATTGCTAGTGGCGTGCGTTGTGAAGAGGTGCCCACGACCCTCATTCCGCCATTCTCACCACCTCATCCGCTAGCCTACTCTTCCACCCGCCAAGCGATTCGGTGCATAGCGGCCCGTGTAGTTTCCATCCCGCCTGGCGAAGCAGTGCATAGCGGCCTGC
This sequence comes from Platanthera zijinensis, assembly GCA_039513925.1. Classification (NCBI taxonomy): domain Eukaryota; kingdom Viridiplantae; phylum Streptophyta; class Magnoliopsida; order Asparagales; family Orchidaceae; genus Platanthera; species Platanthera zijinensis. The sequence continues at coordinate 134,879,294 of CM077085.1, forward strand.
ATAGTAGGATTTCCGCCGTTCTCTCCACCTCATCCGCTAGCCTACTCGTCCATCCGCCTAGCGATTCGGTGCATAGCGGCCCGACTAGCCTTCCATCCCGCCTGGCGAAGCATCGCATAGCGGCGTTGCATAGGAGTAGCTTGTAGCTTTTATTTTCTGTTTCCGCAACCATCACAACCCCCATCGTTACCTTCGCCCCGAGGACTTCAATCTCAAGTCCTCCTCGACATTAACTCATCCCTTACTGTGTTCCTCAAGAGACCGACACTCGGGGATTTATTCCCAAACTTTATTACTTGTGCGACCGGTGCGCTTGCCGTTTTCCACGCATCAGGAGGCCAACATCAATTTGATGCTCAAGCCTCTAGTAGCCAACCGCGACCACCTCAGGTGGGTTACAATCAAAACATGCAAGGGACGCGCAAAAGCTCTTTAGAAGAGATTATGGGCAAGTTCGTGGAGATGGCCGAGTCGAACATGGCCACTAAAACCGCCTCCATGAAGAATTTGGAGACGCAGCTTGGATAGTTTGCCCATGTGTTCTCCGAACGCACTTGTGGCATCCTCCAAAGTGACACGAAGAAAAATCCCCATGAATAAGGGAAGAGTGTTGTAGAGGTAGGGGAGTGTAGTAGAAATGAATTAGTCGTCAAGTGTGAGATTAATGAAATAGAAATGGTAGCCGTTTTTGAATTTGGTTCTACGTGCAATATTCTTGCCTTCCAAGATGTTGTGAAACTGGATTTAAATGTCGAAAATAATATCCAGAAATCACGTGTGCTTGCCGATGGTTCGGTTTTCAAAACTGATGGGGTAATTAAAAATGTGGAAGTGAAACTTAACGGGGTTGTTGTTGTCACCGACTTTTAGGTACTGGGACCGGAGGGAAATAACTCATGACCCATTTTGGGTGATCCATTCCTGAAAGCCAGTTAGGCAACACTATGCTTTAATACTTGCGGAATTACCTTAGATTCTAAGGATGAATTACCATCTTCGTAATCAATTCCCGGTCTAGTCCTGTGTGAATCTGAAAATCTGCAAAAAGTTACTGCATTTCTATCTGACAAATTATCTAGTGTTGATAAGGCAGATGTGGTTCTTAGCAAGCACGATATAACTATGCAAGTGAAGAAGTTGCTGAAGCCCGATGATGCAAAATCAAGTTCGGAGCTGCTAAGTATAAAACGAGATAAAGATAAGAAGGAATGTGGAATGAGCATGGCTAATGAGAGCGTGAAGAAAATCGATTAAAAACTGTTATTGGACCAAGTAAATGTTGTAAAACTTTTAAACAGGTGACGTGTGTAACGCCCCCGATTTTGCTCGATGATTTTATTTAAATGGGAAACATCATATTTTTGACATCGTGGCGTTACCTTTAACGTCAAGTTGACGGCGCAATGCCGTAAAGGCATTTTCGCGTCCTTGCAGTCAACTCGGCCGAATTCTTGTTGTAATGGGAAAATTTTGCATTTGGAATTTAAGTTAAGTAATTTTTTTGCTTGCTCGTCCCGTTTCGGTGCGATCTGAGCGAAATTTGGGCCTCGACGTTTTTCCAAAGTTTTGTGGAATTTATGTTTGTCGTAAACTTTGAAAATTTATATCTCGAGAATGGCTAGTAGGATTTTGGTTTTGACTTCGCCGTCGTGTTCGTAGCGTCTGTGTTCGCCTACGGCGTGAGTTTCGTTCGATTCGGCGCGCGTTTGGGCCTCCGTTTTGATTTCGCGTTTCCTTATCAAAAATATATATATATATATATATGATTATTTTAATATTAAAGTACTATTCAAAAATGAAAAGTACTATTCATTTTTATAGTTTGATCAAAAGGTTAGATTTGCCAAGAAATTGTTTTTCCTGCAACCTTGACTCGTGTGAAGTTTCTGCTTATTATGTAAATCTTCTGTTCCTCCAATTCTGCATACTCGAGTAGTCTGTTTCTGTATACTCGAGTAGTCTATTTCTGCATACTCAAGTAGTCTGTTTCTGTATACTCGAGTAGCATTCTGTATACTCGAGTAGTCTGTTTCTGAATACTCGAGTAATCTGTTTCTGTATACTCGAGCATTCTGTTTCTGCATACTCGAGTAGCCTTCTTTATACTCGAGTAGTCTGCTTCTGTATACTCGAGTAGTCTATTTCTGTATACTCGAGTAGTCTGTTTCTACATACTAGAGTAGCCTTCTATATACTCGAGTAGTCTGTTTCTGCATACTAGAGTAGCCTTCTGTATACTCGAGTAGTCTGCTGCCTTTCTCGTGTAGTCCGTCATAGCTTGTGTTCGGGAGCATTTTTGAGGGTCAAAACAATGTCGTACGGAAAAATAGTTAACGTAAAATTTGTTCGTCTCGACGAGATCTACAACTTTTATGTTGGGCACTTTTCAATTTGAAGCAATCCTAAACCTCTAATTTTTTTTCCCGCGAAACTACTCTTATTTAAACCATTTTTTTATATATATATATTTAGACAAAACTTTTTATAACTACTTATATATATATATATATTCTTATGCTCTTATACTTAGGGTATTTAAGAAAATAGGAATACTTCTTCTTCTCAGATTTCTTTCTCCCGAATCAGAGAGGCGTGAGCGAGAGAGAGATTATTTTCGTGAATCTTCTGGTGGCCGCCGACGGAGCTCCGGTGCTCAAAGTCTACAACCGAGCATAGATCTTGAATGCTCTCGTAGAGGGCTACGCTATCGTGGTAAATTTTTCCCCTTTCTTTGAGTTTTCTCATTAGGGTTTTTCGGCCCTAACCCCCGTTTCGACCATTTTTGTCTAGATTTCAACTTCCTCCATCCTCTTTTGCCCCGATCTTTGACGTGGACTGATTTGGAGAACTTTTCCGGTAAAACCAAGGCAAGTGGTGGTTTCCCCTCATTTCTCCTTGTCCGATTTGATGGTAAAGGTTCAGTTTTTATGTTCTTTAAAATTTTCTTCACATTGATTTCCAAGTTATTGCTACGATTAACCTTTTTTGGATGATCACTCGAGATTGTAAGATTTTGTCTTGGTGAACTTGATCTTGTCATGATATATTTAATCGTTCTTGATGTGTCTTATTAATGACTTTAAATGCATTAACTATCTTTATTGATCTTATTAAAGTTTATCTAGGATTGTGAATTGTTCCTTAAGGTTGATCAACCATGTCTTGAAACTAGAAGTGTCAAGTAGAATCCGACGATCCAAATCTCGAGATATATGTGATGGTTTCTTGTAGGTTTTCTTGATTGCGGGAGTTAGTGTACGAAATCACCTCCGCAATGTTTGATGCCTTTATTAGTACTTTATGGAAATCTACCAGTTTTTGGGCGTCTGCGGTGTATGGTGGAGAGTATGAGACTCCCTCACAGTTAGACGTATATTTTATTCGTGAGGGTGTGTCCAGTTGAGTGACCACCTCGCCCGTGTTTTTGGGTAGAGTCGACCACAGGTGCCTAATAAAGGTTTTGTAATTCTTCCTTATGATTTATTCATGTTGTCACCTTATAGCCTCGTGCGTCTGGTGTACTCTGGTGATGCCTTGTTTCTTTTTGTACTTTACTTTAATGGTTTTGGTCTTGGGTTGGTACCCCTTTTGACATTTATTTATTTTGGCTTATTTTTCTGCCACCATTTGTACCCTCTTGTTGAGGTGTTCTATCTTTGGAATGCCTCAGGTTCAGAGCATTATCAGGTAACGGAGGCGGTTTTGGAGCCTTAGCAGTAGCAGTTTGGTTGTAGTTTTCCCCCTCGCTGTAGCGAGGTAGTTTGTTGTTTTAGTTTTCTTTGCCCAGTTTCAGACATATTCATAATGTGGGTTCGTGTCAGGTTGTTGACGCCCACAGGTTTGTTGACCTTTTTGGACACTTGCTAGCTGTTGTGGTTTCCTTATGTTTGGTTTACATTACTTGCTCTCTGGGATGATTTATTGCTATGATTGCATGTTAGATATTTTTAACCTATAAAACCCTACTATTAGTAGAGCATACTTGTCATCTCTTTCAAAACTAAGCCACTACTGTCTAGTTAGCGTAAAGACTTTTCTATACTTATTATAAATCTAGGCTTTGCATAGTATGAGTTGTTCCTCAGGGACATTTATACTCATGTAGGATATTAGAGTCAATTTAAACAAGTATTTTTTCGCAAGCATATAATTTATATTTTAAATCGTGGACTAGATGATTCACTAAGCCGAGGGATACGACTACCATCATAACTTAAACTGGATTTCATTCATAATAATTTATGTTTCCTTTTAAAAATCGTAGAGTTTGGATTCTTGCATGAACGTCTGCAGTTATCCCCTGCACGGCGTAGCATAACGACGCGTGTTTTCCCCCTTAAACTGATATAATTAAATTGTTGGGAAAAATGCGGGTATTAACAGTTGGAATCAGAGGGAGGTTGCTTGACAATTGGTCGGGCAACCTTCCTTTGTTAGTGTTATTTGCTTAGTGTCATATCATACACACACCGATGTGTCATCAAGATGTCTTGGCTGAAGCATGAACACTACACTCATAAGCATGATTAGAAGTATACGACGCATATTATGTAGTATGGGATGCATAATATGTGTTTGTATATGGATCCACCATAGGTGGCAACATGTGAGGGTTATGTAGTATGGGATGCATAACCTCACCACATAAATGCCCATTAGCATGTTTTCTTTTTGTTGCATGCAATTTTATGTAGTATGGGATGCATAACATGGCATGTGTACGCCGCTCATAACATGCATTAAGGCCTTTTATAGAATTATAGAACCACATGCATAGCATAACATAACATAAGCACAACATGCCAAGCTAAAGATTTACCTGATGACATATGTACCCACATGATTTTAAATAAGAGTAAAGAATTCATGCATTCATATCATAGGCACATGAGTCAATAAGATGATTGGATATCATCCTGAGTAGGACATATCATCATTATATAATCCCAGAGCAAGTGACAACTCAAGCAAGTATCTTTCAAGTATGGTCTGAACTAGTTTTGTTTGCCCTAGTCGTAATCTAGGATTTTAATTGGGACTTTCGTTTGCCTTTTCTTTAGAAATGCCTCCAAAGCGTATTGCGACAAGATCGACTCCCCAGTCGGAGGGTGAGTAATCAGGTGCGCAGAGTGATGCGTTGATCGAGAGTTTGCGCCAGAGCAACGAGGCTCTGTCAAGGCAAGTAGTTGTGATGCAAACACAATTTAAGTCATTTTTGTCTACCGCTCCAGCACGGCAGCCTTCAGTGCAAGAGTCTGCCTTGGGTCAAGTCGTGCCCGATACCCCCGCTCCTCTGGTGGGCCTGGTGGCAATACCATCAGAAATGAATTTCATATCGCATTTCAAGTAATTGCGACCTCCCACCTACGACGGGAGTGCTGAATTTATGATTTTGGATGATTGGATCATCTCAATCGAGAAGATGTTTTCGTATTCCAGGATTCTAGAAGCCAAGAAGGTTATGATTGCAGCCTATTAGTTAAAAGTCCTAGCAAAGAGTTGATGGATTCGTGAAAAGGAGAGTTTGAAGGAAGGCTGTACCTGGGACTCTTTCAAGATGTTCTTGTTGAAGAAGTTTTTGCCCTCGGTCGAGCGGGACTGTCTCATGAATAACTTCCTGCATTTGAAGCAGAGACAGCTCACGGTGAGCGAATATGAGATTGAGTTTAGCAAGTTGAGTATATTTGCTCCCGATTTGGAAGCTTCAGAGGAGGGAAGAGTGAAACGTTTCCTGGGAGGACTAAGAAGTGATGTCCAACAGTGGGCATGCGCTTATGGAGCTGACAGCATGGCAGTGGAAGCCGCACTAAAGGTTGAAGCGATTGAAAATGCCAAGAACCGCGGTGCTACGGCGAGGAAAGAGATAAGGAAGGGTGTTGAGGATGGTAGCTCTAGAGCATCTGGCCCTTCTTCGAAGAACAAAGGTAAGGAAGTGTGTAGTTTCCGTGGTCGTCCTGGCCACCCTTACGAAATGTGTTACAAGAGAACAGCCACCCTGAAGCAGCTGCAAGTGCACTCCATCCAAGGCGTACCCAAGGGAGAGCTTGTATGCTCGTTCTGTGCAAGGAAGGGTCATGATGTGAGTCGGTGCTGGATGAAAGAAAGGACCTGCTCCAAGTGCAGGCAGAAGGGACACCAGAAATCTTCGTGCCCCCAAGCTCAATCCCCACTACAGCTTGCCCCGCTTCGAGCTCTGCCGCCACCACCAACCCTAGATAAAGGAAAAGGAAAGCTGAACGTGATGACCAGTGAGGAAGCTCAAAACTCTACGCAAGTTATTTCAGGTTAGCCCCAGTCTATTTTATCCCTGATTTTTTTTATCGTTGTTGCCCTACTTATCATTCATTTAGTAATGTATGTTATGGTTTTAGGGGAGTTTAAAGTGCGAAATAGGTGGGTACGCGTTCTGTTCGATTCGGGTGCCACCCATTCCTTTGTGGCAAGGAGGTTTGTTGATAAACTTCGCCTGGATGTTTATCAATTGAGAGACTACTTCAACGTCAAGCTTGCCTCCGTTGATTCGGTGATATCCAATCAAGGAGTTCTGAAATGCCCTATTAATCTTGGCAATTTTCCTGCCCTTGCGGATCTGATTTTTTTATACCTGACTGATTTTGATGTGATTTTGGGCATGGACTGGCTGTCCAAGTATGATGCAGTCATCCAGTGCAAGGCAAAAATACTGGACTTCAGGATGGACAATGGCCAACCTATGAGCGTCTATGGATTTCAGGACAGAGTTTCCCCTGTCATTTCTGCAGTACGTGCTATGAAGTCTAGTTGTGTGGCAATTTTAGTTTCTATTTCTGATATGGAAACAACTTTTGTTACACCATGTATTGAGGATGTCTCAGTGGTGCAAGAGTTTCCAGATGTCTTTCCGGATCGTCTTCCAGGACTTCCTCCTAAGAGGGAGATGGAGTTTGTGATTGACCTCGAGCCAGGCGCTCGTCCCCTCGCCAAAGCACCGTACCGTATTGCTCCGCGTGAGTTGGATGAGTTGCGTACTCAGCTCGATGAGTTGCTGAGGTATGGTTTTATTAGACCAAGTTCTTCTCCGTGGGGTACTCCAGTTTTATTCGTAAGGAAGAAGGATGGATCAATGAGGCTTTGCATCGATTATAGGGAATTAAATAAGGTGACCGTTAAGAATAGATATCCCTTGCCAATGATCGATGATTTATTCGATTAGTTGCGTGGTAGCTCGGTATTTTCAAAAATCGATCTTCGCTCAGGCTACCACCAGATGAGGATTTGCGATGAAGATATTCCCCGAACCGCATTCCATTCACGGCATGGACATTATGAGTTTTTTATGATGTCTTTCGGTTTAACCAATGTACCCTCTGCTTTCATGGATTTGATGAATATGGTGTTTAAGGATTTCTTGGACCGATTCGTTATTGTGTTCATAGATGATGTCCTAGTGTATTCCCACAATGTTGAGGAGCATACTCAGCATTTGCGTTTGGTTTTGTCGACCTTGAGGGAGCATAAGCTATATGCGAAGTTGAGCAAATGTGAGTTCTGGCTACCTCGGGTGTCCTTTCTGGGTCATGTTGTAAGCAAGGACGGTATTTCTGTAGACCCGACCAAGATTTCTGCTGTGATGGAATGGGAAAGACCTTCTACACCTAAGGAGATTAGGAGCTTCTTAGGCCTCGCCGGCTATTATAGGAGATTCGGGGAAGGATTTTCTGTGTTGTCTGCACCATTGACTAGACTTACTCAGAAGAATACTGCATTCATTTGGAGTGATAAGTGTGAAGAGGCTTTCCAAGAGTTGAAGAAGAGACTGTGTACTGCCCCAATTTTAACCTTACATACTGAAGGAGTCGAGTATGTTGTGTACGTCGATGCGTCACACATCGGACTTGGTTGTGTTATAATACAAGATGGTAAGGTGATCGTGTATGGATTGAGGCAACTAAAGATTCACGAGAGAAGCTATCCTACGCACGATTTGAAGTTTGCTGCTGTAATTTATGCACTGAAGCTGTGGCGACACTTATTGTATGGCGCGCTGTGCAAGATCTATACAGACCATAAGAGTTTGAAGTACGTCTTCACTCAGAAGGAACTAAATCTACGCCAGCGTCGGTGGTTAGAATATGTGGCGGATTATGAAGTAGAAATTCTTCGTCATCAAGGAAAGGCTAATGTAGTAGCCGATGCTTTGAGTAGGAAGACCGCTAAAATCTTCAATCTATCTGTACAATCCCTTGTGGAAGTATTCATGTTAATGAACATCAAGATTTGGAGTAGTTCTATGCCTGCTAGTTTGAAAGCAGAAGTGCCCTCTTGGATTTCCCTTACTAGGGTGCACCAAAAAGATGATCCGGAATTGTTACACCTCTGGAATAGAACTGAGAAAGGAGAGTTACCTAATTTTTCTTTAGACGAGCTAGGTACTCTGAAATATCGGGGTAGATTTTTTATTCCTGACATGGGTGACATCCGGGCTAAAATTTGTGAAGAAGCTCATGGTTCCAGTGTTTCCTATCATCCTTGTTCCACCAAAATGTATAAAGATCTAAAGCAAATAGTTGGGTGGTCAGGGATGAAGAGTGATATCGCGAAGTTTGTATCAGAATGTTATACATGTCAGCGTGTCAAGGTTGATCATAGAAGGCCTGGTGGTAAATTCTCATTGCTTGATATTCCAAGTTGGAAATGGGAGAGTATTTCAATGGATTTTATCACCGGTCTACCAAAATCTCCCTATGGGCATGACTCAGTTTGGGTGATAGTCGACAGATTGACAAAGTGTGCCCACTTTGTTTTGTTTAAGAATGGGTATTCGATGAAGAAGATAGTTGAGCTATATCTTGAAGAGGTCATCCAGTTACATGGAGTGTCTGTTAGCATTGTATCAGATCGGGACTCCAGATTTACGTCTCGCTTTTGGAAGTGTCTACAAGAGGGGTTGGGTACCGACTTGAGGTATTCCACCGCCTATCATCTGCAGACGAATGGGCAAACAGAAAGAGTAAATCAGATCGTGGAGGACATGATTAGATGTTATAGTTTGGATCATGGTGGTGCTTGGGATGAGCGTCTCAGACTCATGGAGTTTGCTTACAATAATAGTTATCAAGAGAGCTTGCAGATGGCCCCGTTTGAGGCCTTGTATGGGAGGCATTGTAGAACTCCCTTATTTTGGGCTGAGGTTGGTGAGAGACCATTACTAGGTCCGGAAGCCCTTGAGGAGATGAATTGTGCGGTGACTCATATTCGAGAGAAGCTTCGTGTAGCACAAGAGCGTTATGAGAAATATGCTAATCGACGAAGGGTCGATTTGGAGTTTGTCGTTGGGGACTTGGTTTTTCTGAAAGTTTCTCCGATTCCAGGAGTAAAAAGATTTAGAAGCAACCACAAGTTAGACCCCCGGTATGTGGGACCTTTTCAGATTCTGGAGCGCATCGGAGTGTCAGCTTTTCGACTTGATTTACATGCTAGCTTCCCTGGTGTCCACGATGTGTTCCATGTGAGCAAGTTGCGGAAGTGTGTTCGTAGTGATCGTCAAATTCTTGACTCGGTGCCCCAAATTCAGCCCAATCTGTCGTATGTGGAAGAGCCTGTCCGCGTTTTGGAATCTCAAGAGCGTGTCTTGCGAAGAAAGACCATCCCCATGGTTAACATTCTTTGGAGAAATCAAGACGTTGAGAGCGCGACGTGGGAATTGGAATCAGCAATGAGAGAATCTCATCCGCACCTCTTCTCATAGTCTCGGGTACGTCGTTATGTTTTCAGTTACGTTTTATTTTATCATTTTGAGTTGGTTTTGGAGTTGCGTTAAGTTTCGGGACGAAACTTCTTTTTTGGGGGAGTAACTGTAACGCCCCCGATTTTGCTCGATAATTTTATTTAAATGGGAAACATCATATTTTTGACGTCGTGGCGTTAACTTTAACGCCAAGTTGACGGCGCAATGCAGTAAAGGCATTTTCGCATCCTTGCGGTCAAGTCAGCCGAATTCTTATTGTAATGGGAAAATTTTGCATTTGGAATTTAAGTTAAGTAATTTTTTGGCTTGCTCGTCCCGTTTCGGTGCGATCTGAGCGATATTTGGGCCTCGACGTTTTTCCAAAGTTTTGTGGAATTTATGTTTGTCGTAAACTTTGAAATTTTATATCTCGAAAATGGCTAGTCGTATTTTTGTTTTGACTTCGCCGTCGTGTTCGTAGCGTCTGTGTTCGCCTACGACGTGAGTTTCGTTCGATTCGGCGCGCGTTTGGGCCTCTGTTTTGATCTCACGTTTCCTTATAAAATATATATATATATATAAATATGATTATTTTAATATTAAAGTACTATTCAAAAATGAAAAGTACTATTCATTTTTATAGTTTGATCAAAAGGTTAGATTTTCCAAGAAATTGTTTTTCCTGCAACCTTGACTCGTGTGAAGTTTCTGCTTATTATGTAAATCTTCTAATCCTCCAATTCTGTATACTCAAGTAGTCTGTTTCTGTATACTCGAGTAGTCTATTTCTGCATACTCGAGTAGTCTGTTTCTGTATACTCGAGTAGCCTTCTGTATACTCGAGTAGTCTATTTCTGAATACTCGAGTAATCTGTTTCTGTATACTCGAGTAGTCTGTTTCTGCATACTCGAGTAGCCTTCTGTATACTCGAGTAGTCTGCTTATGTATACTCGAGTAGTCTATTTCTGTATACTCAAGTAGTATGTTTCTGCATACTGGAGTATCCTTCTATATACTCGAGTAGTCTGTTCTTGCATAATCGAGTAGCCTTCTGTATACTTGAGTAGTCTACTGCCTTTCTCGTGTAGCCCGTCATAGTTTGTGTTCGGGAGCCTTTTTGAGGGTAAAAACAATATCGTATGGAAAAATGGTTAACGTGAAATTTGTTCTTCTCGATGAGATCTACAACTTTTATGTTGGGCACTTTTCGATTTGAAGCAATCCTAAACCTCTAATTTTGATTTCCGTGAAACTTCTCGTATTTAAACCGTTTTTTATATATATATATTTAGACAAAACTTTTGATAACTACTTATATATATATATATATATATATATTCTTATGCTCTTATACTTAGGGTATTTAAGAAAATAGGAATACTTTTTCTTCTTCGATTTCTTTCTCCCGAATCAGAGCGGCGTGAGCGAGAGAGAGATTATTTTCGTGAATCTTCCGGTGGCCACCGACGGAGCTCCGGTGCTCGAAGTCTTCAACCGAGCTTAGATCTGGAAAGCTCTCGTCGAGGGCTACGCTGTCGTGGTAAATTTTTCCCCTTTGTTTGAGTTTTCTCATTAGGGTTTTTCGGCCCTAACCCCCGTTTCGACTATTTTTTTCTAGATTTCAACTTCCTCCATCCTCTTTTGCCCTGATCTGTGACGTTGACTGATTTGGAGAACTTTTCCGGTAAAACCAAGGCAAGTGGTGGTTTCCCCTCATTTCTCCTTGTCCGATTTGATGGTAAAGGTTCAGTTTTTATGTTCTTTAAAATTTTCTTCACTTTTTTTTCCAAGTTATTGCTACGATTAACCTTTTTTTGATGATCACTCGAGGTTGTATGATTTTGTCTTGGTGAACTTGATCTTGTCATGATATATTTAATCGTTCTTGATGTGTCTTATTAATGCCTTTAAATGCATTACCTATCGTTATTGATCGTATTAAAGTTTATCTAGGATTGTGAATTGTTCCTTAAGGTTGATCAACCATGTCTTGAAACTATAAGTGTCAAGTAGAATCCGACGAGCCAAATCTCGAGATATATGTGATGGTTTCTTGTAGGTTTTCTTGATTGCGGGAGTTAGTGGACGAAATCACCTCCGCAATATTTGATGCCTTTATTAGTACTTTGTGGAAGTCTAACAGTTTTTGGGCGTCTGCGGTGTATGGTGGAGAGTATGAGACTCCCTCACAGTTAGATGTATATTTTATTCGTGAGGGTGTGTCAAGTTGAGTGACCACCTCGCCCATACTTTTGGGTAGAGTCGACCACAGGTGCCTAATAAAGGTTTTGTATTTCTTCCTTATGATTTATTCATGTTGTCACCTTATAGCCTCGTGCGTCTGGTGTACTCTGGTGACGAATCATGTAAGAGTTTTTTTCCTGATGATGCCTTGTTTCTTTTTGTACTTTACTTTAATGGTTTTGGTCTTGGGTTGGTACCCCTTTTGACCTTAATTTATTTTGGCTTATTTTTCTGCCACCATTTGTACCCTCTTGCTGAGGTGTTCTGTCTTTGGAATGCCTCAGGTTCGGAGCATTAGCAGGTAGCGGAGCCGGTTTTGGAGCCTTAGCAGCAGCAGTTTGGCTGTAGTTTTCCCCCTCGCCGTAGCGAGGTAGTTTGTTGTTTTAGTTTTCTTTGCCCAATTTCAGACATATACATACTGTGGGTTCGTGTCATGTTGTTGACGCCTACAGGTTTGTTGACCTTTTTGGAAACTTACTAGCTGTTGTGGTTTCCTTATGTTTGGTTTACATTACTTGCTCTCTGGGATGATTTATTGCTAGAATTGCATGTTAGATATTTTTAACCTATAAAACCCTACTATTAGTAATGCATACTTGTAACTCTTTCAAAACTAAGCCACTACTTTCTTATTAGCGTAAAGACTTTTCTATACTTATTATAAATCTAGGCTTTGCATAGTATGAGTTGTTCCTCGGGGACATTTATACTCATGTAGGGTATTAAAGTCAATTTAAACAAGTATTTTTTCGCAAGGGTATAATTTATATTTTAAATCGTGGACTAGATGATTCACTAAGCCGAGGGATACGGCTAGCATTATAACTTAAATTGGATTTCATTCATAACAATTTATGTTTCCTTTTAAAAATCGTAGAGTTTGGAGTCTTGCCTGAACGTCTGCAGTTATCCCCTGCACGGCGTGGCATCACGACGCATATTTTCCCCCTTGCTCTGATATAATTAAATTGTTGGGAAAAATGCGGGTTGTAACAACGTGGGCTTATCTGCCACCCTCTGCGAGTGAGGAAAGGATGCCCTCGGTTGTGGATGGTGATCTTGATGCTAAAATACCGGGCTAGAATTTATCGCCCTGGCGTTCTCCTACAGTTGAATTGCAACGAAAGGAGTTTCTCCCTCGCAAGGCGCATAGCTTTGCTCGCCGACGCGGCAAGGAGGAAGGTAGGGGCAAGGGAGATTTGCCTTCTTTGGTCCCTAAAGCTTTCCCCCTCTTCCTCATTATGGGTGTCGGGAGAGATTTATCACAAATGAGCGTTTAGCTGAGAAGTGGAGGATCTCCGGGGCCGTATCCTTTGTCCTGTTGCTTCTGATGTTTGTGTTGCTAAATGCTGTTTTTGATTTTGGATTATTCTTCCTATTTTCTTGATATACTTTTGTTACCTGAAAGATACTATATAACTATTAATATAGGTTTTTGTTCCACCTTAAGGATGGTAAAGAAAAGGGATTATTGGAGACAACCCGAGTTTGCTGCCTTTAGCCTTGTTTCAAGGCTATTGCATGCCTTGCTTTGCTTATTTTGCTTTTTTGCTTGTGTTGCCTATTTTTGTTTGGTTGGAGATTGGCTCTTGCATGTGATTTTTACTTGGGTCATGAGCTGGTTGATCAAGTTTCAATGCCTATCTTCTGGTATGCTTATCTCTTAGCATTTGGTAACCTCTTCCCTCACCTCTTTTTGATTTCATTTCCAATATTAATTGTCTTATTGCTTAGATTAAGTCTGGGGGAGTACCTGTCATTGTTACCCATTACAATTGCACTTAATATGTATACCAGTAGTTGCTTTAATTTGAATTATGTAGTTCATTTCATTGCGCACCAATGCCCCCACTTGAGCGCGTACTTAGCTTTTTGCGTGCTACGAGTCAAACTTGCTTCTTTTGTTAGATTTGGGAAAATTACCGTGCTAATATAGGATTACGAGATCGTGTAAACTGTTGGCCTTGATGTGTTCCTAGTCAAGTGCTCCCGTCTCATGTAGAAATTATTGTAGAATGAATTTTTCTGCATGCTGTTAGTTTATATTTTTTTTTCTAACTGCATAAATTCTTTTATGCTACTCAAAAATTGGTGAATCTGGCGTGAATCTGACGGTAGCTTAGGGATGTGTGTAGACATCCATTAGATTCATTTTGCTCGAGTCTAGAGAATGGATAGTCTTTCTCATTGGCTAAGAACTTGCCTCAAGCTACTCTCGAAGTATGGGTACATGGTTAGTTAAGCGTGAGCATGATGTAGGCCATCATTTTGTCCAGGTTGAGCTTTGTGCCCGTTCCTAACGTCTTATCTTCGCTAGCCCCGTTGTTCCTACCCTTCCTTTTGCTTCACCTCCACATTTTATTCACCAAAGACTAGTAGCCAATCCTAGTTGCACGCCCAAATTGAGCTTTACTGTTTTCTGATTTCTAGTTTGGGGTGTTAATGTTTGTTGTATTTGTAAAAAATGTGGATGTTTTCCAATGCTTATATTTGCTGGAATTGTAAAAAAAAGAGGTTTTAAAAATAAAAATTTATGAAAAGAAAATATGAAAAAGAAATGAAAATGAGATAGGAAAAGTTTTATTGAAAATCTATTTTGAGTTAAAACAGTTTTTGTCACAACCCGCATTTTCTCCGAATTAAGAATTATCAGAGTAAGAGAAAACACGCGTCATGATGCCACGTCAAGCAGGGGATAACTGCTGACGCTCAGGCAAATCCAACTACAATCTTTATGCAAGAAAATCATGTGCTTAATGAATAGAAAATCAGTTATGTTTAGAGTCCGTATCCCTCGGCTCAGTGGATCATCTAGTCCACAAAAGAAAACTATATTTAAACGCTGCGGAAAAATACTTTGATTAGGTTTTACACCCTAAAGAGCGCATAAGGGTCCCAAGAGAACCACTCATACTATGCAAGACACTACACTTAGTTTATATAATATATATAAGAAAACGGTTTTCGTACGTGATTTGGAAAGTAGTGATTAAGTTTACAAAACATGCTGATCATGAGCTTCATTTATAATAGTAATTATAGTTTAAAAATAACTAGCAACCTAGCATAAAACCTTCTCAAAGCAAGTAGACTATCTCCAGAAAAATAAATGGTAGCAGCAATAGTATATATCTAGTACAAGGTAAAAACTACTAGTGGGCGCCAATAACCTGACACGAACCCACCAGCACACATATATGTCTGTAAGAAAGTACTGAAAACAACCTCACAAACAAGGTAAACAAAACTCCAAAGTCCGGGAGTCCACCAACAACAACACCTCCAACTAGCCACCAAACCGGCTACAGCTCAGAACCTGGGGTATTCCAAAAGAAAACAGAATACCTCAGCAAGCAAAAAAAATCAATGTAAAACTGCATGAAAGAGTCAACCAAAAGGACAAAATAACAGAAAACATGCAGTAGAAAGAGTCACAACTGTCCAAAACAGGACAACAAGAACTGCACAACGTGCAAAGAAACAGCAACGACCCAGCCCAGGAACAACATCCTGCAGGGCCTACTAGACTACCAAGAGCCAGAATGCTGCAACACTACCAAAGAAGAAACTTCTAACACCCTAAACTGCGGGAAGTGATAGTAGCAAAAACAACAACGAGGAACCGGATCGAAGGCAAACGCAGTCCCCCAATCCACCATGTCCAAGTCAAAAGCTCGAGGGTCAACATGTGAAAACCCAAGGGACCTTCCACCCGACATGCCCAGCCCGTACCTGGAGCAAGAAATCCATGGGTGGCCTTGGCTATATCACACAACTCCACCCCCATAAAGAGCTACAACCACCACTACTATCCACGACCCACGATTCGGCCTTTAGGAAAAATAAAGAAAACGGCCGACAAGAAAAACCCAGAAATACAACTGGAAAAAAAATCCACTCGGAAACGAAATATAAGGTAAAGGAAGAGTGTTGAAATAAACCAACACGACTAGGCGTTGAGTGAAACCCACTCAGTGCCTACCTAAACTTTGGCCTTGAGTGAGCTAGCCTCACTCGCCGCCAAAATTAAGTTACTACCCACAAGCCCGCTAAAGAAAACGGAGCTCGACGACAGTCGAACGACCAAGGCAGAAGATCCAGAACTCAAGTAATTGCCTGCCACTTGAGTATCTAAACTCCCGCACTCGAAACCATCTAAATTCGCCTGGCAAAAGGAATTATACAAAGTGCACGATCAGTGACGCACGATCAGTGGTCGTGCGCACTCATCGGCTGATGATCGTGCGAAACGAACCTGGAAACCTGACAGAAAACCTAGCAACTGCGCACGATCAGTGTCGCACGATCAGTGGTCGTGCGCACTGATGTCAGCGCTCGTGCGATTGCCCGAGACAGAACTTTGGAAACTGAAATTTATACGCGCACGAACAGAGGCACACGACCAGTGGTCGTGCGCCCTAAAGGTTAATGACCGTGCGCGGCAAACCTGTACCGTTTGGAATTTTCCGAATTACACCGGAACGCGCACACGACTCACGCCACTGCAGTAGCAGTAGACAACTATCAACGTCGCACGCTACTACCATATAAACTATGCCTAACCATTCGAATAATACCATAACGAAGGAAATTGGCAACCACACCCCCCTCCTAACTCTCCCTCTCGGCTACGCCCGAACCAGAGCATCAATCAAAATTAAAGGAAAACAACGGCTTCGCGCCGACAATTTGGATTTCAAACATCACAACCTAGGGGGGGTTTCAGTAGGAGGAACTAAGCCCTATAGTTAGCAAGAAAACGAGAACAACAAGGCCTCTAACCTGGGCTAACCGGGATTTCAATTTCATCAAATAAAATAAAAGAAAACACTTGGCAAGGGCAAGAATACCACTTGCCTCAAATCTCAGCGAAGCTTTGGACTGCTTTCCTCCTCTTCGCACGGATCAAGACGGCCGCAACACCTAGAACAAAGACTCGGCCATTAATGGCGGAAAACTTCCAAAACTGAAAATTCCAATCCTTCCAAAACTCCACAAAAATCGAATTTCTTACCGCAGGAATGAAGGTCTCGTCGAGAGCAATCCGTATCCACTCTCAGAATCGAATTCCGTCCACAAACGCTCCGGGAATCGGCGTCCGAAGGGAAGGCTCGGCGGTTACTCGATTCTCTCGTACAAGGGCGGCGGTTTCTTATGTGAAGAAGATGATGGGGCTTTTCATTTCATCTTATTATGTTTATATATATATAATTATATAATTATATAATTAATTACAAAATTACATAAAGCACCAAATTGACGTGAAAACAGATTCACCTCGGAATTCGACGAAATTCGCACCGTAGCTAAATACCCATGCTACGAACACAACGGCGAAGTCGAAATTAACTTTCGACGAACAGAACTCGAGTTATGCCCAAACAAAGCCAAACACAAACATCCCCCCGAGAGGCCACACCGGGTCATCAAAACGACTCGATTTGCTAGGGAGATCTTGCCAACAGGCTACCAAACAGGGCACTCAGTTCTAAGGAGCTAAACCGTACTCCACACATGGCACAAGCCACGGAATCGCGTCATCGTAACGCCAAACGAGAATAAAAATAATCGCTGAAAAGACGGGGCGTTACAGTCACTCCCCCTAAAAGAAAGTTTCGTCCCGAAACTTTACGCACAACCCTCCTACAAAAGAAGGAAAAAGTAACAAACAGAAGATACAAAGGGAAACATACCGATCAAATCAGCGAAACAGGTGAGGGTACGCCCTCCTCATGGCCGACTCTAGCTCCCAAGTCGCGCTCTCCAAATCCTGATTTTTCCATAGAATTTTCACCATCGGTATGGACTTCTTTCGCAGCACACGCTCCTGAGTATCCAAAATACGAACTGGCACCTCAACAAAAGAGAGGTTGGGCTCTAACTGGGGCACAACATCCAAGAGTTGCCCACTGCTGCGCACACACTTCCGCAATTGGCTAACATGAAAAACATTATGAACACCAGGGAAGTTTGCTGGCAAATCCAATCTATATGCAGACACGCCAATCCGCTCCAAGACCTCAAACGGGCCCACATACCTTGGGTCCAATTTCCGATTTTTACCAAATCTCTTTACACCAACCATTGGAGAAACCTTGAGGTATACAAGATCCCCTACTGAAAATTCCAAAGCAGACTTACGCCGATTGGCGTTCTTTTCATACCTCTCCTGGGCTAAACGAAGCTTCTCCCGAATAAGCTTCACGGCGACTTCCATCTCTTCTAGAGCATCAGGACCCAACAAAGGCTTCTCACCAGCCTCAGCCCAAAACAACGGAGTCCTACAGCGCCTCCCATACAAGGCTTCGAACGGAGCCATCTACAAGCTTTCCTGATAACTGTTATTGTAAGCAAATTCCATGAGTCGCAGACGCTCATCCCACGCTCCACCGTGGTCTAAAATATAGCACCGGATCATATCCTCAACAATCTGATTGACCCGCTCCGTCTGCCCATTGGTCTGAGGGTGGTACGCAGTAGAATACCTCAGATCCGTACCCAAACCCTCCTGCAGACTCTGCCAAAAACGAGAAGTAAACCGGGAGTCTCGATCAGAAATGATGCTAACCGGCACACCGTGGAGTCGGATGACTTCAGACAAGTACAACTCCGCTATCTTCTTCATCGGGTAATCAATCTTATAAGGCACGAAGTGAGCACACTTCGTCAATCTATCCACTATAACCCAAACAGAATCAAATCCTCTCGGGGATTTTGGCAAACCCGTAATGAAGTCCATAGATATACTCTCCCACTTCCAAGTCGGGATATCTAGCGGAGTCAACTTACCACCAGGCCTTCCATGATCGGCCTTCACACGCTTGCAAGTGTGACACTCAGCAACATAACGAGCTATATCTCCTTTCATACCATACCACCAAGCAATTTGCTTTAAGTCACGGTACATCTTCGTAGATCCTGGATGGTAGGCAACGCTGGAACCATGAGCCTCACTGCAAATCATACTCTTAATGTCCCCAACAGCGGGAATGCAAAACCTGCCGCGGTACTTCAAAGTACCCGCATCATCAATAGAAAAACCTGGCAACTCTCCCTTCTCTGTCCTGGTAAAAAGGTGCAAAAGATCCGGATCGTCCTTCTGATGCAATCTAGTCAAAGAAATCCAGGATGGCTCTTCCACTGATAAGCTACTCTGTAAACTATAGCATCCCACTGAAATATCCATAAGGAGGAACTCCTCGACTAATCGATCGGCGGAGAGGTTAAAGATCTTTCCCGTCTTTCGGCTCAGGGCGTCGGCCACCACATTGGCCTTGCCCGGATGATACTGGATTTCCACATCATAATCCGCCACATACTCAAGCCAACGCCGCTGACGCAGATTCAACTCCTTCTGCGTGAACACGTACTTCAGGCTCTTATGGTCAGTAAAAATCTTGCACTGAGCCCCATAAAGTAAGTGCCTCCACAACTTCAACGCATAGATAACCGCTGCAAACTCAAGGTCATGCGTAGGATAATTCCGCTCATGAGTTTTCAGCTGCCTTGACCCATAAGCAATTACTTTTCCATCCTGCATTAATACGCATCCCAGACCTATATGCGAAGCATCCACATATACATCATAATCCACGCCCTCAGTAGGTAGGGTCAGAACGGGAGCAGTACACAATCTCCTCTTTAACTCCTGAAAAGCTTCTTCGCACTTCTCGCTCCAAACAAAAGCCACATTCTTCTGAGTCAGCTTGGTCAATGGTGCGGCTAGAGAAGAGAAACCCTCCACGAATCTCCTGTAATAGCCAGCCAACCCTAAGAAACTTCTGATCTCCTTAGGAGTATTCGGCCTACTCCAATCCGTCACTGCTGCAATCTTTTCTGGGTCAACCGAGATCCCATCCTTGTTCACCACGTGGCCTAGAAAAGAAACCTGAGGCAACCAAAATTCGCACTTGCTCAACTTGGCGAATAACTTGTGGTTCCTCAACTCTGATAGGACCAAATGCAAATGCTGCTCGTGCTCCTCAGCACTGCGAGAATAAACCAACACGTCATCAATGAAGACCACAACGAACTTGTCTAGGAAATCCTTGAACACCCTGTTCATCATATCCATGAAGGCTGATGGTGCGTTGGTCAGACCAAATGACATCACCAAAAACTCAAAGTGCCCATGCCTCGACCTAAACGCAGTCCGTGGAATATCTGCCTCACGGATCCTGAGCTGATGATAGCCCGAACGAAGATCGATCTTGGAGAACACCGTGCTACCACGCAACTGGTCAAATAAATCATCGATCCTCGGCAGAGGGTACCTGTTCTTGATAGTGACCTTGTTCAACTCTCTATAGTCGATGCAAAGCCGCATCGACCCATCTTTCTTCTTTACGAACAAAACAGGAGCACCCCAAGGCGACGAACTCTGCCTAATAAAACCTTTAGCCAACAACTCATCTAACTGAATTCGCAACTCCTCTAACTCACGAGGGGCCATCCGGTCTGGCGCCTTAGCAATAGGACGCGTACCCGGCTCCAAATCAATAACAAACTCCACATCCCGCTCAGGAGGGTTACCAGGAAGATCATCAGGAAAAACATCGGCGAAACCACGAACAATAAGAATCTCCTCCAAGCGTGGCACGCTAACAACGGTTCCAACCACCGAGACTAAACAAACACAACAATCAGAAAGAAACAATCTCTGAACACATACCGTAGAGAGAACAGGAGAATCCTGACACGGATCAGCATACACGCTGCCGGGCTGACCGTCATCCCTGATGAAGTCCAAGCGCTTTCCCTTGCACTGAATGACCGCATCATACCGAGAGAGCCAGTCCATGCCCAAAATGACATCGAAGTCCTCTAGATCAATCATCCTCAGATCCGCCTTCGCAAGAAAATCCCCCAACAAAACCGGGCAATCCAAAATACCCAAATCTGACAACACAGATTCACCAGAGGGAAACTTGACACGGAAGGAATCCCGAACACGATCTAGAGACAACCGATGACGCTCCACAAAGGCTCTAGCCACGAACGAGTGGGTAGCGCCGGAGTCAAACAGGACACGCGCCCAGCGGTTCTTCACCTTAAATTTCCCTATAGGAACGCACAAAGCTAAGGAACTAGCACAACAGTACCGCAAACAATCTAGCAACTAAACTACCAGGCTAGAAAGAAAAACAACCAACTACTAACCTGAGATCACATGGGTCGAAGTCTGAGCCTCCTCGGAAGAAATCACGTTCAGCTTCCCTTTTCCCTTGTCCACATGCTGAGGTGGAGGTAATGCCTGCAATGGAACTGCAGGAAGAGCTGACTGGGCCTGAGGACACCTCGACTTAACGTGACCCTTCTGCCCACACTGATAGCAGACTCTAACCCTGGACCAACACTGGGCTGCATCATGCCCGGATCGCTTGCAAACTGAACAGGAGACATCTCTCCCAGGAGCACCCTGAATAGCATGAACCTGCTCCTTCTTCTGAGCTGCCGCCTTCTTGAAACACCTCTCAACAGGATGGCCTGACCGGCCACAAAAACTGCACACCACCCTGCTCCTCTTTCCCGGAACAGCATCGGGTACCAGGGGTTTCTTCTCCTCTACCAACTTCCTCTTATCCTTCCTCAGCTGCTGGCCTCTGCTCTTCGCCGTCTCAATGGCCTCAACCTTAAGAGCAGCCTCTACAACTCCAGCATAAGTCACTGACCCATAAGCACTGGCCAACTGCTGCACCTCACTCCTCAAACCACCGAGGAATCGCTTAACTCGATCAGCCTCCACGCTGACCAATCCAGGGGCAAAACGGCTCAACTTACTAAACTCTATCTCATACTCACCCACCGTGAGCTGCCTTTGCTTCAGATAGAGGAAATCATTCATGAGGCGGTCACGCTCGACCGAGGGTAAGAACTTCCTCAACAGCATCTCCTTGAACACTTCCCAAGAGCATCCAGCCACTAAGCTCTCCTTCTCTCTCAGCCACCAACTCTTAGCCAATCCTTTAAGCTGATAGGCGGCTATCATCACCCTCTGATCATCTGCAATCCCTGAGTACGAGAACATCTCCTCCATGGAGATCCGCCAGTCGTCTATCACCATGAAATCTGCCTTCCCATCATAAGTGGGAGGGCTCAGCCTCTGAAACTGCGAGATGAAGGCCATCTCTGCTGGCACCACCACTGGAGGTCTCAAGGGTGCAGGAGGAGGAGGAACAGCTAACCCCCCTGCAGGAACTTGCGCACCCTGAGCCTGCCCTGCCACAACTGCCACCAAAGTCTGAATCTGGGCTTGCACTTCCTCCAAATGCCTCCCCATAGCTTCGCTACTCTGACGCAGACCCTCGATCACCGCATCGTTCTGAGCTCCAGAAGATTCACCCTCAGACAGGGGAGTCGATCGGGTAGCAGGACGCCTAGCCATCCTAAAAAAAAAAATCAATACAATGCAAATCAGAACCAAATCCCACGACTAGAACCGACTACCAGTACAGACAATACATATGTAGATATAGACTTAAAGCTGCTAAACTTGCTCTGAGAGTTTATCTTCTTCACAATAATTAGATGATATGCCCTATCCTAGGATGGTTAACCACCACCTCACTAACTCTTGTGCCTAGATCGGATGCATGAACTTATGTTAGTTTGAAAACTTATGTGTGTACATATGTCATCCTGCAAATCTTTAGCTCGGCGCGTTGTGCTTATGCAATGATATGATATGCATGATTGTGCTATGCATTCTAAAAAGAAGGCCCTAATGCATGATATGAGCGGCGTACACATGAAAATGTTATCCCATACTACATAACATTTCCATGCAACGAAAAATAAACGTGCTAGTCGCAGTCATGTGGTGAGGTTATGCATCCCATACTACATAACCCTCACATGTAGCCCCTATAGTGGATCCATATACGAACACATATTATGCATCCCATACTACATAATATGCCCCGTATACTTCATGTTATGCTATGAGTGTAGTGTTCGTGCCTTTGCCAAGACGTGCTGATGACATATCGGTGTGTGAATGACATGATGCTGAACTACTAACAGCATCCAAGGAAGGTTGCCCAACTAACTTGTCAAGTAACCTCCCTCTGATACCAACTGTCACAACCCGCATTTTCTCCGAATTAAGAATTATCAGAGTAAGAGAAAACACGCGTCATGATGCCACGTCAAGCAGGGGATAACTGCTGACGCTCAGGCAAATCCAACTACAATCTTTATGCAAGAAAATCATGTGCTTAATGAATAGAAAATCAGTTATGTTTAGAGTCCGTATCCCTCGGCTCAGTGGATCATCTAGTCCACAAAAGAAAACTATATTTTTCCGCAGCGTTTAAATATAGTTTTCTTTTGTGGACTAGATGATTCACTGAGCCGAGGGATACGGACTCTAAATATAACTGATTTTCTATTCATTAAGCACATGATTTTCTTGCATAAAGATTGTAGTTGGATTTGCCTGAGCGTCAGCAGTTATCCCCTGCTTGACGTGGCATCATGACGCGTGTTTTCTCTTACTCTGATAATTCTTAATTCGGAGAAAATGCGGGTTGTGACAGTTTTTGGTGTAGGCTGTGCATACACCCATATTTTAAAAAATCAAGTATGGGGGAATGGTGTACTCGTGTTTATTGTGGTTAGCGGATTTATTTCTTATTGTGCTAGCTTTGTTGGGTTTTGTGCATAGCCTTCGTTTTTATTCTTGTTTACCTCGCCTTAACCCAAGCCCCAATTCTACCCGAAGTCGTACGGACTTGCTCTTAAGTCAAACTAGTGTTGTGGAGAGATTACGAACGGTCAAGCATATGATCACCGACATTGGTGGATTCCTTTGGAGGTTGTCCCGAATCCCGATCTTTGGCAATACTCATCTTAGCGGCTAGTTTATTTTCTCCCTACACATGACCGGAAGATTTACCGTGATTCTATTTTTGAGTAGTCATAGAATTTAATTTTATGCAGGCTGAAAAGTGTAAATTAATCTGTATGCTTAGAAATTTTCCTTAATTAATTTTTACGCTCGTGAGCATGCGACTTTGCAAGGTACTCCGGATCATAAATTCTGTGTAAGTTAGTACTTTTTCTTATCTGCAAGGATCTTCTTTGCTGAGGATGCACAAATAGGTTAGTCTGGTGGTGTGATGAGTCCCGTTTATATAGGGTTTTACGAGATCACCTGGACTGGTTTTCATGTCTTTGCACATCTCTATTACGTTGTTTTCACTTTTATTTCTTTCCTAACCCGTTTCATGAATTGTGTCCTTTTCTAGCCCTTGGGTGTGCAATTGCGCATTTGATTGTTGGGGGTATGCACGTGGTGCTCCCCGGGGCTCGTTCTAGTAGCTTTTAATGCATTTCTATTTTGGTGGAGGGTCCTCCATTGCTTAGTTTTCATTGCTTACAGTTTGTCAGTTTTCGCTATTTCAGAACTCTTATTTGAGGAAAATGCACGGTCGTGCGTTTTCTTCGCACAAGGTTGGATTCTGGTGTGCGTTTTCTACAAGTCATTCTGGAGAAGATACCAGCTCGTGCGAATGCTTCATGCACGGTTTCATCGAAGCCGTGCGCGAGGGAAACGCACGGTTGCCCTGTAGCCTTCTTGTTTTTCTTGTGATTTGAGCTCACTGTGGTTACCCGTGCGAATTTATTCACACACGGGCGGATTGCCCGTGCGCAAAGGAAATGCACGGGTCAACACTTCTTCTTCACAGGCGTATGCTTAAAGATAATATCGCACGGTTCGCGCACGGTCGTGCGTTGAACCGTGCGAGACCATTTTTCTGATGATTTTCTATATAAGATGCAGAATTTGCCATTGCCGGATATAGTTCGTCCCGCCCACCTTTTATGCTCCCTTGAGCGGGAAAACGAAGCTCAAGCCCCCTTTTTCTCTCTCTTCCTTGGAGGCAAGATCCGGCCACCCATTCCACTCCATAGAGCTTGCAAAAGCTTTGCCTTTGACCCCTGTTTCCATTGCTACCTTCCAAGCTCCGATTCAAGATACTTGTTGCAGCCCGCCAATCTTTAATCTGCCTCCACAACCTCAACACAATGAAGATAGGTTTGAAGGAGGATGTGACAGCTCCTCCCGGATCCTGGACTCGTTTCGAAGATCGAGCACATACGAGGGGTTACACCCCTTCTTTCTGGCCGAGAACCTTGGAAATCTTCTACATTTTGGTTGTAATTTCTTCTCCATTTTCCTGGATTTACTTTCTGCTGAACTCCTGCTAGCGCTATTGTAGTATCATAACCTTGTATTGTTCAAGATTTCATTGTGTGTTTGTTTGGTGATTTCCTGAGCATTATATGTGTTAGAAAGATTTATCTTTGCACTAGTGTAAAGTGCGTGTGGGCCATTCTAGCCATTGCTACAAGTGTGTGCTGAGAAGATGTGTTTTTGACCCTCACTTGTTCATTCGCTTCTGCTATTATTCTTCGGAGTGATTCATCCGGGCGATGCGGTGAAGGTGACCCGCGCTAGGTTTATATTATTGTAGCGTAGGATAACCAAATCAAAACCCCCTTGTTCACTTAGCACTTTGACTCATTTCTCTAAATACTAAAACCCATGATCCCAACTTGCACTCCGCGAGAGATCGACACTCGGGGATACTTCTCCTCATTATTATTACTTGGCTGTGAACGATAGTTTTACCGCTAGTGAATCAAGTTTTTAGCGCCTTGATGAGTCCCATTTATATAGGGTTTTGCGAGCTTATCTGTGCTGGTTTTCATGTCTTTGCACATAACTATTATGTTGTTTTCACTATTATTTCTTACCTTATGCGTTTCATGAATTGTGTGCTTTTCAAGCCCTTTCGTGTGCAATTCCGCATTTGATTGTTGGGGGTATGCACGTGGTGCTCCCCTGGGATTGTTCCAATAGATTTTACTGCATTTCTATTTTGTTGGAGGGTCCTCCATTGCTTTGTTTTCATTGCTTACACGTGGTCAGTTTTCCCCATTTCAGAACTCTGATTTGAGGAAAACGCACAGTCGTGCGTTTTCTTGGCGCACGGTTGGATTCTGTGGTGCATTTTCTACATGACATTCTAGATAAGTGACCAGCTCGTGTGAATGCTTCACACACGGTTTCATTGAAACTGTGCGCAAAGGAAACTCACGGTTGTCCTGCAGCCTTGTTGTTTTTCCAGCGATTTGAGCTCACTGTGGTTTCCCGTGCGAATTGCTTCATGAACGGGCGGATCGCCCATGCGCGAAGGAAACACACGGGTCAACGCTTCTTCTTCGCGGGCGCATGCTTAAATTTAATATCGCACGGTTCGCGCACGGTCGTGCGCCGCATCGTGCGAGACCATTTTTCTAATGATTTTATATATAAGATGCCAATTTTGCCATTGCCGGATATAGTTCATCCAGCCCGCCTTTTCTTCTCCCTTGAGTAGGAAAACAAAGCTCCAGCCCCCTTTTTCTCTCTCTTCCTTGGAGGGAAGATCCGGCAACCCATTCCACTCCATCGAGCTTGCAAAAGCTTTTCCTTCGACCCCCGTTGCAATTAGTACCTTCCAAACTCCTATTCAAGCTACTTGTTACAGCCCGCCAAATTAAATCTGCCTCCACAACCTCAACACAACGAAGACAGGTTTGAAGGAGGAAGGTACAGCTCCTCCCGGATCTTGGACTCCTTTCGAAGATCGAGCACGGACGAGGGTTTACACCCCTAGTTTTCAGTCGAGAACCTTAGAAAACATCTACGTTTTGGTTGTAATCTCTTCTCCATTTCCCTGGATTTACTTTCTGCTGAACTCTTGCTAGCGCTATTATAGTTCCATAACCATGTATTATTCAAGATTTCGTTGTGTGTTTGTTTGGTGATTTCCTGAACATTATATGTGTTAGAAAGCTTTATCTTTCGCTAGCGTAAAGTGAGTTTGGTCCATTCTATCCTTTGTTAGAAGTGTGCGCTGAGAAGAGGTGTTTTCGACCCTCACTTGTTCATTTGCTTCCGCTATTACTCTTCATAGTGATTCATCCGGGCGATGCGGTGAAGGCGACCCGCGCTAGTTTTATATTGTTTTAGCGTAGAATATCCAAATCAAAACTCCCTTGTTTATTTAGGACTTGCAATCGTTTCTCTAAATGCTGAACCCATGCTCCCCACTTGCACTCCACGAGAGATCGATACTCGGGGATGCTACTCCTAATTATTATTACTTGGCCGTGAACGGTAGTCTTACCGCTAGCGCATCAAATTTTTGGCGCCGTGATGATTCCCATTTATATAGGGTTTTGCGGGCTCATCTGGGCTGGTTTTCATGTCTTTGCACATCACTATTACGTTGTTTTCACTGTTATTTCTTTCCTTATGTGTTCAATGAATTGTGTACTTTTCTAGCCCTTGGGTGCGCAATTGTGCATTTGATTGTTGGGGGGTATGCACGCGGTGCTCCCCGAGGCTCGTTCCAGTAGCTTTTATTATATTTCTGTTTTGCTGGAGGGTCCTCCATTGCTTAGTTTTCATTGCTTACAGGTGGTCAGTTTTCCCCATTTCAGAACTATGATTCAAGGAAAACGCACAGTTGTTCATTTTCTTGGCGCACGGTTGGATTCTGTCATGCGTTTTCTAAAGGTCATTCTGGAGAAGTGACCAGCTCGTGTGAATGCTTCACGCACGGTTTCATCGAAACCATGCGCGAAGGAAACGCACGGTTGTCTTGTAGCCTTCTTGTTTTTCCTGCGATTTGAGCTCACTGTGGTTACCCGTGCGAATTGCTTAACGCACGGGTGGATCACTCGTGCGTGAAGGAAATGCACGGGTCAACGCTTCTTATTCGCAGGCGTATGCTTAAAGTTAATATCGCACGGTTCGCGTACGGTCGTGCGCCGAACTGTGCGAGACCATTTTTTTGATGATTTTCTATATAAGATGCAGATTTTGCCATTGCCGGATATAGTTCGTCCAGCCCGCCTTTTCTTCTCCCTTGAGCGGGAAAACGAAGCTCCAACCCCCTTTTTCTCTCTCTTCCTTAGAGGGAAGATCCGGCCACCCATTCCACTCCAAAGAGCTTGCAAAAGCTTTACCTTCGACCCCCGTTTCCATTACTACTTTTCAAGCTCCTGTTCATGCTACTTGTTGTCGCCCGCCAAGCTTCAATCCGCCTCCACAACCTCAACACAACAAATACAGGTTTGAAGGAGGAAGTGACAGCTCCTCCCGTATCTTGGACTCCTTTCGAAGACCGAGCACAGACGAGGGTAGACACCCCCAGTTTCCGGTCGAGAACCTTGGAAAGCTTTTATGTTTTGGTTGTAATCTCTTCTCAATTTTCCTGGATTTACTTTCTGCTGAACTCCTGCTAGCACTAATGTAGTTTCATAACCATGTATTGTTCAAGATTTCGTTGTGTGTTTGTTTGGTGATTTCCTGAGCATTATATGTATTAGAAAGCTTTATCTTTGCTCTAGTGTAAATTTCGTTTGGGCCATTCTAGGCTTTGCTAGATGTGTGCGCTGAGAAGTGGTGTTTTTGACCCTCACTTGTTCATTCGCTTCTGCTATTACTCTTCCGAGTGATTAATCCGGGAGATGCGGTGAAGGCGACCCGCGCTAGTTTTATATTGTTTTAGCGTAGGATATCCAAATCAAAACCCCCTTGTTCACTTAGCACTTGCACTCATTTCTCTAAATGCTTAAACCCATGCTCCCTACTTGCACTCCGCGAGAGATCGATACTCGGGGATGCTACTCCTCATTATTATTACTTGGCCGTGAATGGAAGTCTTACCGCTAGCGCATCACATAACCTGTTACTGCTCTATCTGCGGGGTTTTCTCATTAAAAGGAAGATGTAGCAACCGTTAGTCATAAATACTAAGAGTCTATCATATCCGCTCCCCCGAAGACTCTTAGGCATCTGGCAAAGAAAGGAAGAGGGTACATTATATATATATATATATATATATATTATAACAATATAGAGATTTGAAAGCACACCATACTTTCAATCTAAGTCATTAGATCTTCTCAAAAATTAATATCCTCCGTTGAAAAAAGTTTAAGAGAGGGGGAAGAGAGAGAAGATGGAGGGGAAAGAAGTAGGCATAAATTTTAAAAGAAAAGAAGGCGGGAAAGTAGATAAATATGAGGAGAGAGAGGAATGTGGAGAGAGGGAGATAAATAAATAATAATCTTAATTTATATAATTTTACAGTCATTTTGAGTACACATATGTATATGTTACGGGCAAAGTTAGTCGGGGGCGGGCAAAGTACTTCGGGGGCGGGCGAAGTCCTTCGGGGGAAGGCGAAGTCCGCTGTCGCCGGTAGAGTATTATCGTGCATGTCCATAGGGGCGGAGCATGATGTGAGACTTAGGGTTTTCCACGAGCGTCATCTATCGTGATTTGAACCTGCTCATAGGCAAGCATAACCCGCCTTGATGCGAGCGCATCCTGCTGATGCGTCGATAAGTGTACCGATCGTAGTCAAGTAAAAAAGGGAGGAGTTGAATCCCCGGATATCGATCTCTAAAGGAGTGTAAGTAGGGAGTGTGACTTCACTATTGGAATAGTGAATGGAAGCGGGAAAGTAACCAAAGGGGGGTTTTGATTTGGGGTTTCCTAAATCTATCACTAAAAATCCTATTGCGGGTCGCCATCACCGCATCTCTTTGGAGGATTACTCAAAAGAGTAATGGGGAATATGGACAAGCTAATGAGGGTTGCGTTCACCTCTTCACGACGCGCGCTTCTAACAATCGCTAAAACGGCACAATCACAACTAGCACAACAAAAAATGGAGCTCAACAAGCTATCAAGAACTGAAATAAATCAACACTTACACATGCTGAAATATTCAAGCTAATAATATTCATACACATCATTCCAACTCTCAAAATATGCAGAAAAATGAAATACTACAAGTGAAGGGGAAGAGAAACAACCAAATGCACGAAGACTCTCCGAGATTCATGACCGTATTCAAGGGTTGTCGGGCCTTGTCCGAACTCGGTCCAAGGATGACGTCCGGGGTCAAGAAGGGTTGTCACATCCTTCGAATATCCCGTCTTGTTTGTGAAAAATTGCTTGCTGGTTCTATCCCAAGAACATCACGGATGCAGCAGCCTTTGAGCTTGAAATGGAGCTTAGACCTTTGAGATGACAATGGAGGCCAGATATGAAGCTTTTGCTAGATCTTGGAGGAGAAATGGTGGCCAGATCAACTCTCAAAGGAGGAGAGAGAAGATGGTAGCAGGGGGGATAATTTCCCGTTCAAAGGAGCAGGAATGGCGTGCTAGAGGTCGACTGGTTCGGGCCTGGCTTGATGGAAGAAGAAATCTGCACTTTATATAGAAGCAGGTCAGAAAAATTGGCGTGCGTGGTTTGGGTCACAACCGTATGTCAACTGTGCGTTATTTAATTTCCAGGATAAGCCTGCGGAAGGAGAGGCGTTGACCCGTGTGTTTTACTACTGCACGGACACATCCGCCCGTGCTCGAAGGAATTTGCACGTGTAATGATAGAAAATAGTAAAGCAGGAACAAACAAGAAAGCCGTGTGTTTTACTCACGCACGGGCGCTGCCGCCCGTGCGTGAACAAATCGCATAATTAACCATAGAATGGTTCAAACAGGATAGCTACAAGAAAACCGTGTGTTTCCTTCTCAGACGGTTTGGTCGAAACCGTGCATGTGTAAAACGCATGGGTAGCCACAGACGTCCAAAGAACTGTTGGGTAAAATGCACGATTGTTAACAGCCCATGCGGGAAGAAATTCGCACGACCGTGCGTTTCACACAGGGAATGTAAAATGAAACTTGGACATCGCGACCACCTGCAAAGCAATAAAACCAGTTGGAACACCAGCTCCCAGCACCAAAAAGAAAAAACCAGTAGTAAGAAAGAGCCAT
This sequence comes from Platanthera zijinensis, assembly GCA_039513925.1. Lineage (NCBI taxonomy): Eukaryota > Viridiplantae > Streptophyta > Magnoliopsida > Asparagales > Orchidaceae > Platanthera > Platanthera zijinensis. The sequence goes on from CM077085.1 coordinate 134,910,094, forward strand.
GGGTAGAACCATGTGCTTGCCCCCAACAAACGAATGTACAATTGCACACCCACGGGCCAAAATAGTGCACAAAGCGGTCAATGACCGAACGACGAAAATATAACTGATATATGGTTGAAATGTAATACACGAGTGAGAAAATGAGCCTAGATGAGTCCGAAAAACCCTATAAATATCGGACACATCACACCACCAGACTTAAACATTTGCTCGTACCGAGCAAATCATCTCTCCATGAACTTAAAAATAGCTAGCTGGCATAGAAATTTCAAAATAAGGTAAAGCGATTAATCGAAAACTGCATGGGCATAAAAAATATAATAGATATAATTTTTAGTTATACTGCAAAGTTTATAAATTTCAACCGGTGTAAATAAGTATTGTATCTACTAAAAAGTAGAACTCTGCAGAATCGTTCGGTCACGGGTAGGAAGAAAGTAGGCAGACGACTATGTTGAGCATTGCCAAAGACCGGGGCTCATGATCACCTCCAAATGAATCCACCAATGTTGGCAACCATATGCTTGCCCGTTCACACTCTCTCAGCAGCTCTAGTTTGACTCGAGTGCGGATTTGTAGGACTTTAGGGTAGAAATGGGTCTTGGGTTTCTGCGAGATAAACAAAGATAAAAGAGAAGTCTATGCACCAAACCCAAATGAGCTTTAATAAAAGACATCCACTTGCCAACAATACAAGTCGGAGCACCCCGCCACCAGACTTAAACTTTAAAACACTGGCGTGTGCACCACCTACCTCCACAAAGTCTCAAGTAGAATTTTCTATTGCACATTTCCTTTTCATTTTTCTTTTCACTTTTCTTTTTACTTTTCTTTTTTACTTTAGCCATTTTCAGCAAATACAAACTTTGGAGATCATCCACATATTCACAACGAATTTCTCCACGTCAACACCAAAAAATAAAGTCATAAAATACTAAAGCTCAACTTGGGTGTGCGACTAGGATAGGCTATAGGGCTTTGTTGAAATAATAGTGGAGTTGAATCAAAAGAAGGGGTAGGCACAACGGGGCTAGCAAGGAAAAGAAGTTAGGAACGATACAAAGCTCAATCGGGCCAAAATGATTACCAACATCATACTCATGCTTGACTAACCATGCACCAATGCTTTCAGAGTAGCTTGGGGCAAGTTATTAGTCACCGAGAAAGGCGATCCTTCCTCCCGACTAGAGAAGTACGAGGCTAGTGGCGGCTACACACATTCCTACACTACAGTTTGATTGCCCTAGATTCCACAATTTTTAATAGTGCAAACATTATTTACAAATGCAGAAAAGTATAAATCTACAGGCATAAAGAAAAAATAAATCTATACTATTTCTATACACCATGAGTCCTCGATTAGGAGCACTGCACGAGTTTTACACTACCCCATCCTAAAATCCTAAGCCAAAACAACTATTTTAAAGTTAACACAAGATAAACTAATTTGGCTTGAGCCGTGTGCATGCTTAAGTGCGCGCTCATGTGGTGTAGGTGCACAATGCAGACATGATAAAAAAACTGAAAAATGAAAATATACTTGTGGTATGCAAGTGCATGAAGAAAGGTAACCCGCAAAACTTTCCCCCACCAGACTTACACTAAACAATATATCCATGATTTGTAATAAAAACAGAGAAATAAAAGTTGAGGGAAGAGGTTACCCCAAGCTCAGCAAATGAGCATACCAGAAGATTGACATTAATTTTAGCAGACAGTCCATGACTCAAACGAACTCCACCTGCATAATAAATTATCTCCAACCACGCATACTCAAAACATATATTCCAGTAGCCAAAATTGAATAAATTAGAAGCAGCGAAATTGGGTTTTCTCCCATAAGCCCTTTTCTTTACCGTCCTTAAGGTGGACCAAATACCTGTATTATCAGTTTTATATAATGTTCAGATCAAAGGTTCAACATGTAATGAAAAAGACAATAGTCACATACATCAACAAGCACAAAATGAAAATGGGCCCCGGAGATCTTTCACTCCTCAGCTGAACGCTGATTTGTGATAGATCCCTCCAGTCACGCGAGAGAAGGGCGAGGAAAATACTTTAGGGCCCAGGGAAGACGAGTCTCCCCCACCCCTTAACTCGTCCTTCTCAGGCTGGCGGGAAAAATTCTGCGCCCTGCGCAAGAACAACTCGTTTCGTTTCAGATCCACAGAAGGGGATCGCAAGTTGGTATGATAACACCCACCAATTCAGCCGCAAGTTTATCTTTCTCAACTGGGGGCATCCTTTCCTCACCCGGAGCGGGTGAAAGATCAGCCCAAGTTACCAATTTTATAGTCTTACAAACTTTTTTAGAACAAATAGAGGTTTTCAAATCAAATTTCAGCACGATTTCTATAGGCATGCTCAACTCACATTTCTTCCCAACGGAATCTTGTTCCACGTCAAGTGACTCCATCTATATCTTTCCTTCAGCTACCGTCAGCGGTTCTATCACTTTCTTAACCTGCTCGTATTCCTTAAGTAGAAGACCTGTCTTAGCAGCATTAGACACATCGTTATATAACGAATCATTTAATTGCAAAAATTCTCCATGTTCAATTTAAATTATATGGGGAGGTGAAGGTGGTAGAGGAAAATTGACCTTGGGAGCCAAAGTGACACCACTTGCATTAAATTTCAAAGTAGCTTCACTGGATTTCAGGAATGGGACCCCTAGGATGGGTTTTGACGTGTTACCCATGGGTCCTAACACCTGAAAGACAGTGAATACAACAGCACCATTCATAATCACATCCACATCCTTAATCTCACCATCAGTCTTAACTACTGATCCATAAGCTAGCACTAGAGATTTTTGGACATCAGATTCGATAATTAAATTAAGCTTTTCAACATCTTGCAAAGTAAGAATGTTGCAGGATGATCCAGAATCGCATAAAGTTATTGTCTCTACTACACTAATCTCACATTTGATGGCCATTTCATTATTATTGCACTCCTCCGCATCCCCAACACTCTTCCCTTGCTCACGGGGATTTTTAACCGTATCACTAGGGAGGGTTTCGCGAGTACGCTTGGAGAACACTTGGGCTAATTGCCCCAGCTGTGTCTCCAAGTTCCTCATGGAAGCAGTTTGAGTGGCCATATTGGATTGGGCCATCTCAAAAAACTTTTCCATTATTTCTTCCAGCGCACACTTGTGCGTACCTTGCACATTCGGATTATAACTCCTAAGGGGTGGTCGCGGCTTGCTACTAGAGGCTTGAGCATCGAATTGATGCTGGCCTCCCTGCCACCTTTGACCGGGAGAATTTTGATTCCATGAGAAATTGGGATAATTTCTGTAACGACTCCACCCATTAAATAACATATAATAGAAGGTCTGGTCGGGGCCCTACACTATATGACACAAACAGACGGCGAGGTCACAAGCTAATACCAAAACACAATCGCATCCTATCTCATAGCATGCTAGTGGAAGATTTTAGCAATAAAGATGAACTCATACCAGTAATGTCCACTATATATAAACCACAATTATATATACAACCACTAGAAGGAATGTCCAGAAAATACAACGAAGTTGGCCTTAATGCCTTACAAATCCTCTTTTCATAGTATGGATTACATGCATCGGCATGCAGGCCGTCCATACAAGAATAAAATACAACACATTTCGCTTAGCCTTTTAGGGCAAGCAGCAGCAGCAGGGACTTCAGCCCATCATTTTCCTCTCAGCTCTCCAGCACCTACACAGGGACAATCCACCTATAAGGTGGCAAATAAGGCAACGGTCATCATTCAGCTAACCAATTTATAACAATACTACCCCTTTCCCAGGGCAGTGGAATTCCTTCCCTGTAGAGCAATGAATCAAAAGATATAACATATCTTGTGCTCTTACGCACAAACAATCCATCACAACCATCAGCCACTTGGCCCGATGATCCGTGCACTCAGGCAAACTTTGGGTACACCGGCGAACTGGGATTAACCCTTGAGAATTTAGTCTTGATGGCACACAGGCCTAAGACTCTTAAAATGCTACTTAAAATAACCCAATGCCTTGGCGCCCTTCTGTACAGTCAACATAACGCAGGTACAAATCCACCCCCCCCCCTCGTTACTCAAATCGCCTTGCCATCACCAAGCACATCGTACTCGAGGCTACAATTAAAGGCGCGAGTAGGTTTCACCTTTCTTGTTCTGCAAGAAGCCTTTTAAGAGCTCGCAGCTCACAATTGCCATAATGTCCACCAAGTACTGGCTTCACAATCCAAAAGGGAGTTATGCAAGCATCCTTCGCGGTCGCTTGGCGGGTTCAGCAGAACTCTCTATCTACACCCAAACTCAACCCAAACCCTGCAGTTCCTACAGTGCTAGAAAACTGGTCATTTATAGCATACAGCACAAGCAATACGAGGTTGTTTTCCTGGATTTCCACTCCAGTACTTCCTGCTACTACCCTTCACATGTACAACCCATCGACCCCACAAACTATACGAGTATACACGGAGTCTTCTCCGGTGCGTAAATGCAACATCACCAATCCAGACCAACCTTTCTAGATCGGCTTCACACTGCATGCCTATCCCGTACTACACATTTCTGGGTCTAGATGCAGACTCAACCTGGGGATAGCAACTATCAACCCTCTGGAATCTCTAACTCTTTCCACCTTTTGGTGGAGAGGATTCCATGCTCATGCAAAAAGGAGGACTTCATATGTCAAAGAAGGATGATCGTTACCCTTGACGATCTCTTGGGAGCCATCGAAATTCTAGCCAGTTGGAAAGCACTGCAACATCTTTGCCTCCACAGTACTGTCCTCGGATTCGAATCGGAACTCGGGAGCACCACCGGTGGCTGGATTTACTCCTCATCCTTCCTCCTCTCCCTTCTCTCTTCTCTTTTGGAAAGAGAATAATCCAAAGCATGAGTGAACTCTTTACACAAAGCCTTGACTTAACCCAGCAGGAAAATATCTGGGCCATTAGATCTATGATGAAGGAAACGAACGGCCATAAATCTCTATAAAAGTCTAATATTTTGGCTGACACGGCCTATTACACACCCATGTCACAGGCTGTGTACTTTAAGCGGTACACCAACTGACTCACCAAGACCAGAACACGGGCTTAGACATTCCCGTGTCAATTACCTAACTTGCCTGTATCAATTAGTACACGCCCATGTAGAGGGGCTTGTCCCTTAATTGACGCAGGATCCACATTCCTGAAAAGAACATGGTTGGGGCACATGCCCATGTCCTTGGCCGTGTGCCAAACACGCCCTGTAACATGACCATTTCATAGACCGTGTGCCACACTCAACGCCGTTCGGTTACCCATTCGAGCAGGACACGGCCTCAGACATGCCTGTGTCCCTAGTCGTGTCACCTCTTGACGATCGTCGACTGCATGGCGCTGAGTGCTCGAGATGACACAGAGAAGGACATGCCCTGGGACACGCCAGCGTCCCAGGCAATGTGCCTCACTCAACGCTCTCTAGAGACAAAATTAACACCCGAGAAAACAGAGCATGACACGCCCTGAGACAAGCTCGTGTCCCAGACCGTGTGCACTGGACACTCCCTGGGACACGCCCGTGTCCCAGGCCGTGTCACCTAGCCTGAAACCCATTTTGGGATTTTTGTGATTTTTGGGACCCTCCCCTCCTTACAATAAATTTCATCCTAAAATTTGCTCACAACAAGGAAACCAGTATTCATAAACATTACAATAAGATGTACACGGTCAACAATTTACATAAATAGCTCGGAAAATTCAGCTCACATGGTCTGCTCTCGCTTACATGTTAGCTCCTCATGGGCACAATTGTCCCACCGGACTTAGACCATCCCGATCTTCTTGTTCCACAATTATTTATCGGCTAAATCCTCGATCCGAATGGGTCTATCTTTCGTCGTTAGCCCATACTCGATCGGTACACGACCATTTTTAATCAATTGAGCTGGAGCCTTGATGAATTTTTGAAGCACTTAGATGTGGAACACATCATGTAAGCCACTCAGTTTGGCCGGAAGAGCTAGCCGATAGGCAGCTTCCCAAACTCGCTCCACCACTTCAAACGGACCAAGAAATCTTCGACTTCGCTTTTTCAAACGTCGAATCCTGGACACCCCTTTGAAGGGTTTGATCTTTAAATAGACCCAATCGCACACCGCGAACTACACATTCCGGTGCTTTGCATTGTAGTACTTTGCTTGTCGATCCTGAGCTATCATTAGCCTCTCCCGAATAGAGCGTATTGTCGAGGTAGCTTCTTCGACTTCCTTATGCCCATACATCTTGGATTTGCCTAGTTCTGACCAAGCTAACGGTGTACAACATTTACAACCATACCGAGATTCAAACGGTGCCATGCCGATGCTCGCTTGGTAGCTATTATTGTAAGAAAACTCCACCATATAGAGATGATCTTCCCATCTCTTACCAAAATCCAGGGCTCACATTCAGAGCATATCTTCCATCGCCCTGTTGGTCCGCTCACTATGGTCATCCGTTTGGGGATGAAAGGCCGTACTGAATGCTACCTTTGTTCCCATCATTTGATGAATTAGTCTCCAATCATTCTAGGTGAATCGCCCTTCACGGTCACTTACGATGCTCCGAGGAACACCGTGCAATCGGACAATCTTCTCCACATAGAACTTAGCCAAGGTTTCCACTAAATCGTCTCTCTTGTTTGGAAGGAAGTAAGCCACTTTTGTCAAGCGGTCTACAACCACCCAGATTGAATCATTACCGCGTTAAGATCTCAGCAACCCGTGCACGAAATCCAATAAAATATCATTAAACTTTCACTCTGGAATCTATAACGACTTCAGGAAACTGCCAGGCTTCTGGCATTCTGCTTTCACAAATGCACAGGTGTGACATTTAGAAACATAATGTGCTATGTCTTTCTTTTGTCCGGGCCACCATAACAACTTCTTCAATTCTTTGTAAATCTTTGTGCTCTCAGGGTGAATTGAGTGCTTGTCAAAGTAAGCGTCATACATCAACTCTTCTCTCAACTTACCCATTCCTGGGACGCACAACCGACCATCCTTTCGTGATAAGCCATCATCCCAGGAGAATCGGTCACCTGCCCCATCCATTACATAGCGTTGGAGACTTTCATCAAACTCTGTTGCTCGTTGAACCCTATATGCAAGGCCATACTGTACCTCCGTCCAGTTCAAGCATGCATCGGCTATGAAATTCTTGTCAACACAAGAAATATCTAACGCTTCCAACTCCAGGATCAAATGCTCATCATGCATCTACAACCAACTTGCCCGTACCAAAGTCCTACGACTCAATGCATCAACGACCAAATTTCCCTTCCCAGGAGTATAGTGAATTTCAAAGGTACAGTCCCCTAGGAACTCCATCCACCTTTGTTGTCGCAAATTCAGATCCTTCTAGTCCAACAGATACTTTATGCTCTTATGCTATGTATACATATCCACTTTTACGCAATATAGATAGTTCTGCCACAACTTAAGCGCAAAGATCACCGCCGCTAACTCTAAGTCATGCACAGGATAATTCCATTCGTGCACTTTCAACTAGCTTGAGCCATAAGCAATCACTTTAGAATAAGAATGCAGCCTATGACCTCCCTGAAGCATCACTGTAGATCTCATAGTCATCTGTACCACATAGCGAGGTCAAAACAGGCGTCGTGGTGAAACGACTCTTCGTCTCTTCAACAGCTTGCACGCAATCTGGCATCCAAACGAAGTTATGATCCTTTCTCGTCAACATGGTCAGAGGGAAAGAAATCCATGATAAGTTTTCCACAAACCGTCTGAAGTAGCCTGCCTATCCAAGGAAGCTCTTGACCTCGGCCACTGAAGACATCACTGGCCACTCTCGTATGGCACTTATCTTTGACGGATTCACTACAATGCCCTCTCCACTTACCACTTGGCCAAAAAAAGCAACTGACGGTAGCCAGAACTCACACTTTGAGAACTAGGAGTAGAGCTTATTCCTCCGTAGGGTATGCAATACAAACCGCAAATGGTTTGCATGATCATCTTCTGACTGAGAGTACACTAAGATATCATCGATGAATACAATTACGAACAAATCCTAGTACTCTCGGAACGATCGGTATATGAGATCCATAAATAGTGAAGGTGCATTACATAAGCCAAACGTCATTACCGTGAACTCATAATGTCCGTACCGTGTTCCAAATGATGTCTTGGGAATGTCACTTTCCCGAATCCTCAGCTTTTAATATTCCGATTACAAATCAAACATGGAATAGACGGTTGATACCACTAGCTGATCGAACCAGTCATCTATCCATGGAATCAGATCCTTGTTTTTCTCCGTCAGCTTATTCAACTCACGATAGTCAATCCATAACCGTAAACTACCGTCTTTCTTTTTCACAAATAGAACAGGTGCACTCCAATGTGACATACTTGGGAGCATATATCCCTGTTCCAGCAACTCTTGCAATGGGACATTCAATTAAGCCCTTTCCTTTGGCACAACGAGCTATGACGAGCGGGCTACAGGTATCGCACCTGGCACTAAGGCAATAGAGAAGTCAATCTTCTATGGCCTACATCACTCATAAAGGTCATTAGGAAACACATCTGCCTAAACCGACCACACAATAGAAGGTTCACTCAACCCGCCTTCAACCTACAGACCGCTAGAGGCATGAAGACTCCCTTCAAGCATGACCGAACAAGTTTTACCACTTAGCTAGCATACAAGAACTCTTGTTCCATCGTTCAACACAGATGGTCCTACGGTCTACGATAACCTCAAAACGACCTCTACCCATATGCATTCTATCCACTACGGCCATGCCGTTTTACTGGTATCTCTCATACCCAGATAAATATATAGGGTGAAACAAGCCGTAAACCAACGTTTGGCTTATTCATCACAATATAGTTATACATATACAAAATAAGTTTTGGAGCCAGCATTACAAATGCGGATATGTACAGTACATAGTTACAATTATTTATATACAGTCCGTTCTCTCTCTTCTTGTTTAATCTCGTATAAGGGCCAACTCTGCAATCTCGGGCTTTATGTCTTTCTGTACCACACGCGTAGCAAATGGGTGGAGTTCGCCCTGCCACTGCTCCAGCCTTAGCTGTCTTTGTCCTTGGCGTATTTCCATGGCAGTCTCGAGCAATATGTCCTACGTTTCTACAAAAGAACAAACACGCCTTTCCTTTGTTCCCATGGTGGTATAAGAAGTCGACTCCAGCATATGTCAGTTTTTCTTCCACTTACGAGAACTTGATGTTAGAATCTTTGTAACGGTGGGCACACTGGCACCGTACCTTGCCCGGAATAGATTTAAGTCCATTTCCAAAGATCGAACTGCCGTGACCAAGGCACAAAAGCACAGTAACTTTGGACCCACCAATATACTTCGTAGTTCCTCGCGCAAACCATTATAAAATCTGTTGGTCTTCGTCTCCTAAGGGTTTGTTTATTTACGCTTTTGGACCCGGCGTTTGCGCCAAACGCGACGGCACGGAGGGTAAACAAATGCCGCCGTGCGGCATTTGCCGCATTTGGACCCGCTGCGCTAGAGGAAACGGCGAAATCCATGGATTTTCGATCCGCCGCTTGCCGCCTCCGTTTCAATCGGTCGGCCCGTCTCCTCCCGCCCCGTCTCCTCCCGCTGAAACAAACAAACCCTAACTTTCAACCACAGACTCTGCATGTTGTCTCAGTGCCACAAATGCATGAAAGTACTACTCAACCGTATATGGTCATTGGATCAGACGCATATTCAACGGCGGGATCGATGCTCTTTCCCTTGCCATGTGCTCAGGCACACAAACCGACATGAGAGGCACCATCGGAACAGAGTGTAACACCTCCGATTTTTCTGTGATTTGTATAATCCTTGTTTGGCATTGCGATGATGCGTTGTCGGTCGTTGCCATTGTTAGAGCATGGTCTTAGCTCTTTTAGGTTCTCCGAGCGGCTTGTTTGTAGCCTGTTTGCAAGGTTCCCTAGCTAGCCAGAGTCTGTTTTGGTGACTTGGCGGAGCCTCTCATGGAATGCTTATGTTTTGGCTTCGGAAGATGTTAGCCCGAGTTTTGATCGCCGGATGTTGATTTCGACTTTGAAGTTGTTTTTGTAGCATGGGTGTTTAGCTACGGTGCGAGTTTTGTCGAATTCCGAGAGTGTTGTTTTCGCGTAATTTTGGCGTTTTTTTAGCTAGTGATGTGTTTCCCAGCTTTTGTTATTGCTCTATTTTGCTAAGAGGACGATCTTAGTTATGCATGTGGCTTGATTGTTTGTCTTGTTTTGTGGCTATGTGCAGATATCTATATTTATGTTTATATATATATATATATATATATATATATATATATATATATATATATATATATATATATATATATATATATATAAGCTGTATATATATATGTATTTTAGCTGGCTGTATTGTTATATATTTAAGTGGTTGATTCTTTTTTGTACTAGGTTTTATATATAAGCTATTCATATATGTATATTTAGCTAGTTTCTATTTATATATACATATATATATATACTATATATATATATACATGTATGTGTGGTGGCTTGCTTTGGTAACTTGAGTGGCTGGTTACCTTTTCAGCTAGTGGCCGGCAGAGCCTTTAAAGGCTTTAGAATATTTTATTAGCTTACCTAGCTGAGTGGAGTGTGGGATTATTTTATTAAGCTATGTCTGAGTGAGTGGGGAGGGTAGATAAATAGGGCCGGCTAAGTTTTCTTCTCCTCATTTCTCTTTTCGCAAGCCATCTGCTAGCTTTCAGCAGAAGGCATCGGGCGACGGAGGTGTTGGAGCTCCGGACGACGATTACTAGAGGTTTAGAGCTCGTTTTTCTCGGGTAAGGGTAGATTTGGACTGCTATCACCCGTATCTTACTCCCTAGGTAAGTATTTCTTGTTTTAGGGCTGTCTTTGTTAGCTAGGGTTTTTAGGGTTTGTTTTTCTTCTTCTAAATGCTTCAGATTTTCACTTAGGTGGCTGATCTTGCCGCTAGTGCCGAGTGAGAAGTCTTGGCTTTTGTTCCCTTGAGGTAGAGGCAAGTGATGCTCTTTGCCCTTGCCAAGCTTGATCTTATTAGTTTTATCTGTTTTTTGTTTGTTTGGAGTAGCTTTACTTTTCTCTCCTAGAAGCTAGGGTTGCTACAGTCTTTGTCCCGAGCAAGTTTTTCTCTCTCCTTAGTTGTTGTTTTTTATCGAGGTCAGTTGCTAGAGGTAAAATCTTAGCTGGTTGGTTTAGGCCCAGAGTGTGTGGTAGCTGTAGCCGGGTGAGAGGGGTAGAAATTATTTTTTTGCTAACTCTCTGTGAGTAGGCATTGAGTGTTAGCTTAGGGAAGAAGTTCATTTTGTAGGCTAAGTGTAAAAGCATTGAGTGTGGTGATAGCGTTGGAAGAAGTTCACTCAACGCCTAGCTGTTAGGTCTGGAGTCTATGTCCAAAAGCGTTGACAGCATTGAGTGAGGTGAGCTCACTCAACGTCGTCTGCCTTAGGTTTTTTTATAAGTCTTTTGGTGTTGAGTGAGTTGAGCTCACTCAATGTCATTTGCCTTTGGCATTGAGTGAGTTGAGCTCACTCAATGCCGTCTGCCTTTGGCTTTGAGTGAGTTGAGCTCACTCAACTTCGTTTGCGTTTGGCGTTTAGTACGTTGAGCGCACTCAACGCTGTCTTGCCAGAATTTTTTCTATGTATTTTGGCGTTGAGTGAGTTTAGCTCACTTAATGCCGTCTAGTCGGATAATGTTTTTTTTCTTAGTCAAAAGTGTTGAGTGTTATGAAGTCACTCAATGCCATCGACTGTTAAGCGTTGACAACGTTGAGTGAACTGAACTCACTCAACGCCGTTGTGTAGTTAGATTTTATGGCTAAGTCTTTTGGCGTTAAGTGAATGGTACTCACTCAACTTGTCGACGATTAGACTCGACGCCTTCTATGCTTAGATTTTGGCATTTACTGAACTGTACTCACTCAACGCGGCATAGAGTGGACTCGACGCTTTCTCTTCTTAGTGTTTGGCATTGAGTGAGTAGTACTCACTCAACGTGGCGTCGAGTGGACTCAACGCGGCGTCGAGTGGACTTGACGCTTTTTTCCTTAGACTGGTGTTTTTCTCCCGAGTTAGTTGGTGTGTGTTTTATTTCGGTTTGGTGTTGTGTTTTCGGGTAGTTTTTTGATGCCGAATCATGGATTATGGCAGGTGGTTTTTTCTGGTGGCTCTATAAGGGGTGATTTGTGTGTGCTGAGTTGTGGCAACCACCAGTTAGGCCCCAGTTTGGGCTGGTTTGGTTAGGTGTGTGGACCCTGGAGCTGCCACTGGTTGTTTTCACCCTGGAGAATATTTGGGCCTGGTTGTTTGGTAGAGGGTTGTTTTTGGCTACCAACAAAGACCAAGGGTTTTACCACAGCTATTAATTCACAAGATAGGACTGTTAGTTCCTTTCCTTTTCTAAATGGCTATATTTTGGCATATTTTTGCCTTATTGCTGATGTAGGTTTTTAGCAGGGCATGTTGCTATTTATACTCGCACTTGGTGTGCTCTCATTGTCCCGTGGATAGTGCTTCTTTTTGCTGTCTTGTTTATTTTCTTCTGCTTAATTTGATAGCATTTTATTTCATAGTTTGGTAAACCCATTTTTTTATTGATTATGACCTAATGCTCCAATTCGATTTGATTATATTCTTGCTAAGGTGTTCTTTCTTCGAAAGCCTCTGGTTCAGAGTAGTAGCTGGTTGAGCGGCTAGTTTTCTTTTGGGGGCTTGCTAGTGATCTCCTGGGATGTTTGGATTCCCCTTCCTCAGTTTGTGAGGTATATCTTTTCTTATTTCATTTTGTATAGACATGAATACTCACAAGTCGGTTCGTGTCAGGTTGTTGACGCCCACTAGTGGTTTTCCTTGTGATGCTAAGTATGTGACTTAAACTGCTATTTTTGCCTATTTGGAGGTTGTTGACTTGCTCTCTGGGAATTATTTATGCTAGGATGCATGTTAGGAATTTTAACTCGTAAAAGCATTACTATATGTTCTTCATACATGCCATATTTCTAAACCTAAAGTACTATTTTCCAAAGTAATGTAAAGACTATTTTAATATTATACTAAATTTAGAGTCCTGTATTTCATGAGTTGTCCTTTGGGGACGTTTACACTCATGTAGGATGTCAAATAACCATAACTATGGTATTTTCCACAGCGTATAAATATATATTTTTACTTATGGACTAGTTGATTCACTGTTCTGAGGGATACGACCATCCATCTAATTTGAAAGATGTTCCTCGCAATAACTTATGATTTTGGTATAACTTGTTTAAGTTGGTGCCTTCCCTGAGCGTCTGTAGTTATCCCCTGCATGGCGTGGCATCACTGCACATATTTTCTCTTACTCTGATAAAATTTTGTTGCTGAGAAAATGTGGGTCGTGACAGTTAGTATAAGAGGGAGGTTAGGCATAACATCATTATAGAAAAATCCCAGTACAAGTTAGCAGTTGAAGCTCATATTTAAGTATGTTTTGTATGTACTAGGTTGTCTAGTTCTAACGGTTGGGCTAGGTTCTGACTAGTTGTTTGTATGTTAATAGTATGTCGAAGCATCCTTCGACGAGGCTGACTCCCCAATCTGATGCCGAGTCTTTGGGTGTGCAGAGCAATGCAACTATAGAGAGTCTGCGATAAAGAAAGGAGGCCTTATCAAGGCAGATGGTGGATGTGCAGTCCAAGATCCAGTCTCTGTTATCAGTTGTGTCCGGACTAGCTTGGAAATTACAGGACCCTACGGTGGGTCTAGCTGTTTCTACCCCTCCTGCTCCTCTGGTGTCTCCGGTCGTGGTTCCACCAGAGATGATGTTTATCTCTCAGTTTCAGCGACTCGGGTCTCCTACTTATGATGAAAAGGTAGATTTCATGATCTTGGATGATTGGCTAATATCGATCGAGGAGAGGTTTTCCTACTCTAGAGTTACTGATGATCAGAGAGTGATGACCGCCGCCTACCAGCTCAAAGGGTTAGAAAAAAGTTGGTGGCTAAGGGAGAAGGAGAGCATGAAAGAAGGAAGCTCTTGGGAATCTTTTAAGGAGATGCTACTAGGAAAGTTTCTACCCTCTATCGAGCGAGACCGTCTGATGAATGATTTCTTACATTTAAAGCAGAGGCAACCCACAGTTAGTGATTATGTGATTGAATTTAGCAAATTAAGCCGGTTTGATCCTGTTTTGGTGAATATTAAAGCGGATCGAGTTAAACAATTTTTGGGTGGTCTAAGAAGTGACATACAACAACTAGCTGGTTCTTATGGAGCAGTGAGTTATACCGGTGCGGTAAAAGCTGCCTTGAAGGTTGAGCCAATCGAAAATGCTAAGAATAGAGTCCAGCAAATGAGAAGATACAAAAGGAAATCCGTTGAAGGAAAGTGCCCCCAGCCATTCGATGCTACTTCAAGGAAGAAGGGTAAGGAAGTGTGTAGTTTCTGTGGCCAACCGGGCCACCCTTTGGTGAGATGTTACAAAAGGGTGAGAGCTCAGAAGAAAGAGCAGGTTCATGCAATACAAGGTGTTTCGAGGAAATACTTAGTCTGTTCTACATACAAACGAGTAGGGCATGATGTTGCCCACTGTTGGGGAAAGAATAAGACAAGAAGTTTTTTTCTATGTGGTCAAGAAGGGCATATCAAGGCTCAGTGCCCGCAGCTCCAGCCTGTGCTTTAACTAGTCCCACTTTAGGCATTGCCACCACCTTAGTGATTGGATAAAGGTAAATGATAGATGAATGTGATTTCTTCGGAGGAACCACAGACTTTGACTCAGGTTATTTCAGGCGATATTTCTCCGTAGCCTGAATGTTTTTATTCTTAGTGATCATTTAACATTTGTTTTCCTTAGTTGCATGTGCAATCTTATAGGAAGATTTAAGGTGAAGAACCGCTGGGCACATGTTCTCTTTGACTCTGGAGCTACCCACTCGTTTGTGGCTAGAGCCTTCGTCGAGCGGTATTGTTTGGATCTAGATCGAGTTAGTGGCGCTTTTTTATCAAATTTCCCTCCGGCAATTCTGTGGTTTTAGATAAGGGAATTCAAAGTTGTCTGATTGTTTTAGGGGATTTTCTAGCAAAGGCAGATCTGATGGTGATCGACTTGGAAGACTTTTGATGTTATCTTAGGCATGGACATGTTGTCCAAGTATGATGTTGTTATCCAGTGCAAGGGTAAGCGCTTGGACTTCAGAAAGGACAACGGTCAGCTTGGGAGTGTTTATGGTGATCCGCGCGAGGATTCTCCAGTTATTTCTGTGGTATGTGCTCGGAAGCTGCTAGTTTTCGGCTGTTTTGCTTGTTTGGTCTCAGTTTTGGGGACCGTTGGTAGTTTGCAGCGTTTAGAAGAGATTCCTGTTGTGCGCGAGTTTTCAGATGTGTTTCATGATGATCTTCCTTGTCTTCCACCTGATAGATATGTTGAGTTTGTGATAGATTTAGAGCCGAGCATGCAACCTATTGCAAAGGAACAGTACCGGATGGCCCCACGAGAGCTGGAGGAGTTGCGTATCCAGCTGGATGAGTTGTTAGAGAAGGGTTTTATATGGCCGAGTTCAACGCCTTGTGGTGCTCCTATTCTATTTTTTAAGAATAAATATGGATCGATAAGGCTTTGCATCGATTATAGAGAGCTAAATAAGGTCACTATTTAGAACAGGTATCCCCTGCCGAGGATTGACGATTTGTTCGATCAGCTGCGCGGTAGCGCGGTTTTTTCAAAGATTGATCTTCGTTCTGGCTACCATAAGCTAAGGATCCGTGAGTCAAATATTCTACGGACTGCCTTTCGATCGAGGCATGGGCATTTTGAATTTCTGTTAATGTCGTTTGTTTTATCCAACACGCCCTCAGCCTTTATGGATATGATGAACCGTGTGTTCAAGGATTTTCTTGACAAATTCGTAGTCGTGTTTATAGACAATGTTCTGGTATATTCCCGCAATGCTGAAGAGCATGTCCAGCATCTGTGATTAGTTTTATCTGCTTTGAGGGACCACAAGCTATTTGCCAAATTGAGCAAGTGCGAGTTTTGGTTGCCTCAGGTTTCATTTTTGGGCCATGTGGTTAATAAGAGTGGGATTTCTATTGACCCAAAAAATATAGCTGCTGTGATGGATTGGAGTAGGCCGGGCACACCCAAAGAGATTAGGAGCTTCCTAGGGTTGGCTGGCTATTACAGGAAGTTTGTGGAGGGTTTTTCTACCCAGGCTTCACCTTTGACTAGATTGACTCAGAAGAATACAGCTTTTGTTTGGAGCGAGAAGTGTGAGGAAGCCTTCCTAGAGCTCAAGAATAGATTGTGCACTGCTCCCATTTTGACTCTACATAAGGAGGGCATGGATTATTATGTTTATGTGGATGCATCACATATTGGGCTTGGTTGCCTGTTGATTCAAGACGTGAAAGTGATTGTGTATGGGTCCAGGAAACTGAAGACTCATAAGAGGAACTACCCTACGCATGATTTAGAGTTTGCAGCCATGATTTTTGCGCTGATGTTGTGGAGATATCTTCTTCATGGCGCACATTACAAGATTTTTACCGATCATAAAAGTTTAAAGTACGTCTTCACCAAGAAGGAATTGAATCTGCGCCAGTGGCGATGGTTGGAGTATGTTGCAGACTACGATATTGAGATTCAGTACCATCCGGGCAAGGCTAATGTTGTGGCCGATGCCCTAAGTCGGAAGATTGGGAAGATTTTTAATCTCTCCGTCGAGCTATCAGTGGAAGAATTTCTTTTAATGGATATTTCTATAGGGAGTTGCGACTTGCAGAGTAGTTTGGTAGTAGCAGAGCCTTCGTGGATTGTGCTTACGAGGTTACATAAGAAAGATGATCCGGATCTGATGCATTTATATCTTAGAGCTGAGAAAGGGGAGTTACCAAATTTCTCGATTGATGATGAGGGTACTTTGAAGTACCGCGACAAATTTTTTATCCCCGCCGTTATGGATATTCGAGTTATGTTGTGCAGAAGGGCGCATAGTTCTAGTATTGCCTACAATCTAGGATCTACCAAGATGTATCATGAATTAAAGCAAATTTCCTGGTGGTATGGGATGAAGGGAGACATAGCCAGGTTTGTTTCTGAGTACTATACTTGAAAGCGTGTTAAGGCCGATCATGGAAGTCCTGGTAGCAAGTTGACTCCCTTAGAGATTCCGACTTGGAAGTGGGAGAGTATTTTGATGGATTTCATCACGGGCTTTGTAACGTCCCAATTCGCGCTAGGCCCCTCGCATGAGTTTTGAGTCAAGAAACTTGACTTGGGCTCGGGGCACACTAGCAAAAGGTATCAAGTGCATTGGATGGAGTGTAGGGTGGAGTGATATCCAACGGATCGAAAGGGAATGGCCTAAGGAAAATCGTCGAGAATCACCTGGTGATTCTCGCCGATCGTCGAGTATCGATGAGAATACTCAACGCTCTCAACACCAGATTTCCGATACGAATGGCCTAAGGGAAAATCGTCGAGAATCACCTGGTGTTTCTCGCCGATCGTCGAGTATTGATGAGAATACTCAACGCTCTCAACGCCAGATTTTCGATAAGAATGGCCTAAGGGAAAATCGTCGAGAATCACCTGGTGATTCTCGCCGATCGTCGAGTATCGATGAGAATACTCAACGCTCTCAACGCCAGATTTCCGATAAGTTAGGCTAAGGGAAAATTGCCGGGTATCATTGTTGATACCCGACGAATTCGTCGAGAACAACCTGACGATTCTCGCCGATCGTCGAGAATGACAGATGATTCCCGCCGAATTTGACTTGTGCGTTTTCTTCGCCCAGGAAGATTCGCCGGCTTGTACAGGTGGACCGAACCGGATTTTGGTATTCTGTTGCGCGCTAGGGTTCAATGAAAATAAACGCAACCGAACTAGCAACCCGATGAGGCAAGTATACCTATCGAATTGTAGCAAGGGGACACAAGTGTCGTATTGAAATCCGGGAACTGTTGGCTATGCTTACTCACACGAACGTTATTATCTTATCGACGGAAAAACTAGGGTTTTAGAAAATATAAGTGCAAGGGAGGAATTAAAGCTATACTGGAAAGAGAACTACCGCAATTAAGTTAAGCTATTAAGCAAAGAACTATGCTAGAAAGGAAACTACTGCAGTTAATTAAAGAGCACAAGATAGGTGATTACTACGAAAGGTAGAAAATATGAAATGGAAATGCACTCAATCAAGATTCACCTCGGCTAAAGACGATTAAGAAAATGCGATAAAAATCTGAACTTAATAGGATAAAGGTCCTTGACCGTAGAGGTTCCTAAAGCTTGAACACGCTTCTCTCGAAGTCGTGCCCAAATGAGTTTAGGAAGGTCCGACCGACTCTCGTCTAAATCGGAGGCCTAAAACTCGCTTTACGTGGTGAACCCCACAATTGGATTTTACTCCAATTCGGGAGATTTGGACGTCTGCCTCTCTCGAGGGGTGCGTACAACTCCCTTTACTCTTGAATGCTCACTTCATTCTTTCGGCCTCTCGGCTAGCCCAGAATGAAAGCAAAGGCAGAGAGTGTATATCAAAAATATACCTCCAACCCATGATTAATCAAGAGTAATTCAAGGCCCTAACCTAAAAAGAAAAGATTAATTAAAACATCATAACATAATCGCTCTAACCTCGTATCATCAAGATCGAGTACAAGGAGGATTAGTTAATCATTATGGAATGGAGGAAGGGGGATGAGTAGTAAAGCATAAGAAGAACACAAGCTAAACAAGAACACTTTTATTAATTAAAAGGGGCAAGCTACACTATTGAAATTGAAATTACAAGTGCATGAAATTAAAATCCTATTCTAGCCCTACAAGTAGCACTAAGCAAGAGCAAAATTACAATAAAAGCTAGAACAAACTAAGATTAAACTAGGGTTAAACAAAAATTACAAAGAGAGAGAGAGAGAGAGAGAGAAAGAGAAAGAGAAAAAGCATAAAAAAACTCAAGAACCAAAGGGGCAGCACCTCCCCCTCTCAACCAAAGCTTGCTGAAATGGAGAGGGGGGGGCTCAATTTATAGAAATTTTTCTCGGGTTGGTCACGCCTTCCGACACGCCCTAAGGGGGGCGTGTCAGGGGGCGTGACAGTACTATATTGACCTCGGGCTCTGGGTTCTGGCGGGAGGGATGATTGCTTCGGTACGTCGGTGGTCATGCACTAGGTCACGCCCGTGACAGGGGGGCGTGACAGGCACGTCATGTCAAAATCATTGGTCGAAAATCCGTCAGTCGTCGAAAAGTTGATGTCACGCCCCAGGTCACGCCCGTGACGGGGGGCGTGACGGTACTATTTGCGTGCTGTGGCGGAACGGCATTTAATGCGGCGGCAGGCTTTGCGGCAGAGGGCGACACGCCCATGGTCACGCCTTGTGACACGCCCAGGGAGGGCGTGTCAGGGGGCGTGACAGCGGTTTTGACCGTTTTCTGTCCCTTCCAGCAGGAGTCCTCGGGATCGGGTGACACGCCCTAGGTCACGCCCAGGGAGGGCGTTACAGGGGGGCGTGACAGGTCATTTTGGCCAATTTTCTGGAAACCTGCAAAAAGACAAGAAAAAGTCAGTGGCAATAATATTTACATTAAAATGATACAAATAAACTAATAATAGACATACTTTATACAATATAAAATAGAAAATACGATAATAGTTTAGGCTACAAAACGTATTATCAAATTCCCCCAAGCTTAAGCTTTGCTTGTCCCCAAGCAAAAATATAAAAACTAGAAATTTATAAAAAGGACTAATCAAAAAGTTCTAATTATGACTACACAAGTACTATGCAAAATTCTAAGTAGGGAAAAGGTGAAATGTAAGTCTAAAACAATTATTTAGGTATGGTAAAACTTTTATGAACTTTACTTAATAAAAACAAATCATCAAAAATTTTAACGAGATTTTTTAAATGGACTTAAGCAAAGCAACGAAAATGAAAAACACGCATTGAGTTGTTACTGGATCCAAGCAACGCATTATAATTATATCAATTTAATTATCAAAAATCTAGGTTTAAATCTAAAACTAAAACTGATTTACTATTTTTCTTTTCTTAGTTGGTAAATAAAAATTAAAAAGCGTGAATCAAAAGGACTTAAATAGGACAGAAACGTTTGGTTTAGGTAAATGATTAGGAGTGGAATTCAAAGATAAACGTGAAGGTTTTAAAATCACACTAAACAAAAGTAAAGAGTTTCAAAAACATTCATAAAAATATATACACACATTTTTTTTTCTTCTTTTTCTTCTTTTTTTTTCATTTTTTTTTCTTTTTTCAAAACAAAGGCCATAAATATTTTTATTTTCCTTTTTGAGTTGGCCAAACAAAAATAAACATCACTTTCGAACATACTTTTTTTTTTCGAAAACCTTTCTCCCACAAAAATCACAAAATACCCTATCAAAATCGTCAAAATAATTTATGAAACTCAAAAAGGCTAGTGTGATTCGATAGGTTGGAAATTTTGGCTTTGGTGAAACTGAAATGAAGGGAGGAGCTATCAAATGAAATCGGAAAAAGGCTCAAAAACGGCTAACTAGTGGTAAATGTTTTTAGGTTGGCAAGAAAGCTCAAACGAAAACAAAAACGGCATAAATCATTTTCACGCTTTTGAATTTATTTAAAACAAAGGTTTGAAAATTTTTCAAAAAGCGAGTCCTAGATAATAAAAGAAGATTGATGAAATAACTTGAAATTAGAAATAATAGGTGACTTGGATCGTTCACATCTACTACATTATTCAAAAGTTGACTTTACAAAAATTATTCAAAAACGAAAAAGAAAATAGTGGATGATGAATTTTTTGAGAAAGTAAAGGAAATAAAAAACAAAAAAACCATAATAGAAATGCGAGTTTTAGAAAAATATTTCACCTTAACATGCTACCGTGAATTAGAAACACAGCATGGCCAACATTTTACTTGTGAAACATAATTAAAAAGGACGATTAGAAATATTATAATTAACTAAGTTGTTTATAGGAGATTTTGAGTAAAACAAAAACAAAAACTAGGGGTACTATTGAAATACCAAAATGTCTAAACTATTCAAAAACACAAATATTTAAATTTTTTTTTATTTTGAGAAATATTCTCTTTTTTTGGAATTTTAGAAAATTTTTCTCTCTTTTTTTTTTGGAATTTTAAGATATTCATTTTTTTTTTGGAAATATTTAAAATATATACAAAAAGAAAAATATTTACACTAAGCAAAAATGAAGGAGGAAGTCCTCCCCCAAGCTTAAAACAAACATTGCCCTCAATGGCTAAAGAAGGGGATTGGAGAAGGAGAGAAAAATAAAGTACAGATTTGAAAGATAGAATTGAAATACAGGTACTTCCCCGGATTTATTTGCTGCGAAAGCTGAGTGATGCCGCTCCTCCGAATGTCTTCTTTGGACTTTGTGTTGGATTCAGCAATGTTGGAGCAGGCGATCGCAGAAGCTTCGAGGCAAAAATTGTAAAATAAAGAAAACAGAAAAAGATAACTTGGGTTGCCTCCCAAGAGCGCCCTTTGGTTAAAGCGTCGTTGAGCTCGACGCATGAAAAAAAAAATTTTCTCCAAAAATATTGTTGTCCCGAAATAAAATTGTCTTTAGCAAAAAAAATAAACGTTCAAGATTAAAGTTCGTGAAGCAGAAACTTAATAATGTTTGGACTGACATCATCATCACCAGAAAAGTAGAGTTTAAGACGCTGACCATTCACTTTGAAATTACACTTATCAGGGTGAGAAATTAAAACAGTTCCATAAGGAAATACTTCTAAAACAGAAAACGGGCAAGACCAGCGAGATTTTAATTTGTCCGGAAATAAACGTAAACGAGAATTATATAAAAGGACTTGGTCGCCCGGCTTAAAGTTTTTAGGGTGCCTTAAGTGTTTATCGTGTAAACGCTTCGTCCGTTCTTTATAAATTTTATTATTTTCATAAGCATAAGAGCTCCACTCGTCGAGTTCATTTAGTTGAAATTTTCGAAGGTCACCGACTGAGTGGGGATCGAAGTTTAAAAATTTTAAGGCCCAAAAGGCGCGGTGTTCTAACTCTACGGGCAGATGGCACGATTTTCCATAGACCAGCCGATACGGCGTACATCCGAGGGCGGTTTTGTACGCTGTTCGGTAGGCCCATAGAGCATCGTCAAGTTTGGTTGACCAGTCTTTTCTAGAAGTTGAAACAATCTTTTCTAGTATTCTTTTTATTTCTCTATTAACTACTTCGACTTGACCGTTAGTTTGGGGGTGGTAGGTAGTGGAAAGCTTATACGTAACGCCGTATTTGGTAAGGATTTTTGAAAATTGTGTGTAACAGAAATGGGAACCCCTATCGCTAACGATTGCGCGTGGCGTACCGAATCTAGAAAATAATCTTTTTAGAAACGTGACTACAACTCGGGAGTCGTTCGTAGGAAGAGCTTGGGCCTCAGCCCATCGTGAAACATAATCAACAGCAACTAAAATATATTTGTTTCCGAAGCTAGAAGGAAGGGGGCCAACAAAATCAATTCCCCAGAGGTCGAAAATTTCGCACTCTAAGAAATAATTTTGCGGCATTTCATTTTTATTAGAGATGTTGCCCGACCGTTGACAACTATCACACCTGCTCACAAAGGCTTGCGCGTCTTTAAACAGGCTAGGCCAGTAAAAACCAGCGCAAAGCACCTTATGAGCGGTGTGAGCAGCTTGATAGTGCCCACCTGTCGGACCTTCATGCAAATGTTTTAGAATATCAATTCCTTCATCAAAAGAAACACATCTCCTTATCACTTGATCCGCACAAATTTTGAAAAGATGTGGGTCTTCCCAAAAGTAGTTCTTCAGCTCAGAAAAGAATTTCTTCTTTTGCTGAGAGGAGAACTCCTTTTGGAGCACCCGGGCCACTAGATAGTTGGCGATGTGCGCGAACCAAGGAGAAGTAGATGTATTAACTAAAAGCAGCTTCTCGTCAGGAAAATAGTCATTAAAAGATTTTTCATTTAATTTTTCTATAAAGGGGTTATCTAATCTGGATAGATGGTCGGCGGCCAAGTTCTCGGCTCCTCGCTTATCACGGATCTCTAAGTCAAACTCCTGGAGGAGTAAGACCCAGCGAATCAAGCGAGGCTTGGCATCCGTTTTGGCAAGAAGGTACTTGAGGGCCGAGTGGTCCGTAAAAACAATGATTTTTGAAAGAGTAATGTAAGGGCGGAATTTATCAAACGCAAATACTACAGCTAAGAGCTCCTTCTCGGTTGTGGTGTAATTTTCTTGTGCAGATGTGAGGGTTTTACTAGCGTAATAGATGGGGTGGAAGTTCTTAGATATGCGTTGACCTAATACGGCCCCCACCGCAAAACTACTCGCATCACACATAATCTTGAAAGGAAGGTCCCACACCGGAGCTATCATAATCGGTGCGTTAATTAACTTTTCTTTAATTGATTCAAAGGCAGAAATACAAGAGTCATCAAAAATGAATGGAGCGTCTTTTTCTAAGAGATGGGTGAGGGGCTTTGTGATCTTGGAGAAGTCCTTTATAAAACGACGATAAAAACCAGCGTGGCCTAGGAAACTTCTTATAGCTTTTATGTTTGTAGGCGGCGGAAAATTCTCAATAACTTCTATCTTGGCAAAGTCTACCTCAATACCTTTAGCAGAAATTTTATGACCCAAAACTAACCCTTCCCTCTCCATAAAATGGCATTTTTCCCAATTTAGGGCAAGGTTAGTTTCTTCGCATCGTTCTAAGACTTTTTCGAGGTTTTCTAAACATCTATCGAAGGAATCGCCGAACACGGAGAAATCGTCCATGTATACCTCCATAATGCTTTCTACGTACTTGTCAAATATTGCGAGCATACATCGCTGGAATGTAGCTGGCGCATTGCATAATCCAAACGGCATTCTTCGGTACGCGAAGGTGCCGAAGGGACAAGTTAACGTAGTTTTCTCTTGGTCCTCGGGAGAGATGGGTATTTGAAAGTACCCCGAGAGGCCATCGAGAAAACAATAAAAGCTATGGACGGAGAGACGTTCTAAAATCTGGTCTATAAACGGTAAAGGAAAGTGGTCCTTGCGGGTGGCGTCATTTAACTTACTGTAATCTATGCACATACGCCAACCCGTCACCGTCCGCGTCGGGATTAATTCATTATTCTCATTACTAACTACGGTTATCCCTCCCTTCTTTGGAACTACCTGAACGGGGCTAACCCACTTACTGTCCGAAATAGGGTAGATAATTCCTGCGTCTAATAGTTTCATAACCTCGCCCTTAACTACATCTTTCATGTTTGGGTTTATACGGCGCTGAGGTTGGATAGAGTTACGCGAATTATCTTCCATTAAAATTTTATGGGTACAGAAAGATGAGCTTATGCCCTTGATATCAGAAATTTGCCAAGCAATAGCCCGGCGATGCTTACGTAGAACTAGAAGAAGTTTATCGTTCTACGTATCCGTGAGGTAGGCCGAAACGATAACTGGTAACTTGGAGTCTTTTTCTAAGAAAGCATACTTAAGGTGTTCGGGAAGTTCTTTAAGTTCTAGGGCAGGGGGTTCTTCATAAGAGGATTTTGAGATTCTTTCTTTTTCAAAAATAATATCTTCATAAACTTTTTTATAAGGAATCTAATAAGGGGTGGGGCTAGCAGCCAAGACGGCTTCTTGTAACGATTCAGTGGGAAGAATAGAGGAAGAACAAAAATCAGAAAATTCTTTTTCAAACTCAGAAAGACAATAAGAAGATTCATCACTTTCTTGCAGTGATTCCGTTGTAAGAGAAGAGGAGCAAAAAGTAGAAAATTCTTTTTCAAAGTCGGAGAGGCAGTAGGAAGAATCATCACTCACAGCGTCTACGAAAAAACATGAGTCATCGTTCGCTAAGGTGTTCTTCATCGAAGGGGTGATAGAAAATGTGACTTCGTCGTCGCCTACTCGAAGAAAGAGCTTACCATTGCTTACGTCAATTATGGCTCGGGAGGTGGCAAGGAAGGGTCGGCCAAGGATCAGGGGAACCTCGACGTCTTCTTCGATGTCCAAAATGACAAAGTCCACCGGGAAGATGAACTTGTCGACTTTCACTAGAACGTCCTCCACTATTCCTAACAGGTACTTGACGGATCTATCGGCTAGCTGGATACTCATACGCGTGGGGTTAAGGCTACCAATCCCTAACTTTTTGAACAACGAAAAGGGCATCAGGTTTATACTCGCGCCTAAGTCGGCTAACGCGTGTTTAACAAAAGATCACAGAAGACACACGAGATAGAGAAACTACCCGGGTCACTGATTTTCTTCGGCAAACCGTTTGTTAAAACGGCAGAGCACTCGGCGTTTAGCGTGACATGCGAAAGATTCTCTAACTTCTTCTTGTTTGTGAGGAGGTCTTTAAGATATTTGGCGTATTTCGGCATCTGCGAAATAGCCTCGTGGAAGGGAAGATTAATAAGGATTTGTTTGAAGATTTCTAAGAAGCGGGAGTACTGATCATCTTGACGTTGTCTATTAAGTTCAGAGGGGTATGGAGGAGTTGAATTATTTTTGAAGATGGGTGGTGGAGTGAGATTATTTTCTAATGCGGGGGTGATTACTTCTTCAGCAGAGAGTGGAAGCGGAGCGGAGCTTTGATTTTTAAAAGCAGGAGCGGAGCTTGCCTCAGGTTCTTCACTTACCATACCGGAGACTTGCTTCCCACTCCGAAGAGTTATAGCTTTCGCTTGCTCTCTCGGGTTGGGTTCGGTATTGGAAGGAAGAGACCCTGCGGGTCGCTCAGAAATTATTTTCGCGAGCTGTCCTACCTGATTTTCTAGACTTTTTACGCTTCCGGTTAAAGTTCTTATAGTGGCGTCATTTGTGGTGATATATTTAGAAAGTAATTCCTCCATGCTTGGAGGTTTTGGGTAATTTTGAAGAGGTGGTGGTGGTGGTGCAGAAAAATCATTTTGCGGGGGTGGGCGCATCGCATTCGATGGATTACTCCATGAAAAGTTCGGGTGATTTCTTAAAGCGGGGTTATAACTATTCGGAAAATTAAAACCAGGCGGATGAAAATTCGCAGCAGAAAAATTATTAAAAGCAGTTCTAGGGATATTATTAACATAATCTAATGTTCTGGAGTAGGGCTTGCAGATTCCCATACCTGAGGGGTGGAGGCAGCAGTCATCTCCGTTATCTTTTTGCTTAGGATTTCTACTTGCAGAGCGAGCTGGGAGACGTTGTCCACTTCATAGATACCTGCAGGCTTGTTCGGGCGGGACCTAGGCACATTCCACTGATAAGTGTTCATGGCCATGTCCTCAAAAAGCTCAAGAGCGGCTTCCGGGGTCTTATGATTTAAAGTACTGCCAGAAGCTGCGTCTATCATTTGCTTCGTGCTTTGATTTAGCCCGTTATAAAACGTCTGCACTTGTAACCATACAGGCAGCGCGTGATGTGGGCATCGTCTTAATAATTCTTTAAATCTCTCCCAGGTTTCGTATAAGGTTTCAGAGTCTATTTGTCCGAAGGCAGAGATGTCGTTCCTAAGTTTTGCAGTTTTAGCTGGCGGAAAATACTTCGCCAAAAATTTTTCAGTTAATTCATTCCAAGTGGTTATGCTATTTTTCGGAAGTGTGTTCAGCCACTGCTTAGCTTTAGTTCTTAGAGAGAAGGGGAAGAGTCTCAGCCTGATCGCATCATTTGTGACACCATTTATCTTGAAGGTGTCGCAAATTTCAAGAAAGCTAGCTATATGTGCGTTCGGATCTTCATCTTGAAGTCCGTCAAATTGCACATATTGCTGCACCATTTGAATTATGCTAGGCTTTAGTTCGAAGTTATTATTTGCTATAGCAGGGCGGACTATACTTGATTCTGTTCCCTCGAGGTTCGATCGTGCATAATAGGACATAGTCCTTTGCACAGCCTCATCTACGTTGGGTTCTTCCATTCTTAAAGTAGCAAATGACTCGGAGTCCTCAACCGGCACTTGGATAGTAGGACCTTGAAATCGCGATCTTCTCCGAAGAGTACGCTCAATTTCGTGGTCCAAGTCCAAAATAACCGACGGACTCCCGCGGGTCATGCACTAAAAGAACAGAAAAGAAGAAGAGGAAGAGAAAAAAGATAAACTAGAAAAAAGATTAGAAATTTTTTTCTTTTTTTTTGAAATATATATTTTTATAGATTAACTCCCGAACTTCCCAAGGACTACCCCGTGAAGGGTTCACAAGGTACTAGACAAGACAGTGGCGCTTAAAGCCCTTTGCCCTTTTCGAGAGAATTAGGTGGCGTAGAAAAATTGTGAGATTGGTTTCTATTAAGAGCGGTGATAATATTTTTTTTGATTTTTAAAATTTTAAAGAAAGAGGATGAGAAAGAGAAGAGATAAAATTAATAGGTTCGTGTTTTCAAAATATCAACGGAAGTTGGTTCCCCGGCAACGGCGCCAAAAACTTGTTGCGCGCTAGGGTTCAAAGAAAATAAATGCAACCGAACTAGCAACCCGATGAGGCAAGTAAACCTATTGAATTGTAGCAAGGGGACACAAGTGTCGTATTGAAATCCCGGAACTGTTGGCTATGCTTACTCACACGAACGCTATTATCTTATCGACGGAAAAACTAGGGTTTTAGAAAATCTAAGTGCAAGGGAGGAATTAAAGCTATACTAGAAAGAGAACTACCGCAATTAAGTTAAGCTATTAAGCAAAGAACTATGCTAGAAAGGAAACTACTGCAGTTAATTAAAGAGCACAAGATAGGTGATTACTACGAAAGGTAGAAAATATGAAATGGAAATGCACTCAATCAAGATTCACCTCGGCTAAAGACGATTAAGAAAATGCGATAAAAATCTGAACTTAATAGGATAAAGGTCCTTGACCGTGGAGGTTCCTAAAGCTTGAACACGCTTCTCTCAAAGTCGTGCCCAACTGAGTTTAGGAAGGTCCGACCGACTCTCATCTAAATAGGAGGCCTAAAACTCGCTTTACGCGGTGAACCCCACTATTGGATTTTACTCCAATCCGGGAGATTTGGACGTCTGCCTCTCTCGAGGGGTGCGTACAACTCCCTTTACTCTTGAATGCTCACTTCATTCTTTCGGCCTCTCGGATAGCCCAGAATGAAAGCAAAGGCGGAGAGTATATATCGAAAATATACCTCCAACCCATGATTAATCAAGAGTAATTCAAGGCCCTAACCTAAAAAGAAAAGATTAATTAAAACATCATAACATAATCGCTCTAACCTCGGATCATCAAGATCGAGTACAAGGAGGATTAGTTAATCATTATGGAATGGAGGAAGGGGGATGAGTAGTAAAGCATAAGAAGAACACAAGCTAAACAAGAACACTTTTATTAATTAAAAGGGGCAAGCTACACTATTGAAATTGAAATTATAAGTACATGAAATTGAAATCCTATTCTAGCCCTACAAGTAGCACTAAGCAAGAGCAAAATTACAATAAAAGTTAGAACAAACTAAGATTAAACTAGGGTTAAACAAAAATTACAAAGAGAGAGAGAGAGAGAGAGAGAAAGCATAAAAAAACTCAAGAACCAAAGGGGCAGCACCTCCCCCTCTCAACCAAAGCTTGCTGAAATGGAGAGGGGGGTCTCAATTTATAGAAATTTTTCTCGGTTTGGTCACGCCCTCCGACACGCCCTAAGGGGGGCGTGACAGTACTATGTTGACCTCGGGCTCTGGGTTCTGGCGGGAGGGATGATTGCTTCGGTACGTCGGTGGTCACGCCCTAGGTCACGCCCGTGACAGGGGGGCGTGACAGGCACGTCATGTCCAAATCATTGGTCGGAAATCTGTCAGTCGTCGAAAAGTTGATGTCACGCCCCAGGTCACGCCCGTGACGGGGGGCGTGACGGTACTGTTTGCGTGCTGTGGCGGAACGGCATTTAATGCGGCGACAGGCTTTGCGGCAGAGGGCGACACGCCCATGGTCACGCCTGGTGACACGCCCAGGGAGGGCGTGTCAGGGGGCCTGACAGCGGTTTTGACCGTTTTCTGTCCCTTCCAGCAGGAGTCCTCGGGATCGGGTGACACGCCCTAGGTCACGCCCAGGGAGGGCGTGACAGGGGGCGTGACAGGTCATTTTGGCCAATTTTCTGGAAACCTGCAAAAAGACAAGAAAAAGTCAGTGGCAATAATATTTACATTAAAATGATACAAATAAACTAATAATAGACATACTTTGTACAATATAAAATAGAAAATACGATAATAGTTTAGGCTACAAAACGTATTATCATATTCGCGCTGGATGGTTCCTTGGACCGGGTCACTTCAATATGACCCATTATGGGCGGTCCAATGAGGCGTTGAGACGTGGCAGAGGTGATTAAACCTAATACATCAGTCTATAAAAAGGGAGTTAAAAGCCGAACCCTAGCCTTGCGCCGACCGACCTTGCCATCATCGTAGATCTCGCAAAACTGACTGAAGCAGGCGGAGCTTTTGGAGGCGGCCTTCTTTCTCTCTCTCTTCCTCTCCTTCCTTTGCCGTGAAGAACAACCTCACCAAGCGAGAGATGCCGCAAAGGAGAACGACTAGATCCATGGCCGGGAACGGTGGTAACGCTCAAAACGAGGTGAGCTTCCTCCCCTCTCCCTTGGTGCTAGATCTGTAGATATATTCTAGGAGAGATATCGACTCCATAGAGTCTTGATGGTGAGGGGGAGATTTCCTAGGAAAGTCATGCCTAGGTTTGTTTTCTAGGCTTTAGTCCCCTCCAACCTCTTCATCCTTCAAAGTGAAGATGAGAGAAGGTTTCGTGGAGAAATATGGCTCCGTGAGGGTGAATAAGGGTGGACGATTTTCTGGAGGAGATTTTGGGAGTTTGGTGTAAGGAGGAAGATGAACGGAGGTTGTTCATCTCGCCTTAAGATGCGTGCAGAAATCTGTTTTCTGCACGCAGCGACCTTCGTGGCCAATTTCGGGGGTGTTCTGGTCATATTTGGGTTTTAGACTAAACACGAAAGTCGTAGCCCTCAAAATTATCTTTCCAATGAGTGGTTGCATGTTCCCAGGTGATACCTATAGCCATGGAGAAGTCTGTTCGAATCTACTGCGGTTGGGGGAAAATTCCACCTAGAAAACCTGTACCCTGTACGCAGCAGGCTTCGAGTGGATTTCTGGTGGGATGCGATCAAACCTGTGATTTTGACTAAACACGAAAATTGTAGCCCACGAAATTATCTTTCCAACGAGTGGTTACACGAACTCGTCGGATCTCGGTAGCCTCGGGAATCCCTGGTTGAAATTGCTGCCCGGATTAAGGCTGCACCTAAATTATGGGCTTGTGTAACGTGGAATGAGATGTGGTGGAGTTTAATGTTGTGATCCAACTCGAGGCTTGGGTGGACTCTTTTGACAAAATCATCATACAAGCATATAAGCTACAAATGGTATCACCTTGCTACGATCCTCCAAGGCGAAAGTCACTTAACAATGGTGCCACCCACGTATGATTAGTCAGTTTGGGGACAAGCTGACTTAGCGGAAGCAGTGGTGTGCCCATATGTAATTCACACTAAGTTGTCCATCTTTAACCTTAGATTAGCCAACCTAACCTTATGTTTGTACCTTATATGTAGATCCCAGCACATACTGAGCCAGTAAGGGTTTCCCCCGCCTCGTCCGTACCTACACAATTCCAACAATCAGAGCTGGGGCAGACGCTCATAGCTATTCTGGACGCCTTTAGGTCCCAATCTCAGCAGACACCTGTACAACAATAGGTTCCGGGATCTAGTTGGTTAAGCATTTTCTGAGCTCTCTCCCCTCCCGCTTATATTGGGATAGAGTCGGCAGTGCGTTCGGAAGAGTGGCTCGACACTATACAAGAGTTATTGGCAGGAATAAGATGTCCAAACAACATGACGGTGACCCTTGTGTTGACACTCTTAGAGCTGTACGCCAAAAGGTGGTGGAAGTCCCTCATGGGCTCCACTTTTCGTGGAAGAGTGTACAAGGACATTTGTTGGAGCAAATTCTCTGAAGCCTTCTTAGAGCATTTCATCCCCTCGGCCGCTCGGGATGGTCTGGAAGAGAGATTTTTGCAACTAAAGCAAGAGTCCATATCGGTGACGGAGTACCAACGGGGGTTTCATCACCTGGTTAGATTCGATGACTCCTATGAGCTGGATGATAGAGGGTACGCCAAACTATTCTACAAAGGCTTGCGAGATCCCCTAAGGCAAGGCCTTTTGTTTATAGCGGACTCTAGTCTGGCAGAGATTATTGATATGGCGAAGAGATTGGAAGCGGACCACTTGGGAAGTGGTAAGAGGCCAGCGGAGGGAGTGATGGAAGTCGGCCCCAGCAACAGAAGGAGATTCGACAATAAAAGAGGAAGAGGATATCGGAGGGGTGGCGGGCATTTCCCCCAGAACTTTGGAGAGGAGCGCCCGGTTCCACAACCGCCAGCATTACCTCCACCTCCACAATTTCAGCAACACGGCGGGAGGCGGGAACGGGTGTGCTTTGAATGCAACCAACCGGGCCACATTCGACGCTACTACCCGCAACTGTTTGGAGATGCGCTTTTCTCTCTCCCTCCAGCAGCCCCACGTGTAAGACCCCCCTCCCGGAACACAACACACGGCACGAGGGGATTCTTATGCCCGAAATAGCCGCCTTGCGGTAGCACTAACACACGGGTTAGCCTTTACCACAAGACGCCTATTCCGCTGGCTACAATCCATATCACAACAATTATGCCAACCCAACCATAACAGAAAAGTAAAGCTGAAAGCAGTTCAGTTCACAGCTAAGTTAAAGTCCAAAAATAGCAGAAGATAACAAGCACAACAGGCTTGCACAAAAGAAACAAGAGTCTAGAAATGTTTTGCCAAACGGCTACATGAAAACACTCACTACTGTCACTGACGGTGCCGATGGCACCACCACCTCAGGTCCTATCATCCGGGCCTGGCTGTCCTGCTGCATAGTCCGTTGCCGCTCTACCTGCGGGGTTTCCTCCTAAAAAGGAAGACGTAGCAACCGTTAGTCATAAGACTAAGTGGCTTCACATCCGCTCCCCCGGCGACTCCTCGGCACCGGGCGGAGAAAGGAATACAGGTACAATATATATACATAAGCAAGTAAACAAGCAGGTGACAGTAAATATGGTGAAGTATAAACTACGCTACACAACTAGCAGTTCTACAAATATCCATAAAAATGACAGCAGGTATAATTAATCAGAATAGTAACTTAACTTATAAGAGTGCCCATACAAACTTATAAGTTAAGGATCGGCTTAACAGTAAAGTAACTCATCGTATAAGAGTGCCCATACAAACTTATACGATGAGGATCTTGTGTATGCAATGAATGACATGTTATGAATGTTATGTTATGACCGACTCATGCGCACGCACATGCAAGTTGCTATGTCGACACAGACTAGAAGTTCCCACTTTTCGAGCAGGTAGCTAACCTCTCAGGCGTCGTCCGTCGTGGCCAGACGGCGACAGTGGAGCGGGCGTCTCCACTACTAGGTGGTATCACACTACCTATCCTAGGCCCCCGTACGCCTCAACGCTAAGGACACAACAGCGGAGCTCACATGCGTACTACGGCTCAGAAGGGGTCTTGGGTAGATGTGCACCAAGAACACAGCCCAACCTGGCCTTTAATTTCGAACCGGATGGAACCTCGGAAACGCACGAGGTGCAAGCCCAACCGTTCTCATGGCGCGGAGGAGATCTCGGGTTATGGACACCAAGTATCTAACCCTACCGCCCAAGGTCTACCCATTGGCTCCCATCGGTGTGATGACTGGCGAACCCGTAGACCTGCCACATTCATTATCTCAATATCGCGACACGATGAATCGTCGCACATCACATGCCCCAAAACAACCCACTCGATGCTACCCGTAGGGAGACTACAACTCTAAGCATCGGTTGTCAATAGACCCCTTGGAACTGGATTACGGTTACAAAATACTCCTCACCTAGTGTTCATCATATTCACGCCCATCTATTCAACGATTTCACCTCAACACTTCGCATAATTAATATGTTTAACATCAAACTATATAAATAAATTCAATACCAATCTCAACTCTTAATTACTAGCCTTCCCATCCAATCCATTTCCCTAACATTGCATGGTTATTCCTTATTGCACAACCAAATGAGTAACCATACTAAATTATAGTAACAACAACATTATAGATGTATGGGAACAAGATAACAAATGAGTAAATCACAATCATTGCAATAGTGCTAGCATTATAATTTAACAAGTGCAATAACATAGGATAGCCCGATACTAAAACTGGGATTCCCGGAGCTACAGGAATCCGATCACAATGCACAACCCCTCGTTGGAAAGGTATTCGCGAGGGCTACGACTTTCGTGTTGAGTTGATCGCCCAGATCTGGTCGCAACATACCAGAAATTCAACTCGAATACGTACAGGAAACAGTTTCCTGTACAGGAATTTTCCCGAACGCAGCGGACTCGAACCAGCTTTCCCGTGGCTACAGGTATCGCATGGAAACGAGCAACCACTCGTTGGAAAGGTAATTTCAAGGGCTACGACTTTCGTGTTGAGTCGATCACCCAGATTTGGCCAGAACACCTCCGAAATCGGCCACGAAGGTCGCCGCGTGCAGAAATCAGATTTCTGCACGCATCTTAAGGCGAGATGAACGGCATCCGTTCATCTTCTTCCTTGCAACGACCTCGCATAAACTTCTCCAGAAATCACACCCAACCTTATTTCTCCTTTCAAAGCCAAACCCCCAACGAAAACCCCTCTCATCTCCACTTTGAAGGATGAGAAGGTTGAGGGAGACTAAGCCTAAAACCTAGGCATGGCTTATCCTAAGAACTCTCCTCCTCACCATCAAGACTCCATGGAGTCGATGTCTCTCCTATAATAACTATAGATCTAGCACCAAGGGAGAGGGGAGGAAGCTCACCTCAAGTCCAGCGGTACCACCATGGCCGGCCATGAGCCTCGCACTCCTTCGCGGCGGCATTGTTTTTCCCTTGACGGTGGCGGCGTTTTGATTCCTCCAAGGATGGCTCCGGCAAGCTCTTCCTCCTCCTCCAGCCAAGAACCCTCTCAGGAATTTCGGGGCAGAAGAAAGGAGATGAAATGCTAGGGTTTCCCAATTTTTTCCTTTTTATACATCGCAGACACGGGTAGGCACACGGCCGTGTTCCTACCCGTGTTCAGGTGACACGGCCGTGTGGCATGCCGTGTCTAGGGCCGTGTTCCTCCCAGAACCACTTTCTGCCGGGTCAGGGTTGCGGCACACGGGTAGAGACACGGCCGTGTCCCGACCCGTATCCTTGGCACACGGCTAGGGACACGCCCGTGTCCCAACCCGTGTCCTTGGCACACGGCTAGGGACACGCCCGTGTCCCAATGCCCGTGTACCTCTCTGACTGGTAAGCCTATTTTTATGAGGCACACGGGTATGGACACGGCCGTGTCCATACCCGTGTCAGCCAAAAATGCTGTTTTGCCTTGTTTTCCTCATTTCCCGCACGTCCGCACCTGTTCACCCACATCCCCCATTGGGCTCACCATAGCCCCCTTGACTCAAATACGCAATCAAGGGGTCTAGCGCGAATTGGGACGTTACAAATCCTATAAACAAAATAAAAGATTTCGTCCCCGAAATCAGGGTAAGGCTATGGGAGTGAAACACATAAAAAGGGAACTATGCTTTCAAATAAAATTTTTACCTGGAGTAAATAATTCCGGGTAGCGCTCTTGCATCAAATCCCTTGGCTCCCATGTGCACTCTTCCTTCCCGTGATTAGACCATAGCACCTTCACCAAGGGAACACTTTTGCGGCGCAAGGTCCTTGTCTCGTTATCAACGATCCGCACCGGCTCCAGTCGCACAGACCTATCAGACGCCACGGCGCCATCCGCCGTGGGGACATACTGTTCAGGTCGCAACAAAGCCTTCCGAAGCGACGATACATGGAACACGTCGTGAAGGTTCTCCAGCTCCGGTGGTAACTCCAATCGATAGGCCAGAGGGCCAATCCTTTCCACTACAACATAGGGCCCAACATACCTTGGGCTGAGCTTCTTGACTCCACGTACTCGTGACACTCCGTGCATCGGTCGAATCTTCAGGAACACCTTGTCACCCACTTGAAACTCTACCATACGGTGCCTTGCGTTGTAATATTTCGCTTGTCGGCTTTGAGCCTCTAGCATTCGATTCCGGATCAACCTAACCACCGCGTCCGTGTCATCAATATACTCATTTCCCAATGTCTTCGGATCTTCGTCTTGCACCCAGGACAAGGGTGTTCTACACCTCCTTCCATACAAAGCTTCATGAGGTGCCATTCCAATACTAGCTTGATGACTGTTATTATAAGAGAACTCCACGAGAGGTAAGAGTCTCTCCCATGGTTCTCCTTTATCTAGCACACACAACCTCAATAGGTCCTCCAATGTTCGGATGGTTCGTTCAGATTGCCCGTCCGTTTGTGGGTGAAAGGCTGTGCTAAAGGCGAGGCGCGAGCCCAAATAAGCCTGTACAGCCCTCCATTCTCTTGAAGTAAACCGACCATCCCGGTCGGAGACGATCGTCTTTGGCACACCATGGTACCGCACAAATTGTTCCACAAAGAGACGCACTAAGACGCCCACTTGCGCCTCCTTCTTCATTGGGATAAATCGGGCTACCTTGGTCAACCGGTCAACTATCACCCACACAGAATCATTCCCCGAGCGCGAGCGAGGTAACCCGTGGACGAAGTCCATGGAGATGTCCTCAAATTTCCATTCGGGGATGGGCAACGACTGTAGCATTCCACCGGGGCTTCGGCACTCTGCCTTCACCATTTGGCAGGCCACACAATGAGTAACAAAGTACTTGACATCCCTCTTCATGCCCGGCCAACACATCGTCTTTCTCAAATCGGTGTACATCTTCGCGATCCCCGGGTGCACCGAGTACTTGGAGCAATGGGCCTCCTTTAGAATATCCTCCCGAATGTTGTCACCTTCGGGGATGTAAAGCCGGCCACAAAAATGGACGAGGCCGTCTTTTAGGGAGTATTCTTCCGTAGTCCCATCCTCCATTGACTTGAAAGCCGGGGTTAAAGCCGCATCCTTCTTTTGTTCCGTACGGATCCGGTCTCGTATGTTGCAAACTATACTCATCGCGGCCAAATATTCGGTATACTCTTCCGGTTGATTCTTAAAGACCAAAGTGATTTCCATCTCTTGCAACGTCCGGATTAACTCCATCCTCATCAAGCGGGATTCCGTGCTCGCTTCCGGCGCTTTCCGGCTCAAGGCATCAGCTACGGAATTAACCTTCCCGGGGTGGTAGTTCAAGGTGAAATCATAGTCGCACAAGAACTCCAACCACCGCCGCTGTCTCAAGTTTAACTCCTTTTGGGTGTGAACGTACTTCAGATTTTTGTGATCCGAGTAGATCTCGTGTAACACCCCTATCCGTCACATGGCATATAGCAGTAGGTCCGGCCGGGGCCCGACGCCATATACCGCAGACAGACCGTGGAGTTACGCATCGCATTATCATACTCACAATTTGAAAGACAACGTCCTACGCAACACCTAGCGGAAGCATTTTAGGTTATTAAAAAGAACCCAACAATAAGCATGAATGTCCACTAATGATACAACCCATAGGAATGAAACGACTAAAAATACACAAAACAGTCCTCGGCCTTAAGGCCTTACAAACATTGTTCTCTTAACCAAATAGTGTCTTTCATACATCGGCGCGCAGGCCGGCCAAACATGAATATGAAAAACAAAACTAAATCTTCAGCCTTCATGGGCTAGCGCTGCAACTTGGGCTTTAGCCTGCTATTTGCCGCTCGGCTCCGCAGCAGCACCTGTAAGAAGCAATCCACCGAAGAGGTGGCAATTTACACGAGTAACCGGTCAGCAACGCTGACCAAATTATAACGACCCCGCCCCGAAATTGCGGGACGGCGGTGCTCCTTCCCTGCATAACAACTAACATAGCAATATATAAATCTATATAACTATTCGCCACAAGTGTCGGCACGCACGGCCGTACACCCCGTGCTCTCAGGGCACTAATTGGTGAATCCGGTCCGGACCCGGTCCGTTCCCGCGATTCCACCGTCGTCTCGTGGACGACAATTCTCGTGAGCAAATAGCCCTTTCAGCCGAAGCCTAGGCCCGTTTCCAGCCCCCCGGGAAGTCCCATGTACTTTAGGTCGCTTCTACCGAGACCACTTGGAATGGGTAGAGTTCCACCCGCCCGTTGCTCACTTCACCACTGCCATTTAGCCATCGGTGCGGGCCAAGTTTCTCCTCATTCCCACAATCGATCAAAACACGCACATAACCCCGTTATGTACCGATTTGCCCTCCAAGGCAACATCGTGGCGGCAATGCGATTCCGCCCAAGCTTTCCGGGTGCGCCTCGAGGTTAATCCCCAAGGATCCCTGTATGCAATCTACCGCGTAGAAATTTCGGAAAACTGAAATCATCGGTGCGGAGTCTTCTCCGACCATGCAATGCAACATCACCGATTCGGGCTAAACCCGAATGGGCTTCACACACAATGCCTACGCCCGTACTTCGATTCCGGGCTCTAACAACGGGGACTTTACATATCTACCCGAAGGGATTCCGCTCCTCAACGCTTACTCGCGAGAGGGGGATTTCCCCATGCAAAGGAAGAAGGGCGACTACACATGCCCTATGAAGAGGATCGTTACCCTCGTAGATTTTCGCGCGCCCGTCATGAAGAAGTAGACGGTTGAAAAGCTTCGCCTCGCTCTTGCCGTCGAGGATCCGATCTCGGATCGAGATTCGGTGCTCCGGTGCTCCGCCGGCGGCCGGATCTCCTCTTCTCCTTCCTTGCTCTCCCTTCTCTCTAAACTTTTAGAAAGAGAGTCTAGGGTTTGAAATGAGGGTTTAGAACCCTTCAACCCTAAATTAAATGTTTGGGCGGACCATCCTAGGCCGTTAGATGAGATTTGATGGAAAATCGGACGGCCACGGAGTCATTTTACGGATCCTGCACCCGTCCGCACGACCAGTGGCGCACGGTCAGTGGTCGTGCGCCCTATGTCAGTGATCGTGCGTTTTCGTTAAACAGGGATTTGGCATTATATTTTCTTTATGCACGACCAGTGGCGCACGGTCAGTGGTCGTGCGCCCTGTGGTCAGTGATCGTGCGCTAAGGGAAAAACTGCACAGTTCAACGCCCTTCCGCCGACGGTTACTCTACCGCGAGGCGTTAACTCCCACCGACTCCAGGACTGAACATGGGGTGTTACAACTCTCCCCCCCCTTAAAAGAATTTCGTCCCGAAATTACGAATAGCAAGTAAACAACTTAAACTTAAACGGTACCTGAGTTGAAGAGTTCGGGGTACTCCTCGAGCATGGTTTGCTCTCGTTCCCACGATAGCTCCTCACGACCGCAATTGTCCCAACGGACTTTCACCATCCTGATTTCTTTGTTCCGAAGCCGCTTGACCTCGAAATCTTCGATAGAAATGGGCTTGACCTTGGTCGTCAACCCTTCCTCAACCGGTACTTGATCAACCGCTAACACTTGCGACGGCTCTTGCACCGCCTTCCGCAATACTGAGATGTGGAATACGTCATGCAAACAACTCAGTTCCACAGATAATCTCAACCGGTAGGCCGCTTCTCCGATCCGTTCTAGAATCTCGAATGGCCCAAGGTATCTCGGACTCAACTTTTTCAAGCGTCGAACCCGTGACACCCCTTGAACGGTTTGATCTTCAGGTATACCCATTCGCCAACATTGAACTCCACGTTCCTATGTTTGGCATTAAAATACTTAGCCTGCCTGTCCTGAGCTATAAGCAAGCGCTCTCGTATCGTTCGCACCAAAGAAGTCGCATCTTCGATCTCCTGACGATTGTAAAGTTTCGACTCACCCGTCTCCAACCATGACAACGGCGTGCGACACTTTCTCCCATAAAGAGCTTCGAACGGTGCCATCTGGATACTTGCTTGGTAACTGTTATTGTACGCAAACTCGACCAAGTATAAGTGATCCTCCCACCGTTTTCCGAAGTCCAACGCACACATGCGAAGCATGTCTTCCAATGTCCTGTTGACTCGCTCGGTCTGGCCATCCGTCTGCGGATGAAACGCCGTGCTAAACTTCAGTTTCGAGCCCAACATCTGATGTACTAGCCTCCAGTCATTGGACGTGAAGCGTCCATCGCGATCACTCACAATGCTGCGGGGCACTCCGTGCATTCGCACAATATTATCCACGTAGAGTTTTGCTAACTTCTCCACCGGATCATCCTTCCTCATCGGAATGAAACGCGACACTTTTGTCAATCTGTCCACGATCACCCAGATGGCGTCGTTTCCCTTCTGCGATCTTGGCAATCCATGCACAAAATCCATAGATATGTCGTCGAATTTCCACTCCGGAATGGGTAAGGACTTCAAGAAACCTCCCGGCTTTTGACATTCCGCCTTCACTAGGGCGCAGGTTTGACACCTCGCCACATAAAGCGCTACATCTTTCTTCAGTCCTGGCCACCAGAATAGTTTCTTCACGTCTTTGTACATTTTTGTACTCCCCGGGTGGATTGAGTACTTGGTATGGTGAGCCTCGTACAACAATTCCTCCCGTAGATTACCTACGTTGGGGACGCACAAACGATCGTCCTTTCTGAGCAATCCGTCCTCCAACATAAATTGGGAATTTGACCCATCCAAAACACCATCCATGAGTTGCTTCATAACATCATCCACAGCTAAAGCCTGCCGAATCCTATCAGCCAGGTCATACTGCACCTCTGTCCAACTCAAACGCGCTTCGGCGCCCGTTTGTCTATCTACACAGAAGATCTCCAAATCCTCTAACTCTTGAATCAATCGTGCATCATGCACCAACAGCCAACTAGCACGTGCGGGAGTTCTGCGACTCAACGCATCTGCCACCGCATTGCCCTTCCCCGGCACATAATGAATTTTGAAGGTGTAGTCCCCCAGGAACTCCATCCACCTCCTTTGCCGCATATTCAAGTCCTTCTGATCCAGCAAGTACTTCAAGCTCTTGTGGTCGGTGTAGATATCAACTTTCACACCGTAAAGGTAGTGTCTCCACAGCTTCAGTGCATGTATCACGGCCGCTAACTCCAAGTCATGGACCGGATAATTCCTCTCGTGTACCTTCAGCTGCCGCGAGCCGTAGGCAATCACACTCCCACGCTGTAGTAGTACACATCCCAAGCCACTCCCCGAAGCATCACTGTAGATTTCGAATCCCTCGGTCCCACTCGGCGAACATAAGATTGGCGCCGTGGTCAACCGACCCTTTAACTCCTCAAAAGCTTGTGCGCACTCCGGCGACCACACAAACCTTTGATCCTTTCTTGTCAACGATGTGAGAGGTAACGCTATCCGCGAGAAGTTCTCTACGAAGCGCCTGTAGTAGCCGGCAAGTCCTAGGAAACTTCGGACTTCCGCTACCGAGGAAAGAACAGGCCACTCCCGTATCGCCACTATCTTCGCCGGATCTACCGCAATCCCTGCTCCACTAATGATGTGGCCAAGGAAAGCCACCGAGGATAACCAGAACTCGCATTTGGAGAACTTAGCATAGAGCTGGTTCCTCCTCAGTGTCTCC
Source organism: Platanthera zijinensis (assembly GCA_039513925.1). NCBI lineage: Eukaryota > Viridiplantae > Streptophyta > Magnoliopsida > Asparagales > Orchidaceae > Platanthera > Platanthera zijinensis. The sequence continues at coordinate 134,950,736 of CM077085.1, forward strand.
AACACCATGTGCAGATGTTTGTAGTGATCATCTTCGCTCTGAGAGTATACCAGGATGTCGTCGATAAACACGATCACAAACCGATCCAAGTACTCTCTGAATGTTCTGTTCATCAGATCCATAAATACGGACGGCGCATTCGTCAGTCCAAACGGCATAACCGTGAACTCGTAATGCCCATAACGCGTGTTGAACGCCGTTTTAGGGATATCACTCTCCTTGATCTTCAACTGGTAGTACCCAGACTTCAGATCCAACTTCGAATAAACTGTAGACCCCACTAGCTGGTCAAACAGATCGTCGATCCTCGGAATCGGGTATTTGTTCTTCTCGGTGAGCTTGTTCAACTCTCGGTAGTCGATACACAGCCTCAGACTTCCATCCTTCTTCTTGACGAAGAGGACCGGTGCACTCCAAGGTGACGAGCTTGGACGCACGTACCCCTGATCCAACAGTTCTTGCAATTGGACCTTCAGCTCTGCCATCTCCTTCGGCGCTAGCCGATAAGGTGAGCGGGACACAGGTTTGGCACCTAGCACCAGCTCTATTGTGAAATCAATCTCTCTTTGGGGTGGAGCCCCAGGGAGATCATCGGGAAACACGTCAGGATACTCCGAAACCACTGGGATACTATCCAGACTCGTCTTAGGCTTTGCGGCCTCCACTAACGCGAAAAACAGCTCTGCTCCAGCACGAACCGCCTTGACCACCTGAAGAGCAGACATCAGTGTCTTGCTCGCCCCTTTAATGCCCTCGAACGTAGTCTCGCGACTAGTATTTGCCCCCAGTTTAACTTCCTTCCGACTGCAGTCAATATAGGCTCGCTGCTCCGAGAGCCAATCCATCCCAAGGATCACGTCAAACTCCACTAGCGGAAGTAACGACGCCTGCAGATCGAATTCCTGATCCCCAATCTGAATCTTCACGAGGCATACTCTATCTACGCGCATAGAGCATCCATTGGGGAGTAGCACATCCAGTTTGTCCTTAGCCATCGAAGAAGGGACTCCGATGCGCGATACGAATTCTTCGGACATAAAGGAGTGCGACGCTCCCGTATCAAATAATGCCCTTGCTGGGCTATCGGATATCAAAACGAAGCCTGTCACCACGTCAGCCTGTTTGATGGCTTCTTGAAGGCCAAGGTTGTACACCCTGGGCTGAGCTGGAGTATGGTGAGATGCGGATGACTCCGCCATCTTCCCTTTCTCCTCATAAGTTGCTCCTGGCTTTCTCTCGGACTTTGGACGTCCGCTCCAACAATCACGGGCAAAGTGCCCTGGCCTCCCACAGTTATAACAAGCACCTGGGGTGCGCGCTGTCGTTGCTCCCGAGGCACCAGAAGAGGGGGCTTGACTTGACGTCTTGGCCCTCTTATTCCACCTCTGAAACTTTGACTTCGTAGCGTTCGGCACCTTGAACTCGGGCTTCTGCACACCCAGCTCTTTCTTTCCAGAGATTCTTGCCAACTCTCGCTCCAACGATCGAGCCGAGCCGACCAAGGTTAGAAATCCTTGCGTCAACGGCCCTGATAGAAGTACCTTGAGATCATCTCGCAGTCCTTCATAGAAACGGTTCGTCTTCCGTTCCTCATCGCCAAAAGTAGGAGCTGCATAACGACCCAGCCTTGTGAACTCATGCAGATAATCATCCACATTTTGACTCCCTTGTTGCAGTCTGAGGAATTGATTTTCCAGTTCTATCTTCTCGGTCGACGGTAGGTACCGCGCCATGAACATTCTCGAGAATTCTTCAATAGAAACCTCTTCCAACTGTCTTTCGACTAGATGGTGTTGCTCCACACCGTCCCACCACAGCCTTGCCTCGCCATCCAATAAGAAAGTGGCTATGGCGGTTTTCTGATCCGCTTCGGTTCTGGTTGTCGAAAGGATCCGCTTAACGCGTGATAGCCAATCCTCCGCTTGCGATGGGGTTCCACCCCCCGAGAATATTGGCGGATTGAAGCTCATCACGTGCTTCAGCTGACAATCCGTCGTACGCCTTGGTGGTCTAGGCTCCTCAGCCACCACAGGCACTGTCGCTCTCGCAGGTTCTTGCTCAATCTCCGGTGCTGGACGTTGTACCTGCCCTGCAGGTTGGGCATTTAGTGCGGCAAGCACCGCCTCGGTAACCAGCCGAATAGTTTCAGCAGATGGAGGTGTTGCAGGCGCCTCGCTTGGTGCCCTACTCTCCGCTGAACGTGTACGGGCTGACTGCCCTGCCCCACTCCTAGTCACCTAGATAAACAAAACCGACAAATAAGCGACAAGCACATTGCTAAAAAGCAATCATTTGAACATTTAACTTGTTCAAAACTGTGTATTTTCATTCCTAAGTGGACATTCATGGGTTCTTTTTCATGTTATAACGATGACGCACGTGATAGTGCTCACCACCCCTTAAAAGAATTCGTCCGCGAATTCTAATAAGCAAGACCGAAACCGTTAGTCTGATACCAATTTGTAACACCCCTATCCGTCACATGGCATATAGCAGTAGGTCCGGCCGGGGCCCGACGCCATATACCGCAGACAGACCGTGGAGTTACGCATCGCATTATCATACTCACAATTTGAAAGACAACGTCCTACGCAACACCTAGCGGAAGCATTTTAGGTTATTAAAAAGAACCCAACAATAAGCATGAATGTCCACTAATGATACAACCCATAGGAATGAAATGACTAAAAATACACAAAACAGTCCTCGGCCTTAAGGCCTTACAAACATTGTTCTCTTAACCAAATAGTGTCTTTCATACATCGGCGCGCAGGCCGGCCAAACATGAATATGAAAAACAAAACTAAATCTTCAGCCTTCATGGGCTAGCGCTGCAACTTGGGCTTTAGCCTGCTATTTGCCGCTCGGCTCCGCAGCAGCACCTGTAAGAAGCAATCCACCGAAGAGGTGGCAATTTACACGAGTAACCGGTCAGCAACGCTGACCAAATTATAACGACCCCGCCCCGCAATTGCGGGACGGCGGTGCTCCTTCCCTGCATAACAACTAACATAGCAATATATAAATCTATATAACTATTCGCCACAAGTGTCGGCACGCACGGCCGTACACCCCGTGCTCTCAGGGCACTAATTGGTGAATCCGGTCCGGACCCGGTCCGTTCCCGCGATTCCACCGTCGTCTCGTGGACGACAATTCTCGTGAGCAAATAGCCCTTTCAGCCGAAGCCTAGGCCCGTTTCCAGCCCCCCGGGAAGTCCCATGTACTTTAGGTCGCTTCTACCGAGACCACTTGGAATGGGTAGAGTTCCACCCGCCCGTTGCTCACTTCACCACTGCCATTTAGCCATCGGTGCGGGCCAAGTTTCTCCTCATTCCCACAATCGATCAAAACACGCATATAACCCCGTTATGTACCGATTTGCCCTCCAAGGCAACATCGTGGCGGCAATGCGATTCCGCCCAAGCTTTCCGGGTGCGCCTCGAGGTTAATCCCCAAGGATCCCTGTATGCAATCTACCGCGTAGAAATTTCGGAAAACTGAAATCATCGGTGCGGAGTCTTCTCCGACCATGCAATGCAACATCACCGATTCGGGCTAAACCCGAATGGGCTTCACACACAATGCCTACGCCCGTACTTCGATTCCGGGCTCTAACAACGGGGACTTTACATATCTACCCGAAGGGATTCCGCTCCTCAACGCTTACTCGCGAGAGGGGGATTTCCCCATGCAAAGGAAGAAGGGCGACTACACATGCCCTATGAAGAGGATCGTTACCCTCGTAGATTTTCGCGCGCCCGTCATGAAGAAGTAGACGGTTGAAAAGCTTCGCCTCGCTCTTGCCGTCGAGGATCCGGTCTCGGATCGAGATTCGGTGCTCCGGTGCTCCGCCGGCGGCCGGATCTCCTCTTCTCCTTCCTTGCTCTCCCTTCTCTCTAAACTTTTAGAAAGAGAGTCTAGGGTTTGAAATGAGGGTTTAGAACCCTTCAACCCTAAATTAAATGTTTGGGCGGACCATCCTAGGCCGTTAGATGAGATTTGATGGAAAATCGGACGGCCACGGAGTCATTTTACGGATCCTGCACCCGTCCGCACGACCAGTGGCGCACGGTCAGTGGTCGTGCGCCCTATGTCAGTGATCGTGCGTTTTCGTTAAACAGGGATTTGGCATTATATTTTCTTTATGCACGACCAGTGGCGCACGGTCAGTGGTCGTGCGCCCTGTGGTCAGTGATCGTGCGCTAAGGGAAAAACTGCACAGTTCAACGCCCTTCCGCCGACGGTTACTCTACCGCGAGGCGTTAACTCCCACCGACTCCAGGACTGAACATGGGGTGTTACAACTCTCCCCCCCTTAAAAGAATTTCGTCCCGAAATTACGAATAGCAAGTAAACAACTTAAACTTAAACGGTACCTGAGTTGAAGAGTTCGGGGTACTCCTCGAGCATGGTTTGCTCTCGTTCCCACGATAGCTCCTCACGACCGCAATTGTCCCAACGGACTTTCACCATCCTGATTTCTTTGTTCCGAAGCCGCTTGACCTCGAAATCTTCGATAGAAATGGGCTTGACCTTGGTCGTCAACCCTTCCTCAACCGGTACTTGATCAACCGCTAACACTTGCGACGGCTCTTGCACTGCCTTCCGCAATACTGAGATGTGGAATACGTCATGCAAACAACTCAGTTCCACAGATAATCTCAACCGGTAGGCCGCTTCTCCGATCCGTTCTAGAATCTCGAATGGCCCAAGGTATCTCGGACTCAACTTTTTCAAGCGTCGAACCCGTGACACCCCCTTGAACGGTTTGATCTTCAGGTATACCCATTCGCCAACATTGAACTCCACGTTCCTATGTTTGGCATTAAAATACTTAGCCTGCCTGTCCTGAGCTATAAGCAAGCGCTCTTGTATCGTTCGCACCAAAGAAGTCGCATCTTCGATCTCCTGACGATTGTAAAGTTTCGACTCACCCGTCTCCAACCATGACAACGGCGTGCGACACTTTCTCCCATAAAGAGCTTCGAACGGTGCCATCTGGATACTTGCTTGGTAACTGTTATTGTACGCAAACTCGACCAAGTATAAGTGATCCTCCCACCGTTTTCCGAAGTCCAACGCACACATGCGAAGCATGTCTTCCAATGTCCTGTTGACTCGCTCGGTCTGGCCATCCGTCTGCGGATGAAACGCCGTGCTAAACTTCAGTTTCGAGCCCAACATCTGATGTACTAGCCTCCAGTCATTGGACGTGAAGCGTCCATCGCGATCACTCACAATGCTGCGGGGCACTCCGTGCATTCGCACAATATTATCCACGTAGAGTTTTGCTAACTTCTCCACCGGATCATCCTTCCTCATCGGAATGAAACGCGACACTTTTGTCAATCTGTCCACGATCACCCAGATGGCGTCGTTTCCCTTCTGCGATCTTGGCAATCCATGCACAAAATCCATAGATATGTCGTCGAATTTCCACTCCGGAATGGGTAAGGACTTCAAGAAACCTCCCGGCTTTTGACATTCCGCCTTCACTAGGGCGCAGGTTTGACACCTCGCCACATAAAGCGCTACATCTTTCTTCAGTCCTGGCCACCAGAATAGTTTCTTCACGTCTTTGTACATTTTTGTACTCCCCGGGTGGATTGAGTACTTGGTATGGTGAGCCTCGTACAACAATTCCTCCCGTAGATTACCTACGTTGGGGACGCACAAACGATCGTCCTTTCTGAGCAATCCGTCCTCCAACATAAATTGGGAATTTGACCCATCCAAAACACCATCCATGAGTTGCTTCATAACATCATCCACAGCTAAAGCCTGCCGAATCCTATCAGCCAGGTCATACTGCACCTCTGTCCAACTCAAACGCGCTTCGGCGCCCGTTTGTCTATCTACACAGAAGATCTCCAAATCCTCTAACTCTTGAATCAATCGTGCATCATGCACCAACAGCCAACTAGCACGTGCGGGAGTTCTGCGACTCAACGCATCTGCCACCGCATTGCCCTTCCCCGGCACATAATGAATTTTGAAGGTGTAGTCCCCCAGGAACTCCATCCACCTCCTTTGCCGCATATTCAAGTCCTTCTGATCCAGCAAGTACTTCAAGCTCTTGTGGTCGGTGTAGATATCAACTTTCACACCGTAAAGGTAGTGTCTCCACAGCTTCAGTGCATGTATCACGGCCGCTAACTCCAAGTCATGGACCGGATAATTCCTCTCGTGTACCTTCAGCTGCCGCGAGCCGTAGGCAATCACACTCCCACGCTGTAGTAGTACACATCCCAAGCCACTCCCCGAAGCATCACTGTAGATTTCGAATCCCTCGGTCCCACTCGGCGAACATAAGATTGGCGCCGTGGTCAACCGACCCTTTAACTCCTCAAAAGCTTGTGCGCACTCCGGCGACCACACAAACCTTTGATCCTTTCTTGTCAACGATGTGAGAGGTAACGCTATCCGCGAGAAGTTCTCTACGAAGCGCCTGTAGTAGCCGGCAAGTCCTAGGAAACTTCGGACTTCCGCTACCGAGGAAAGAACAGGCCACTCCCGTATCGCCACTATCTTCGCCGGATCTACCGCAATCCCTGCTCCACTAATGATGTGGCCAAGGAAAGCCACCGAGGATAACCAGAACTCGCATTTGGAGAACTTAGCATAGAGCTGGTTCCTCCTCAGTGTCTCCAACACCATGTGCAGATGTTTGTAGTGATCATCTTCGCTCTGAGAGTATACCAGGATGTCGTCGATAAACACGATCACAAACCGATCCAAGTACTCTCTGAATGTTCTGTTCATCAGATCCATAAATACGGACGGCGCATTCGTCAGTCCAAACGGCATAACCGTGAACTCGTAATGCCCATAACGCGTGTTGAACGCCGTTTTAGGGATATCACTCTCCTTGATCTTCAACTGGTAGTACCCAGACTTCAGATCCAACTTCGAATAAACTGTAGACCCCACTAGCTGGTCAAACAGATCGTCGATCCTCGGAATCGGGTATTTGTTCTTCTCGGTGAGCTTGTTCAACTCTCGGTAGTCGATACACAGCCTCAGACTTCCATCCTTCTTCTTGACGAAGAGGACCGGTGCACTCCAAGGTGACGAGCTTGGACGCACGTACCCCTGATCCAACAGTTCTTGCAATTGGACCTTCAGCTCTGCCATCTCCTTCGGCGCTAGCCGATAAGGTGAGCGGGACACAGGTTTGGCACCTGGCACCAGCTCTATTGTGAAATCAATCTCTCTTTGGGGTGGAGCCCCAGGGAGATCATCGGGAAACACGTCAGGATACTCCGAAACCACTGGGATACTATCCAGACTCGTCTTAGGCTTTGCGGCCTCCACTAACGCGAAAAACAGCTCTGCTCCAGCACGAACCGCCTTGACCACCTGAAGAGCAGACATCAGTGTCTTGCTCGCCCCTTTAATGCCCTCGAACGTAGTCTCGCGACTAGTATTTGCCCCCAGTTTAACTTCCTTCCGACTGCAGTCAATATAGGCTCGCTGCTCCGAGAGCCAATCCATCCCAAGGATCACGTCAAACTCCACTAGCGGAAGTAACGACGCCTGCAGATCGAATTCCTGATCCCCAATCTGAATCTTCACGAGGCATACTCTATCTACGCGCATAGAGCATCCATTGGGGAGTAGCACATCCAGTTTGTCCTTAGCCATCGAAGAAGGGACTCCGATGCGCGATACGAATTCTTCGGACATAAAGGAGTGCGACGCTCCCGTATCAAATAATGCCCTTGCTGGGCTATCGGATATCAAAACGAAGCCTGTCACCACGTCAGCCTGTTTGATGGCTTCTTGAAGGCCAAGGTTGTACACCCTGGGCTGAGCTGGAGTATGGTGAGATGCGGATGACTCCGCCATCTTCCCTTTCTCCTCATAAGTTGCTCCTGGCTTTCTCTCGGACTTTGGACGTCCGCTCCAACAATCACGGGCAAAGTGCCCTGGCCTCCCACAGTTATAACAAGCACCTGGGGTGCGCGCTGTCGTTGCTCCCGAGGCACCAGAAGAGGGGGCTTGACTTGACGTCTTGGCCCTCTTATTCCACCTCTGAAACTTTGACTTCGTAGCGTTCGGCACCTTGAACTCGGGCTTCTGCACACCCAGCTCTTTCTTTCCAGAGATTCTTGCCAACTCTCGCTCCAACGATCGAGCCGAGCCGACCAAGGTTAGAAATCCTTGCGTCAACGGCCCTGATAGAAGTACCTTGAGATCATCTCGCAGTCCTTCATAGAAACGGTTCGTCTTCCGTTCCTCATCGCCAAAAGTAGGAGCTGCATAACGACCCAGCCTTGTGAACTCATGCAGATAATCATCCACATTTTGACTCCCTTGTTGCAGTCTGAGGAATTGATTTTCCAGTTCTATCTTCTCGGTCGACGGTAGGTACCGCGCCATGAACATTCTCGAGAATTCTTCAATAGAAACCTCTTCCAACTGTCTTTCGACTAGATGGTGTTGCTCCACACCGTCCCACCACAGCCTTGCCTCGCCATCCAATAAGAAAGTGGCTATGGCGGTTTTCTGATCCGCTTCGGTTCTGGTTGTCGAAAGGATCCGCTTAACGCGTGATAGCCAATCCTCCGCTTGCGATGGGGTTCCACCCCCCGAGAATATTGGCGGATTGAAGCTCATCACGTGCTTCAGCTGACAATCCGTCGTACGCCTTGGTGGTCTAGGCTCCTCAGCCACCACAGGCACTGTCGCTCTCGCAGGTTCTTGCTCAATCTCCGGTGCTGGACGTTGTACCTGCCCTGCAGGTTGGGCATTTAGTGCGGCAAGCACCGCCTCGGTAACCAGCCGAATAGTTTCAGCAGATGGAGGTGTTGCAGGCGCCTCGCTTGGTGCCCTACTCTCCGCTGAACGTGTACGGGCTGACTGCCCTGCCCCACTCCTAGTCACCTAGATAAACAAAACCGACAAATAAGCGACAAGCACATTGCTAAAAAGCAATCATTTGAACATTTAACTTGTTCAAAACTGTGTATTTTCATTCCTAAGTGGACATTCATGGGTTCTTTTTCATGTTATAACGATGACGCACGTGATAGTGCTCACCACCCCTTAAAAGAATTCGTCCGCGAATTCTAATAAGCAAGACCGAAACCGTTAGTCTGATACCAATTTGTAACACCCCTATCCGTCACATGGCATATAGCAGTAGGTCCGGCCGGGGCCCGACGCCATATACCGCAGACAGACCGTGGAGTTACGCATCGCATTATCATACTCACAATTTGAAAGACAACGTCCTACGCAACACCTAGCGGAAGCATTTTAGGTTATTAAAAAGAACCCAACAATAAGCATGAATGTCCACTAATGATACAACCCATAGGAATGAAACGACTAAAAATACACAAAACAGTCCTCGGCCTTAAGGCCTTACAAACATTGTTCTCTTAACCAAATAGTGTCTTTCATACATCGGCGCGCAGGCCGGCCAAACATGAATATGAAAAACAAAACTAAATCTTCAGCCTTCATGGGCTAGCGCTGCAACTTGGGCTTTAGCCTGCTATTTGCCGCTCGGCTCCGCAGCAGCACCTGTAAGAAGCAATCCACCGAAGAGGTGGCAATTTACACGAGTAACCGGTCAGCAACGCTGACCAAATTATAACGACCCCGCCCCGCAATTGCGGGACGGCGGTGCTCCTTCCCTGCATAACAACTAACATAGCAATATATAAATCTATATAACTATTCGCCACAAGTGTCGGCACGCACGGCCGTACACCCCGTGCTCTCAGGGCACTAATTGGTGAATCCGGTCCGGACCCGGTCCGTTCCCGCGATTCCACCGTCGTCTCGTGGACGACAATTCTCGTGAGCAAATAGCCCTTTCAGCCGAAGCCTAGGCCCGTTTCCAGCCCCCCGGGAAGTCCCATGTACTTTAGGTCGCTTCTACCGAGACCACTTGGAATGGGTAGAGTTCCACCCGCCCGTTGCTCACTTCACCACTGCCATTTAGCCATCGGTGCGGGCCAAGTTTCTCCTCATTCCCACAATCGATCAAAACACGCATATAACCCCGTTATGTACCGATTTGCCCTCCAAGGCAACATCGTGGCGGCAATGCGATTCCGCCCAAGCTTTCCGGGTGCGCCTCGAGGTTAATCCCCAAGGATCCCTGTATGCAATCTACCGCGTAGAAATTTCGGAAAACTGAAATCATCGGTGCGGAGTCTTCTCCGACCATGCAATGCAACATCACCGATTCGGGCTAAACCCGAATGGGCTTCACACACAATGCCTACGCCCGTACTTCGATTCCGGGCTCTAACAACGGGGACTTTACATATCTACCCGAAGGGATTCCGCTCCTCAACGCTTACTCGCGAGAGGGGGATTTCCCCATGCAAAGGAAGAAGGGCGAATACACATGCCCTATGAAGAGGATCGTTACCCTCGTAGATTTTCGCGCGCCCGTCATGAAGAAGTAGACGGTTGAAAAGCTTCGCCTCGCTCTTGCCGTCGAGGATCCGGTCTCGGATCGAGATTCGGTGCTCCGGTGCTCCGCCGGCGGCCGGATCTCCTCTTCTCCTTCCTTGCTCTCCCTTCTCTCTAAACTTTTAGAAAGAGAGTCTAGGGTTTGAAATGAGGGTTTAGAACCCTTCAACCCTAAATTAAATGTTTGGGCGGACCATCCTAGGCCGTTAGATGAGATTTGATGGAAAATCGGACGGCCACGGAGTCATTTTACGGATCCTGCACCCGTCCGCACGACCAGTGGCGCACGGTCAGTGGTCGTGCGCCCTATGTCAGTGATCGTGCGTTTTCGTTAAACAGGGATTTGGCATTATATTTTCTTTATGCACGACCAGTGGCGCACGGTCAGTGGTCGTGCGCCCTGTGGTCAGTGATCGTGCGCTAAGGGAAAAACTGCACAGTTCAACGCCCTTCCGCCGACGGTTACTCTACCGCGAGGCGTTAACTCCCACCGACTCCAGGACTGAACATGGGGTGTTACATCTCGCAGTGGACGCCGTATAAATAATGCCTCCACATCTTCAAGGCGAATACCACCGCTCCCAACTCTAGATCATGCACCGGGTAGCTGGCTTCATGCTTCTTCAACTGTCTTGAAGCATAAGCGATCACATGCCCATTCTGCATCAACACAGCTCCCATCCCTTGATACGACGCATCCATGTAAACTTGAAAGCCCTCCTTCCCAGATGGAAGAGCTAGGATGGGTGCAGTCGTCAATCTGTCTTTCAACTCTTGGAATGCAGCTTCGCACTGGGGTGTCCATTCAAACGGTACACCCTTCTTGGTCAGCGTAGTAAGGGGAAGGGCGATCTTCGAGAAGCCTTTCACGAACTTGCGATAGTACCCGGCAAGTCCAAGAAAGCTTCGTATGTCAGCCGCTGACTTCAATGGCGACCACTCCTTCACGGCCCGCACCTTGGCCGGATCTACTGCTAGCCCCGCCCCACTAATCACATGGCCCAAGAACGCGACCTCTCGAAGCCAAAACTCACATTTGCTGAACTTGGCAAACAAAGTGTGCTCCTTTAGTTTCCTCAGCACTAAAGTTAGATGTTCGGCGTGTTCTGCTTCAGTCTTGGAGTAGACTAGGATATCATCGATGAACACGATGACAAAGATGTCCAAATAAGGGCCGAACACCTTGTTCATCAAGCTCATAAAGGCGGAAGGGGCGTTTGTGAGCCCAAACAGCATCACGGTGAATTCATACAAACCATATCTCGAACTGAACGCCGTCTTCTGAATGTCATCTTCTTGTATCCTCAGCTGATAATATCCTGAACGCAGATCTAACTTGGAGAACCAATACGATCCCACCAATTGATCGAATAATTCATCAATGCGCGGTAGGGGATAGGTGTTCCGCACCGTTAACCGGTTCAACTCTCGATAATCAATACATAACCGCAAGGTGCCATCCTTCTTTTTGACGAACAAAACGGGCGCTCCCCAAGGCGACGAGCTTGGGCGAACGAACCCTGCTTCCACCAATTCCTGAAGCTGGACTCTAAACTCTGCAAGTTCCTTCGGAGCCATTCGGTATGGAGCTCGCGAGACGGGCTTGGCACCCGGAATTAGCTTGATTTGGAAGTCCACTTCCCTATGCGGGGGTAGTCCTGGCAATTTCTCGGGAAATACCTCAGGAAATTCTCGCACCACCCGCACATCCTTGACCTCTAATATCAATTTCTTCAACTCGAAGCAAATTACATAGACCTCGTCCCCTTCCATATGAGATTTCATAACTTGGATTGAAGATAATAATTTACGGGGTGCGAATTTAATACCTTGGAAGATGACTTCCGAGTCTCCATGCCTCAACATAACTTGCTTCTCCGCACAATTGATCCTGGCGTGGTGCCAGTCCAACCACTTCATGCCCAGGATGAGATCGAACTCCGGGATTCTTAACACTGTAGCCGGAGTTTCAAAGAACTTTCCTCCAATAAGGGTGTCGAAGTCGCAACTTGCTGACGACGTCATCTCAGAGCCGTCCGGAAGGCGCACCCTTTGAGTAATGCCCGTGAAGTGTTGCACTCCCTCCAAGTCCTTTACGAAGTCCTCCGAAATGAACGAGTGAGACGCACCCGTGTCAAATAACGTATAGGCGGGTCTCCCGCTAACCACGACAGTGCCTAGGTTCCAAAAGGGGTAATCACTATTCAGAATAGCGCGTATCATTTGTATCATAAATCCAACAAGTCATATAATATTAAAACAACTTTGCACGTACCGGTGATGACTTCCTGCGGATTTCTCTCCTGAGTCATATCCAATGCGAATACATGCTCCCGTGCATGTCCTTGATTTCTCCCTGGTGGTCCTCTTCCTCGGCCACGCATGTGCCCTCGTCCCCGTGGAGCTACTGGAGGGGGAGCAATAGGGGCACCACCGATCAGTCGCGGGCAAACTCGTCGGACATGCCCCGGTTGGTTGCAATCAAAACATATCATCTCACGTCGGCCCCCAGGTTGTTGATAATATTGCTGCTGCGGTGGTGGTGGTAAAGGTAGTTGTTGCGGAGTTGGGTACTCCACCCGATAGTTCCGGTTGACCCACCGACCGCCTCTGTGGTTTCCCCTTCCTCTGCCATGATCATTCCGCCTTCTATTACTAGGGCCGACTTCAATTACTCCTTCCGCAGGTCTCTTGCCACATCCCATGTGGTCCGCCTCCAGTCTCTTTGCCATGTCAATGATTTCTGCCAGGCTTCCATCGGCTATAAACAAAAGGGCCTGCCTCAGGGGGTCCCTTAACCCTTTATAGAAGCGCTTCGCATAGCCTCTATCGTCCAACTCATAGGAATCGGCAAACCTAGCGAGGTGTTGGAACTCCCTCTGGTACTCCGTTACCGAATTCGATCCCTGCTTCAGCTGCAGAAATTTTTCTTCAAGTCCATCCCGAGCAGAAGAAGGGATGAAGTGCTCCAGAAAAGCCTCGGTGAACTCGTTCCAACCGATGTCCGTGTACAACCGCCCTTGGAAGATGGAGCCCATGAGGGACTTCCACCACCTTTTGGCGTGCAGCTCTAGCAGCGTCACTACCAATGTCACCGCCATGCTGTTCGGACATCTTATGCCAGCCATCAATTCCTGCACGGTATCAAGCCATTCCTCGGTGCGTACCGGCGATTCTTGTAACGACCCCATCCGTTAAATGACGTATAGTAGAAGGTCCGGCCGAGGCCCCACACTATATGCCACAAACAGACGGTGAGGTCACAGGATAATACCAAACCAAACGAGTCCTAACTCAGAGCATTCTAGCGGAAGCTTATTAAGTGCAAGAACTCATGCCATGGAATGTCCACTAATATATAAATATCACATTTATATAGATAACCAGGAATGTTTACAAAACCACACCGCACACGGCCTTACGGCCTTACAAGTTACTCTTTACAACACATATAATTTCATACATCGGCACGCAGGCCGGCCACACATGAAATCCAACACTTCGCACGGCCTTCGAGGGCCTACCAGCAGCATGGGCTTTTGCCCGCTCAATCCATCAGCCCGCAACACCTGCATAAGGACGTCCACCCCATGGGTGATAAACAAAGCAACGGTCAGCATTCAGCTGACCAATTATAACGACCCCACCCCTTACCCGGGGCAGTGGTTCCTTCCCTGCATGTATAGCAATTTCAACATATAAAGCACATACACCCAACATCACAAACGCCGGCCTCAATGCCAGGCGCTCCGTGCACTCAGGGCACCTTTTATGGTTTGTACTTGGTAGGCGGGCATAAGCCTCCAAACCCTTGTTGAAGACCTCACGCACCCGTCTCACTCAGAGGTACGCACCACACCAAAACCCGTGAGCACTATCAGTCGACCTACCCCCGTAGTGTAACAAGCCTAGGGAATTCGCCCTGCTGCTTTGCTACCAATCGACCGCTCACCCGATCTTAACATTGCCACTTGGTGAAATGGGCATAAGCCTCCAAACCCCTGTTGAAGACCTCTCGCACCCACCCACTCAGAGGTGTTCATCGCCACTTGGTAGAATGGGCATAAGCCTCCAAACCCCTGTTGAAGACCTCACGCACCCACCCACTCAGAGGTGTCCGCACTCCATCAACCAGCTCTTAACAAGCATACAACCAAAGGAGCTATACAAAGCATCCTATACACCAAACACATCGTCCTCACCATCTCCGCAGGCTAAACGATGCATACACGGAGTCTTCTCCGGATCGCAATATCAACATCACCAATCCCGACATACGTCTGGATGGGCTTCACACAGCATGCCTATGCCGTACTACAGGCTTCCGGCTCTAGATGCAGACTCAACTGCTGGAATCACTTACGCGTTTCCATCTCTTGATGGAGGATCCCATGCACATGCAAAACAAAGGGCTTCACCTGCCCAAGGAAGAAAGATCGTTACCCTTGACGATCGCTTCGGCGCCATAGAAAACTAGCCGGATGGAAATCACCGCAGCGGCCTTGCCTCCGCAATGCTGCACTCGGCTCTCTATTCGGCTCGACGAAGCTCCACCGGCCTCCTCCTCCTCCTCCTCCAAGCTCTCCTCTCTTTCTTAAGAAGAAAGGCTAAGTGGAATGAGCTTTCAACTCAATCCACGGCCTTAAAGAGGCTGGAAATGCTATGGACCACACGATCCAAATAGAAGGAAACGAACGGCCGAGATCTGCCCAAGAAACCCAATTTTGCCTGACACGGCCTGTGACACGCCCGTGTCCCAGGCCGTGTACCCTTAAGCGGCACACGCGGTTTGGAACCGACTGAACAACACGGGGCTCGACACGCCCGTGTCGAACCTGACACGCCCGTGGCAGTCTTGAGACACGCCCGTGTCCCCTGCTACACGGCACCCATCGACTTCCAAAACCAGTACACGGGTCGGAACACGGCAGCCGACACGCCCGTGTCCAGCCTGACACGCCCGTGTTCATGGCCGTGTTCACGGCCGTGTACGGCTCTGACCCGAATAGGCCAATTTTGAGATTTAAATCGAACACGCCCTGGGACACGCCCGTGTCCCAGGCCGTGTACCCCCGACACGCCCTGGGACACGCCCGTGTCCCAGGCCGTGTCTACCAGCCTGCTACTCAAAAATGTGTACAAACATATTTTGAGTTCTGGGGTGTTACAACCCTCCTCTCCTTATAGAAATTTCGTCCCGAAATTTAGCGCAACGCACAAGTATCAACACAACCACGCTGTTGCGATACAACCCAAAACGATCCAGGTTTAGAGCTCAGAGGCCACAGCTTGGCTCGCCCCATGGAATCGTACCACCACACTGTTTGTCCCAAACAGAAAAACATACATACATACAACAAACAACAAAATAAAGTGCACACTCCACTTTATTTCGGCTTCTCTGCATCTCGCAGAATCCGTTTAGCGGCCTCCATTAAGTCCAAAGCACGGATTTGCTGTTCTGCTTGATTTGAGCTTTGCGGCTCCTGCATCTCAAGAGTGTATATTCGCGGTTGCGCCCGCGATGCAGACGACTCTGCCACAGCTTTACCCTTCTCGTCATAAGACGCACCTGTCTTTCTTTCACCCTTGGACGCACCATTCCAGCAAAATCGCGCAATATGTCCTGGCCTCCCACAAATGAAACATGTCCGCGGCTCAACCCGTTCTTGCCCAAACGTTGCTCCTGACGCAACATCTGAAGAAGTTTGTTCAGCAGGCCTGAACCGCTTCTTATCACGTTTCCTGAAATCGGACTGCTCGGATGGCGGAACTTTGAAGTCGGACTTTTCCACCGCTACGATCTTCTTCTCCCGCACCCGCTTCAAATCCTTCTCTAGCGCACTAGCGGTATGCACCAATGCTTGGAATCCTTGGTTCACTGAACTTGGGAGAGCCAACCTCAGCTCATCACGCAGCCCTTCATAGAACCTATTTGTCTTCCGCGCCTGGTCCGCAAACGTCGACCCCGCATAACGACCGAGCTTGGTAAACTCATGCAGGTAATCGTCTACGGTCTTATCACCCTGTACCAGACGTTGAAATTCATTTTCCATTGCAATTCTCTGCGCCATTGGCAAATATTTCGCCCAAAACAATCTAGAGAATTCGTCCATCGATATGTCGCCCAGATCTCTCCCGCCCAACTGGTGCAACTCGATCTCATCCCACCAAAGCCTCGCCTCTCCTTCCAGGAGGAAAGTGGCTAACGGGACTTTCTGCTCCTCACTAATCCTGAGCGCAGCCAGGATTCTTTTCACTCGAGAGAGCCAATCCTCGGCCTCTATTGGAGACGTTGCCCCGACAAACGTAGGCGGATTAAATTCCATAAAGTGCTTAAGTTGCTCGTCCGCTGCTTGCACAGCAACCGGAACCTCAACATGCTCTTGCCTCGCACCAACCTGCACTGGCGCCACAGCGGGCCTCGCTTGCCCAAAAGGTTGTGCCTGAAGCATAGCAAAGATCATCTCCGCAACTAAGCGCACCGTTTCCGCAGAAGGGGGAGGTGTAGGCACCTCAGGTGGTGCCGCACTCTCATCCGAACGCTGGGGCTCCGACTGCCCAGCTCCACTCCTCGTCACCTATAGGTGAACAAGATATCATTACTTTCCATGGTAACACGGCAAACTCACCGAAAAGACACACACACACACACACATTCCTAGTGGACATTCTTGAGTTCATTAGCATTACAGCAGGTCGCACGAACACGTGCTCGCCACCCCACAAAAGAATTCGACCACGAATTCGGAAGGGAAGACCGACAAAAGCGCTGATACCAAAATGTAACGACCCCATCCGTTAAATGACGTATAGTAGAAGGTCCGGCCGAGGCCCCACACTATATGCCACAAACAGACGGTGAGGTCACAGGATAATACCAAACCAAACGTGTCCTAACTCAGAGCATTCTAGCGGAAGCTTATTAAGTGCAAGAACTCATGCCATGGAATGTCCACTAATATATAAATATCACATTTATATAGATAACCAGGAATGTTTACAAAACCACACCGCACACGGCCTTACGGCCTTACAAGTTACTCTTTACAACACATATAATTTCATACATCGGCACGCAGGCCGGCCACACATGAAATCCAACACTTCGCACGGCCTTCGAGGGCCTACCAGCAGCATGGGCTTTTGCCCGCTCAATCCATCAGCCCGCAACACCTGCATAAGGACGTCCACCCCATGGGTGATAAACAAAGCAACGGTCAGCATTCAGCTGACCAATTATAACGACCCCACCCCTTACCCGGGGCAGTGGTTCCTTCCCTGCATGTATAGCAATTTCAACATATAAAGCACATACACCCAACATCACAAACGCCGGCCTCAATGCCAGGCGCTCCGTGCACTCAGGGCACCTTTTATGGTTTGTACTTGGTAGGCGGGCATAAGCCTCCAAACCCTTGTTGAAGACCTCACGCACCCGTCTCACTCAGAGGTACGCACCACACCAAAACCCGTGAGCACTATCAGTCGACCTACCCCCGTAGTGTAACAAGCCTAGGGAATTCGCCCTGCTGCTTTGCTACCAATCGACCGCTCACCCGATCTTAACATTGCCACTTGGTGAAATGGGCATAAGCCTCCAAACCCCTGTTGAAGACCTCTCGCACCCACCCACTCAGAGGTGTTCATCGCCACTTGGTAGAATGGGCATAAGCCTCCAAACCCCTGTTGAAGACCTCACGCACCCACCCACTCAGAGGTGTCCGCACTCCATCAACCAGCTCTTAACAAGCATACAACCAAAGGAGCTATACAAAGCATCCTATACACCAAACACATCGTCCTCACCATCTCCGCAGGCTAAACGATGCATACACGGAGTCTTCTCCGGATCGCAATATCAACATCACCAATCCCGACATACGTCTGGATGGGCTTCACACAGCATGCCTATGCCGTACTACAGGCTTCCGGCTCTAGATGCAGACTCAACTGCTGGAATCACTTACGCGTTTCCATCTCTTGATGGAGGATCCCATGCACATGCAAAACAAAGGGCTTCACCTGCCCAAGGAAGAAAGATCGTTACCCTTGACGATCGCTTCGGCGCCATAGAAAACTAGCCGGATGGAAATCACCGCAGCGGCCTTGCCTCCGCAATGCTGCACTCGGCTCTCTATTCGGCTCGACGAAGCTCCACCGGCCTCCTCCTCCTCCTCCTCCAAGCTCTCCTCTCTTTCTTAAGAAGAAAGGCTAAGTGGAATGAGCTTTCAACTCAATCCACGGCCTTAAAGAGGCTGGAAATGCTATGGACCACACGATCCAAATAGAAGGAAACGAACGGCCGAGATCTGCCCAAGAAACCCAATTTTGCCTGACACGGCCTGTGACACGCCCGTGTCCCAGGCCGTGTACCCTTAAGCGGCACACGCGGTTTGGAACCGACTGAACAACACGGGGCTCGACACGCCCGTGTCGAACCTGACACGCCCGTGTCAGTCTTGAGACACGCCCGTGTCCCCTGCTACACGGCACCCATCGACTTCCAAAACCAGTACACGGGTCGGAACACGGCAGCCGACACGCCCGTGTCCAGCCTGACACGCCCGTGTTCATGGCCGTGTTCACGGCCGTGTACGGCTCTGACCCGAATAGGCCAATTTTGAGATTTAAATCGAACACGCCCTGGGACACGCCCGTGTCCCAGGCCGTGTACCCCCGACACGCCCTGGGACACGCCCGTGTCCCAGGCCGTGTCTACCAGCCTGCTACTCAAAAATGTGTACAAACATATTTTGAGTTCTGGGGTGTTACAATTCTGTCCCAAGATAGGCAGGAGGGGACAGGGCACGGAAGGTGCTCAACCAGTTGGAGCTTGGCGCTTGTTGCTGCACCGGAGCTTGCTAGGCTTTAAATGCATCCAATATGGCTGACAGCGTTTGTCCCAGTTCCGACTGCTGGAATTGTGAAGGGACGGAAGGGGTAGGAGTGCCCCCAACCGGCTCCACCTGCGCTGGGACCTATACGCAAGGTACAAACTAGGGTCAGGTTGGCTAAAACTAATGTCAAAGTTGGACAACTTAGTGTGAATTACAGATGGGCACACCACTGCTTCCGCTAAGTCGGTTTGTCCCCAAACCGACTAATCGAACGGGAGTGGCCCATTGTTACCTGACTGCTGTAGGTGAAGATCGGCTTAGTCTGATACCATTTGTAAGACCCCCCTCCCGGAACACAACACACGGCACGAGGGGAGTCTTATGCCCGAAATAGCCGCCTTGCGGTAGCACTAACACACGGGTTAGCCTTTACCACAAGACGCCTATTCCGCTGGCTACAATCCATATCACAACAATTATGCCAACCCAACCATAACAGAAAAGTAAAGCTGAAAGCAGTTCAGTTCACAGCTAAGTTAAAGTCCAAAAATAGCGGAAGATAACAAGCACAACAGGCTTGCACAAAAGAAACAAGAGTCTAGAAATGTTTTGCCAAACGGCTACATGAAAACACTCACTACTGTCACTGACGGTGCCGATGGCACCACCACCTCAGGTCCTATCATCCGGGCCTGGCTGTCCTGCTGCATAGTCCGTTGCCGCTCTACCTGCGGGGTTTCCTCCTAAAAAGGAAGACGTAGCAACCGTTAGTCATAAGACTAAGTGGCTTCACATCCGCTCCCCCGGCGACTCCTCGGCACCGGGCGGAGAAAGGAATACAGGTACAATAAATATACATAAGCAAGTAAACAAGCAGGTGACAGTAAATATGGTGAAGTATAAACTACGCTACACAACTAGTAGTTCTACAAATATCCATAAAAATGACAGCAGGTATAATTAATCAGAATAGTAACTTAACTTATAAGAGTGCCCATACAAACTTATAAGTTAAGGATCGGCTTAACAGTAAAGTAACTCATCGTATAAGAGTGCCCATACAAACTTATACGATGAGGATCTTGTGTATGCAATGAATGACATGTTATGAATGTTATGTTATGACCGACTCATGCGCACGCACATGCAAGTTGCTATGTCGACACAGACTAGAAGTTCCCACTTTTCGAGCAGGTAGCTAACCTCTCAGGCGTCGTCCGTCGTGGCCAGACGGCGACAGTGGAGCGGGCGTCTCCACTACTAGGTGGTATCACACTACCTATCCTAGGCCCCCGTACGCCTCAACGCTAAGGACACAACAGCGGAGCTCACATGCGTACTACGGCTCAGAAGGGGTCTTGGGTAGATGTGCACCAAGAACACAGCCCAACCTGGCCTTTAATTTCGAACCGGATGGAACCTCGGAAACGCACGAGGTGCAAGCCCAACCGTTCTCATGGCGCGGAGGAGATCTCGGGTTATGGACACCAAGTATCTAACCCTACCGCCCAAGGTCTACCCATTGGCTCCCATCGGTGTGACGACTGGCGAACCCGTAGACCTGCCACATTCATTATCTCAATATCGCGACACGATGAATCGTCGCACATCACATGCCCCAAAACAACCCACTCGATGCTACCCGTAGGGAGACTACAACTCTAAGCATCGGTTGTCAATAGACCCCTTGGAACTGGATTACGGTTACAAAATACTCCTCACCTAGTGTTCATCATATTCACGCCCATCTATTCAACGATTTCACCTCAACACTTCGCATAATTAATATGTTTAACATCAAACTATATAAATAAATTCAATACCAATCTCAACTCTTAATTACTAGCCTTCCCATCCAATCCATTTCCCTAACATTGCATGGTTATTCCTTATTGCACAACCAAATGAGTAACCATACTAAATTATAGTAACAACAACATTATAGATGTATGGGAACAAGATAACAAATGAGTAAATCACAATCATTGCAATAGTGCTAGCATTATAATTTAACAAGTGCAATAACATAGGATAGCCTGATACTAAAACTGGGATTCCCGGAGCTACAGGAATCCGATCACAATGCACAACCCCTAGTTGGAAAGGTATTCGCGAGGGCTACGACTTTCGTGTTGAGTCGATCGCCCAGATCTGGTCGCAACATACCAGAAATTCAACTCGAATACGTACAGGAAACAGTTTCCTGTACAGGAATTTTCCCGAACGCAGCGGACTCGAACCAGCTTTCCCGTGGCTACAGGTATTGCATGGAAACGAGCAACCACTTGTTGGAAAGGTAATTTCAAGGGCTACGACTTTCGTGTTGAGTCGATCACCCAGATTTGGCCAGAACACCTCCGAAATCGGCCACGAAGGTCGCCGCGTGCAGAAATCAGATTTCTGCACGCATCTTAAGGCGAGATGAACGGCATCCGTTCATCTTCTTCCTTGCAACGACCTCACATAAACTTCTCCAGAAATCACACCCAACCTTATTTCTCCTTTCAAAGCCAAACCCCCAACGAAAACCCCTCTCATCTCCACTTTGAAGGATGAGAAGGTTGAGGGAGACTAAGCCTAAAACCTAGGCATGGCTTATCCTAAGAACTCTCCTCCTCACCATCAAGACTCCATGGAGTCGATGTCTCTCCTATAATAACTATAGATCTAGCACCAAGGGAGAGGGGAGGAAGCTCACCTCAAGTCCAGCGGTACCACCATGGCCGGCCATGAGCCTCGCACTCCTTCGCGGCGGCATTGTTTTTCCCTTGACGGTGGCGGCGTTTTGATTCCTCCAAGGATGGCTCCGGCAAGCTCTTCCTCCTCCTCCAGCCAAGAACCCTCTCAGGAATTTCGGGGCAGAAGAAAGGAGATGAAATGCTAGGGTTTCCCAATTTTTTCCTTTTTATACATCGCAGACACGGGTAGGCACACGGCCGTGTTCCTACCCGTGTTCAGGTGACACGGCCGTGTGGCATGCCGTGTCTAGGGCCGTGTTCCTCCCAGAACCACTTTCTGCCGGGTCAGGGTTGCGGCACACGGGTAGAGACACGGCCGTGTCCCGACCCGTGTCCTTGGCACACGGCTAGGGACACGCCCGTGTCCCAACCCGTGTCCTTGGCACACGGCTAGGGACACGCCCGTGTCCCAATGCCCGTGTACCTCTCTGACTGGTAAGCCTATTTTTATGAGGCACACGGGTATGGACACGGCCGTGTCCATACCCGTGTCAGCCAAAAATGCTGTTTTGCCTTGTTTTCCTCATTTCCCGCACGTCCGCACCTGTTCACCCACATCCCCCATTGGGCTCACCACAGCCCCTTGACTCAAATACGCAATCAAGGGGCCTAGCGCGAATTGGGACGTTACACCACGGGGGAGAGGGTATGTGCGTGGTCGAGGACGAGGACCACGAGAAAGAAACCCCGGACCCGCTCGAGATAAGATGTATTCCTTAGACATGACTCAAGAGCAGAACCCTCAAGAGATTATTGCAGGTACGATTTGAATTAGTCATTTTGCTTCCATTAATATTCTCTAGTGGCTTAAGATATATTAGACGTCTAGCTTGAGTATTATTAAATGACACTTAGGCACCGTGATGGTCGGCGGGAAACCGGCTTATACGTTATTTGACACCGGCGCCTCACATTCTTTCATGTCCGAAGACTTCATCAAGAATATACCCGGAGTGCAATATTTCACCGGTATTGCCCGAAGAGTACGCCTCCCAGACGGGTCCGAGATGACGGCAACCGCGAAGTGTGAGTTAGAGATAACCATTGGGGGAAAAACCTTTGATACCCCTGCCACAATTGTGAGAATACCAGAATTCGACCTCATCCTTGGTATGGCGTGGCTGGATTGGCACCATGCAAGAATCGACTGTGCGGAGAAGCGTATCTATTTGAGACATGGGGATACTGATGTAGTCTTCCAAGGTATAAATTTCGCACCACGAATATTGTTATCCTCAATCCAGACCTTGAAAGCTCATATGAGAGGGGATGAAATCTACATGATACGATTCAAACTAAAAGAGATGAAGGTAGATGTGAAGGATGTGCGGGTAGCATGGGATTTCCCTTAGGTATTTCTCGAGAAATTGTCAGGGTTACCCCCGCATAGAGAAGTGGATTTTCAGATTAAGCTTGTACCAGGAGCTAAGCTTGTCTCCAGGACCCCTTATCGGATGTCCCCAAAAGAACTCGCGGAGTTTAGAGTTCAATTGCAGGAGTTGGTAGAATCAGGGTTTGTTCGCCCCTGCTCGTCGCCTTGGGGAGCCCCTGTTCTATTCATCAAGAAGAAAGATGGAACCCTGCGTTTAAGTATAGACTATCGGGAACCCAACCGACTGACAGTACGGAACACCTACCCGTTACCTCGAATCGATGAGTTGTTCGACCAACTGGTGGGAGCGCATTGGTTCTCCAAGCTAGACTTGCACTCGGGGTACTACCAATTGAGAATACAGGAGGTTGATATACAGAAAACGGCTTTCAGCTCAAGGTACGGCTTATATGAGTTCACAGTGATGCTGTTTGGACTCACCAATGCCCCATCAGCTTTCATGAGCTTGATGAATAAAGTGTTTGAGTCCTACTTAGATGTCTTCGTCATTGTGTTTATTGACGACATCCTAGTCTACTCGAAGACTGAGGAAGAACATGCCGGACATTTGGCGTTAGTTCTGGAGAAGCTAAAAGAGCACGCCCTGTTTGCCAAGTTTAACAAGTGTGAATTCTGGCTTAGGGAGGTGGCTTTCTTGGGTCACGTAATCAGTGGGGCTGGACTAGCTGTGGATCTGGCCAAGGTGCGTGCCGTGAAAGAGTGGTCGCCTTTGAAGTCGGCGGCCGATGTGAGGAGTTTTCTTGGACTTGCCGGATACTACCGCAAGTTCGTAAAGGGATTCTCCAAGATTGCCCTTCCGCTTACTTCCTTGACAAAGAAAGGAGTGCCATTCGAGTGGACACCCCAGTGTGAATCGGCATTCCAGGAATTGAAGGATAGAATTACCTCCGCCCCCATCCTTGTCCTTCCATCTGGGAAGGAAGGATTCCAAGTTTACACGGACGCGTCTTATCAGGGGTTGGGAGCGGTGTTGATGCAGCACAGGCACGTAATTGCTTATGCTTCAAGACAATTGAAGAAGCATGAAATTATTTACCCGGTGCATGATTTGGAGCTAGAGCGGTGGTGTTCGCCTTGAAGGTATGGAGGCATTATCTGTACGGCGTCCACTGCGAAATATTCTCGGATCATAAAAATTTGAAGTACGTCCATACCCAGAAGGAATTGAACTTAAGACAACGACGGTGGTTAGAGTTTCTATGCGACTATGAGTTCACCTTGAACTACCACCCCGGAAAATCAAACTCGGTAGCCGATGCGTTGAGTAGGAAAGTACCCGGCTCGAGCTCAGAATCTCGATTGATGAGCATGGAGTTGGCACGGATGATCGAAGAGATGGACATCACCTTAATAATTAAGGCTTCTTTGGAATATACGGAGTACCTGTCCAGCATGAGCATAGTTTGTGATATCCGCGACCGGATCCGAGTAGAGCAAGGATTGGATGCGGCTTTGGCCCAGACAATAAACGTAAACGAAGACGGGACTACCGATGAGTACACACTAAAGGACGGCCTCGTTTACTTTCGCGTCCTACTCTACATTCCCAAAGGTGGCAGAATCCAGGAGGATATTATGAGAGAAGCACATTGCTCTCAATATTCCGTGCACCCAGGAATTTCAAAGATGTACGCCGGCTTACGGAAGACGATGTGTTGGCCAGGAATGAAGAAAGATGTCCAGTACTTTGTCACGCATTGTGATGCCTGCCAAAGAGTGAAGGCGGAATGTAGGAGCCCCGGTGGCCTGTTGCAGTCGTTGCCAATCCCCGAATGAAAGTTCGAGGATATCTCCATGGACTTCGTACATGGGCTACCTCTCTCCCGTTCAGGAAATGATTCAGTGTGGGTGATCGTTGACCGCCTGACGAAAGTTGCCCGGTTCATTCCTATGAAGAAGGAGGCTCGTGTGGACGTCTTAGTACGTCTTTTTGTGGAGCAGTTTGTACGGTATCACGGCGTACCTAAGACGATAGTTTCGGATCGTGATGGTCATTTTACCTCCAAGGAGTGGAAGGCGGTATAAGCATATTTGGGCTCGCGCCTTACCTTCAGCACCGCATTTCATCCACAGATGGACGGGCAGTCTGAGCGGACCATCCGAATATTGGAGGACCTATTCAGGTTGTGTGTGATAGTTAGGGGAGAGCCGTGGGAAAGACTCTTGCCCTTAGTGGAATTCTCCTACAGCAATAGCCATCAAGCTAGCATTGGCATGACACCCCATGAAGCCCTATATGGAAGGAGGTGTAGAACCCCCTTGTCTTGGGTGCAAGATGAAGACCCGAAGACTTTTGGTGTTGAATATATAGATGAAACGAATGCGGTGGTTAGGTTGATACGGGATCGTATGTTGGAGGCTCAAAGTCGGCAGGCGAAGTATTACAACGCTAAACACCGGATGGTGGAATTTCAGGTAGGAGATAAGGTGTTTCTGAAAATCTGACCGATGCATGGAGTATCACGAGTACGAGGAGTGAAGAAGCTCAGCCCACGGTATGTTGGACCCTATGTCATAGTGGAATGGATTGGCCCTTTGGCTTATCGGCTGGAGCTACCGCCCGAGTTAGAAAATCTCCACGATGTGTTCCATGTCTCGTCGCTTCGGAAGGCACTGTTGCGGCCCAAACAATACATCCCCACGACTGATGGTGCTGTGGCGTTTGACAGATCTGTGCGACTGGAGCAGGTACGAATCGTTGATAAAGAGATAAGAACCCAGCGCCGCAAAAGTGTGCCCAAGGTGAAAGTGCTGTGGTCTAATCATGGGAAGGAAGAATTTACTTGGGTGCCGGTTGACTTGATGTAGTAGCGCTACCCGGAGCTGTTCTTCCAAGGTAACATTTTATAGCGCATATTATTTAGTGCTTGCATCCCCATAGCCCTAGCCTGATTTCGGGGACGAAATCTTTTATTTTGTTTATAGGATTTTTAATGTCCCAATTTGCGCTAGGCCCCTCGCACGAGTTTTGAGTCAAGAAACTTGACTTGGGCTCGGGGAACACTGGCAAAAGGTGTCAAGTGCGTTGGATGGAGTGTAGGGTGGAGTGATATCAAACGGATCGAAAGGGAATGGACTAAGGAAAAATCATTGAGAATCACCTGGTGATTCTCGCCGATTGTCGAGTATCGATGAGAATACTCAACGCTCTCAACGCCAGATTTCCGATAAGAATGGCCTAAGGGAAAATCGTCGAGAATCACCTGGTGATTCTCGCCGATCGTCGAGTATCGATGAGAATACTCAATGCTCTCAACGCCAGATTTCCGATAAGAATGGCCTAAGGGAAAATTGTCGAGAATCACCCGGTGATTCTCGCCGATCGTCAAGTATCGATGAGAATAATCAACGCTCTCAACGCAAAAATTTCCGATAAGTTAGGCTAAGGGAAAATCGCCGGGTATCATTGTTGATACCCAACGAATTCGTCGAGAACCACCTGACGATTCTCGCCGATCGTCAAGAATGACAGATGATTCCCGCAGAATTTGACTTTTGCGTTTTCTTCGCCCAGGCAGATTCGCCGGCTTGTACAGGCGGACCGAACCGGATTTCGGTATTCGCGCTGGATGGTTCCTTGGACCGGGTCACTTCAATATGACCCATTATGGGCGGTCCAATGAGGTGTTGACACGTGGCAGAGGTGATTAAACCTAATACATCAGTCTATAAAAAGGGAGTTAAAAGCCGAACCATAGCCTTGCGCGACTGACCTTACCGTCATCGTAGATCTCGCGAAACCGATGGAAGTAGGCGGAGCTTTTGGAGGCGGCCTTCTTTCTCTCTCTCCCTCTCCTTCCTTTGCTGTGAAGAACAACCGCACTAAGCGAGAGATGCTACAAAGGAGAACGACTAGATTCATGGCCGAGAAAAGTGGTACCGCAGGAAACGAGGTGAGCTTCCTCCCCTCTCCCTTGGTGCTAGATCTGTAGATATATTCTAGGAGAGATATCGACTCCATAGAGTCTTGATGGTGAGGAGGAGATTTCCTAGGAAAGCCATGCCTAGGTTTGTTTTCTAGGCTTTAGTCCCCTCAAACCTCTTCATCCTTCAAAGTGAAGATGAGAGAAGGTTTCGTGAAGAAATATGGCTCCGTGAGGGTGAATAAGGGTGGAAAATTTTCTGGAGGAGATTCTAGGAGTTTGGTGTAAGGAGGAAGATGAACGGAGGCCGTTCATCTCGCCTTAAGATGCGTGCAGAAATCTGTTTTCTGCACGCAGCGACCTTCGTGGCCAATTTTGGGGGTGTTTTGGTCATATCTGGGTTTTAGAGTAAACACAAAAGTCTTAGACCTCGAAATTATCTTTCCAATGAGTGGTTGCACGTTCCCAGGTCATAACTGTAGCCACAGGAAAGTCTATTCGAATCTGCTGCGGTTGGGGGAAAATTCCACCTAGGAAACCTGTACCCTGTACGCAGTAGGCTTCGAGTGGATTTCTGGGTGGATGCGATCAAACATGGGCTTTCGACTAAACACGAAAGTTGTATCCCATGAAATTATCTTTCCAACGAGTGGTTACACGCACTCGTCGGATCTCGGTAGCCTCGGGAATCCTTGGTCGAAGTGGCTGCCCGGATTAAGGCTGCACCTAAATTATGGGCTTGTGTAACGTGGAATGCGATGTTGTGGAGTTTAATGTTTTGATCCAACTCGAGACTTGGGTGGACTCTTTTGACATAATCATTATAGTGACATGATAAGTTGAGGTTATGAATCTAAATTCATATGACGAGTTGTGGACAAGTTTAATTGAAGGAAGGAACCTGATATAATTGGGTATATATGATCGGGCAAAAAAATAAATGATTTAACTAGGGCCACGATACATGTTGAATGGATAAAAAGGGAATTAGTAATCAAAAGCTTAGAGTGTCATCTCCCTACAGGTAGCATTGTGGAAGTAATAAGTGCGGTGTTGACTGTCACTAGTTGGAATGAGATTTAGATGGGTAAAGTTGGATGGTTGGACTTGGCCCTCGGTGTTCATGTCTCGAAGCTCCTTCCGCATTTGATGGATGGTTGGGCTTGGTCCTTGGTGTTCACGTCTCGAGGCTCCTACCATGCCACGATATTGTGAAATTGCATGTGGTGTGAGTCAACACACGGTGTCGTAATCCCTGGTTAAGGATAGTGTGGCAGGTCTACGGGCTCGCCAATCGTCACACCGATTGGAGTCGACAGCTAGACCTTGGGCGGTTGGGCTTGGTCCTCGGTGTTCATGACCCGAGGCTCCTTCCGTACCAAGTGAACGGTTGGGCTTGGTCCTCATGTTCATTTCCGAGGCTCCTTCCGTGTCACGCATAGGCCAGTTCGGGGCTAGGATCTTGGTGCTCATTTACCCAGGAGAACCCGCTGAGCCGTAGTACGCAAGTGAGCTCTGCTGTTGTGACCTTAGCATTGAGGCGTATGGAGGCCTAGGGCAGGTAGTGTGGAGACCAGCCTAGTAGTGGAGATGCCCGCTCTACTGTCACCGTCTGGCCACGACGGTTGATGCCTGAGAGGTTTGCTACCTGCTCGAATAGTGGGAACTATAAGTCTGTGCCGACATAGCGATTGCATGTGTTTGATCATGGGTGTGTCATTGCATTGAATTCATAGCATTACACTTCATTGCATACATAAGACCCTCATCGTATAAGTTTGTATGGGCACTCCTATACGATGAGTTACTTATTGCTGAACGACCCTCAACTTATATGCTTGTATGGGCATCCTTATAAGTTGAGTTACTTACTGTTATAGCTATATACTCTCTTACTGCTATAGATATTAGATTCGTAAAATAAGAGCTTGTTTATTATACACTACTGTTGTTGCTGCTTATGATATGTACACTCACTTCACCTGTTGTACTACTGTTATTTATATATTGTACCTGTTCCTTTCTCCTCCCGGTGCCGAGGAGTCGCCGGGGGAGCGGATATGAAGCCAGTTAGTCTTTATGACTAACGGTTGCTACGTCTTCCTTTTTAGGAGGAGATCCCGCAGGTGGAGCAGCAGGCTATGCAGCTGGACAGCCAGGCCAGGACGACAGGGCCTGAAGGGACGGTACCGTCGCTACCGTCGGTTACAGATGTTAGTGAGAGAGATTTCGTTGTAGCCCTTCGAGGAAAATATATTCACGTACTCTGATTATGTAGAAGCTTGTTAGCTTCTCTTTTGTTATGACTATGGACATATTCTTAGTATGGATTGACTTTCTTATATTATTATGGTTGGGTTGGCAATTATGTGTTGATATTAGTTGTTGCTGACAGAATAGGCGTCTTATGGTACAGGCTAGCTCGAGTGCTAGTGTTATCGCAAGACGGCTATTCTGGGCATAAGACCCCTCTCGTGCCGTGTTTTGTGTTCCGGGAGGGGGTCTTACAGGTTTACCGAGATCTCCTAGAGGATATGATTCAGTTTGGGTGATTGTGGACAGATTAACGAAGTGTGCTCACTTCGTACCTTATAAGATCGACTATCCGATGAATAAAATAGCTGAGCTATATATTAATGAAGTCATCCGATTGCATGGTGTTCCAGTCAGCATTATTTTAGACCGAGACTCCTTGTTTACATCTCACTTCTGGAAGAATTTGCAAGAAGGATTGGGTACGGATTTGAGGTATTCTACCGCATATGATGAGTCCTCTTTATATACCTATTTTCGGACTCATCTGGGCTTATTTCCTTGTCTTTGCACACCGTTTAGCATCATTTGCACTCCTTTTGTTACGCTACGGTTTTCTGCGCCCTGTGCACCTTTGTTGCCCATTTTCTGTGCTTGTGTGCATTTACTTTCTGGCTATGTTTATCACTGTTTGCTGTGGCTGCCGTGATCGATGCCCCATGCAGTTTTCCTGCAGGTTTGGGGATCGTGAGGGCATTCGGGATAGGCGTTTCACTATTTTTGGCAAAGGAGTCAGTGGTCGTGCGTTTTTACCCACGCATGACCATCGACCTCCTGGCGCACGATCACTGATCGTGCGCAGCCCGGTCTCATTTGTGAAACTCTGTCTTGAACCTTCCGCACGATCACTTGCCATACCGCACACGACCACTGCTCGTGCGCCACCGATCGTGCGCAGTCATACCCGTTTTGTAAAGTCTGTCTGGCTATTTCCACACGATCATCAGCCTTGCCTCGAACGATCACTGATCGTGCGCTGCTGATCGTGCGCGACTAGTGATTTTCTGATGCAGTTTTGCAGGTTGCTCACGCACGGGCGCTGACCTTGGTCGCGCACGATCACTGGTCGTGCGCTAGTGGTCGTGCGCGCTATTTATTCTGCAAGCTATAAATACGCTGTTCCGCGAATTAGGGCGAGACGATCATTACGGAACCTTCGCCAGTCCGCCGTTTCACCCTCCAGCAAGTCCCATTCACCTCCACCTTCATCCATACCAACGGGAGGACCTTCTCCGGTGATTCCGAAGCATTTCGCCTCCTCCGGCGATCCTCCCGGCCATTGAAGCATTCTTCTCCGAGCTTTCCACCAAGGAAGAAGACGAAGCACCCCTAGAGAACGGAGTTACAGGCCCTCGAGGTGACAGCTCGGTGGTTCCGGAAGCCCTCCTCGGACTGCGCTTGGAAGCGGATTGACAACCCGCACCTCCGGCCAA
This sequence comes from Platanthera zijinensis, assembly GCA_039513925.1. NCBI lineage: Eukaryota > Viridiplantae > Streptophyta > Magnoliopsida > Asparagales > Orchidaceae > Platanthera > Platanthera zijinensis. The sequence continues at coordinate 134,981,753 of CM077085.1, forward strand.
CAACCGCGGTGGATCTTCAATCTCATGGTTGTGCATTTCCTCTCTTTTTCTTGTTGTATGAAATGTTTGTGCTTGTAATGGACATCAACTTCTAGCATTATTGTTATCAGTTGTATTTCATCTTGCTCTTGAGATTTATTCTTTGATGCGCCTCGCTTCCTCTCGCTCCACTCCACATGTTCGTTTCACTCAAGCTTGCTCCGCACTAATCACCTCACTCGCTAGATTTCCGTCCACTCGCCAATCGAAGTACGGCATCGCGGCCGCTACATCCATCTCGCCTTGAGAAGCGGTGATTGCGACCCGCATAGTTTACATTAGTGTAATCGGTCGTAAGACCACCAACAAAAGCACCTTTCTTTTCTGTTTATTTAAATTAACTCTCATAACGATAGTTTTAGAGTCTAGATCGTTCGACGCCAATTGCATTCCTCAAGAGACCGACATCCGGGGATTCATTCCCAACTTTATTACTTGAGCGACCGGTACGCTTGCCGTATTTTACGCGCATCAAGTTTTTGGCGCCGTTGCCGGGGAATGCAACTGTTGAACGATCACGATTTCTGAAAGTATTGGTATAAGAGTTAGTGTTTTTTTTTTGATTTTCGTTTCTTTGTTTTGTTGCTTCAGTGGATGCAGGGACGTGCTGCAAGAGATCTCGTTGCTTACGATCCCGAAATCGAGCGAACTCTTCGTGTGCAAAGGCGTGCCGCTGCATTAGATCCAATCACAATGGGAGACCAGTTGAACCATGACAACGAAGTTCGTGTTGGAGGGAACCTCCCTGATAACCGTAACGGGGATGAGAATGAGGTGCAACCGCCGCATGTCCGAACCATGAGAGATTACACTACCCCCACTGTTGGGAGCATTTACCCTGGGTTTGGACCGACGATCGCAAACCAACAGTTCGAGATCAAACCCGCAATTCTTAACATCATCCGGAACAACGCACAGTTTTCTGGACTGGCTACTGAGGATGCCCATCTACACTTGGCAGACTTCTCAAAAATCTGTGCCACTTTCCATTATGCTGGGATTCCTGACGATACGGTAAAGCTCCGTCTCTTCCCCTTCTCTCTACGTGACAAGGCCAAGTCATGGCTTCATTCCCTACCTCCTGGGACAGCCACAACCTGGGAGGCTCTTACCACAAAGTTTCTAGCCAAATTCCATCCGGTTGACCGTATTGTGAGTTTGAGACGCGCCATCGCTAATTTCCGGCAAAACGACCATGAAAGTTTGGCGGAAGTCTGGGAGCGCTTCAATGAGTTGCTGCGGAAGTGCCCCAATCACGGATTCCAAACGTGGAATCTTGTGGAATGCTTCTACTTCTCCATCGAACCTCAACACCGCGCCATGATTGACGCCGCCTCTGGTGGAACAATTATGAACCTTGCTCCTGAGGATGCTTTGAGAGTTCTGCAGGACACCGCCACGCACAGCGCCTTTTGGACCGCGGGAAGGAATACCCCCCGTGGGACAAGTGGCATCTTTGCTGTGGAAGCATCAAGGCCCGCTGCTGCTGCTCCGGTGTTGGCCATCTCGTGTCAAGGTTGCGGAAGTACCGATCATCACAGCTTTGAGTGCCCTGGAGCGGAGGTAATGTATGACCCCGCCTTCTCCAATGAAACCGTGAATTTTATCGCAAATCAAAACAGGGGCGCGCCATATGGAAATGCTTATAATCCGGGTGCGAGAAATCACCCGAATTTCTCGTGGAATCAAAACGCACCGGGCCAACGATGGCAACCGGGGCAGCATCAATATGATGCCTCCGCCTCCGGGAGCCAGCCGCGGCCACCCCACCCGAATTATCCTCAAGGCCCCCCCGCCGAAAAAAACCAATTCTTTGGCTCAAATGTTTGAAAAATTTGTTGAAGTTTCCCAAACAAACATGACAAATCAAGCCGCGTCAATGCGTAAGCTCGAGGCCCATTTGGGCCAATTGGCTCAAATGGTCTCCGAGCGCACGCTTGGTACCCTCCCAAGCAACACTGAAAAAAATCCCCATGAACAAGGGAAAAGCCTTGGGGAGGGACGGCTGGGGAATACCAACGAACTCGTGATTAGCTGCTTGATTAACAACGTTGAAACTACTGCTTTATGTGATTCCGGGGCATCCAGCAACATCCTCACTCTGCAGGATGTCGCGAAGATGCAACTGCAAATAGACACCGCAGATCGGAAATCACTTATTCTAGCTAATGGTAATGTGGTAGATACAGATGGTGGTGTGAGGGAAGTTGATATCGAGGTTAATGGCAAACATTTTACCACTGCTTTTCAGGTCATGGGACCGGAAGAAAATGACTCCATTCCTATACTTGGTGTCCCATTTCTGACGGCCAGTGGCGCATCCCTGGATTTCTCCCAAGGACGCGTCACCTGGCCGGCTGATGCTTGCACCCTCGATGATACTTCCGTACACTCCTCTCTTGTTCGAAATGACGTTTCACTACGTAGTGCAGATCCCCAGGAAGATTTCGGAGTCCCAGCTTTGAAGGCAACCCTTGTGGATGAGAAAACCAAGGGAGGATTGACCGAGATGACCGATGAGAAGGATAGTTCAGCGCCCGCGAAGATGTTTGAGCGCCCCAAAGACACGGTGAACGTGCCACTTCCTACCGATGTTGTTGTGGAGCATGACACTTCTAGTTACATGCGGGAGAAATCCCTAGACTGTTATTCGTGTAATAATATTCATGACTCTATTAAGCGTTCTGTCGCTTGGGCTGATCCGATCGCCATCACGGTGCCGGAAATGATGCCATCGATTGTAAAATTTGGGAAAACTGTGAAATCCACCCCTTGGAGGTCTCCATCGGTGGAGAAGCTGAAGGAGGCGAAACGCTTGCGTGATAAGCATTATTCTTCCTTCCAAGCGTTTGCGCACCATTTGAGCAAGGGGAAATCCCCTCCTCATGATCCTATGCTAGGTTCTGCCTCTCCTTCGCTCTCCACCGAGAAGACTTACCACAAATCGGCATATAGCTGATTGCCGCTCTGCCTCGTGTTTCCTGCTTACTTTCCTTGCTGCTTTGGAACATTTTGAGATTTATTTTATTTTATTTTGATGCATAAACATTATATACAACTGCTAATACAGGTATTTGGTCCACCTTAAGGACGGTAAACAAAAGGGCTATTCGGGAGACAACCCAAGCTTGGACCTTTTGGTCCCCTTGTTTTTGTTTGATTTTATTTTATGCTTTCTATCTTTTTGTATTTTCTATTGTTCTGCCTAATTCGCAGGTTCAGCTTATCTTTTGTGCGATGCAGCACTGCCCGCGAATCATCATGCTATCTTCTGGCATGCTCCCCTCTTTGGAGCATTGGTACTCTCTCTCGCTTCAGATTTCATTTTCTGGTTGAATGTTTATTTTTCTTGCTTATGTTTTCATTCAAGTCTGGGGGGAAGAGCCGCTTGTGCACTCCACGAGCACATTTAATTTCGCATGCCAATAGTTTTCCTTTTTCGCTTTATTATGTTAGATTCCTGTTGCACACCACTGCACCCACTTGAGCGCGAGCTTAGCTGTTAGCGTGCCACGAGTTGAGCTTGTATCTTTGTTAGATTTGGAAAATTTCTGTGCTAGTTCAGGATTGCGCGACGGAGTAAAATGTTGGCCTTGCTGTGTTTCTAGTCAACTGCTCTCGTTTTGTATAGAAATTTGTGTAGATTTAATTTTTCTGTATGCTTATAGTTTTATATTTTTCTATTTGCGTACATATTTCTTATTCTACTCAAAAGTTTGTGAATCCGGTGTGAATCATACGGTAGCGTAGGAATGTGTGTAGCCGCCACTAGACTCGTATTGCTTGAGTCGGGAGGAAGGATTATCCTTCTCGGTTGCTAAGAACTTGCCCCAAGCTATTCTTGAAGCATTGGTACACGGTTAGTCTAGCGTGAGAGTGATGTAGGCCACCTTTTGGCCCGGTTGAGCTTTGTACCCATTCCTAACATCGCCCTTGCTAGCCCCTTTGTGCCTACCCTTCCTTTTGATTCAGCTCCACCATTATTTCACCAAAGCCCCACAGCCGATCCTAGCCGCACACCCAAGTCGAGCTTAGTGTTTTATATTTTCATGTGGGGTTGTGATGTGGTATTTTTATTCGTGAAAATGTGGAAGTGCCCCCAAGCTTTATTTGCTGAAAATTGTGTTTTGTGAAAAGAAAAATATTTGAAAAAGAGAAAAAGTGAAAATGAAAAGTGAAAAGAAAAAGTTTGATTGAAAACCTTTATTTGAGAAGATTTGGATTTCGAGTAGGCGGTGCACACACCCATTTAGTAAAAGTTAAGTCTGGGGGTGTGGTGCACCCGTGTTTATTTTGTGGGCAGCGGGTACTAGTTCTGTACGTTTGCTCATTTGGGTTAGGTGCATACCCATCATGTTTATCGTTGTTTTCCTCACCGTAACCCAAGCCCCATTATTACCCGAAGTCCTACGGACTTGCGCTTGAGTTGACTAGTGCCGTGGAGAGAGTGCGATCGGGCAAGCTTATGGTTTCCGACATTGGTGGATTCCTTTGGGGGTAATCTTGAGCCCCGGTCTTCGGCAATGCTCACCTTAGTGGCCTGTCTACTTTCTCCCTGCGTAGGACCTGCTGATTCACCGTGATTCCACTTTTGAGTACTAATAAATTTTTGTTACGCATTGTGAAAAATATAAAATATTTTGTATACTTAAGAATTCCCTCTACTTTATTTTTATGCACGTGAGCATGCGACTTCGCATGGTACTCCGTTTGGCAATTTCTCTTTTTAGCTAGTTCATTTTTCTCCGTCTGCTTAGGTTCTGTTTGCTCGGGACGCGCAAACGGTTAAGTCTGGGGGTGTGATGAGTCCTCTTTATATACCTATTTTCGGACTCATCTGGGCTTATTTCCTTGTCTTTGCACACCGTTTAGCGTCATTTGCACTCCTTTTGTTTCGCTACGGTTTTCCGCGCCCTGTGCACCTTTGTTGCCCATTTTCTGTGCTTGTGTGCATTTACTTTCTGGCTATGTTTATCACTGTTTGCTGTGGCTGCCGTGATCGATGCCCCGTGCAGTTTTCCTGCAGGTTTGGGGATCGTGAGGGCATTCGGGATAGGCGTTTCACTATTTTTGGCAAAGGAGTCAGTGGTCGTGCGTTTTTACCCACGCACGACCATCGACCTCCTGGCGCACGATCACTGATCGTGCGCAGCCCGGTCTCATTTGTGAAACTCTGTCTTGAACCTTCCGCACGATCACTTGCCATACCGCGCACGACCACTGCTCGTGCGCCACCGATCGTGCGCAGTCATACCCGTTTTGTAAAGTCTGTCTGGCTATTTCCACACGATCATCAGCCTTGCCTCGCACGATCACTGATCGTGCGCTGCTGATCGTGCGCGACTACTGATTTTCTGATGCAGTTTTGCAGGTTGCTCACGCACGGGCGCTGACCTTGGTCGCGCACGATCACTGGTCGTGCGCCAGTGGTCGTGCGCGCTATTTATTCTGCAAGCTATAAATACGCTGTTCCGCGAATTAGGGCGAGACGATCATTACGGAACCTTCGCCAGTCCGCCGTTTCACCCTCCAGCAAGTCCCATTCACCTCCACCTTCATCCATACCAACGGGAGGACCTTCTCCGGTGATTCCGAAGCATTTCGCCTCCTCCGGCGATCCTCCCGGCCATTGAAGCATTCTTCTCCGAGCTTTCCACCAAGGAAGAAGACGAAGCACCCCTAGAGAACGGAGTTACAGGCCCTCGAGGTGACAGCTCGGTGGTACCGGAAGCCCTCCTCGGACTGCGCTTGGAAGCGGATTGACAACCCGCACCTCCGGCCAACAACCGCGGTGGATCTTCAATCTCATGGTTGTGCATTTCCTCTCTTTTTCTTGTTGTATGAAATGTTTGTGCTTGTAATGGACATCAACTTCTAGCATTATTGTTATCAGTTGTATTTCATCTTGCTCTTGAGATTTATTCTTTGATGCGCCTCGCTTCATCTCGCTCCACTCCACATGTTCGTTTCACTCAAGCTTGCTCCGCACTAATCACCTCACTCGCTAGATTTCCATCCACTCGCCAATCGAAGTACGGCATCGCGGCCGCTACATCCATCTCGCCTTGAGAAGCGGTGATTGCGACCCGCATAGTTTACATTAGTGTAATCGGTCGTAAGACCACCAACAAAAGCACCTTTCTTTTCTGTTTATTTAAATTAACTCTCATAACGATAGTTTTAGAGTCTAGATCGTTCGACGCCAATTGCATTCCTCAAGAGACCGACATCCGGGGATTCATTCCCAACTTTATTACTTGAGCGACCGGTACGCTTGCCGTATTTTACGCGCATCAGCATACCACCTGCAGACCAATGGTCAGATAGAGCGAATTAATCAGATAGTGGAGGAAATGATCAGATGCTACATTTTAGACCATGGAGTAGCGTGGGATGAGCGTTTGAGGCTTATGGAGTTTGCTTATAATAAAAGCTATCAAGAAAGCTTGCAAATGACTCCTTTCGAAGCTCTGTATGGGAGACGCTGCAGAACTCCCCTCTTTTAGACTGAGGTTGGCGAGAGATCTTTGTTGGGTCCGGATGCGCTTGAAAAAATGGAAGTTGCTGTAAAACTTATTCGATAGAAGCTTCAGATAGCTCAAGAACAATATGAGAAGAATGCCAACTGGCGTAGATCTGATTTGGAGTTTGTTGTATGGGACTTGGTATTTCGTAAAGTTTCCCCGATGATTTGAATAAAGAGGTTTGGTAAGAACCGGAAGTTGGACCCAAGGTTTATGGGACCGTTTAAGATCGTTGATCGGATTGGTGTGGAATCTTATAGGCTGGATTTGCCCGCGAACTTTCCTGACGTGCATGATTTTTTTAATGTTAGCCAACTGTGGAAGTGTGTGCTAAGAGACGGGCAAGTTTTGAATTCTGTGCCTCAGTTAGAGCCAAATCATTCTTATGTGGAGATGCTTGTCCGCATTTTGGATGCTCAAGATCAAGTGTTGCGGTGGAAATCAATTCCAATGGTTAAAGTTTTGTGGAGAAATCAGGGCGTGGAAAGCGCGACTTGGGAATTGGAGTCGGCTATGATGGAGGCTCACCCTCATTTGTTTCCCTGATTTTGCTTGGTATGTATTCTTCTTTATAACACTTGGTTGTTATTTCCCTTCTATTGTAGAAGTGTTGTGCGTAAAGTTTCGGGGCGAAATTTTCTTTTAGGGGGAGTGACTGTAATGCCCCCGGTTTTTCTGTGAGTTGTATAATCCTTGTTTGGAGTTACGATGATGCGTTGTAGGCCTTTGCCATTCTTAGACCGTGGTCTTGGCTCTTTTAGGTTCTCCGAGTGGCTTGTTTATACCCTGTTTGCAAGGTTCCCCAGCTAGCCGAAGTATGTTTTGGTGACTCGGCGGAGCCTCTCCGGGAATTCTTGTGTTTTTGCTTCGGAAGAAGTTAGCCCGAGTTTTGATCGTTGATGTTGATTTCGACTTTGTAGTTGTTTTCATAGCTTGGGTGTTTAGCTACAGTGCGAGTTTTGTCGAATTCCGAGAGCGTTGTTTTCACGTCATTTTGGCATTTTATTTTTTTTAGCTGGTGATTTATTACCCAGCTATTGTTGTTGCTCTATTTTGCTAAGAGGCAGAGCTTAGTTATGCATGTGGCTTGATTGTTTGGCTTGTTTTGTGGCTATATACAGATAGCTAAATTTATGTTTGTATATATAAATAAGCTGTATATATATATATATGTATTTTAGCTGGCTGTGTTGTTATATATTTAAGTTGCTGATTTTTTTTATATTATGTTTTATATATAAGCTATTCATATATGTATATTTAGCTAGTTTCTGTTTATATATACATATATATAGTAACATCCCATGTTACTTTTAGACCCCTTAACTTAGATTGTGTTGGGCATGGGGTGGATGTTAGGGAAATTAGCTAGGTTTGACCCAAGATAATGGGTTATAGCCATGTGGGGCCCACTATAGGGCCCAAGTCAAACTAGGTCAAACTTGCGTAAATAGGAGCCATAGCCACTCCATGACCCCACCATATTTCCCTAACCCTAAAATAATCTATGTGGACCCTAGGGCATGCCATTGGGTAACCCTTTGACCCTAGTTGACCAAAGTCAAACTTAGCCCTAAGTTGGTCAAACCTCCACCTAAAGGCCCAAATGGTCAAAGTTTGACATCACCATGCCCCAACCTATGTTGGGTCATGCCATAGGGTCCATGAACCTCAAGTTGGGTCAGCCCACTAGCCATGTTGACCAAGTCAACCTAAAAAGTCAACTTGGTCAAACATGTGGCATAAAGAAGAATATGGGGGCTAAGCCCATTCCCCTTGGGTCAAGCCCACCAAACCTAGCCCATTATTAGCCCAAGTGATCAAAGTCCACCCATAACCCTCTGGCTTTAGAGAGAGAACACATGGATGGGGGAATTTTGGAGAATTCACCCAAAATAGGAGAGAGAAGTGTAAATAAGAAGGTGGAGGCCACATGGCTCATTCCTCCAGCCCCAAAAACTTGATGGCCGGCCTCCTATTGATTATTAAAAGGAGTTTGCTGCTGGTTGCAAACTTGGCAGCCATGGTGAAACAACCAAAGCTCCAAACCGAGCTCACCTCGGCCGTATCTCCCCTTATAGCCCATATCAGCCAGATCTGAGCCCACCAGCAGGCTCAGAACGTCGAGAGGAGTAGAGAACTTGTGCTGGAGCAGTGGAATTGGTGGAGAATCGAGGATTTGGGAAGTATCCGCCAAAGGAAGGTCGGAAATGGCAAACAGCCGCCGCAACCGCCGCCAAGGCCTTGAACAGGTCCGTTTCTCCTAACCTCTACACATACTAGCTTCCTAGATCCACTAGGAGAGATATCGAGCTCAATTGAGCCCGATGCCATGTGAGGAAATGTAGGATTTTCCATGCTTTTCATCCCGCTCGGGATCGCCGGAGGATCCACCTCCGGCACACTCACCACCGGGAAACGCTAGCCCCCACCTAAGTGAAGGTGGTGGCGACATCCGCCGGCGGTGGTGGTGGCTCAGCTGGCCGAAAAAGCAAGATCAAGTTGATCCAGGATGGGCTCATCCCAGCCATTGGCTGGAGGTAGGAGATAACCAGATGCCGTCAATTTCCTTTTTATTTGATTGATTAAAGTGTTATATTATGAATAGTAAAAATCTGTCACACTTAATCAGTGACATTGCATTTTAATTATAGGGATCTTAGAGCCATTTCCAGAGGACAACATGAACATGAAATATGTTGCCCTTTGGGTTAAATTTAAAATGCCACCCTAATATTATAATTTGACCAAGTAGATTTTCCAGTAGGGCTGTTCTACTAGGACTTGTCCTAGGCAAGGGCAGAAATTCAATTGCATGCTCAGGCCAAACCATATATACACATGACCTAAAATTTTGTTCTGATGCTTTTTTGGGTCATACTTAGACCCTGTGAAAATATGAAAATTTTTGGATGAAAGTTTCCTATAGTTTTTGTCATAATACACAAATATAAATTATTGAAATATTTGGACTAATATGACTCCAAATTGACCCAAACTTTGGTGGCAGGTCTTTGGGGACATAATATGTGCAAGGTAAATTTTTCAGCACATTTGGAACACTTCATGTTCGGTTAACCCACCTTCATGTGTTGGCTATATATAGCTTTGGGGTGCAAATAGCAATTTTTGAAATATTGCATATTCAGCCTATTTGATACCTTCAAAAATCATGGAACTTATTCCATACACTCATTAGAATAAATTTTACACATCATAGAGATTTTGGGATTTTTGGAAGCAAGAATCCTATTATTTGGAATTTTTGAAAGATAGGCCATTTAAAGATAAAAATTTGAAAATTTTGTTATTCAAAAGTTAAAATTCTCAAATCTTGCCTAGAAATTTAGGGAGTCATATGTAATCCCTAGAAAAATTTATGGCCCTGATTAATTTATTTTATAATGATAGTATGTACTTTTGACCATTTTGCCCTTTTGGGAAATCATTTAGTTATGATAAAAATGTACATCAAAAAATGTTGGAAAAATCTCTAGTGTTGTATAAATATATGCTTAGCCTTGTATAATTATCTCAAAATTTTTGGATGCCATAATAATTTTTAAACTAGCATAATGGCATTTTGGTAAATTTGTAAGAATTGAATTTGGTTGTTCACTATATTATAGAAGTTGACGAAACTCTTCCATTAGCCTTAAATTAATGATATTTATTCCCTGTAATTTTTCTAGAATTTTGGGTAATGTATTCCTTATACTTCATTTGGAAAATAGCAATTATATGAGTTTTGTATTAATCAAGGAATAAATAGAAATATTCAAAGGAAAATTAAGAATTTTGATAGACATCAATATTTTACCATGATACAACTCAGGAGAAATTCTTTAGGTCAGTGGATTATAATTTGTATTACTTCATGCATTAAATGACCTAGGGAATTAGTTAAATGATTTAATTAGAGACTTTAATGACTTGAGAAAATTATGTAAAGCAATGTGCTCACTTAATTATTCCATACCATCCTAGGATAAATCATTTGTTGCAGGTGGCCCAAGGAGATGGAAGTTCTATTTCAGGGTGGTATTAGGTCATGGGCTGCGCATAGTGAAAGTAGGTTATACTATAAGAACCACCGGGGGATGGATTGACGGTTGAGCTAGAGATTACATGTGGAGTGATGCAAAAAAGATCACGGCAGTGAACCGGTCCCACAAGTAATATAAAATGGGCAAGTTTTCCCAAGTATCGATCTCACAAGGAACACAGTAAGGTGGAGTTAATTTCAAGGAGGACTTGAGATTGAAGTCATCGGGTCGGAGGTAATGAAATGGGGGGTTTTGATGGTTGCGGAAACAGAAAATAAATGTTACAAACTACTCCTATGCAATGCCGCTATGCAAAGCTTCGCTAGGCGGGATGAAGACTAGTCGGGCCGCTATGCACCAATTCGCAAGGCAGATGGACGAGTAGGCTAGCGGATGAGGTGGAGAGAACGGCGGAATGAGGGTCGTAAGCACCTCTTCGCAACGCACGCCACTAGCAATTGCTAGTGCGGCAAGGATGATGGCAGATGGAATATGGCGCACCTCAAGCAATATAAAACGAAAATACAAATCACATAGACATGATTTCATATAAACGTATTCTACAATTAAGCGTACATCATCAATAAATGAAGTTTACAACAACACATAAACAACAACAAAGGAAGAACAAGACAAGATATCAACCGTATCCGAAGTCTTGTTGAGGATTCACGGTTGGAATCGTCTGGTTGTCAATCCGCATCCAAGATCGGTCCTCAACTACGTCCGGGGTAGAGAAGGGTTGTCACCACCTTCCAATGGCCCGTCTTCTTCGTGTCACGATAGCGGAAGAAGGTTGCAAGCTTCCCCTTGCTTGGTGGATATGGGGTTGAAGCTTGAAATAAGCCCAAGAGATGATGGAGGAGGCCGAGAGGAAGCTCCGGCTATGATTTGGCATTGAAAGCTTGCCCGGAGCCTCTCCCTAAGGTGGAGGATGAAGGGAAATGGCGGAACCCTTCTTCGGGGACGAAAAACGGCGAAGAAAATCGCGGATCTCCGGATTAGGGCGAGACCTGCGCTATTTATAGAAAGCAGATTTAAACACTGCGCACGATCACAAGCGCACGACCAGTGGTCGTGCGCGATATGGTCCGTGATCGTGCGATATGGAGGCAGAAAAGTGGAAAAAGATGGCGTGACTGCGCACGACCGGCAACGCACGAGCAGTGATCGTGCGTGGTATAGCTAGTGATCGTGCGATATGGTGGGACAAAACTTTCACAAAAGATGTCATGACTGCGCACGACCGATGATCGTGCGCCAAAGAGGTCGATGGTCGTGCGTGGGTAAAAACGCACGACCATTGACTCCTTTGCCAGAAAATGGTGAAAGCCCTATCCCGGACGCCCACACGATCCCAGAACCTGCAGGAAAACTGGACGGGATGTCACATGGCAGTCACAGACATAAATATAATGCACAGCAAAAGGGAAATACACACATGCACAGAAATAGGCTAAAAAGGTGCACAAGACGTGGAATGTCGTAGCGAACCCAAAAGAAGTGCTAATGGCGCTAAATGGTAGTGCAAAGACATGCAAATGGGCCCAGATGAGTCCGGAATTAAATATAAAATATGGACTCATCACACCCCCAGACATAACTGTTTGCGCGTCCCGAGCAAACACAACTTAAGCAGACAAGGAAAAAGAACTAGCTAACAAAGAAATTGCAGAACGGAGTACCATGCGAAGTCGCATGCCCGTGTGCATAAAAATATAGTAGAGGAAATCCTTAAGTATACAAAATATTTTATATTTTTCATAATGCGTATTTAAAAGTTATTACTACTCAAAAATAAAATCACGGTGAATCATCCGGCCCTACGTACGAAGAAAGTAGGCAGGCCACTAAGGTGAGCTTTGCCAAAGATCGGGGCTCAAGATCACCTCCAAAGGAATCCACCAATGTCGGGGACCATATGCTTGCCCGTTCACACTCTCTCCACGACACTAGTTAGACTCAAGCACAAATCTGTAGGACTTTAGGATAATCACGGGGCTTGGGTTACGGTGAGGTAAACAATGATAAAAATAAAGGCTATGCACCTAACCCAAATGAGCTAGCCTAAAAGAATCCCTCGGCAAACCACAAGACGCGCGAGTGCACCACACCCCCAGACTTAACTTTTGCCACATGGGTGTGTGCACCGCCTAATCCAAATCAAAATCATTTTCAACAAGATTTTCAATCAAGCTTTTTTCCTTTCACTTTTCATTTTCACTTTTTTTTTAAAATCAATTTCTTTTCTTTTTTATCTTTTTATTTTCATAATTTCAGCAGATATAACTTGGAAGCACTTCCACATTTTCACAGATAATAACACCACATCACATCCCAACATGAAAATATAAAACACTAAGCTCGACTTTGGTGTGCGACTAGGATCGGCTATAAAGCTTTGGTGAAGTACTGGTGGAGCTGAATCAAAAGAAGGGTAGGCACAATGGGGTTTAGCGAGGATATGACGTTAGGAACGGTAGAAAGCTCAACCGGGCCAAAATGATGGCCTACATCACACTTGCGCTTGAGTAACCATGTACCCATGCTTCAAGAGTAGCTTGGGGCAAGTTCTTAGCCACCAAGAAAGATAATCCTTCCCCCCGACTTGAGCAAAACGAGTCTAGTAGCGGCTACACACATTCCTACGCTACCGTTTGATTCACATCGGATTCACCGACTTTTGAGTAGAATAAGAAATATTTACGCAAATAGAAAAATATAAAACTATAAGCATACAGAAAAATTAATTCTACACAAATTTCTACACAAAACGAGAGCAATTGACTAGGAACACAGCAAGGCCAACATTTTACTCTATCGTGCAATCCTAAACTAGCACAATAATTTTTCCAAATCAAACAAAAGAAATGAGTTGAACTCGCGACACGCTAACAGCTAAGCACGCGCTCATGTGGGTGCAGTGGAGTGCAATGAAATGAACTAAACAAAATAATAACTATAAAAGCTTCTAGTATGCACATGAAATGTGTGCGTGCAAAAGGTAAACTGACTCTCCCCCAGACTTAAACTAAACAACACATCAAATGATATAAAAATTTAAATCAAAAAGAGCTAAGGGAAGCGGTTACCCAATGCTCAGCTAGTGAGCATACCAGAAGACGCATGAAAGGCTGAGGCAGGCTCGCCAAACGAAGAATCACAACCTCGCCAATGCGTAGTTTCCATGAATACCTGCAGGGGTGAGCTCCGCAAAAACAAAAGAAAAATATACAAAAATAAATACTAAAACTAAAACGAGACATGAAAAATAAAATGTAGAAAATATAAGATAACTACTGGGGTTACTGTCATCCCAGCACGACTTATTAAATTCTATACAGTTCTAGCTATTGGACCTATGAAAAGAAAAATGAACAGATAACTGTTCCATTATCCGTGTCGCTAACGGGTACCGATACGGTGATAGAACAGTAACCCCTCTACCTGAATAATAATACTTGCAAACTATAAGTAGAGGAAACAAAATATAAGATGAGGAGGAGGCCTGGTCCTCACTCAACTCACAAAAAAAAAATCCTTGCCCTGCAAGGTAGCATCCACTACAGGGAGACGGCAGGAGGAGAAAGCAATGAATGGAGCTTCCTCAACAGAGGAGGAATCACTCTCCTCGTGAAAGAGGATGCTATCATCCACGACTCGAGCAAAAAGCTCCAAGTCCTCCTGAGGCACCTACGAAGACTCAACTCGCACGGGCTCAGATATAGAAAGGGGATCAAGAAATAAAGGAGACGAAGAACTTAAGGAACTAATCGGGGGAGTGGTCCAGGTCTCACTCCCAGCAGGCTTCGAACAATGATCATCGTCAGCGTCATATGAGTCATGACGATGGGGATCTAGGAATAGGAGGTCCTCGGTGGTGGTTTGGATCCCCTCATCCAACAAGGAAGTGGAAACTTCCTCATCAGCAAGGATCTCCTCATCAACACACCTCGGTGCGTCACCGTGTTCCAAGACATAATACTCTCCATTGATGAGAATAATGTCCTCGTCACACCCTGGCGCATCCTCATATTCCCAATCTCCAAAGGGCACAACATCATCAACCAACTCACTAAAAAGAGGAGTAGATGATTCTTGCAAAGAAAGCGGAGGAACAACAACATCAGTGAAAGTAGGTGCAGGTTCCTTCGGGGGTGAATCAAGAAGAGGGGAAGAAGGTAACGCAATGTCGTCACATCGATCAGTAGAAAGTCTGATGGGTGTATCCACAGCAGTCCCCCATAGACAAGGTGGTACTGCGGATACATCATCAGAATCAGAAGGAGCAGCCCTTTGAGAGGTGGATGAGACAATCTGGATATCTGGTTCATCATCCGCCTCCAACTGGCGCTGAAATTCTGCGCAATCTTTCAACACATGGTAGGTGCTACGACAACACAAACACCGGTTTCCATTACTCCTTGGTCTAGGAGGGACCGGAGAGGATATGAAAAAGGTGAAGGCAGAGAAGAGTAGTGACCATAAGACTGGGGTACAGTGTATGAAGTACCATAAGACAACGGTTCCCCATACACTGAACCACGAGAATTATGCTCCCATTCTTCAGTGGGGCACTCATCACTGCTATGCCTATAATCCCCACACCAACGACAACAGATATTCGCATAAGAATACATGGTGCAGCAAGAAAGATTTCACCACGAGAATTTTCTAAGCAAAAATTAACTACACACAAGCAGATAAATAAAAAGGAACACCTGCTCCTGAAATATCAAAATTAGAAAAGGCATAAAGAAAAATATGCAACAGATTATAAAAACTAAAGCAAAGAAAAATAAAACATGGAATGAACAGATGGAAAAGGGCTTCAATCTATAATCTCCCTCTCCAAAAACTCACACGACTGTGTTCCCCGGCAACGGCGCAAAAAACTTGATGCAAAAAAGATCACGGCAGTGAACCGGTCGCACAAGTAATATAAAATGGGCAAGTTTTCCCAAGTATCGATCTCACAAGGAACACAGTAAGGTGGAGTTAATTTCAAGGAGGACTTGAGATTGAAGTCCTCGGGTCGGAGGTAATGAAATGGGGGGTTTTGATGGTTGCGGAAACAGAAAATAAATGTTACAAACTACTCCTATGCAATGCCACTATGCAAAGCTTCGCTAGGCGGGATGAAGACTAGTCGGGCCGCTATGCACCGATTCGCAAGGCGGATGGACGAGTAGGCTAGCGGATGAGGTGGAGAGAACGGCGGAATGAGGGTCGTAAGCACCTCTTCGCAACGCACGCCACTAGCAATTGCTAGTGTGGTAAGGATGAAGGCAGATGGAATATGGCGCACCTCAAGCAATATAAAACGAAAATACAAATCACATAGACATGATTTCATATAAACGTATTCTACAATTAAGCGTACATCATCAATAAATGAAGTTTACAACAACACATAAACAACAACAAAGGAAGAACAAGATAAGAGATCGACCGTATACGAAGTCTTGTTGAGGATTCACGGTTGGAATCGTCGGGTTGTCAATCTGCATCCAAGCTCGGTCCTCAACTGCGTCCGGGGTAGAGAAGGGCTGCCACCACCTTCCAATGGCCCGTCTTCTTCGTGTCACGATAGCGGAAGAAGGTTGCAAGCTTCCCCTTGCTTGGTGGATATGGCGTTGAAGCTTGAAATAAGCCCAAGAGATGATGGAGGAGGCCGAGAGGAAGCTTCGGCTATGATTTGGCGTTGAAAGCTTGCCCGAAGCCTCTCCCTAAGGTGGAGGATGAAGGTAAATGGCGGAACCCTTCGTCGGGGACGAAAAACGGCGGAGAAAATCGCGAATCTCCGGATTAGGGCGAGACCTGCGCTATTTATAGAAAGCAGATTTAAACACTGCGCGCGATCACAGGCGCAAGACCAGTGGTCGTGCGCGATATGGTCCATGATCGTGCGATATGGAGGCAGAAAAGTGGAAAAAGATGGCGTGAATACGCACGACCGGCAGCGCACGAGCAGTGATCGTGCGCGATATAGCTGGTGATCGTGAGATATGGCGGGACAGAACTTTCACAAAAGAAGTCATGACTGCGCACGACCGATGATCGTGCGCCAAAGAGGTCGATGGTCGTGCGTGGGTAAAAACGCACGACCATTGACTCCTTTGTCAGAAAATGGTGAAAGCCCTATCCCGGACGCCCACACGATCCCAGAACCTGCAGGAAAACTGGACGGGATGTCGACATGGCAGTCACAGACATAAATATAATGCACAGCAAAAGGGAAATACACACATGCACAGAAATAGGCTAAAAAGGTGCACAAGACGTGGAATGTCGTAGCGAACCAAAAATAAGTGCTAATGGCGCTAAATGGTAGTGCAAAGACATGCAAATAGGCCCAGATGAGTCCAGAATTAATTATAAAATATGGACTCATCATGGAGTATAACCCTGGTTGGTAGTGTTACCTTGGTGATGAGATCAAAAGTGCAAGCCTTTGGTTAGCAACCAGGTGGAGGCCGGCGGAGGACCGTCGCCCCTTCAATAACATCTTAAATCATTAGGATCGCCCAAGAGTAATAATGAAAGCAAAATGGGAATCATTGGTAGGCATCCACTAAAGTAAATATCCTTGAGAAAGGAAGCTTTGGGATTCAGCCCATCGTAGTTCCTAGTGCCCCCGAGAGCCCTTCACTGGGTATACCTTGGGCAGTCCTGGGATTAACCTTAAGTCACTAAGTATAATAACCCGTAGACAAGAGTAGCCTAATAGGTTAGGCTTTGTATCATTATTCTCACCCGTACTAGTTGGAGGGATTCATGGTAATATGCTCACCCATGTAGGGTTTGAGGGATTTGTGTTATATGCACACCCGTGTATGGTTGGAGGGATTCAGGACAGGCCGGTCCTGCGAGCTTAAGGCTCGAGTTGTAATATTTGCATGTGCATAAACAAAATAGTGGCAGGTCACGCAGTACTGGGCCAATCGTCACACCGATGGCAGTACGGTGACTCAGGCGGGTGTGTGGGTAGAGGGGCCAGTATGTTGTTTATACTGAAGTCTGGTGGACAATCCCCGGAAATGCACACCCGACCTAACAAGACTGACGGGTAGTCAGCAATTAGTACGCAAGACTCTAGAGTGGACCTAGGACGTGTACAGAGGCGTATGGGAGGTCTAGGTTTGGTAGTGTGCATACCAGCCTAGGAGTGGAGACGCCTGCTCCACTGCTACCGTAGCAACAACGGTGGTACCAGAGAGTGATGCTAGCTCCAAAAAGCGGGAACTAAAGGTCTGTGATCACAGAGTCGTTGTGTGTGAGTTTCACTTGCATGATTCATAATAACCCGCATGCATTCATTCATATTAGGTCATACGCTTCATGGATCCTTATCATATAAATTAGTATGGGCTCTTTTATATGATAAGTTCAATTTTAAAACTCTTATATGTTTGTATGGGCACTCATATAAGCTAGAGTACTTCTGTGATGGCAGTATAACTTTTCTTACTGTCTTATACTTCAGTATTTACTTACTTCAGTTTCCTACTTGCGCCCTGCCTTCTATTTTTCATTTACTGTACTTATATCTCTTACATAGAACTGTTAGAGTAGTATTACTTATACTCCTCGTATACTTGTCAGTATAGGGCCACTGTCATCTTCTTATACTTGCCACCCCTTGTTTACTTCCGCTTCGTACTCCCGCACGGTGCCTAGGAGTTGCGGGGCGAGGTGTGGATGAAACGACTTAGTCTTTTGACTAATGGTCGGTGACCAACTATTTTTCGGGGCTCGAGGAGATGGGGTACCAGCACGACCAGCAGGACGAGGTGACAGGACCTGAGGACCCAGTTCGACTACCACCTACTACTACTTCTACTACAGAGCTACCGCAGGTTGGATTAGTAAGAGATGATAGTGTCTTCCGCTGGTAGAGAGAGAGATAGGGATTTTTATATATGATGTACAGGGCAAAAGCCCTTTTTACTTTCATTGATGTACTCTAACTGGACTGATGCATTTTCCATATATATATATATATATATATATATATATATATATATATATATATATATGTTGTGACTGTGGACTATTTACTTGCTTATGTTACTTATATTTGCTCCGCGGCAGAATCGGCGTCTTGCGGTGTCAACCCACCCGTGTGGTAGTATCACCGTAAGGCGACGAGTCTGGGCATAAGATTCGGGTGTGCTTCCAAATTAGGAAGTCGGATCTTACATATATATATATATATATATATATATATATATGAAAGTGAAGGGATAGATACTACTCTAGAGGGGGGGGGGGTGAATAGAGTTATCAAATTTTGCACTAGACAAAATTTAATAGTCTACCCAACTCCCTTGGAGTGAAATGCGGAATGAAAGGATTATAGATAAGGAGATAACCCTAAAGCCTAACACAAGTGTTGTGCATAAACTCAAGATAACTGCAATTACAGTTAAGGCTTGGATATCCTAATCAGCAACTAGCAAACCTAGTTATATCTAATCACAGCCACAATGTAGGAATTTAAACAAGCAAGCCAGACGACACAAGGAATTTATAGTGGTTCCCCAAACAACTTGGGTACGTCCACTCTTCTACCAACAAGGTAGGAATCCACTACAGGTTTTTGATCAGGTGCCCTGCCACCACAAGATCTGCTTCAGGTAGATCTAGAAACCCTTTAGACTTTTGATCAGGTGTCTAAAAACCGAACACAGGTTTTTGATCAGGTGCCCTGCCACCAAGGGATACTTTTGAAGGGAGTAATAACCCTGTACAGGAGGGAGAAAGAAGGTTAAGAAGTCTTCTCTATTTTACAATAGATTAGAGAAGCACAAAGACTTGCACTGAGCTAGAAAGCTCAAAGGAATCAAGGCTCCCCCTGGCTCAAAGAATGTCCAGGTGAAGTCTTGCTTCATTGCAGAAAACACTTCAGTAAAAACTGAAGGAAGAACTACAAGAAGATATAAAATAATAAAATAGAAAATCTTCTAGCAGCTATCTTCTTCTTCTTCTTCAAAAGAACTCTGAGTCTGAACTTCCTGGAAGCAGGAGAACTCAGGTTGAAGAAGAGCAGAAGAGCTTAACACTTCTTAGTTGAATGAGGATTGCTGAGAGCAATTAAACTTGGACTTGATGAAAGCTTGAATGCTAATTGAATATCTCTTAGAATAACTGGTTAGCTAGCTGAAATCCTTCTCCAAAGGATTCCTTTTATAGCAGCAACAAGTAACGGCTCTTTTCAATTTGAACTGTTTGTCTTCTTCTGAAACTTGAAACCTGGGCTGCAAATATCACAAAGACAAACAAACTCTGCAGCACAATATTCTATAAAAGGGATAAACCTTTTTCAAGGAAGCTGTAGGAAGCAATCTGATAATAAAGGTACTAAATAAAATCACATCAGAGATAAACTCTTTATAGCAAAAGGAAGACTTTTTAGTCTAACGGCTATAAAGGACTGACAGCAGATAAAGTAAAATACAATGTCAGCTAATAAGACAAACAACTTTATCTGAAAAGATTTTACTCAGGCAGAAGGGATGGAGCAGATATTGCCTGGAAATATTATCACAAAACAACTGAAATAAAATGCCAGATAAAATATTGATTTATTAAATAGAAAAAATAAATACAAAATAAAAAGGCAGATAGAAAACGTCGAACGACCCTCGGAAATCGTCGACCAAAGAACGGAGATCGTCGAACTATCAGACAGATAGTCGAACGATCCAGATAGTCGAACTATCAAAGGAGATAGTCGAACTATCAGAACAGATAGTCGAACTATCAAAGCAAAACCGAGAGTCGACCTATCAACAGATAGTCGAACTATCAACGCAGAACAGATAGTCGAACTACCCAGGGAAAACAGATAGTCGACCTATCAAGCAGATAGTCGACCTATCCCAGAAAACAGATAGTCGACCTATCAACAGATAGTCGAACTATCAAAACAAAACATATAGTCGATCTATCAACAGATAGTCGAACTATCAGATAGTTGAGCTATCCAAGCAGATAGTCGAACTATCGAAGCAACACAGATAGTCGACCTATCAACAGATAGTCGAACTATCAAAGCGACACAGATAGTCGATCTATCAACAGATAGTCGAGCTATCAGATAGTTGAACTATCAGGACAGATAGTCGAACTATCAAAGACAAGCAGATAGTCGACCGATCAACAGATAGTCGAACTATCAAGACAAACAGATAGTCGACCTATCAACAGATAGTCGAGCTATCAACACAGACAGAACGTCGACCAACTGATAGACGATCGTCGATCAGCCGATAGACGATAGTCGAGCGACGTTCGACTATAGTCGAACGAAAAACTACTTAACCAAATTCTTCATCTGGAAAAGCGGGGACTCTACAGCTAGACCACTAACCATTGACCATAGATATTTCTTGGGTCAAGGGACTAAAAAGACAAGACTAAATCAAATCAAACTAGGGTACCAACAATATATATGTATATGTGGTGGCCGACTTTGTTAACTTGTGTGGCTTGTTACCTTTTCTGCTAGTGGTCGAGCTTTTCAAGTCTTTAGAATATTTTATTAGCTTACCTAGCTGAGTGGAGTGTGGGATTATTTTATTAAGCTATGGACGAGTGAGAGGGGAGGGTAGATAAATAGGGCAGGCAGGGTTTTCTTATCCTCATTTCTCTTTTCCAAAGCCATCTGCTGGGCGACGGAGGTGCTGGAGCTCCGACCGACGATTGATGGAGGTTTAGAGCTCATTTTTCTCGGGTAAGGGAAGATTTGGACTGCACTCACTCAGATCTTCCTCCCTAGGTAAGTATTTCTTATTTTACGGTTGTGTTAGGTAGGGTTTTTAGGATTTGTTCTTATTCCTCTAAAAGCTTCATATTTTCTCTTAGGTGGCCGATCTTGCCGCCGGTGCCGAGTGAGAAGTCTTGGTCGCTGTTCCCTGGAGGTAGAGGCAAGTGATGCTCTTTTCCATTACTAATCTTGATCTTATTAGTTTATCTGTTTTTTGTTTGTTTGGAGTAGCTTTACTTTTCTCTCCTAGAAGCTAGGGCTGCTACAGTCTTTGTCCTGAGCAAGTTCAATATCAATCTTGTCAAGATTTAAGTTATTCCCTCTCCTTAGTTGTTATTTATTGTCCAGGTCAGTTGCTAGAGATAGAATCTTAGCTGGTTGGTTTAGGCCCAGAGTGTGTGGTAGCTGTAGCTGGGTAGGAGGGGTAGAAATTTTTTTTTGCTAACTCTCTGTGAGCAGGCATTGAGTGTTAGCTTAGGGCAGAAGTTTATTTTGTAGGCTAAGTGTAAAAGCATTGAGTGTGGTGGACACACTCAATGCCAAGTTGTTAGGTCTGGAGTCTAAGTCCAAAAGCAATGACAGCGTTGAGTGAGGTAAGCTCACTCAACGTCGTCTCCCTTAGGTTTTTTTTCTAAGTCTTTTGGCGTTGAGTGAGTTGAGCACACTCAACGCCCTCTTCCTTTGGCGTTGAGTGAGTTTAGCTCACTCAACGCCGTCTACCTTTGGCATTGAGTGAGTTGAGCTAACTCAACGCCATTTGCATTTGGCATTGAGTGAGTTGAGCTCACTCAATGCCGTCTTGCAAAAAATTTTTCTAAGTCTTTTGTCATTGATTGAGTTGAGCTCACTCAACGCCGTCTAGTCCGACAATGTTTTTTTTCTAAGTCAAAAGGTTTGAGTGTGGTGAAGTCACTCAACGCCATCGACTATTAAGCGTTGAAAGCATTAAGTGAGCTGAACTCACTCAACCCCGTCATCCAGTGAGATTTTGCGGCTAAATATTTTTGCGTTGAGTGAATGGTACTAACTCAACGCGGCGTCGATTAGACACGATGCCTTCCCTGCTTAGATTTTGGCATTGAGTGAATGGTACTCACTCAACGCGGCGTCGAGTGGACTCGACCCCTTCTATGCTTAGTGTTTGGCGTTGAGCGAGTAGTACTCAGTCAACGCGACGTCGAGTGGACTCGATGCTTTTTCCTTAGGCTGGTGTTTTTCTCCTGAGTTGGTTAGTGTGGGTGTAATTTCGGTTTGGTGTTGTGTTTTCGACTAGTTTTTGGATGCCAAATCGTGGATTTTGGCAGGTGGTTTTTTTCTGGAGGCTCTGTAAGGGGTGATTTGTGTGTGCTGAGCTGTGGCCACCAACAATTAGGCCTCAGTTTGGACTGATTTGGTTAGGTGTGTGGACCCTGGAGCTACCACTGGTTGGTTTCACCCTGGAGAATTTTTGGGTCTGGTTGTTTGGAAGAGGGCTGTTTTTTGCTACCAACCCGGACCTAAGGTTTTATCACTGCTATTAATTCACGAGATAGGACTATTAGTTCCTTTCCTGTTCTAAATGGTTATATTTTGTAATATGTTTGCCTTGTTGCTGCTGCATGTTTTTAGCAGGGCATGTTGCTATTTATACTCATACTTGGTGTGCTCTCATTGTCCCGTGGACAGTGCTTCTTTTTGCTGTCTTGTTTATTTCCTTCTGCTAAATTTGATAGCATTTTGTTGCAGGGTTTGGTAAAACCCTTTTTTTATTGGTTATGACCTAATTATCTATTTCTATTTGATTATATTTTTGCTGATGTGTTCTTTCTTTGAATGCCTAAGGTTCATAGCAGTTTCAGGTTGAGCAGCTAGTTTTCTTTTGGGGGCTTGCTAGTGATCTCTTTGGCTGTTGATGTTCCCCTTCCTCAGTTTGTGAGGTAGATCTTTTCTTGTTTCGTTTTATATAGACATGCATACTCACTTGTGGGTTCGCGTCAGTTTGTTGACGCCACTGGTGGTTTTCCTTGTGATGCTAAGTATGTGACTTAAACTGCTATTTTTGCTTATTTGGAGGTTGTTTACTTGCTCTCTGGGAATGATTTATGATAGGCTGCATGTTAGGTATTTTAACTCGTAAAAGCATTCCTATATGTACTTAATACATGCAATATTTCTAAACTAAAAGTACTATTTTCCAAAGTAACGTAAAGACTATTTTCATATTATAATAAATTTAGAGTCCTGCATTTCATGAGTTGTCCTTTGGGGACATTTACACTCATGTAAGATGTCAAATCACCTTAACCAAGGTATTTTCCGCAGCGTATAAATATATATTTTTACTTATGGACTAATTGATCCACTGTGCCGAGGGATACGACCATCCATCTAATTTGAATGGTGTTCCTCGCAATAACTTATGATTTCGATATAACTTGTTTAGGTTGGTGCCTTGCCTGAGCGTCTGCAGTTATCCCCTGCATAGCATGGCATCACGACACGTATTTTATCTTACTCTGATAAAATTTTGTTGCTGAGAATATGTGGGTTGTGACACAGAGGGTTTCACATATCCCTCGTGGCGGGCGTTGATCATTGCAAAAACCACATCAATGATCAATCAGACCGTCGCTACAGAAAGAGGGAGTGTTGGCACCGCAGTTAGCTCATTAATCCCCATTGCATGCTGGGGTTTTTTCTGTCCCTCATTACTGTTAGTCTCCTACAAGCATGAAACACAAAAGTAAGCAACTAAAATGTTGCCCAAATTAGAAGCAGGAGCACACAAGGACCCCAAAGAGAACACACATGAGCGCCCTCGCACAAGAAATAACAAAAATTAGGAACGTTCAGATTACTCAAACAAGCGTATTTGCATTCCTTAGTTGACATTCAAGAGTTCATTAATGTCACGGCGGTTCGTATTGACACATGCTCGCCAACCCACAAAAGAAGTCGACCATGAATTCGAAAGAGGAAGACCGAGACAAGCTGATACCAAAATGTAACAACTCCACCCATTAAATAACATATAATAGAAGGTCCGGCTGGGTCCCCACACTATATGCCACAAATAGACAGCGAGGTCACAGTTTAATACCAAAACACAATCACATCCTAACTCAGAGCATGCTAGCGGAAGATTTTAACAATAAAGATGAACTCATACAAGGAATGTCCACTATATATAAACCACAGTTATATATACAACCACTAGAATAAATGTCTAGCAAATACAACCAGGTTGGCCTTAAGGCCTTACAGTTCCTCTTTTCATAGTATGGATTACATACATCGGCGCGCAGGCCGGTCATACATGAATAAAAGACAACACATTTCGCTTAGCCTTCAAGGGCTAGCAGCAGCAGCGACAACAACAACAATAGGGACTTCAGCCCTTCATTTTCCGCCCGGCTCTCCAGCACCTGCACAGGGACAATCTACCAAGAAGGTGGAAAACAAGGCAACGGTCTGCATTCAGCTGACTAATTTATAACAATCCTACCCCTTTCCCGGGGCAGTGGCATTCCTTCCCTACAGAGCAATGCATCAATAGATATAACATATCTTGTGCTCTTACGTACAAACAATCCATCACAACCATCGACCACCTGGCCCGACAATCCGTGCACTCAGGCACACATTGGGTACACTGGCAAACCGGGATCAACCCTTGAGCATTTAGTCTTGATGTCGCGCAGGCCTAAGACTCTCATTATGCTACTGACGAAAACCCAATGCCTTGGCACTCTTCTGTACAGTTAACATAACGCACGTATAGATCCTCCCCCCCCCCCCCCCGTTGCTCAAATCACCTTTCTATCACCAAGCACATCTTACTTGAGGCTACAATTAAAGGCGCAAGTCGGTTTCACCTTTCCTGTTCGGCAAGAAGCCTTTTAAGAGCTCGCAACTCAGTATAGCCATAGTGTCCACCAAGGTCTGGCTTCATAATCTAAAAAAGAGTTATGCCAGCATCCTTCACGGTCGCTTGGCGGGTTCAACATAACTCCCTATCTGCACCCAAACTCAACCCAAACCTTGCAGTTTCTACAGTACCAGAAAACTGGTCTTTTATAGCATACAACACAAGCAATACGAGGGTGTTTTCCTGGATTTCCACTCTAGTACTTCCTGTTACTTCCCTTCACAGGTACAACCCATCGACCCCACAAACTACACGATTATACGTGGAGTCTTCTCCAGTGTGTAAATATAACATCACCAATCCAGACCAACCTGTCCAGATGGGCTTCACACAACATGCCTACCCCGTACTACAAATTTCTAGGTCTAGATGCAGACTCAACATGGGGATAGTAACTATCAACCCACTAGAATCCCTCACTCTTTCCACCTTTTGGTGGAGAGGATTCCATGATCATGCATAAAGGAGGTATTCACATGTCCAAGAAGGAAGATCGTTACCTTTGACGATCTCTTTGGAGCCATCGAAATCTCGCCGATTGGAAAGCACAGCAGTAGCTTTGCCTTCACAAAACTGGCCTCGGATCTCGAATCAGAACTCGGGAGCTCCACCGGTGGATTGATTTTCTCCTCCTTCTCCTTCCTCCTCTCCCTTCTCTCTTCTATTTAAGAATGAGAATAATCCAAAGCATGAGTGAACTCTTCACTCAAAGCCTTGACTTAACCCTGCAGGAAAATATCTGGGCCATTGGATCTAGGATGAAGGAAACGAATGGCCAATAATCTCCACAAAAGTCTAATATTTGGGCTGACACGGCATGTGACACGCCCGTGTCACAGGCCGTGTACTTTAAGCGGTACCCAAACCGACTCACCCAGAACAGAACACGGACTTAGAAATGCCTGTATCAATCACCTGACACGCCCGTATCACTTAGTACACGCCAGCGTCAAGGGCATGTCCCTCAATTGATGCATGATCAACATTCCCAAAAAGAACACGGCTGGGGCACATGCCTGTATCCTTGGCCGTATGCCAAACACGCCCCTGTGACACGCCCATTTCACAGGCCGTGCGCCAAACTCAATGCGGCCCGGTTACCCAACCAAGCAGGACACAGCCTCAGACACGCCCGTGTCCCTGGTTGTGTCACCTCTCGATGATCATCGAATGTATGGCGTTGAGTGCTCGAGACGATATAGAGAAGGACACGGCCTAGGACACCCCCGTGTCCTAGGCTGTGTGCCTCACTCAATGATCTCTTGAGACTAAATTCACACCCTGAGAAAACATAGCATGACACACCCTGGGAAACTCCCGTGTCCCAGCCGTGTTCACTAGACATGCCCTAGGAGACCCCCGTGTCCCAAGCCGTGTCACCCAGCCTGAACCCCATTTTTGGATTTTTTTTGATTTTGGGGTGTTGCAACCCTCCCCTCCTTACAATAAATTTCATCTCGAAATTTGCTCACAACAAGGAAACGAGTATTTACAGATATAACAACAAGATGTACAGGGTCAATAATTTACATAAATTTCTCGAAAAATTCAGCTCGCATGCTTTTCTCTCGCTCCCATGTTAGCTCCTCATGACCAATATTGTCCCACCGGACTTTGACCATACCGATCTTATTGTTCCGCAACTATTTATTGTCTCGATCATCGATCTGAATGGGTCTAACCTTTGTCGTTAGCCCATACTCGACCAATACATGACCATTTTCAATCAATTGAGCTTGATCCTTGACTGCTTTTTGAAGCACTGAGATGTGGAATACATCATTTAAGCCACTCAGTTCTGCTGAAAGAGCAAGCCGATAGGCAACTTCCCTAACCCGCTCCACCACTTCAAACGAACCAAGATATCTCAGACTTAGCTTTTTTAAACGCTGAATCCTGGACACAAGTTTGAAGGGTTTGATCTTCAAATAGACCCAATTGCCCACTGCGAACTCCACGTTCTGGTGCTTGGCGTTGTAGTACTTTGCTTGTCGATCCAGGGATAACAGTAGCCTCTCCCAAATAAATTGTATTGTCGAGGTAGCTTCTTCGACTTCATTACGCCCATACAGCTTGGATTCGCCTGCTTTTGCCCAAGGTAACGGTGTACGACATTTACGACCATACAAAGCTTCAAATGGTTCTATACCGATGCTCGCTTGGTAGCTATTATTATAGGCAAACTCCACCATATAGAGATTATCTTCCCAGCTCTTACAAAAATCCAGGACGCATATTCGGAGCATATCTTCCATTGTCCTGTTGGTCCGCTCAGTCGTGCCATCCGTTTGGGGATGAAAGGCCGTACTGAATGCTACCTTTGTTCCTAACATTTGTTGAATTAGTCTCCAATCATTCGAGGTGAATTGCCCATCACAGTCATATACGATGTTCTAAGGAACACCATGCAATCAGACAATCTACTCCACATAGAGCTTAGCCAAGGTTTCCACTGAATTGTTTCTCTTGTTTGGAAGGAAGTGTGCCACTTTGGTCAACCATTCTATAACCACCAAGTTTGAATCATTACCGCATTGAGTTCTCGGCAACCCGTGCATGAAATCCATTGAAATATCATCAAACTTCCACTCCAGAATCGGTAATGACTTCAGGAAACTGCCAGGCTTCTAGCATTCTGCTTTCACCAATGCACAGGTGTGATATTTAGCCAAATAATGTGTTATGTCTTTCTTTAGTCCGGGCCACCAGAACAACTTCATCAAATATTTGTACATCTTTGTGCTCCCAGGGTGAATTGAGTACTTTGCAAAGTGAGCGTCATACATCAACTCTTCTCTAAACTTACCCGTTCCTGGGACGCACAACCTGCCATCCTTCCATAAAAAGCCGTCATCCCAGGAGAATCGGTCACCTGACCCATCCTTTGCATAGCATTGTAGACTTTCATCAAACTTTATTGCTCGCAGAACCCTGTCTGCAAGGTCATACTGTACCTCCGTCCAGTTCAAGCATGCATCGGCTATGAAATTATTGTCAACACAAGAAATCTTTAACGCTCCCAACTCCTGGATCAGATGCTCATCATGCATCTGCAACCAACTTGCCTGTACCAGAGTCCTACGACTCAACCCATCAGCGACCACATTTACCTTCCCGTGAGTATAGTGAATATCAAAGATATAGTCCCCTAGGAACTCCATCCACCTTTGTTATCGCAAATTCAGATCCTTCTGATCCAACAAATACTTTAGGCTCTTATGCTCTGTATAGATATCCACTTTTATGCCATATAGATAGTGCCGCCACAACTTCAGTGCAAAAATCACCGTCTCCAACTCTAAGTCATGGACGGGATAATTCCGTTCGTGCACTTTCAACTTGCGTGAGCCATAGGCAATAACTTCTGCAGAATAATGCAGCCTACGCCACTCCCTGAAGCATCACTATAGATCTCATAGCTGTATGTACAACATGGCGAGGTAAAAACAGGCGCCGTGGTAAAATGACTTTTCAGCTCTTCAACAGCTCGCGCGGACTCCAACGTCCAAACGAACTTCTAATCCTTTCTCTTCAACGTGGTAAGAGGCAAAGCAATCCGCGAGAAGTTTTCCATAAACCGTATGTAGTAGCCTTCCAGTCCAAGGAAGCTCCTGACCTCGGCCTTTGAAGACATCTCTGGCAACTCCCGTATGATACTTATCTTTAAAGAAACCACTACTATGCACTCTCCACTTACCATATGGCCCAGAAAAGCCACTACCGGTAGCCAAAACTCACACTTTGAGAACTTGGCGTGGAGCTTATTCCTCCACAGGGTGTGCAATACCAACCGCAAATGGTTTGCAAGATCATCTTTCGACTGAGAGTACACTAAGATATCATCGATGAATACATTTACGAACAAATCAAAGTACTCTCGGAACGATCGGTGCATGAGATCAATAAATACCGAAGGCACATTACATAAGCCAAACGACATTACCATGAACTCATAATGTCTGTATCGTGTTACAAATGATGTCTTGGGTATGTCACTTTCCGCAATCCTCAGCTTGTAATATCCCAATTTCAAATCCAAATTGGAAAAGACGGTTGATCCAACTAGCTGCTCGAACCAGTCATCTATCCTTGGAATCGGATCCTAGTTTTTCTCCGTCAGCTTATGAAACTCACGATAGTCAATCCATAACCGTAAACTACCGTCTTTCTTTTTAACAAATAGAACAAGCGCACTCCAGTGTGATATACTTGAGTGTATATATCCCTGTTCCAGCAACTCTTGCAAATGGAATTTCAATAAAACCTTTTCCTTTGGCGCGACACGTTATGGATATCGGGCCACAGGTTTTGCACCTAGCACAAAGGCAATAGAGAAGTCGATCTCCTGTGGCATTCATTACTCATAAAGGTCATTAGGAAACACATTTGTCTAAACTGACCACATAATAGAAGGGTCACTCAACCCACCTTCGGCCTACAGACCGCTATAGGCATGAAGACTCGTTTCAAGCATGACCAACAAAGTTTGACAACATAGAAAGCATACAACCACTCTTGGTCCCTTGTTTAGCACAGATGGTCCTACGGTCTGCGATAATCTCAAAACGACCTCTACCCATATGCATTCTTTCCACTACGGTCATGCTATTTCACTTGTATCTCTGATACCTAGATAAATACATAGGGTGGAACAAGCCGTAAACCAATGTTTTTCTTATTCATTACAACATTGTTATACATAAACAAAATCAATTTTGGAGACAGCATTACAAACGCAGATATGTACAGTACATAGTTACAATTATTTATGTATAGTTCGTTCTCTCTCTTCTTGTTTCATCTCGTCAAAGGGACAACTCTACAGTCTCGGGATTTATGTCCTTCTGTACCACATGAGTAGCAAATGGGTGTACTTCGCCCTGCCACTGCTCCAGCCTTAGCTTTTTTGGTCCTTGGCGCATTACCATGGCAATCTCAAGCAATATGTTCTACGTTTCTACACGAAAAACAAACATGCCTTTACTTTATTCCCATGGTGGTAGAAGAGGTCGACTCCTACATATGTCTGTTCTTCTTCCACTTACGAGAACTTGATGTTGGAATCTTTGTAATTGTGGGCACAGTGGCACTGTACCTTACCCGAAACTGATTTAAGTCCATTTCCAAAGATCAAGCTGTCATGACCAAGGCATAAAAGCCAAGTAACTTTGGACCCACCAATAGACTTCATAGTTCCTCACGCAGACTATTATAAAATAAGTTGGTCTTTGTCTCCTCACTTTAAACCACACACTATGCATGGTGTCTCAGCGCCACAAATGCATGAAAGTACTCCTCGACCGTATATGGTCCTTGGATCAGACGCATATTCAACGGCGGGGACGATGCTCTTTCCCTTGATATCTGCTCAGGCACACCAACCGGTGTGAGAAGCACCATCGGAATAGAGGGTTGTACATGTCCCTCGTGGCGGGCGTTGATCATTGCAAAAACCACATCAGTGATCAATCGGACCATCGCTACCGAAAGAGTGAGTGTTGGCACCGAAAATCAGCTCATTAATCTCGATTGTGTGCTGGGGTTTTTGCTGTCCCTGATTACTGCTAGTCACCTACAAGCGTGAAACACACAAGTAAGCAACTAAAATGTTTCCCAAAGTAGAAGCAGGAACATACAAGGACCCCAAAGAGAACACAAATGAGCACCCTTGCACAAGCAATAAAAACAATTAGGAATGCGTAGGTTCCTAAAACAAGTGTATTTGTATTCCTTAGTGGATATTCAAGAGTTCATTAATGTTGCAGCGGTTCGCACTGACACGTGCTCGCCACCCCACAAAAGAATTCGACCATGAATTCGAAAGAGGAAGACCGAGAGAGCTGATACCAAAATGTAACGACTCCACCGGTTAAATAACATATAATCCGGCCAGGGCCCCACACTATATGTCACAAATAGACGGCGAGTTCATATGTTAATACCAAACACCATAACTCTGAGCATGCTAGCGGAAGATTTTAACAATAAAGATGAACAAATACAAGGAATGTCCACCATATTTAAACCACAGTTATATATACAACCACTACAAGGAATATTTAGCAAATACAACAAGGTTGGCCTTAAGGCCTTACAGTTCCTCTTTTCAAAATATTGATTACATACATCAGCGCGCAGACCGGCCATACATTAATAAAAGACAACACATTTCACTTAGCCTTCTAGGGCTAGCAGTAGCAGTAGAAACATCAGCAGTAGGGACTCCATCCCTTCATTTTTCGCTCAGCTCTCCAGCACCTACATAGGGACAATCCACCCTGAAGGTGGCAAACAAGGAAACAGTCATCATTCAGTTGAGCAATTTATAACAATCCTACCCCTTTCCTGCGGCAGTGGCATTCCTTCCCTACAAAGCAATGCATCAATAGATATAACATATCTTGTGCTCTTACGCACAAATAATCCATCACAACCGTCAACCACCTTTCCTGAAGATCCGTGCACTCAGGCACACTTTGGGTACACCGACAAATCGGGATCAACCCTTGAGCATTTAGTCTTGATGGCGCGCAGGCCTAAGACTCTCATTATGCTACTGAAGAAAACCAAATGCCTTGGCGCTCTCCTGTACAGTCAACATAACGCAGGTACATATCCACCCCCCACCAACCCCCCCCCCCCTCCAACCTCTTTGCTAATATCACTTTGCCATCACCAAGCAAATCGTACCCGAGGCTACATTTAAAGGTGCGGGTCGGTTTCACCTTTCATGTTAGGCAAGAAGCCTTTTAAGAGCTAGCAACTCACAATAGCCATAATGTCCACCAATGACTTGCTTCATAATCCAAAAGTTATTTAAGCTAGCGTCATTCGCAGTCGCTAGGTGGGTTCAGCAAAACTCTATATCTGCACCCAAACTTAACCCAAACCCTGCAGTTCTTGCAGTGCCAGAAAACTGGTCTTTTATAGCATAGATCACAAGAAATACGAGGGTGTTTTCCTGGATTAACACTTAAGTTCTTCCTACTGCTGCCCTTCAAAGGTACAACCCATCGACCCCGCAAACTACACGAGTATACACGGAGTCTTCTCCGGTGGGTAAATGCAACATCACCAATCCAGACCAACCTGTCCAGATGGGCTTCACACAGCATGCCTATCCCGTACTACACATTTCCGGGTCTAGATGCAGACTCAACCTAGGGATAAGAACTATCCACCCACTGGAATCACTCACTCTTTCCATCTTTTGGTGGAGAGGATTCCATGCTCATTCATAAAGGAGGACTTCACATTTCTAAGAAGGAAGATCATTACCCTTGACGATCTCTTGGGAGCCATCAAAATTATAGCCAGTTTGAAAGCACCACAGCAGCTTTGCCTCCACAGAACTGGCCTCGGATCTCGAATAGGAACTCGGGAGCTCCACCGGTGGCTGGATCTTCTCCTTCTTCTCTTCCTCCTCTCCCTTATCTCTTCTCTTTTATAAAGAAAAAAATCCAAAGCATGAGTGAACACTTCACTCAAAGCCTTGACTTAACCCAGCAAGAAAATATCTGGGCCATTGGATCTAGGATGAAGGAAACGAATAGCCACAAATCTCCACAAAAGTATAATAATTTGGCTGACACGACCTGTGATACGCCCGTGTCACAGGCCGTATATTTTAAGCGGTACACGAACTGACTCACCCAGACAAGAACACGGGCTTATACACGCCTTTGTCAATCACCTAACATGCCCATATCACTAATTACACGCCCGTGTCGAGGGGTGTGTCCCTCAATTTACGCAAGATCAACATTGCCGGAAAGAACACGGCTGGGGCACACAAACGTGTCCTTGGACGTGTGCTAAACATGCACCTGTGACACGCCCGTATCACCGGCCGTGCGCTACACTCAAAGCCGCCAGGTTACCCACCCGAGAAGGACACGGCCTCGGACACGCCCGTATCCCTGGCCGTGTCACCTCTCGACGATCATCGAATGCATGGCGTTGAGTGCTCGAGACGACACAGAGAAGGACATGCCCTGGGACACGCCCGTGTCCCAGGCCATGTGCCTCACTCAACGCTCTCTCGAGTCCAATTTCACACTAGAAAAAATAGAGCATGACACGCCCTGGGACACGCCTGTGTCTCAGGCCGTGTGCACTGGATATACCCTGGGACACGCCTGTGTCCCAGGCCGTATCACCCAGCCTGAATTGCATTTTGGGATTTTTGGGATTTTGGGGTGTTACAATTTCTCACATTGGGTTTATATACATTATTAAAAGGAATAGTGCGGTTTTGACTATTTATAAAATTCACATTTTCATCAGCCATTATACCTGATAGCTCAGCAATGATTTCTCTAGCGGTGCACTCGTAGGCATGATGGCAAGGGTTACCAAAACCCTGGCATGATATGTCCAAATACCTAGTTAGAGGAGGGGCCGATTTGGTCAGCATAGTCCTTCCATCCCAATTATAATGGCTCGCTTCAGCTTGTTGCGCCATCGCATTTACTTCAAACAAAATCCTCGCCCCTCTAGGGGCATTCCTTCCTAAAGTCCAGTATGTGCTATGGGAGGCATTGACACAAAGCAGACTTAATGCCTCATTAGGAGGTAAGTTCATTATTGTACCTCCAGCCACTGCGTCGATAATGGACCTGAAATTAGGCTCAATAATAATAAAAAAATATTTCAACTAGATTATACGCCTCATAGTCTTGTTGGGGGCATCGACGCTGCAGGTTGGAGAATCTCTCCCACGCCTCAGATAACGTATCATGATCTAGTTGTCAGATTGTTGCAATATCCCTCCGGGTATTCACAATCTTGTCCACAGGGTGGAACTTAGCCAAGAACTTGGAGGTCTGGGCCTCCCATGTAGTAGCAGTCCCTGGGACAATAGTATGAAGCCAGGTTTTGGCTTCGTCCCTCAATGAAAAAGGGAACAATCTCAACTTCACGCAGTCATCTGAGATACTGGCATATCGGAAAGTGTCGTAGATTTCTGAGAACTCCGCCAGATGGAGCTGCGGAGCCTCACTCAGCAAGCCCGAGAACTGAGTATTATTCCTTATCATATTCAAGATGGCTGGTTTAATCTCAAAGTGATTGTTTACGATGGCCGGTCCGAAGCCAGGGTAAACACTTCCTGCTATGGGGGTTGTGAAATCACGCATTATTCTAATGCATGGCTGAACCACCTCTTTGCCCTCAGCAACCCTTTCACCTTGGCCATTTCCTCCTAGGCCAAGATTCTCCATCCTCTCTTTAGCAGCAACAGCACGCAGGCGAGCATGCCTCGCACGTGCGGTTTCTAGATCCAACACAAGATCTTCAACCCATTCACTAGAGTTGGGATCTATCATACAACATAAAAAAAATCCTTTCAAAAATACCAACAAAACTTGCAAACTTGTTTTCAAAAGAAAGAAACACACAACGATTGCATTCCCAAGCAACGACCCCAAAAACTTGTTGTGTCGGCAAGTGTACCAATCGTAGCCAAGTAATAAAGTGAGGAGTTGAATTCCCGGATATCGATCTCTCCAAGAGTGCAAGTAGGGAGCGTGACTTCACTATTGGAAAAGCTAATGCAAGCGGGAAAGTAACCAAAGGGGGGGTTTTTATTTGGGGTTTCCTAAATCTATCACTAAAAATCAATTGCGGGTCGCCGTCACTGTATCTCTTTGGAGGATTTCTCAAAAGATTAATGGGTAAGACGGACATGCCAATGAGGGTCGCGTTCACCTCTTCGCAATGTGCACTTCAAGCAATTGCTAGAACATCACAATCACAACTAGCACAAGAGAAAATGGAGCTCAACAATCTATCAAGAACTGAAATAAAACAAAACCTAGACATACTGAAATATTCATGCTAATAATATTCATACATATCATTCCAACTCTCAAAATATGCAGGAAAAGGAAATACTACAATTGAAGGGGAAGAGAAAAAACCAAACGCACGAAGACTCTCCGAGATTCACGGCCGGATTCAATGATTGTCGGGCCTTGTCCGAGCTCGATCTACAGATGATGTCCGGGGTCCAGAAGGGTTGTCACTTCCTTCGAATATCCCATCTTCTTCATGAATAATCGCTGGCTTGTTCTATCTGGAAAACATCACGGATGCAGCAACCTTTGAGCTTGAAATGGAGCTTGGAGCTTTGAGATGGCAATGGAGGCCGGAGATGAAGCTTTTGCTAGCTATTGGAGGAGAAATGGTGGCCGGATCAACTCTCCAAGAAGGAGAAAGAAGATGGTGGCTGGAGGGATGATTTCCCGCATAAAGGAGAAGGAATGACGGGCACGAGGTGGACCGGTTAGGGCCTGGCTTGAAGGATGAAGAAATCTACACTTTATATAGATGTCGGTCAGAAAAATGGGCACGCACGGTTTGGAGCACGACCGTGCGTCAATCGTGCGTTATTTATTATCCAGGATATGCATACGGAAGGAGATGTATTGACCCGTGCATTTTACTCCCGTACGGATGAATCCACCCATGCGCGAAGGAAATTGCATGGGTAACGATAGAAGTAAGAAAGCAAGAAAAACAGGAAAGACCTGTGTCTTACTCACGCACGCTCGATGCCGCCCGTGCGCGAACAAGTCAGATGGTTAACCACAGAATGGTGCAAACAGGAAAGCTACAGGAAAACCATGTGTTTCCTTCTCGCACGGTTTGGTCTAAACCGTGCGTGAGTAAAACGCACGGGTAGCCACAGACGTCCCCAGAAATACTGTGTAAAACGTACGATTGCCAACAAATCATGCGTGAAGAAATTCGCACGACCGTGCATTTCACATAAGGAATGGAAAATGAAACTTGGACATCTCGACCACCTGCAAAGCAATAAAACCAGCTGGAAAACCAGCTCCCAGTACCAAAAAGAAAACAACAATAGCAAGAAAGAGCCATGGGGAGCACCACATGCTTGCCCACAATAAACGAATGTACAATTGCACACCCACGGGCCAAAATAGGGCACAAAGCAGTCAATGACATAACGATGAAAATAGAACCGATATCCGGTTGAAATGTAGTGCACGAGTGAGAATATAAGCCCAGATGAGTCCGAAAAACCTATTAATATCGGACTCATTACCCGCCTTGATGCGGGCGAAGCCTGTAATGCCGCTTTGGTAACGGGTGTAGCCCGCCTTGATGTAAAGCAGATGAAGCCCAATGGTTATGTCCGAAGCCCGCAGCGCCGCATCGTGAATGGGAAAATTCCATTCGAAGATTCTAGTATATATATATATATATCTGTGTGAAAGTAGTAGAACAAGTAGGTGGTATAAGACAAATAAATATCATAATATCTAACATGTACAACAAGTGAGTATATCAATCTATGCTTGCAATTCTACCATCAACAACCGTGTATATATAATCTTTAATAGGAAAGTAACACAACTTATAAGAATTCCTATACAGACTTACAAGTTAAGGATCGACTTAACAAGAAAGTAACTCATCATTTAAGAGTACCAGTACAAAATTATATGACAAGGATCTATTTGGTGCAATGCAATGCTTTGAATGCAATATGATGACTCACCCATGCTCATACACACGCACACAGCTATGTCAACACAGACTTGTATTTGCCGCTTTTTTAGCAGGTAGCTAACCTCTCAGGCATCATCCATCATGGCCAGACGGTGATAGAGAAACGAGCTTTCCGCTACTAGTCTGGTCTCCACACTACCCGGCCTAGGACTCTGTATGCCTCAATGCATAGAACACAATAATAGATCTCCCTGCATACTATAGCTTAAAAGGATCCTCGGGTAGATGTGCACCGAGGACCAAGCCCAACTAGCCTATATCGTGGCACGGATGAAGCCTATGAGAGCATATCACCACAGGACCAAGAACAACCGTCCAATTGACATGGAAGGAGCCCCGATAATGAGCACCGAGGACCAAGCCCAACCGTCCAAAGTCTATCTGTCAACTCTCCTCGGTATTATGACTGGCGATCCCGTAGACCTAACACACTATCGTTACCCATGATTATGATACTGCGTGTCAACTCACACCGCATGTAATTTCACATGGCCTTGCCATCAACCATCCAGTGATCAACAACACTCAAGGGCTCCACACCGAGCCCCTTATAATCATATCAATCTAGTGCGATCAAATACTAACGCACTTACAACCATTTCACATTTCCATGCTCCAATGCAATTAAGAATTCAACAATAATACGGGTGGCAAGCCACCTCATACAACGTACTAATCCCACACTGCTACCCGTAGGGAGATAACTCTAAGAAGTGGACTATACAAACTATACCATCAAACACTTTAGACTACCATTCCACATATTCAATGGCCGTGAGATTTACTTCATATGTTTCCTTCCTTAAAGTCAAGCCTTCACTAGCAACTATGCTTCCAAATTATAATCACTATAATATAATGGTATTTCTCATTATCATCAAGCATAATAAAATAGCTATAATTTTCACATTAAATTATAGGGAATCACACCCTCTTTCATAACCTGTTCCATTGTCCGAGTCATAATCATGCACATCCTTACCAAATTTCACGAGTGCATCATTTGTACACCCAAATCATATCAAATCGTTTGTTCATTAAGACTCCCTAACCTTTTGTTTATTAAACTCTTTCAAACCGTTTGTACAAACAAGTTTCACCAAACCATTAGTTTATTTTAGGATCTAACAACTGAATCCTATCAATCTTTTGTTTATCACGATCGCAAATAAACTAAGTTCACCAAAACCTCAACATCTTTCTATTACAACATTCTACCAAGTCCAGATTCGATTATACATGAACCTGAAAATAATGTGCACTTAAGTGATACTGTGCAGTAAATTCGACTGGAATTTCTTGAGGCTATAGGACTGGTATGAAAACTTGTAACCATTCGTTTGAAAGGTCTTTCCAAGGAGTACGACTTTCGTGTGTAGTCAAAAATCGAGATCTTGCCGTATCACACTCGAAAATAGCCTCGAGGTATTTCTACATGCATCTTAAAGAGAGATGAACTACATCTGTTCATCTTCTTCCTCTTGCTAATTGTTCGAGACTATATTCAGACTTTTCTCCTCCCTTATTTAGCCTCAATAGACCATTCCTATTAAGAAACCAAGTCCATCAATGTCACATCAAAGAGAGGAGAGGTCGAAGACTATCAATCTCTAGGACAAGGTCCTATCATGGTCTCTTCCTAGGAGATCTTCATCTCTCATAAGTCAAACTCGATTGAGTCAATATCTCTCCTAGAAATAATAACTAGAGATATAGCACCAAGTGAGAGGGTAGGAAGCTAACCTCATTTCGGGCCATGGATCTTGTTATAATTATCAGCGGCATCTTCTCCCTCATTGGTGTGGTTCATCACGGAAAGGAAAGCCTCCTCCTCCAGAAAATCTAACTTCTACAACTTTCTCTCTTTTGACGGTTTCGTCATAGGTAACGGTTTGGCAGGGAATGGAAGTGATGTCTAGGGTTACTCATTCCTTACTTTTTATAGGAAGAATTAGGGTCGCCATGTGTTACCCTAACATTGGACCACCCATTATTACTTTAAAGAGGACTTATTGAAAAGACCGTTCTAAAGGAGCCATCAGTGCCTATTCCGAAAACCTGATTCCATCCGCATATATGAACAAGTAAACACAGTTTGTGCAAAAACTGTTCTAAGTCAAAATCATCGAGATCACTCGACGCTTCGTTGAATGACGTCGAGTTTACTCAACACACTCAGCGCTTCGTCGAATGGTGTCGAGTTTACTCAACACACTTGACGCTTCTTCGAATGGCTTCGATACCACTCAACGCAAAGAGAATCCAGAATCATTGCAAATTAAAATCATCGAGTATACCTATACATACTCGACGAATCATCGAATGACATTGAGACCACTCCACTCACTCGACGCTTTAAGAATCAACAATTATTTTAAGTCCCTTTTCTCTGTGTATGTTGAGTATTAGTAAACACCTCGTCAAATGGCGTTGAGATCACTCAACACACTCGATGCTTCCAGAATGCAGAAATATTCTAATTAGATTTCTCATTGTGCATTGAGTGTCACTCAATGAATCGTCGAATAGCGTTGAGACCACTAAACGCACTCGACGCTTCTAGAATGCATAAATATTCTAAGTCCAATTCTTCTGGTGCGTTGAGTATCACTCAATGCCTCAACGAGGGGCATTGATACCACTCAATGCGCTCGACGCCAGCTATAACCAAGATAGTTTTAAGTGAATTTTGCCCTATTAGTTGGGTATCACTCGAAGCCTGTTACAAGTGCACCCAGATCCTGAGTACCCTTTCCTGACTTAAAACACATGCGAGGGGTCTAGCACGAATAAAGACATTATAAATCCTATAAACAAAATAAAAGATTTCAACCCCAAAATCAGGCTAAGGCTTTGGGGAAAGTAAAGTATGTAGAATAAAAAGTATACTTTTAAGTTTACCTTAGGAAAATTGCTCTAGGTAGTGCTTCCACATCAAGTCCACCTGCTCCGAAGTATATTCCTCCTTCCCATGATTAAACCACAATATTTTCACCAAAGGAACACTCTTCCGACACAAGTTCCTTGTCTCGATGTACACTATCCGCACTGGTTCTAGTCGAACAGACCTATCGCTTTCCACTATTCAATTTTTGTTGGGGACATGCTAATTGGGTCGTAGAAGTACTTTCTGAAGCGACAACTCTTGGAAGACGTCGTTCAAATTTTCCAACTCTGGTAGTAGCTCTAGCTGATAGGCCAAAGAGCCAATTCTTTCCAATATAACATAAGGACCTATATATCTCGGGTTGAGCTTCTTTCTACCACACACTCACAACACTCCATGCATCGGCCTGATCTTTAAGAACACTTTGCCACCCACTTGAAACTCCACCATCCTGTGTTTCACATTATAGTACTTTCCTGTCAACTTTGAGCCTCAAGCATGTGATCTCGTATCAATCTAACGACTGCATCAATATCATCAATATACTCGAGTCCCAATATCTTCAAGTCTTCATCCAGCACCCATGACAAAGATGTTCTACCCTTCCATAAAGCGCTTTGTGGGGTGCCATCCCGATGCTAGATTGATAACTGTTGTTGTATGAGAATTCCACCAGCGGCAAGAGCCTTTCCCACAGCTACCCTCTATCCAATACACATAATCTCAAAAGGGTTTCCATTGTTATGATGGTCCTTTAAGGATTAAAGGTCGTGCTAAAGGTAAGGCGAGAGCCCAAAT
Source organism: Platanthera zijinensis (assembly GCA_039513925.1). NCBI lineage: Eukaryota > Viridiplantae > Streptophyta > Magnoliopsida > Asparagales > Orchidaceae > Platanthera > Platanthera zijinensis. The sequence goes on from CM077085.1 coordinate 135,022,263, forward strand.
ATGCCTTAACTGCCTTCCATTCCTTGGAGGTAAAGAGACCATCACGGTTGGAGACTATCGTCTTAAGCAGTCCATTGTATTGTATAAACTATTCCATAAAGAGACAAACAAATACATCCACATGCGTCTCTTTCCTCATTAGGATAGATCTGGCGACCTTATTCAAGCGATCCACAATCACACAAACTGAGTCGTTCCCTGATCGAGATCGGGGAAGGCAGTGAACAAAGTTCATGGAGATATTGAAAGACTTTGATTCAAGAGCCTAAACACCTAGAGGGGGGGGGTGAATAGGTTCTAATCTTTTTGTGTTTTTTTTTTATTTTAAGGCAAACTGTAACTACTTGTAGCACAGAATAATTCTATCTATAGAAATTAAATACAACACAACAAACTCCAGATCTATAGTGGTTCCCTAAGATATGGGTACTTCCACTTTCGCCCCTATTCCTATCCAGTAGATAACTTGATTCAGCCTAACTTCCTTCCACTGGCTCGGATCCACAGATCTTACAAACTCAGAACCCAAAATGGTTCTTACACCTCAGACTTTTCACAAGTCCTACCTCAGATTATTCCCTGAATCCTACCTCAGGCCTCAGCCCTACCTCAGCCTTTATAATTAGGCTTACAACAAATACTTTACACAAGTCCTACCTCAGGCACACTGCCCTACCTCAGCCTTTATAATTTTAGGCTTACAATCTCAGATATAATAATAGAACCTACAAGAGTTTGTGAGTAATAAGTTTCAGAAAACATCACCAGCAAGATTCCTCTGTTGATGTTGTCTTCTAGATCAGTTCTTGTATAAACTGATTCTTCTGATCCAACCTAACTTAGCTTTTCAAAGCTTCTTGATTAGGACAAATAAGGTGGATCTACTCTTCAAGTTGAAGATGATCTTCAGTCAGCTTCTTCCTTAGATTCAGATTGAACTCTTAATCTTTCTTGCAGACAGGCCTTGATCTGTGAGAATTCTTCTTTATGATCCAGAGATCTTTTCACGTTGATGATCATGAATCGTTTCCAATCTGGCTCTTATATAGATCTTGCTCCATGGTTACCGGCTAATCCGGTTCATAACGGACTTCTGATAGTTCTGACAGTGCTGTCAGACCGATTAGTTATGACAGCTATCAAGTCACCAGTCACATCACCAGGTTCTTCAATGTCTGTCCAACTCAGCATACAACACTCATCAGACTGCTTTACATGAGTCGACACATATAGGCTAAGTTTCGACACAAGTCTTCAAGGTGTCGACACAAATACTCCAAGTGTCGACACAGTCATTCTTCTACTTCTCGACACTGCTTTTTATTGTATGTGTCGACACAGCAGCATCTTGTCTCGACATTTCTATTGCAGACAGATGGCGTTGAGTGTTTGTCATATGGCATTGAGTGTGTGTCGACACAAGTCCTGTGTGTCGACACAATTACTTCTAAACTCGACACAGCCTCTTGAGAGTTGGTTTGTCGACACAAGTCCTGCGTGTCGACACAATTGCTTCAGGTGTCGACATAGCTCCTGAGTGTCGACTCATCCTCTGTTTTAAGTGTCGACATAATTCTATTTAAAGTTGTCGACACTATTTTGGATGTCGACACAACTGCTTGTTTAGGTGTCGACATAGCTTTGAGTGTCGACACAACTTATTTATAAGTCTCGACACATTTTGCCAGTGTGTCGACACAGCTTCCTGAGTGTCGACATAGCAGCTGGGTGTCGACACAACTTCCCTGAGTGTCGACACAATTTGCCTGTGTGTCGACACAGCTCGCCTGAGTGTCGACACAAGTTTCCTGAGTGTCGACACAGTTTCTTCACTAGTGTCGACGCTTGTACTTAGAAAATTTTCCATCAAATTTTCAAAGCCTGCACATTTAAACTCAAACTTCTATCAGATACACATTGATGCATATCATTGACTAAGTTGTGGCTTCTCCAAATCTAGTACACATTTTCCAATGTACCCAACAATCTCCCCCTATTTGGAGAAGTCATAGCCCTTAGTCAAAGATATACATCTCTTTAGATAAAACAAAATTGTAATAGAAGTAAAAACATTTCAGAGCAGATAATTACATAATCATTGTAAACAACACACACTTAATACTGAACCAGATTTCATTGATAAGAAAAACTTTGGTTTACATAAATTTCTTATAGAATAAAAAGAAAAGTAATACATTGTTCTATTACAAGAACCTAGCAATCCTATTACTAACTAGGTTTCTTAATAACTATCTCTTTGCCAGACTTGATTTTAGCCTGCACAAGAAGGTTCAGTATCTTTAGCTAGCTTTTTCCCTTTTAGAGCTTTCTTCTTCAATTCTTCAGCCTTGATCTTTTCTCATTCAAAATAGTGAAAAGGTTTGGGGAAGTACTTGCTTGGCTCTTGAGCATTAGAAGGTAGCTTCCCAGCCTTAGCACTTCTTCTATGCTATAGAATTGCTTCTTGTCCAGCTTGATATTTATTCCATTCTTGCTCAGAATACCACTTACCCCTATCATGGGTTTTATCCTTAACAACTTTCCAGGCAGTAAGTATTATATTTCTAGAAGTTTGGCTCCATTACTCAAAATCTGGCTTCAGCTAAGACTTCTCTCTAAATCTCTTCTTGGAGAGTTGAGCTTCCTTCTGAGCTTCCAATGCAGCTTCTGACATTTCAACCTTTTCAAGAATTACATTTTGTACCTCTGGTAGAGGACTATACATTTTCAACACTTCTTCTTGAACCATCTCAAAATCAGCTGGGGGGCAAGACACCTGAGCAACTTTAGGCTGATCTCCTTCAAAATAATCAGGTTGAATCCCAGACTCAGCTACATTAGCATCATCACACAGAGGAGGATATCCAAGAGTGGTTATGATGCTATTGGTAGTCAATTTAGCATGGTCAGAGCCGTCTTTTACTAGTAATCTCTCCCCCCTTTATGTCTTCTCTTGCATTAAGATCTCTTTAATCTTCTTTCTAGAATCTGACTTGATCAGCAAGATATTCAGTTCCCTCTTAAAAATAAGCTCTGAATTTTGCCAGGAAGGTTTTTATTTTCTCCTGAGATTCTTGGAATGTGGCTTTGACAGTAGATACATCATCCTGGATTTGCTTGGAGATTTCAGCCTTCAGAGTAGTGCTTGAATCAGTGAGCTTTATCAATATTGCATGATGTGAATACTTGAGATTTTCATTCATTCTAATCTGATTCTCTAGGACATATCCAAACTTTACTTCAATCTCATCCACTTTAGCTTGTATATCTTGTTGTTGCTTGGCCAAGAACACCACAGCATTACCTCCTTTATGGAAGCAATCTATCATCTCCTTCTTATTTTGATTTATTTCAAATCTTATGGATTTGATGTCCTGGGCCAACTGAAACTATAACTCCTTATGTGTTTCATCTACATATTTTTCTATAGTCTGCCTTTGATTATCTAATTTTATCTTCATCTGGACCAGTAAAGTACTGAAGTCCACAGTTGATGTAGATGGTGATGTTCCCATTTGCAAAGCTTTCTTATATCCAGAACTCTTCTTCTTTAACACAGATAACTTTCTTTTCTTAGCCATTGTGGCTTCTTCATCTTCAGAAGATTTAGATGTACTTTCAATATCATCAGTGTCCTTTTCAGCTGGGGTATCCTTGGATAACTCCCCCTCAATCCTTGGAATTTCCTTCTCTTTTTCAATTTCCTCCCCCTCAGTCCTATTAGTAAGAGGATCAGGAAACAATTCTTCCATTGTAAATTCCTATTGTATCTGTTCAGAAGGAATAAGATTAGTTTTTTTTAAAAAAAAACTAATGAAAAGACTAATACCACTTGAAAGACCTCTTTTGTTGTGTAAACAAAAGTGTCCCTTTGAAAAAATTTTGAGGAGAATACTATAATTCATCACTAGTCTGTGGAGAAGAAACTTACTGGCTCATGTTGAGCATAATTTTTATTAGTTACTTCTGCTGCAGAGTTGATTTCAGATAAAACATCCATTATTGTGTCTGCAGCTAAGTCACTATCCAAGACAACATCGTCAATACCTCCCCCTTTGGCAGGCAACTCAGTTTCTTTTTCTCGGTTTTCTCCCCCTGGAGTAGATTCAATTTGTTGCTCTGGGGGCTCACAGTCCATAGCTTGAGCTTGAACATCTTGTTGTTGTTGGTCTTCATCAGAACTGAAGACCACTTCCTCCTCAGAATCATTAGAGGAGTCATCCTGTATAGCCACCTTCTTTTTCTTCTTGTCTTTGTTAGTTTGCTCCTTAGGAACAAGGACTTCTTTGGTTAGAACCCTGTCCCACCTTGACAGTATCCTTACATCAATTTTTATCATATGATTTATCTTAGAGCCATTTTCCTGTTTCAGTAAATCTGGAACTACTTATGTTAAGCATAGGCTGAGGATCCTTCCCAGGTTAGGTTTCTATGTTCATTCTTGTAGTTTATCAAACACTACTGCTGCCCAATCAATGTTTATCTTGAATATTATTCTCAGCATCAGATTGAACATGTGGGCAGAAATCCAATCATGTCCTCCTGTTTTACAGATAATCACCTTGCCCACCACTTCTGAAAGAAAATTTCCTTGGGAAATCATCATTTTTTTATTGATGGATGAACCAATCTTAATACGGGATTCAATCCACACCAGCTTAATGCTTCTGTTATTTGGGATGGAGTAATTTCGTCTGTATCCTTAATCAATGGCAGATGTAGTGCTTTCCTGATTGATTTCAAAGTGAGCTTCACCGGGGTACCTTGAATAGAAGACTTGAATTTCTTTCCTTTAGTGTCCAATGAAGCAGTTGTGTAGAACTCCATGACTTCCTTCTTCTAAATTTTGGTCGGTTCTGAGACCAAATATTCTAGTCCATTTTCAGAAATTAGGGAAATGACTCCATGAATTTTGTCAGAAGTAGTTGTGAAACCTTCGCGAACTAGTTCGTTACCTTCATTAACCTTGTCTTTTTTGTGTGGCGCCATTGATTTAAGTACTAGAGGAGAAGAGAAGAGAAGGTCTATGTCGACAGAAGGTGTAGAGTCAGAAATTCTGATAGCGTAGTCGACCAGATTTTGGATTCACCTATTTATAGTACTTGAGTCAAGGGCAGATCAAAAGTCGGGCTTAAGTCGACAAATCTATTTTTGTGTCGACAATAATGACCTAGGTCTTGACAGAACATAAGTTTAGTCGACACGACTATGTGCCGACATACTAATTTCTAAGTCGACAAAACATATTTTAAGTCGACACATTTATGTGTCGACCTACTTGAGTCTGTGTCGACATACTTGCGTCTGTGTCGATACTGACAACTTATGTCTCGACAGAGTTGTGTCGACACTGACTTTTTGTGTCGACACAAATATCCTCATGACTTATTATCTCGACAAGGTTGTGTCGACTTTTTGTGTAACGACCCCATCCGTTCGATGACGTATAGTAGAAGGTCCGGCCGGGGCCCCACACTATATGCCACAAACAGACGGTGAGGTCACAGGAGAGTACCAAACCAAACACGAATCCTAACTCAGAGCATTCTAGCGGAAACTTTAAGTTACAACTTTGAACTCTTAACCGGAATGTCCAATATATAAAACCACATTTATATATATACAATGGAATGTACACAACCACACGAGTTTGGCCTTAAGGCCTTACAGTTCCTCTGAACATACATCATGTTTTACAAACCTCGGCGCGCAGGCCGGCCATACATGAGTAAAAAGAGAAAACAAAACAATGGCTTAGCCTTCCAGGCTAGCCGCAGCAGCAGCAGCAACAGCAGTAGGGCTCTCCCGCCCATCACTTACCACTTGGCTCTCCAGCACCTGCACGGGAACAATTCCACCCAACCGGTGGCAAACAATGCAATGGTCAGCTTTCAGCTGACCCAATTATAACAATCCTACCCCTTTCTTGGGGCATGAGCATTCTTTCCCTGCAAGCATGGCAATATCAATAGCAACTATGTGCGCGCAGGCACATTCAAGCCATCACAACCATCGGCCACCCGGCCCGACAGTCCGTGCACTCAGGGCACATTTTCGGTGTACCGGAATACCAGGGTCAACACCACCGTCTACACGGTATTTGAGCATTTCTAGTCTTTCCGGCGCGCGGGCCTAAGACTCTCATTAGGCGCTCCAACAAAACCTATACCAGGCTTCCAAGTCGGACGGACCTAACGCAGGTACGGATCAGCCACCCCCCGTTGCTCAAGTCGCCGAGCCACCTCGAATACGGAAGTATCCATGGCATTTTATAGGCGCGGGTCGGTTTCACCTTTCCTGTTCGGCACTCAGCCTTTTCAACGAGTTGCAGCCCAACGGCTCAACTACTCACAAAGTGGCAACGCACGACCACAAGAGTTGTCGCCAACCCTCTTCATTTCCTGGACATCGTCCAGTACTTCCTGCCGCACCAAGCAATAGGTAGGAACAAGGCATCACAAGCCATAGGCATCACAAGCCATTATCACGGAGCCTTCTCCGATATGCAAACAAGCATCACCAATCCAGATTCCATCCAGATGGGCTTCACACAGCAAGCCTAGAGCCGTACTCCAATTCCGGCCTCTAACAAGGGGGACTTCACATATCTACCCCAAGGGACACCACAACCCACCGCACACTCGCGGGGAAGGGCTTTCCCTAAGCAATGCAGAAAAGAAGGACTTCACATGTCCAAGGAGGGAGATCGTTACCCTTGTCGATCTCTTCGGTGCCATCGCAAACTAGCCGGTGAGAAAGAACCGCAGCAGCCTTGCCGTCACAATGCCGGCTTCGGATCGCGTATCGGACCACGGGAGCTCCGCCGGTGGCTTGGTCTCCTCCTCCTTCTTCCTCTCTTCCTCTCTCTTTTTCTCTTCCTTAAGAATAAAAGAAGAATGGCTTTACCTCCTTCTCTCACGACTTATCCAGCCCAAGAAACCACCTGAGCCTTTGGATCAAAAGAGAGGAAACTGAACGGCCAAGATTTCCCCAGAATTTCACTTTTTGGCCGACACGGCCTGTGACACGCCCGTGTCACAGGCCGTGTACCCCTTAAACGGTGCACACAGCTTGAACCCTAAGGCCGTGTAACGATCTCCCTCCGGCTCGTTCATCAAATGTTGGGTACAAAATTAGCGTTTAGTACGGCCTTTCATCCCCAAACGGATGGCCAGACTGAACGAACCAACAGGACGATGGAGGACATGCTCCGCATGTGCGCCCTAGACTTTGGTAAGAAATGGGAAGATTACATATTTCTCGTTGAATTTGCCTATAATAATAGCTACCAAGCGAGTATTGGTATGGCACCATTCGAGGCGTTGTATGGTCGAAAATGCCGTACACCCTTAGCTTGGGCAGAAGCAGGCGAATCGAAGCTGAATGGGAAAAAGGAAGTCGAAGAAGCTACTTCGCTCATACGCTCTATTCGGGAGAGGCTATTGATAGCCCAAGATCGTCAAGCAAAGTACTACAATGCCAAGCACCGGAACGTGGAGTTCGCGGTGGGTGATTGGGTATATTTGAAGATCAAACCCTTCAAAGGTGTGCCCAGGATTCGGCGTTTGAAAAAGCTAAGTCCGAGGTATCTTGGTCCGTTTGAGGTGGTGGAGCGAGTTGGGGAAGCTGCTTATCGACTAGCACTTTCAGCGGACTTGGGTGGATTACATGATGTGTTTCACATCTCAGTCCTTCGTAAGGCGGTAAAGGATCCAGCTCAAGTCGTGGAGGCTGATCGGGTACCGGTCGAGTATGGGCTAACGACGAGGGTTAGACCCATTCGGATCGAGGATCGAGCCGAGAAACAGTTGCGGAACAAAGTGATCGGGATGGTCAAGGTCCGATGGGACAATTGTGGCCGTGAAGAGCTAACATGGGAGCGAGAGCAGACCATGCGAGCTGAGTTTCCCGAGTTATTTGTTTAAACTGTAGACCGTGTACTTTTTGTTATAACAGGGTTATAGCTGCTGAGTTTTCATTCCTTACCGTGCAAATTTCGGGACGAAATTTTGATAAGGGGGGGAGGGTTGTAACACCCCAAAAAGGCCCAAAAGACTCAACTTGAAATTTGAGTAGCAGGTCAGGTTACACGGCCTGGGACACGGGCGTGTCCCAGGGCGTGTCGGGTGACACGGCCTGGGACACGGGCGTGTCCCAGGGCGTGTTCTATTTATTTTGCAAAATTGGCCTATTCCGGGCAGAGCCGGACACGGCCTTGAACACGGCCGGGAACACGGGCGTGTCAGGCTAGACACGGGCGTGTCAGCTGCCGTGTTCCGACCCGTGTTCTGGTTGCAGCTCGATGGAGCAGGAGACACGGGCGTGTCTCAGGTTTGACACGGGCGTGTCAGGTCCGACACGGGCGTGTCGTTGACCCGTGTTGTGCAGTCGGTTCAAGCTGTGTGCACCGTTTAAGGGGTACACGGCCTGTGACACGGGCGTGTCACAGGCCGTGTCGGCCAAAAAGTGAAATTCTGGGGAAATCTTGGCCGTTCAGTTTCCTCTCTTTTGATCCAAAGGCTCAGGTGGTTTCTTGGGCTGGATAAGTCGTGAGAGAAGGAGGTAAAGCCATTCTTCTTTTATTCTTAAGGAAGAGAAAAAGAGAGAGGAAGAGAGGAAGAAGGAGGAGGAGACCAAGCCACCGGCGGAGCTCCCGTGGTCCGATACGCGATCCGAAGCCGGCGTTGTGACGGCAAGGCTGCTGCGGTTCTTTCTCACCGGCTAGTTTGCGATGGCACCGAAGAGATCGACAAGGGTAACGATCTCCCTCCTTGGACATGTGAAGTCCTTCTTTTCTGCATTGCTTAGGGAAAGCCCTTCCCCGCGAGTGTGCGGTGGGTTGTGGTGTCCCTTGGGGTAGATATGTGAAGTCCCCCTTGTTAGAGGCCGGAATTGGAGTACGGCTCTAGGCTTGCTGTGTGAAGCCCATCTGGATGGAATCTGGATTGGTGATGCTTGTTTGCATATCGGAGAAGGCTCCGTGATAATGGCTTGTGATGCCTATGGCTTGTGATGCCTTGTTCCTACCCCTTTCTTGGGGCATGAGCATTCTTTCCCTGCAAGCATGGCAATATCAATAGCAACTATGTGCGCGCATGCACATTCAAGCCATCACAACCATCGGCCACCCGGCCCGACAGTCCGTGCACTCAGGGCACATTTTCGGTGTACCGGAATACCAGGGTCAACACCACCGTCTACACGGTATTTGAGCATTTCTAGTCTTTCCGGCGCGCGGGCCTAAGACTCTCATTAGGCGCTCCAACAAAACCTATACCAGGCTTCCAAGTCGGACGGACCTAACGCAGGTACGGATCAGCCACCCCCCGTTGCTCAAGTCGCCGAGCCACCTCGAATACGGAAGTATCCATGGCATTTTATAGGCGCGGGTCGGTTTCACCTTTCCTGTTCGGCACTCAGCCTTTTCAACGAGTTGCAGCCCAACGGCTCAACTACTCACAAAGTGGCAACGCACGGCCACAAGAGTTGCCGCCAACCCTCTTCATTTCCTGGACATCGTCCAGTACTTCCTGCCGCACCAAGCAACAGGTAGGAACAAGGCATCACAAGCCATAGGCATCACAAGCCATTATCACGGAGCCTTCTCCGATATGCAAACAAGCATCACCAATCCAGATTCCATCCAGATGGGCTTCACACAGCAAGCCTAGAGCCGTACTCCAATTCCGGCCTCTAACAAGGGGGACTTCACATATCTACCCCAAGGGACACCACAACCCACCGCACACTCGCGGGGAAGGGCTTTCCCTAAGCAATGCAGAAAAGAAGGACTTCACATGTCCAAGGAGGGAGATCGTTACCCTTGTCGATCTCTTCGGTGCCATCGCAAACTAGCCGGTGAGAAAGAACCGCAGCAGCCTTGCCGTCACAACGCCGGCTTCGGATCGCGTATCGGACCACGGGAGCTCCGCCGGTGGCTTGGTCTCCTCCTCCTTCTTCCTCTCTTCCTCTCTCTTTTTCTCTTCCTTAAGAATAAAAGAAGAATGGCTTTACCTCCTTCTCTCACGACTTATCCAGCCCAAGAAACCACCTGAGCCTTTGGATCAAAAGAGAGGAAACTGAACGGCCAAGATTTCCCCAGAATTTCACTTTTTGGCCGACACGGCCTGTGACACGCCCGTGTCACAGGCCGTGTACCCCTTAAACGGTGCACACAGCTTGAACCGACTGCACAACACGGGTCAACGACACGCCCGTGTCGGACCTGACACGCCCGTGTCAAACCTGAGACACGCCCGTGTCTCCTGCTCCATCGAGCTGCAACCAGAACACGGGTCGGAACACGGCAGCTGACACGCCCGTGTCCAGCCTGACACGCCCGTGTTCCCGGCCGTGTTCAAGGCCGTGTCCGGCTCTGCCCGGAATAGGCCAATTTTGCAAAATAAATAGAACACGCCCTGGGACACGCCCGTGTCCC